>NKDA01000004.1:3675000-4915000 GCA_002872375.1 Eulimnadia texana | reverse complement strand
TCAGGGTATAAAATACATTTAATTTATTTTTTTTAATTATTATTTTATTAATTTATTTTATTTAATTATTAAATTTACACGATTATACTTTAATTAAGTTACTTAAATATTATATTGTTTTGTAGATGCACTTAAGGATCAACTGGATGATTACGTGGCTCGACATTTCACTAAAATTCAAATAATTCGTTTGAATTCGACATTTGGATTGGCGCAGGCTAAAATGGCGGGAGCCCGCAAAGCAACAGGCGACGTTGTCATATTTCTCGATTCTCACAGCGAAGTTAATATTAACTGGCTTCCACCTTTACTCGGTAATAATGATATTTTTAATGTTAAAAATATATAATAAATATATTAATTTGTTTGGCAGAACCTATTGCTACGAATTACAGAACTGTCGCTTGTCCCTTCATCGATGTCATCGATCATGGAAACTTTGCTTACACGTGAGTTTATTATTATTATAAACATTATTATCAAAATTAATAGGCAATATCAACGTAACAATCATCTACTATTGAAACAGTAACACTGAAAGCCAATTATACATGTTATATTTATAGTTGTGGTTAATATTACAATTCAAGCTGAGCATTTTTGGAGGTAGGAATACATTGATACTGAAAAAACAATGACTTGGAGGAGTAGGGATATGTTTTTGATACCAAAAGAGAATAACTTGGAGATGCGGGGTATCGATCCCCGTGCCTCTCGCATGCTAAGCGAGCGCTCTACCATTTGAGCTACACCCCGGTACCCTGTACTAGAAAATCTAAATAACTGTTCCACTGTATCTATTTATAAAAAATCAAGGACTTGATAGCTATCTAGACTGTGTCAAGTATTTAGATTTTCTACAATAGGGCATCGGGGTGTAGCTCAAATGGTAGAGCGCTCGCTTAGCATGCGAGAGGCACGGGGATCGATACCCCGCATCTCCATTGTTTTGATCTCTTGTAGTCATCTTACTCTCACATGTCAATAATAACTAAGAACTGAAATCTTACTATGTGACACCTAAGGTCTGAAAGCAGACTATTTTATAAAAACACTTAAAGTGGGTTATGAGTGAACTCGACCTTATGTCATCTACAGATCAGATAACTTTGTTTTAGCTTTCTAGTTTAAGACATGCTGTGTTTATGTTCTAGTAATCTTCTATGCTGTATCGGTTTTCATGCTGTCATCTTGTTAATCCTATTCTTTTACTTCTTTTCTGTTTTCTTTTTCCATTATAAATACCTATAGAGACTATTTTGTAAACATTTTTGTTTCTTCTCAGGTCAAGAGACGACGGAGCCCGGGTGGATTCGACTGGAACTTGAATTACAAACGCTTACCGTTATTGCCAATGGCTAAGACCAAGTTACCCGAACCTTACAAAAACCCCGTTCTCAGCGGCGTTTTCGCCATCAGCAATGAATACTTCAACGAACTGGGCGGTTTCGATGAAGGCCTTCAAGTCTGGGGTGAAGAACAGTTCGAAATCTCATTCAAAGTAATGAAATTTGTTCAACTTTCACAACTACTTAACTACTACTACTACTCTTACTGCTACTACTTGTGCTACTACTACTACTATATTTATAATGAATATTTTCAAAGATCTGGCAATGCGGCGGACAGATTCTTGATGTTCCGTGTTCCAGAGTCGGCCATATTTACCGCAAATCTTCTCCGTTCAAAAATGACGATAAAGGAGATTACAAGGCAAAGGTATAGACCAAAAATTCTAACTATTTTTAATTTTTTTTAAAATAAATATTAAATATCTTAATAGAATGTTAAACGAGTAGCAGAGGTCTGGATGGACGAGTACAAGGAAAATATCTACAAGTTGCATTCAGGTTACCGTACAATCGATGCTGGAGACTTGTCAGCACAGAAAGCTATTCGTCAGAAGCTTCAGTGTCAGCCTTTCAAGTGGTACATGGAACAAGTAGCTTTCGATGTTCCCAAACTTTTCCCTCTGGAAAATCCTCCAGATTTCGCTTGGGGGAAATCCGCAGCAAAGCTAACCAGACCCTCTGCGTCGACACCAAATTCAAGAAGAGCGGCGAAAGGTTCGGCCTGGCACCTTGCTTGAAAACTACAACAACAACTACTACAACTACCACAGTAGCTACTACTATAGCTCCAGCCACTAACGGCACTACTGCTGCTACTACAACAACTACAACAACTACAACACCTACAACTGCAACTACTGCAGCTCCTGCTGTTACGGGACAACAGGAGTTTGTACTGAGTTGGTACAAAGATATCCGAGTGAAGAACAGTACCCTTTGCTGGGACGTCCCAACGGGGGAACCTAAAGCTCCTGTTGTACTGTACTCCTGTCATAGACAAATGGGAAACCAGCATTTTAAATACGATCCTTCCTCCCAGAACCTTATTCAGCTTTTCCACAAACGATGTCTCGACTACGATCCTGCCACTCTGGATGTGTTCGTAACGAACTGTGACGATAAATCCCAAACTCAGAAATGGGGTTTTGAAAATTTCAATCAGACGAGTATTAATGACTGGGATCATTTGGGACAAGATTTTAAGTTGTAATTAAATCGTATTTTATTGTTATTACTGTTTGTTGATCTGTTAGGACTTCATGGGAATTTGGGATTATTATTTGGGAATAAGTCCCATGCGTAACTTTTGAACCTGGTGTAAGATAATTTAAACCTTTCAGATTATCGAACAATTTAGATGCGAATTAAATGATTATCAATTATTTCTCGCATTTACTGAATTCCGATGAAAAGACTGAAGTGTTGCGAAAATGAAATACATGTTTTTAAAAATAAGTTATTTTAATTATTATTAATACTTAAATGTAAGAGTTTTTAGAATCAACACATTATCTTAGCCAATTAAACCGAACAGACTATAATTGGTTTAGCAAAGGCTACTGCTACTACTATTATACTGCTGCTAAAATGAAGAACCATGAAATTTTTTGCATATTAATATGCTAATTGTTTCAGATATTTTAGCTACCTTCAAGCAATCTGGGACGAAGACATACGTTTTTTTTAATTGTATTTCTATTTTCTATCAAAAAGGTACTTTGGAGATGCGGGTATCGATCCCCGTGCCTCTTTTGTTTTAACTTTTAAACGTTTATTGGGGAAAAGATCACGTATGTACACAGCCCCATTCCAGGGCAAGTTCTGTCGACTAGTAACTCGAAAAGCCGTTGGTCAGTTTAGACTAGTAACTCAAAATTGAACAGTTTTGACAATTGAACATCAACCAAACATTAATTAATTGAGATCAACCAATTTTTAGAAGGGGGGGGGGGACTAAGAAATAAACAATTGGTTCACGGGGTCCGGGTGGTCAGCTGCGTCTCAGATAAGGTCCCGACTGCCGAAGATTTTTGCCCTCTTGGCCTGGTCCATTTTGGCCCATCGGCAGCGAAGATGTTCCTTGAGGAGGTCCAGGTCCAGGGGCCGCTTGTCCTCCTGTCTGCTTCTCCAGGAAACTTCGGCGTAACAGGCGACTAAGAATGTCACGGCGTTCTCCGCCTCTTCGTCGTCTGCTTCAAACCCCAAGCGGAGGAGCTCCTCTCCCTTAGAGTCCGTACCAAGGACGTCGGCCTGTTCCTCCACCCAGTCAAAGGGGCACTCAACTAGGGCGTGGGTCAGGGTCTCGTCAGCCCCCCCGCAAAACTTGCAGGTTGGGCTGTCAGCCATGTTGACACGGAAAGACCTCTGGCGGGTTGGCACAACATCGTGACTCATCAAGAAGAGGAACTCCGCCGCTCCGGGCTCCAGGAAGCGGGAAGCAGCGCGTTTCCAAATTTTATCCCACTGCCACGCTGGGTACTGGGCTTCAAGCTTCCCGGGTATCGTCTTCTGTGCGACAAAGTGGCGGTAGATCAGGTTTTGTCGTGGGATGTAAGCTCGGATGACGTCCTTGTCCAGTAGTTCCTTATACAGGGGCGGCAGGTCCTTCAGATGGTGTGGAAGGAAAACAGTCTTGGGCGCCATGTTCCCCTGGTACAACTCAGGTATCTCCTCCCTCAGGTGGAATGAGAGATAGTACCGGAGTATTCGGCGTTCGGGACTGTCGCTGGGGCTCCTGAGGATATTGTATGGTAGTTTGCAATATACCTGTGTGAGTTTGGTCTCCACGTTGAAGAACCCCAAACCTCCCGCGTTCTTCACCGCATGGGTGACCTCCTTCTTGGTTCTCTCAAGTTTGCCGGTCCAGAGGAACTGCAACATCTTCTCGATTTCGTCGGACCATTTCTTCGGCGCGGGGCAAATCTGTGCAAAGTAGATAAGCAGGGGCCAAGCATAGGTCTTGATGAAGGCGACGCGCTGGTGGATCGTCAGTTTACGGTGATTATTGTCCCTCAGAAGACCTACGATTTTCCCCTGCAGCTCGTTCCAGATTCTCTCCGCAGTCTCGGTGTGGGAATTCAGAAATACGATACCCAGCATCTTGCAGGACTCGGAGGTTGCCAGCGGATTGGGGCCCCAATCCCGTCGTCCCTCCCAAGCTCCCACACCACGTATCGTGGATTTCTCCAGATTGATCTTGGCCCCCGACTCTCTCCCGAAGGAGATTGTCAGAGGCCCTAATTTCTCAATGTCCTTTTCGGAGGACGTCAGGACGGTCACGTCATCTACCATGGCGCGATAGCACGCCTTGGTGCCCAGGACCGGGAAGCCGTGCATCTCTCAGTCAATCGTCCTGAGGAGCGGCTCGATGCATATGACAAAGAGATGCACCGAGAGGGGGCATCCTTGGCGGAGCGAGTCCTCGACCTTGATGGGCTGGCCGATGATCTGGTTACAAATGATTCGGGCTTGGGCGTCTTCGTATAGGACTCGCATCCACTGGATGAAGCCGGTCGGGTACCCCATCGCCCGAATGGTTTTCCAGAGAAACTCCCGACTAACGTTGTCGTAAGCTTTCTCCAGATCCATGCTGACGATGGCCAGTTTGCTGTCCCGGTCCCTGGCAAACTGCATGGCGTCCCGGAAGAGCAACAGGTTTTGCCCCAGCTCCCTCCCGGGGATGCCGCCCGCCTGTCCTGGTCCCACCACCTGGTGGATATTCCTCCGGAGTCGGGCCGCAAGGACCTTGGCGATGATCTTGTAATCACTGCAGAGCAGTGATATCGGCCTGAAGTCCTTGGTGGTGTTGGCTAGGGATTTCTTCGGGAGGAGCTTGATGTGACTGGTCCTTTGACTTTGTGTCACGGAGTTCTCCAGCCCGAATCTCGCCATCTCCACAAAGTCGTCGCCGATCAGGTCCCAGAAGGTGCTATAGAATTCATAGGGCAACCCGTCCCCGCCTGGGGATTTACCCTTCGGCAGGTACTTGGTCACCGCTATGAACTCCTGGGAGGTTAGTGGCTGCTTCAGTTCGTCCTGCGCGTCTGCGCTCAGCACCGGGAGGTCCTGGGCGAAGCTGGGGCCGTCCTGAACAGGGGTTCTCTTGCAGAATAACTTCGAATAGAACGCGCGAAACTCCGATTCAATCTCCTCGTCCCGGTCGATTTCGTTCCCCTCCGCCGTGATGAGTTTCCTGATCGTCGCCTGCTGCGCTCGCCTTTTCTCGCCTAGAAGGTGGAAACCGCTGGCCTCCTCCTTATCGATCACGGTCGGGTTCTTAAAGCGGGCCTCCGCTCCTCGCATTCGCTCTGCCTCCCACTTCTGAAGAGACTTCTGCAGCTGGGGCATCGCGCTGTTCAGGTGGTCCGGAGTGGCTTCGATCAGATCCGTCATGCACTGCTGGTAGAACGCCCTCGTGTCTCGCAGCCACTGAGATCTCTGACGGCAGTACGAAATCGTCACCCTCTTGACGCCGGGCTTCACGGCTTCTTCCCACCACTCCTGCAAGTTGGCGTAGCGGCTTTTAATGGCCACTACGCTCGTCCAGAAGTGATGGAAGTACTTAACATAGCCCTCCTCCTCCAGGACTGCCGTGTTCAGCTTCCACGTCATCTTCCTCCTTTCAGCCGCCGCTGGTTGCTGCAGAGCCTCCATATTCATTATGACGCACAGGTGGTACGAGATCGCGAAAGGCTTGATGTTGATGTTTTGGAGGCTGGTCCTCAATGGTTCCGGGATGTAAATCCTGTCGATCCTGGCGGCTCCCTTGGGGTAGAAGAAGGTGTAACCCTTCTCGTTCCCCCCTCAGGACCCGCCACGCGTCCAGCAGTCCCAGCGTGTTCGTCAGAGTGGCGACTTGCTTTAGGATCCCTCCTCCCGACGTCTTGGCGTTGGTGCACGTGACTGAGTTAAAATCTCCCATCAGGATGTTTCTGCTCAGCCCCGTCAGGTATGGTCATACATCGTTTGCGAAGAAGGCCCTCCGTTCCGTCTGAAAATGATCTCCGGAAGGTGCGTAGACGTTGACCACACTGAAGTCGGGAAGGTCCAAGCGCAGGATTCTCCCCTTGCCATCGCTAATACTATTTACAATGTTGAGGGACTTGGTGACCACGATGGCAGTCCCCAGTTTTTCTGGTCCCCCGTTAACGAAAACTGAAAATGAATCTTCTATACTCGGCAAACTTAGAAATCGGACTTCTTGCAAACAAAGGACGTCGAATTTTTGTTCCCTGACAAACTGAACTAAGTAGGACAACTTCTCGGGGCTCTGAATGGCCCACACGTTCAGGGTCCCTAATCTGAATTTTCTTCTTTCTCTTTCGGCCTGGTCGCTGGTCGCGTTTTCCTCCCCCGCTGCTCTCTCGTTTTACTCGTCCCCGCTTTCCGTTTCCTCACTTGGATAAATTCCGCTTCCATTTCGCTATTCGACGCCAGGGTGTCGTTTAGATTCCATATCGAACTCGCTGCACTGAGGGACGGGGACGAGATGGCCTCCGGCGTCTGAAACTCGTCCGAAGCGCCGACATCCCTGGGTGCGTCCGGCTCCGCTACACTCGCGGAGGCGACGACCTCGGCCGGTTGCTGGGGACTTGGTTCCTGGTCAGGGTTCGGGTCTGGGGAGAGACACCGACTGGTGCGATCTCCTCCACCTCAGTTTGGTTTGGCTGGGCGCTGGTGGTCTTGGACGCAGCCTGACTCTCACTTGTGAGAGCCGGCCACCCCTTATCCAGTACCCCGGTCGGTCTGCTCTCGGTCGGGTTGTTCCTTGTTTCGGCTGGCTTTTCTCAGCCCCTCCTGTTCACGCGATTCGGGCACTCAGCTTCAAGTGTCCAGCTTTGCCGCACCTGAAGCAAGTTTTCGGTTGGTTCGGATACGTGATGAACAGCCGGGTCCCGTCCACCCAAAGGTGGGACGGGACGTGGTTCTTCAAGTCCATGAGGACTAGCAGGGTTCCTGTCGGGAAACTCTCCTCGGTGGGCTCCTTCGGGGTGTAGGCCTCTGTCCTGAAGGTCAGGATTCGTCCGTACTGACTCAGTTGTCGTTGCAGTCTTTCGTGGTTTAGTTCAAAAGAGCCGTCAAGGATTTTAAGCATTGTTCGCAGGTCGCTAGCCCTTGAAATGGTTACCGCGTTGTTCTTGTACGTTGCCGTCGCCGTGCCCTCGTACTTTCCCAGAAACTCGTCAAAATCTTTTTCCAGCTTGAATTTCAGGAAAACCTTGCTTTCCGTCGACTGCATGTAGATTTGAATTCCGCAGATCTGTTCTCCTCTGACTCCCAACTCCTTCACCCATTGATGGATTTCCGCAATCGAGGGTTTCGGAGTCAGGATTCCAAAGTTGAACTCCACCGTATTGATACGGGCCATTCTAACAAAGGGGGGGGGACTGAAGAAAAGAATTCCCGCACGCGGTTCGCATGGAGCCAGGTTGGCACGTGGTTAATTAACCCGTGCCAATCGAACACGTGGCTGCCCAGATAGGCAGGCTACGATTCGCAATAAGTTTATCCGAATTAATCGGCTAAAATCACCGTTTGTCCGAAATTTGGCAATTCTCCGAAACTTGTCCACACTCTTTTCCTTCATCACTCGCACTTTTAAACCTTTCAAACACCTTCGATTTGCAATTCGCGAGCGCTCTACTATTTGACCTACACCCCCATTACTTCAAACCAGAAAATCAAGACAGTGAGTCTAGTGAATCTATAAATCATAACATTAGTCCTTTAAGTAACGCTGAAAGTAAATGATATATATTATATTCATAGTTGTGGTTAATATTGGAATTCAAGCTGAGCAATTTTGGAAGTAGCCATACGTTGATATTGAAAAATCAAAAATCTGGAGATGCGGGGTATCGATCCCCGTGCCTCTCGCATGCTAAGCGAGCGCTCTACCATTTGAGCTACACCCCCGACAACCTGTAAGCGAGAATGTAGATCTTTCATATAATGTTTCCAGTTATAAGAATAGTAGAATTTGAAGTATCTACATATTCTGAATAAGTACATCGGGGGTGTAGCTCAAATGGTAGAGCGCTCGCTTAGCATGCGAGAGGCGGACGTGTGTATCGAGCTCTGCGAATTTTCGAATTAAAGGTGTTGCGAAAGTATCAAACTGCGTATGGTGAAGTGAAATCGGGTGAACATTCTTCAAAGAACTGGTAAATTTCGGACAATTTGTTAACTACCCCGATTAATTCGGATAAAATTTTCGCGAGTCGTGGCCTGCCACTGGGCAGCCACGTGTTCGATTGGCACGGTTTAATTAACCAGGTGCTAATCGGGAGCCGTGCGCGCTGCGTGTAGGAGCCTTTCTTCGGTTCTGCCGCAGGCTTTTTTCCTTTCTTTTTTTTCCGTTATTTTCTTTACGCCCTAATTTGGAAAATGGTGGTACGAGTCAATACGGTCGAATTGAACTTCGGAATTTTGGTCCCGAAACCGAAGGAGGTGGAGATCCACCAATGGCTGATGGAGTTGGGAGTAAAGGAGGAGCAGGTGTACGGAGTGCAAATGTACTTGCAGTCAAACGAAACGAAAACCTTTTTGAAGTTTAACTTGGAGAAGGACTTCGACGAGTTCATGACGAAGTATGAAGGTACGGCGACCTTCAAAACGAATCAGGTCACCATTACGAGGGCTGGCGACCTTCGGAAAATGGTGAAGATATTCGACGCGCCCTTCGAGATGAGCCACGAAAAGATCCAGTGGCAGATGAGCCAGTACGGCCGCGTCCTCACCTTTAGGGCCGAGGAACGTAAGCCGGCGGCTACAACGGACCAGTACTTCAAGGGCCGAACAGGAACCCTGTTGGCTCTCATGGACCTAAAGACCCACATCCCGTCCCACATCTGGGTGGACGGTTCCCGACTCTTCGTAACCTGCCCGAACCAGCCGAGGACGTGCTTCAGGTGTGGGAAACCAGGACACCTTGGGCCGATTGCCCGAACCGCGTCACGAGGAGCCGGGGCTGGGAAAAGCCAGCAGAAGAACAACCCAGGCCAGCCGAACCAAACCCGAACGCGGCAATGGACAAGGAGTGGCCGGCTCTCACAAGTGAGAGTCAGGCCGCTGCCGAGACCACCAGCGCCCAACCAAAACGAACGGAGGTAGAGGAGAGCGCGCCAGCCGGTGACGCTCCTCCAGATTCGAACCTTCACCAGGAACCGAGTCCCGAGCAGCCGGCCCAGGTCGTCGCCTCCGCGGTTGTAGCGGAGGCGGACGCACCGAGGGATGTCGGCGCTTCGGACGAGTTTCAGACGCCGGAGGCCATCTCGTCCCCGCCTCCCAGCGCAGCGAGCTCCGTATGGAACCTGAACGACTCTCTGGCGTCGAATAGCGAAATGGAGGCCGAATTCATCCCGGTGTGGAAACGGAAAGCGGACCCCGGCAAACCGAAAGAGCAGCCAGGGAGGAAAACACGACCAAGCGACCAGAACCAAAAAGAAGGAAGAAAATTCAGATTAGGGACCCTGAACGTGCGGGCCATTCAGAGCCCCGAGAAATTATCCTCCTCAGTTAAATTTATCAGGGAAGAAAAATTTGATGTTTTATGTTTGCAAGAAGTCCGATTCCTAAGTTTGCCGTGTATAGAAGATTCTTTTTCAGTTTTCGTTAACGGGGGACCAGGAAAACTAGGGACCGCCATGGTGGTCACCAAGTCCCTCAACGTTGTAAATAATATCTGCGATGGCAAGGGAAGAATCCTCCGGGTGGACCTTCCCGACTTCAGTGTGGTCAACATCTACGCACCGTCCGGAGACCATTTTCAAGTGGAGCGGAGGGCCTTCTTCGCGAACGATGTACCACCATACCTGACGGGGCTGAGTAGAGTCATCCTTTTGGGGACTTTAACTCAGTCACCTGCGCCAACGACAGAACGTCGCGAGGAGGGATCCTGAAGCAGGTCGCCACCCTAACGAACGCGATAGGTCTGCTGGACGCGTGGCGGGTCCTGAGGGGGAATGAGAGGGGTTACACCTTCTTCTACCCCCAAGGAGCCGCCAGGATCGACAGGATTTACGTTCCGGAATCGTTGAGGACCAGCCTCCAAAACATCAACATCAAGCCTGTCGCGATCTCGGACCACCTGTGCGTCATAATGAATATGGAGGCTCTGCAGCAACCAGCGGCGGCTGAAAGAAGGAAGATGACGTGGAAGCTGAACACGGCAGTCCTGGAGGAGGAGGGCTATGTTAAGTACTTCCATCACTTCTGGACGAGCGTAGTGGCCATTAAAAGCCGCTACGCCAACGTGCAGGAGTGGTGGGAGGAAGCCGTAAAACCGGCATCAAGAAGATAACGATTTCGTACTGCCGGAAGAGGTCCCAGTGGCTGCGAGACACGAGGGCCTTTCACCAACAATGCATGACGGATCTGATCGAAGCCACTCCAGACCACCTGAACAGCGCGATGCCTCAGCTTCAGAAGTCTCTTCAGCAGTTGGAGGCAGAGCGAATGCGAGGAGCGGAGGCCCGCTTTAAGAACCCGACCGGGATCGATAAGGAGGACGCCAGCGGTTTCCACCTTCTGGCTGAGAAAAGACGAGCGGAGCAGACGACAATCAGGAAGCTGATCACGGCCGAGGGGAACGAAATCGACAGGGACGAGGAGATGGAATCGGAGTTTCGCGCGTTTTATTCTGAGTTATTCTGCAGGAGAACCCCCGTTGAGGACGGCCCCAGCTTCACCCAGGACCTCCCGGTGCTGAGCGCAGACGTGCAGGACGAACTGAAGCAGCCACTAACCTCCCAGGAATTCACAGCGGTGATCAAGGACCTGCCGAAGGGTAAATCCCCAGGCGGGGACGGGTTGCCCTATGAATTCTAAAAGACCTTTTGGGATCTGATCGGCGACGACTTTGTGGAGATGGCGAGATTCTGGCTGGAGAACTCCTTGACCCAAAGTCAAAGGACCAGCCTCATCAAGCTCCTCCCGAAGAAACCCCAAGCTAACACCACCAAGGACTTTAGGCCGATATCACTGCTTTGCAGTAACTATAAGATCATCGCCAAGGCCCTTGCGGCCCGACTCCGGAGGAATATCCACCAGGTGATTGGACCAGGACAGGCGGGCGGCGTTCCCGGGAGGGAGCTGGGGCAAAACCTCGTGCTCTTCCGGGACGCGATATAGTTTGCCAGGGACCGGAACAGCAAGCTGGCCATCGTCAGCATGGATCTGGAGAAGGCTTACGACAACGTTTGTCGGGAGTTTCTCTGGAAAACCATTAGGGCGATGGGATACCCGACGAGGTTCATCCATTGGATACGAGTCCTGTACGAAGACGCCAAAGCACGGATCATCTGCAACCAAACCATCGGCCAGCCGGTCATGGTCGAGGACTCGCTCCGCCAAGGATGCCCCCTCTCGGTGCACCTGTTGGTGATCTTCATCGAGCCGCTGCTTCGAAGAATCAACCGAGACACCCAGGGGTTCCCGGTCCTTGGGCTGAAGGCCACCTACCGAGCCATGGTAGACGATGTTGTCGTCCTCACCTCATCGAAGAGGGACATAGAGAAGCTGGCGCCCCTGACTGTTTCCTTCGGGAAAGAGTCGGGAGCTAAAATCAACCTGGAGAAGTCGACGATCCGAGGTGTAGGGAGCTGGGAGGCGAGACGGGACTGGACGACCAACATCCTGACAGGTTCGGAGACGAGCAGGATGCTCGGGATCACCTTCCACAGTACGCACGCAGAGACGGCTGACAACATCTGGAGCGGGTTGAGGGGGAAAATTGTTGGCTTGCTACGAGACAACAACAACAACCGCAGGCTAACGATCCATCAGCGCGTGGCCTTTGTCAAGACGTACGTCTGGCCATTGGTCACGTACTACGCGCGGATCTTCCCAGCCCTGAAGACCTGGGCGGAGGAGATGGAGAAGCGAATGCTCCAGTTTGTCTGGACGGGCAAACTGGAGACGACGAAGAAAGAGGTGATTTGCTGTCAGGAAAGCAGGCGGACTGGGGTTCCTGAACGTTGAACTGAAGTTGAAGCAAATCTTTGCCAAACTGACGTACAACGTCCTCAGGAACCCAAATGACAGTCCAGAGCGGAGGATCCTCAGGTATTACCTCGCGTTCCACCTGAGGAAAGAGATTCCGGACCTGTAATAGGACAATCTGGCCCCCAAAAGAGTCTTCCTACCAGACCACCTGAGAGATCTGCCAACCCTTTACAAGGAACTCTTGGAAAAGGGCGTCATCCGCAACTACATCCCACGGCAAAACCAGGTTTACCGGTATCTGATAGGCAAGAGGACGGCCACTGGAAAGGTGGAGGAGAGTCTTCCATCGTTGCGGTGGGACAAGATCTGGGAGCGGCTGGCGTCCAATTTCTTGGAACCTGAAGCGGCCGAGTTCACCTTTCTCTTAAACCACGACGTCGTGCACACCCGTCAAAGATCATTCCGGATGAAGATGGCGAGCTGTCCGAAATGCAGGTTTTATGGGGCTGCAGCCGAAACCCTGGTTCACGCCTTGGTCGATTGCCCCTCGAGTCGGGAGGCCTTCGCCTGGGTCGAGGAGCAGGCGGAAAGCCTGGGAACGGACTCCAGGGGGGAGGAACTCCTCCGGCTGGGGTTTGACGCGGACGGTAGAGACGCTGAGAACGCAGTTACCTTCCTGGTCGCCTACTACGCCGAGCCGGCGTGAAGGAGCTGGAGGGGCGATAAAACACCGCTGGACCTGGACATCCTGAAGGAAGTGCTGCGAAGCAAGTGGACCAAACTCGACCAACCAAAGAGGAGGAGACTCTTCGGCAGCAGGGACCTCATCTAAGAGGACCCTAAACTTCCCTTTGTTCACATTTCATTTCGTTGATCTCGTTTCATTGATTTTCATTTAATTTGGTTACTTTCATACCGATCAACTAGTCTTGAACGAATTGCCCTGGAAGAACGTACTTGTATATAGAAGGAGCCTTTAAACAATAAACGTTTGTAAGTAGAAAAAAAAGAGGCACGGGGATTGATACCCCGCATCTCCATATTTTTTTCAAAATCAATGTATGGTTACTTCCAAAATTGCTCAGCTTGAATTGTAATATTAACCACTACTAGGAATATAATATATATCATTTACTTTCAGCGTTAGTTAAAGGACTAATGTTATGATATATAGATTCACAAGACTAACTGTCTTGATTTTCTGGTTTGAATTAATGGGGGTGTAACTCAAATAGTAGAGCGCTCGCTTAGCATGCGAGAGGCAGACGTGTTTATCGAGCTCTGCGAATTGAAAGTGTCGCGAAAGTTTTAGAACTGCGTATGGTGAAGTGAAATCGCGTGGACATTCTCCGGAGAACTGCTGAATTTCGGACAAATTGTGACCTCGGCTGATTCATTCAAATAAACTTATTGCGAATCGTGGCCTGCCTACATGGGCAGCTACGTGTTCGATTGGCACGATTTAATTAACCACGTGCCAACCTGACTCCCTGCGAACCGCGTGCGGGAGTTTTTCCTCGTTTTCGCCGTAAGCACCTTTCTCTTTACTTTTCCGCTTTTCCTTGGTTTGGTAAAATGGCACGTATCAATACGGTGGAGCTCAATTCTGGAATCCTGACCCGAAACCGTCGATGGCGGAAATCCATCAATGGGTGAAGGAGTTGGGTGTCAAAGGAGAGCAGATTTACGGGATACAAATTTACATGCAGTCGACCGAAAGTATGGTTTTCCTGAGGTTCAAACTGGAGAAAGATTTCGACGAGTTCTTGGCAAAGTACGAGGAGACGGCGACGTTCAAGAACAATGCAATAAACATTTCAAGGGTTAGCGACCTGCGGAAAATGGTTAAAATCCTTGACGGTTCCTTCGAACTGATCCACGAAAAACTGCAACGGCAATTGAGTCAATACAGACGAATCCTGACCTTTAAGACAGAGGTTTACACCCCGAAGGACCCCACCGAGGAGAGTTTCCCAACAGCAACCCTGCTAGTCCTCATGGACTTGAAGAATTATACCCCGTCCCACCTTTGGGTGGACGGGATCCGGCTGTTCGTCACGTATCCCAACCAACCGAAAACTTGCTTTAGATGTGGCAAGGCATGACACCTGGGAGCCGAGTGCCCGAACTGGGTGAACAGGAATCGGGGCTAGGAAAAGCCAGCCAAAATGTACTGATCTAGGACCTCTATTTAAGTACTTCTAATTAAGAAGAAATTAAATAAGAACCAATTGGGTCCAACAGTACTGTATTCTGGAGACTCTGGTTTACGAGAAGAAATCAACTACTACAAAGAGTCACACTATAAAGAAACAGTGACTGATAAAAGTCATCTCTACGAAGAAGCCAAGCAGCAAAGTTTGAGGACACCTTATATACGTCTCTCCAGAGTAGTCAATGGGGTAGTTTCTCCCTGACTTTCTGTACCGGTTATGTATACAGGTGTGGTCTCTATAACTGGTTACAAGTACAGAGGTGGTCTCTGTACCAGGTGTAAGTGCGTTTACATGTTTAAAATAAGTGAAGTTAGTTGTTAGATCTTAATCAATGGTACTTGACATAAATTCAACTGTCAGCATAACAATCAACCATTAAGTTCAATGTAAACGAATTATCTTTAATGTTAATTAAATTATCTTCTAACCGTTAGCAGACCCCTAATTCATTACACAAAACAAGAATAACATGACCGAGACGAGACAGACCGGGGTACAAGATAAGGCGTGGCCGGCTCTCATAAGTGAGAGTCAAGCTGCTGCCAAGACCACCAGCGCCCAGCCCATCACAACTGAGGTAGAGGAGATCGTACCAGTGGATGTCCCTCCTTCAAATCCGAACCCCGACCAGGAACCGAGTCCCTAGCAGCCGGCCGAGGCCGTCGCCTCCGCGACCGTAGCGGAGCCGGACGCACCCACGGATGTCGGCGCCCCGGACGAGTTTCAAACGCCGGAGGCCATCTCGTTCCCGTCCCCCAACGCAGCGAGTTCAATGTGGAATCTAAACGACTCCCTGGCGTCGAATAGCGAAATGGAAGCCGAGTTTATCCAGGTGCGGAAACGGAAAGCGTAACCCAGCAGATCGAAAGAGCAGCCAGGGAGGAAAACGCGACCAGCGACCAGGACCAAAAAGAAGGAAGAAAATTCAGATTAGGGACCCTAAACGTGCAGGCCATTCAGAGCTCCGAGAAACTAGCCTCTTTAGTTAAATTTATCAGGGAAGAAAAAATCGATGTCCTTTGTTTGCAAGAAGTCCGATTCCAAAGTTTGCCGAGTATAGAAGATTTCTTTCCAGTTTTCGTTAACGGGAGACCAGAAAAACTGGGGACCGCCATCGTGGTCACGAAGTCCTTCAATAGTATAAGTAGTATCAGCGCTGGGAAGGGAAGAGTCCTCCGGGTGGACCTTCCCGACTTCAGTGCGGTCAACGTAAACGCACCTTCCGGAGACCATTTTCAAGCGGAGCGGGGGGCCTTCTTCGCAAACGATGTATGACCATACCCGACGGGGGTGAGTCGAATCATCCTAAGGGGGGACTTCAACACAGTCACCTGCGCCAACGACAGGACGTCGCGAGGAGGGATCCTAAAGCAAGTCGCCACCCTAACGAACGCGCTGGGGCTGCTGGACGGGTGGCGGTTCCTGAGGGGGAACGAGAAGGCCTACAGATTCTTCTACCCCAAAGAAGCCGCCAGAATCGACAGGATTTACGTCCTGGAATCGTTGAGGACCAGCCTCCAAAACATCAACATCAAACCTGTCGCGATCTCGGACCACTTGAGCGTCACAAAGGAGATGGATGCTATACAGAAACCGGTGGCGGCTGAACGGAGTAGCACGACGTGGAAGCTGAACACGGAAGTCCTGGAGGAGGAGGGCTATGTCAAGAACTTCCATCACTTCTGGACGAACGTGGTGACCATTAAAAGCCACTACGCCAACGTGCCGGAGTAATGAGAAGAAGCCGTGAAGCCCGGTGTTAAGAGGGTTACGATCCATGTTCTGCGCAGTTCTAGACAGAATCTTAATGGGATTTAAAGAACAGTTTCAGTTAGCCTTTCGTGTTGGAAAAACGTTCAATTCCATCTGGACACAGAGCCGAAACACACATAGGACCATGAGGGCAGTCTGCCATAGGCCCGGGCCTTGGAGGGGCCCGGACGAGGCAAACAGTCGGATATAAAACATGCAGATTCATCTGTAAGATGTTGGCGTTGTTCAGGACATCCTAAAAATGTTCTCACTTTTATCCTTTTCGGCAAGTAGATGGAATTATTGAAGAGACATGTATCCTGGGTTTTATGTTTAGCACGGACAGGGCAGGAATAAATCGTCAGCGCCGCTACCAGAACCATTCACGAGGGTACTGAATCAGAAGTGGGACTTGTAACGTGATGCATTGAAATTTTGCTCCTCAACCCTACTAAACTGTAGCGACCTCAGCGCCAATTTCTTTGATTTGATCTGATTACGAAGAATTCAAAGAGATGTTGTCGTCTTGCGGAACAAAAAGAAACAATATTGCCGTTAAAACAGAGCTGAGTTTTAGCTCCAAAAATTTCGGACCCGCTTGAAAAACCAACTACTGGATAAAAATATGACAACATTGTCTCACGGTTTCAAGCATAAACTTCGAAGTTGGATCTTGGATGGGAAACAGTGTTCTCTCTTAGGCAGCTAGAGGAAACCAATGAAAAGTACGAAGATGTCTGCAGTAAACTGTGCTTCCTAGTCAAGATTACTGTACACCAGGTTGGCTCAGGCCTTAATTAAAGAAAACTTACTGGTGGATGCGGCCACAAGGCAGTAAAAAAAAAGGTCCTTTTACATTCTATTCAGCGTTACTATCTGAAAACAGCCGAGTTTCCCTAAACGCAAGCCCAGTGGTGCAACACGTTCTTCTTGACCGGGAGGGGGGGGGATGAGAACTAAGGGGCTAGAAGGTAAGTGCTATTCTGTATGACATGCCGGAAAAATCGACGATTCGAGAACACTTGCCCTAAGGAACCTTATTTCAAAGAAATGTGTTTCAAACATCTTATCAGTGTATGGTTATCGACTTTGGTCAAGAAATTTATTCACGATGAAACAGGAATCTCAGGTGGTATACCAAAATGTGAAAACACCGCTGACATCAAGTTCGTACTCGCGTTTAAAGGTAGTAGTAGCTTACAATTTGCACGTTGATTTCGAAAATGAAAACCCAAGAGTAGGTGGAGGAGTCGGGGGTCTGGGGGAAGCCCCCCAGAAGCCGACGACGTCCTATTAATTTCTTCACCAATTTGGCGTAAACTTTAAGGCAAGCTACGTAAATCATTCATCCTTTTCCAGCTATAAAGCAAAAACATACGTCATGTATCCTGGGCAAGGCCTAGGTCTAAAGAGTTAGAGAGTATGACAATAGTGAGAGAAAAGTTTTGGAAGTTCATTACCAGTCAAATGAATATGTGTAAATTGTTCGGACGAATTATAGGTAGGACGAGAGACACGATTTTTGCTTTGATAAATAGTTATCCGCTATTGGTGAACGATCTAATTTGAAAACTATTGGCCGGTTATTAGTTGTTCAAAGCTTGGTCGAAGTCTCGGATGACTGGAACCCTTCAGAAGGTTTTCCATGTGCTAAAATGTGAATTAAGTCACTGAAAGACTTTCCAGATGAATTGATTTCGTTAAGTTGTGCAACTTCAGAATCTGGGTAACCACCGAACATTCTCCCACAGATGTTACAGTATATTGGTTAGTACGCAGCTACAATACTGTTTTTTCGACTTGAATACTCTAGTGAAACGTAAAGAACAAAAGGGTATGTTCGTATATCGTATGATGCAAGCTAGTAGGACTAGGAATGCGACCGTACTGGCTATCCCTTTGTTGTTTAGTTTTTGATGAAAGCGGAAGATAAATTCTATCGAAATATTGAGCAAAGATGCTTCTGAGCAAAATCGGAGAAGAAGCCGTTTTTTGGAACAGTTTTAAATATCCCACTCTAAAACTTCGGGGGGGGGTAGCGCCCCCTACCCCCTTCTGTTGCGCTACTGCACAAGCCCATCTAGAATATTCCTAAACACCCTTTGTGAAATCACAGTAACTTTCCTCCAAGTCGACTCAAATATAGTTGTAGCAAAAAGACTTACAGCTAGCGTCACTCTCACCGTTTATCTTAACTGGACTTGCTAAACGAAAAAGCACAAGGAAACGCTACTTACGTACACCTAACACCGACTAGAAATCTTGTTCGAAACCTTCAGCCGGATTTCTTCATCTGTTAAAATACTCAAGTAAATTCCTTAAACTAAATGTTTTTGTTTCACATCTAATATTAAACAAGTGATACCCCTACACTGCATAGATGTACTCTACAGCACTGAACACTAACACTTCAGATCAATCCTTTGAATGGGTAAACGGTAACCCTGAACGAAGCTTTTCACCACATTGATTTTCATGATTAGCGTCTAATGGTGAGATGATGAAGGCTGAACTTGACGGGTCAGTTATACTGTTAAAAAACTGTTCCGGAAATCTTAAATGTACAAATAATGAGTGAGGGACACGCAAATAAGCCAAGTGACAAACAAAACAACTGAAGCGGAGGGAAAAAATAATGAAAATGTACACGTAATAGCTGCCGATAGGAGCTTGAGAAAGCGTAAACGGGGTGTTTTCTATGTGCCTGCAGCCTTCCTTTACTCCCCGCCAAATCCCTGAGGAGCTCCTTGGCCTGGGCAGTGCGCAATTCTCGGTCATGCAGTCGCACCCTTTCAATCCAAGTTAAGTTCTCCCAGTTCTTACTTGCAGCCATGCAGAGGACCTCATCCTTCTACAGAACCCAGAAACATCCCAGACTTACTTCTCTTCCACTGTTAACCAAGAAGGGATCATCTAGTTCTATGCTTCCGAGTTTCAGCGAAAAATTTACAAATAAGCAAAACTGGTGGACCCGTCATTCGTTACCAGTGGATCCCAGTGGCCGACTGGTGGACACCTGGATCCACCACTTCTCAAGTTATTTTAAGGCCTGAGAGAAATATAAGACTAAAATGCATCCTATTGGAAAATTTGAATTAGTCCCGCCCCCAGAGAGTTTTGATTGGTGGTTCAATTTTTGCCCGCCATTCTTCGCAGGGTGCTCCAGAAGCCTCTATACCAGTGCTTCCACTTTTAGGGGAAATTCCCTGTTTTCAGGGGAAAATGGCACTAGGAAGGGAAAAAGAGGGGAAGAGGAGAAAAACCAGGGAAACTGAAGAAATCTTGACTTCTTTCTATAGCGATATGTTATATAACGCATTTTTTGTCAATAAACATTAGGTTCCCGTTTGGAACTGGAAATTAATCATGAAATAAATCTTACGAATCAATATCTGTGTTTCACTAATTGTAAATGTAAGGGAAGAACGAGGGAAAACGGGAAAATGAGAGGAGAAAATAGGGGAATGTCAAAAAAGTTTTGTCTGAGGTGAAAGAAAGGGAAAATAGAGGCTCCTACCAGGGAAAGCCCAAACTTGAAAGTGGAAGGGCTGCTCCACACGGCCACAGTCATAGTCAAGCTCCCACTGTAGGTGCGTTAGGATCTCCGATCAATTTCATTAAAATCTTCCTCCGTTTTTAATTTCAAAATAAAAGAAAAAACTTTTCTAACAATTTCAAATCATGTGGTTTTATCCTCTGCTTCTGATCCCTGCAACTTTCAGTCGCAGTCAAGACGAAGGTAAGTCTCGCAAACAAATTTCGAGAAGCAATTAACGTGCTGTTTGTGGTTGATTCCAGATTTCATTACACTTAATTTATTTACATTGTTATTCATGTTAACGACTTCAAATTGAGTTAATACGTTTTAGTTTAAATTGACTAGTTTTTAGGGTATTAAGCTAATTAAATATCCTCTGTTAACCACGTGCTTGAACCCAGATTCACCTCTGGGACAAGCCAAACTGGAGGAAAATGCATTTCACTTCGTACAATTAGAATTCATCCTCTGATGATATAAACTAAGCCTGTGGTTAAATATTGCGTAGTCTTAATTCTAGTGTTATTTCAAAATTTCTCAGAATTGAGGACTTAATCCTTTGAATATGGACTCAAGGTATTTAATGACTCGAAATTGTATTCAATTAATACAGAATTTTGATAATTATTTTTGATAATTTACAGGTCTGCATTCGTGCAATACTAATCCCTGTTCAAACGGCGGGATCTGCATTGAAGATTCTAGCGGCAAGTTCCGCTGCAAGTAAATCTTTTAAAATTTTACTAATTATTATTAACTCAACTGATTAAAAGGGTGTCCTCAATTTATAGTTGCCCGTCTGAATTCATTGGCGAAACCTGCCAGCAGCCCAATCCTTGCCATCTTCGCTCAGGACCACGATGTCAGAACGGTGGGACATGCGTAGTTCAGACATCCAGCAGAGGGAACGCCTGGTTTTCCTGTTTGTGTCCGGCAGGATTCTATCGTTCGCTCTGCGAGATCCCTGCGGCCAACCCCAGCAATCCCTCGCCCTGCCTCAACGGCAGGACTTGCGTCGTGATATCCCTGGATGAAAACACCTGCAACTGTCCTGCAGGATTTTCCGGCCGCATCTGCGAGGGAAACACCGCTTGCAGAATCAACAATCCTTCCGTCCACGGAAGATGCGTCCACAGGAGCGACGGGACCACACAGTTTAAGTTTTAATACAAAATTCAAAATTGCAATAGTAATTTTTAACTAATTACAGGTATGTTTGCGATTCTGGTTTCGCCGGAGCAAAATGCGACACTCGGAGGAATCCTTGCAGTTCTTCACCCTGCTCAAATGGAGGCAGTGGCGTAAATTGGGGGGGGGGTGCAGAGGGTGCAATGCACACATTGACATTGGTAAAATTTCTTAGGATCCAAAATCAATTTAGGAATTGTTTCTGTGAAAAGAAATCGGCTTTATTTCTTGAAAAAGCTACTTTCTAAGTGAATTTTCTCATGGATTAAGTACCTTCATTCCATTTAGTCTGTACGGAGTATATAATAGTTCACTTGGTAAGTTCAAGTTTTACTTTGAGTCACTTTCGTGGCAACCATTGTCCAGCATAGTACTAGTTCAATCTACGTGTTTCGTTAACTTGGCCGAGGCACTAACAATGAGCAAGAAAAGAAAACAGTCATCAATTCAGGATTTCTTCGGCAAAAAGTCTCGCCTCGGTTTTGATTCCGACGGAGTGTCCGAACAGGTTAGCACAATTAAATACAAACCCCTTACGAACATTTCTTCTATGAGATAGACTAATTTCGGTCTTCCGTATTAGGCAGAAACTATCAGTTCACTGGGGCAAGCAGCTCCGAGAGCAACGGTACTGATAGGGATTCTACCGATGTTCAATCTAGCAGTAATATCCAAACGTCTGAACCTCGGTACAACGTGGACACTGCAGCCCAACGCAGTAGCATCTCACCTTCAGAGACGTCATCGGAAAACGGCCCGTCCAGCTTATCGACCCCAGTGCCCGGTCTGTCAACATGTTCGAGCGATAAACCTGCCCAACCTGTTGTCGATTTTCCAAAACATCGCATTACAGGTCGTAAATTTTCTTCCCTTTTTTACAAAAAATTCCCTTGGCTGGAGTATTCAGCCTCTCTTGATACTGTATTTTGTTTTTCGTGTCGACATTTTGGTGCCGGTACATTATACAATAAGGAGATGCTGGGGCAGAGGCGGCTTATTGACGTAGGGGTAGACGAATGGCAAAAGCTTTCGTTTTTATTAAAACGACATGCCTCCTCAGAGAGGCATACAGCAAGTTTCCAATCTTGGAACGAGTTCATCTTAATTCAGAGTAAGGAGCAGGATTCCGTGGCCCAGAAGCTAATTGCAGGAAGAAATAAGGAAATTGATAAAAATCGCCAACACATACGAATTATGCTTCATGGGATCAGTTTTTTGGCGCGACAAGTGCTTGCGTTCCGGGGGCATGACGAGTCTGGTGACTCGTGCGACAGTGGCAATCTAAAGAGTATATGCGTACTCTGAAGGACATTGATCCTAGTGTCCGGGAGGGAGTCGAACGCCGCTACGGCAATTACTGCAGTACTCAATACCAGAACACTTTGATATCTATTCTCTCGAAATCGATTCTTGATGTCGTTATTGGGGAGGCTAAGGAAGCTAAGTTTTTTGCTGTGCTTGTTGATGAAACAAGAGACTGTTCAGGAAAAGAACAGCTAGGGTTGGTGTTACGTTATTTTTCTCAGGGAATTTTGAAGGAGGCTGTTGTTGGATGTTTCCATACGAAAGCTTTAGACGCAAAGAGTTTGGCCGATTTCATTCACGAAACAGTGCTGGGTTTCGCCTCAGTTGGGCGCACTGCGTTGCCCAGTGCTACGACGGAGCGTCCGTCATGAGTGGAGCTTTTAAAGGAGTTCAGGCTAGATTGACAGAAAAAGCTCCGCAGGCTAGGTACTTTCACCGTCACGCGCACCGCCTAAATCTCGTTCTAGTAGATACGATAACAAGCATACCAGAAGTCGAAGACTGATTTGCAATCATCCAGGAACTTTACGTCTTCATTTCAAACAGCACCCCAAGGTACGAGTTGTACCGTAAAGTTCAGGAAGATCAGAAGCTTCCTGTTTTGGAATTAGAGAAATGTAGCCAAACGCGATGGTCGTACTGGAATCGTTCTCTGAAAAAGGTTGTAGAACGGTACGAAGTTTTACTTATTGTTTTAGAAATCGTTTCAAGTAAAAAAATGACAAGGCTGCGGCAGAAGCGAAAGGATTGAAAGATAAATTGGAATCCTTTGGCTTTTTCTTCGTCCTGCGTATGTTAAGTAAAGTGCTTGGAATCACTAGCGCTTTGTCGCAGCACTTGCAATCCCCGAACTTGTGGCTATCGGCAGCCAAAGAGCTTATTGATGCGACCAAAAAATCCATTTCCGATATACGTTCAGATACTTATTTCGAAAAATTTTACTCCAAGTGCCGTACACAGGCAGTGTAGCTCAACGTATCGGAAGAAAACAATTCAGTAGCTGGAGGTCGCCCTAAGAGGTTAGAAAAAGTGTCCTCAAAACTCATCGGTATGTTGTCAGACAGCACTATAGGAAAGAAGACATTCGAGAATAACGCTTTGAGTGCTGATCAAGATCATAGGCGTCTGATGTATGAGACTACTGACAGAATTTTGGCTGAAATCAATCGCCGTTTCTGTGATAATGTTGACGTGTTAACGCAGTTGAAGCTCTGAACCCAAATTCTGACAGATTTCTGAGCAAAGAATATTTACTAAATTTGTGCAAGTTATACAAGTCGGCCGGAATCGACACAGTCAGTTTGCTTGAGCAAACCAAAATCGTGAGAAAAATGCTGGAGGCCAGGACAGTTTCAGTATTTTCCATATTCGAGCTATATGACGTTATGAAATCGTGTCCTGCTGCTTACTCGGAATTGATTGAACTTGTTTCTTTAGTTTGTACATTACCTATAACAACTGCGACAAACGAGCGTCTTTTCTCAACCCTCAAGTATGTGAAAAATTATTCAAGGACTACAATGGGGGACGACCGACTTGACGACTTGCTCGTTATTTATTCTCACAAAGAAATCGCTCGAAAATTGGACTTTGAAAAATTAATCGACACATTTGCCACTATAGGCCCACGCCGCTGTGCTTTATTGTATTAATTACCGCCCTGTAACTGTATTCACTAATTGGTCATGACGATGGAAATAAAAGAAGTGTAAGAATGTCAAAACAAGTTTTGCACACATTGAAGTAAATCTGAAATTACGCCTCTGAATGGAGGATCCTGCGTTAGCATCGATTCTACGAACTACGCGTGTAAGTGCTTACCTGGTAGGTTATCTAATACATTTTTACAATAAGATACACTGTTTTTTAAACACTTTTCTGAACCTAAGGTTTCTCTGGACAAAGCTGTGAGCTGCAAACAGACCATTGCTCTACAAGTCCCTGCCGGAATGGAGCAACTTGCATCAGTAGCAACGCTGGATATTCCTGTACCTGCGAAAATGGATGGACAGGACTTAACTGCTCACAACGTACCAACAAATGCACTGGTAATGTTTATATTACAAAATATTAATAACTAAATTATTTCGTAAATTGCAGAAGGCGTTTGTCTCAACGGCGGTACCTGTTACGAGCGGGGAGCCAGTGTTTACTGCCACTGCCCTTCCGGAACAACTGGATTGTTCTGCCACTTGGACGATGGGTGTGCTTCGAATCCTTGCCACCAGAGTGCCACCTGCTATTTCTATCCCTTCAACGGCTCCTACTCCTGTCTCTGTACTGAAGGGTTCAGAGGGATCGACTGCAAGGAAGATGTCAACGGATGCAACACAGGTACTCATCAAGAATTCCAACCGTTTATTATAATTAATAGGATTTATTTATAGCAGGATCGCTTCGTGGACATGGCGGGACCTGCATTAATGCTCAAGGATCGTTTTACTGTGAATGTGCACGAGGATTCACGGGATCAAGGTGCGAGACCAACATCGACGAGTGTCTCTCGAACCCTTGTCAGAATGCTGCAACATGCCTGGATAATTCTTGAGCCTTCTGATGCGTTTGTCTACCTAGTAAAAATGCCTCTTTCTGGGTAACTTACGTTAAAATTGTTAAAATAGTAATGATTTTGACAGGTCGCACGGGAACGACTGGTGAAATCAGCATCTGCGATTCTGAAAACTGTCTCCAAAGATCTGGTGATGGAAAATGTGATCTGGAATGCAATTCACCGCAGTGCGGTAACGATGGAGGCCAGGCCTTAAAATAACGTAAGAAGTGGTGGATCCAGGTGTCCACCAGTCGGACACTGAGTCCAGAGTTAAAACTCCTGTCGATACGTACCTATCCAAGATACCCTACAGAAACTCACATCTAAAGAAGAGTTGTAGTTGTATCTATCTCAGGATGAAATGATCGCGTTACTTTACGTCGAATCAAAGCCGGTAGCCCATCCTACATTAAGAAAGAAATAGTTGAAAAGCAAATAGAAGCCTTGTTTGTTTAAGAATTTCCCTCCGCATCTAAATATCCGTTACATTACCGAAAGATCTTTTAGCAATCGAACACTCGAAAAAATCATTGTCGAACAACTGAGGTGCAAAAAGGCCTCATAAATTTAATGGTGTTTGCCATCGAGAAAAACTGACGAAGGATACTTCATTCGATAATATCGTTCAACGTTTTACAACGGAGAAGGAAAAGAATAAGTTTTTACTTGATGTAAAATTGCCATGAAGACAAAAAAATTGACGACTTATCATCTATACGATATCTATTTTAATTGTTCGTTGACTCGCTGATTATGCAGCATTTTTTTTTTTTGGTAATAATTCGAAATTTTCCCGGTCGGGAGGGGGCCTCAGTTATAGTCAACATCCCGGGCCTCACTGGAGCTCTATGCGGCGCTGAGTTTCAGCATCCCTTCTGGTTTTACAAGTATTCCAACAGGTAACTGCAAAGCTAGCTCCTGAGGGTTGATTTACATTAATTTGTGGCTTACTCTTACACCCTCAAGATCTTCATACGCCAAAGTGTAACTATACGAGGCTGCATTTTTCTCATTGCGCCCAGTTGCTCCCTTAAAACAGACTTGGGAGTTGTTCGATAAAATCCGAGATACTTTCATTATGCTCTGTAGTATGGAAAACATCGCATAGTTCAGGGTGGAACGCACAGGACCGAAAGTCATTTGGACGATCAAAAAGAGTGAACATGGAACTAGATAGTAGGGAATATCGGAAAAAATCGAGAACCCATCTTTTTCCGACACGTCTACTGTTTCGGCCATCATAGCCTTGATGCAATAACTCTCTGCTTTTCTTACGAAACTCCGGTTTCGATTAGCGCATCCGATTCACCAGTCATTGTAGATAATGCTGAATTCTAGGGCCTTTATGTGAATGGCATCTTCAAATTATGAACGCATCTGATCGCATTTTTCACATTTGCTACTGCGTCCCCCCTCACTAAAAAATCTGACGGACTCAATATTTAACCCTTCTTCGTCTGAATCTAAGATATTATACTTAAACAAGAACTTAACAAACTCCTTGAATGCTCAGGCGCTTTTTGATCAGCAGTTTAAACATACCGAGTTGTTCAATGAACTCCTTACGAACTTTAAAACTGCTGCTGCTCAGAGCTTAGGGATGAACCAGAGTTCAGTAAAGTCAACTTGAACGCTGTGGATGTAGAAATTTACGACTTGAAAAGGGAAACTAACTTCTAAAAAATATCGGCTAACCAAATATTATCGCATTAACTGAACTCCCAATGCAAGTCTCGAATATTTGGTTTAAAATTTAGGCCCCGACATCTCCTTCGTCGACATCATTATTTTTCCGTTTGGGAGACTTCAATGCAAGAACTGGTGAATCTTGATGCTAAAATTACCCTTCATGTTAACAATGCGCTTCATGCCAATTAAGAACGAGAATTTTTAAAAAATGTATGCCCCAGAACTCCTAATGAACCTGAGTTATGCATCAGTCAATTGTTTTAAAATTTTTACTCATCATTTCTCTAAAACGATCCTTTCTCATATCCACAATAGACACGTACAACTATAATAGCTTCGTTTCTTCTTCAGAGAACTCCTGGATACCTTCTTGATATCTTCATCTCGTACTGAACCTATTACCAGTTCATACAACAGCTTTGCTAAGAACCGTCATCTATTACTTTAGATTGACTACCAAAAATCAAGATTAGTGGAATTCGTACATCACATAATCTCTGTGAATTATGATATTACAATAAAATCAAATAATTCTTTTTCAAAATTCACTCATCTTGCCTTTTGATGTACATTTAATAATTGCTTCGAAAACTTGTGCAACTCGGCGCGAATTATTTCGTTCTTCTGTGATTGCGGCCTATTGCAGGTAATACACTTTTACCATTTCTAATACATATTCGGCATACTAACGTTGACATAAGCTATCTTCAAGTAATCTCAGAAAAATGCATGTGTTTCTGATTCCAAAAATACATTATTTTGGAGATGCGGGGTATCGATCCCCGTACCTTTCGCATAGCCAGAAATTCAAAATGCTGTAATGTTGTATCTGTTTATCAGAGCAGCAGTCAGTTGAATATCTAGTTTTACTGATTCAAGCTATCGGGGGTGTAGCTCAAATGGCATAGCGCTCGCTCAGGATGCGAGGCATACGTGTTTTGTCGAGCTCCGCGAATTTACGAATTATGAGTGTTGTGAAAGTCTCAGAACTGCGTAAGGTAAACCGAAATCGAGTGAGCAATATTTGGAGGATGGTGAGATTCCGGACAAATTATTAATTAGACCGATTGATCAGGAAAAACTTTCATGAGTCATACTTTCCTACTTGGGCAGGCACGTGTTCAATTGGTACATGCCAATTTGACACAAGGCAACCTGGGGCCGCCAAGCCACATACGGGAGTTTTACTTCGGTCTTGCTCGCAGGAACTTTTTTCTCGTCTTTTCCTTTCACCTCCTTTGTCCCTGTTTCTGAAAAATGGTGCGTTCAACTACAGTGGAATTTAATTTCGTGTTTTTACCCCGAGACCGTCCATGGTGGAAATCCATCAGTGGATGATCGACCTGGGCGTTAAGGAGGAGCAGATTTACGGAGTTCAAATGTACATGTGCTCAAACGAAACAAAAACCTTTTTCAAGTTCAACTTGTAGAAAGACTTCGGCGAATTCTTTGCGAAGTACGATGGTGCGGCAACGTACAAAACGAACCCGGTAACCATCCCGAGGGCTGGCGACCTTCGCAAAATAGTTAAGATCTTCGACGCCCCTTTCGAGTTGAGCCACGAGAGGATTCAGCGGCAGCTGAGTCAGTACGGCCGCGTCCTCATCTTTAGGGCTGAGGTATTTACGCCAACGAACTCATCGGACAAGTGCTTCACGGTCCGAACAGGAACCCAGCTAGCTCTAATGGACCTGAAGACGCATACCCCGTCCCAGATTTGGGTGGACGATTCCCAACTCTTTGCGACTTGTCCGAACCAACCGAAGACGTGCTTCAGGTTTGGGAAAGCGGGAAACCTTGGGACCAATTGCCCGAACCGCCTCACGAGGAGTCCGGGCTGGGAGAAACTAGCGGAAAAATTTGCAAGACCAGGTGAACCAAACCCGATCCGGGCGGTGGACAACGAGTGGCCGGCTCTCCGAAGCGACAGTCGGGTCGCAGCTCAGAGTTCCCAGCGCCCAGCCTAACTCAATGCAGGTGGAGGGGACCACGACAGCTGGTGCTACTCTCACAGCCCCGATTAACAGCCAGGAACTGAGTCCCCAGCCACCTATGGAGGTCGTCATTTCCGCGGATTAAGCGGAGCTGGTGGAACCCGCGGATGTCGGAGGCGGTGACGATTTTGGCAAATCAGAAGCGATCTCATTGCCCACTCCCAGCGCTGCAGGATCGATGTGGAATCTCGACGACTCCCTGGGCTTGACAAATAACCAAGTGGAGGCGGAATTTATTCAGGTTAGCAAGCGGAAAGCGGATCCGGGCAAATGAAAGGTCAACCGGGAAGCAAGACAAAACCAGGACAAGGAGTAAGAAGCGCGACCGAAATTCAGATTAGGGATTATCAATGTGGCCATTCAAATGATAGATGCGTCGCCAGAAAGGCAGAACAGCGCCATGCCGCAACTGCAGAGATAGCAAAGGTGGAACGAGGAGAGACCGAGAGGAGTCGGGGCGCGTTTTAAAAATCCTACTGGGATAGTTTTCAGAGGAGGCCAGCGGGTAACATCTACTAAGCGAGAAAAAGCGGCTCGGAAACACAGCCATCAGGAGTCTGGTCACCGCGGCGGGCGAAGAAATCAGTTCAGCAAAAGAGATTGAATCCGAGTTCCGAAGTTTCATTCAAACCTGTTTCGCAGGAAGGAACCCGCCGCAGCTCGACCAAACTTCGTCAAGGACCTACCGAAGCTGGGCGTAGACGCCCAAGCAGAACTGAAGTAGCCGCTGTCGTCCCAGGAATTTGTAGCGCTTATCAAGGACTTGCCTATGGGTAAATCCTCTGGTAAGGACGGACTGCTGTACGAGTTTGGCGAGACCTTCTGGGATATCATAGGGAAGGACTTCACTGAACTGGCCGTTTTCGGTCTGCAGAACGACAGACTGACAGCAAGCCAGCGGACAAGTCTGATCAAGCTGCTGCCGAAGAGAGCCCTGGCAGATACAATGAAGGACTTCTGACCAATCTCGCTGCTTTGCTGCAACTAAAAAATCATCGCGAAAGCGCTCTCCGCGCGAATACGCAGGAGTATTAACGAGGTGATCGGACCAGGTCAAGCAGGCGGTGTCCCGCTGAGAGAGCTGGGTCATAACCTGGTGCTCTTCCCTAGGCGCGATGCAGTTTGCAAGGGCAGGAATACTACGCTGGTCATCAAAAGCATGGACTTGAAAAAGGCTTCACACAAGGTGCGCAGGAAATTCTTCTGGCGAACGATGGAGGCAATGGACTACCCCGGCGACTTCGTCCGGAGGCTCCAGGCGTTCTACAGCGAGGCAGAAGCCAAACTAATCTGCAACAAAATCCTCAGCCAGCCCATCAAGGTCGACTCGCTTCGCCAAGGATGCCCCCTCTCGGTGCATCTCTTTGTGATATTCATCAGACCTCTCTTCAGAAAAACCGACAAAAAAATGCACTACTTCCCTGTACTCGGCACCAAGGCATGTAACCGTGCTATGGTGGACGACGTGGTCGTCCTCACTTCGTCCGAAAATGACATTGAGAAACTTGGACCCCTCACAACCTCCTTCTGGACAGAGTCGAGGGCCAGGATCAATCTGAAGAAATCCACAATACGTGGTGTAGAAGCGTGGAAGGACGAAGGTCCCAATTTCCTAGCAGCCTCCGGATGCTGCAAGATGCTTGATATAGCATTCCTAAATTCACACACGGAGACCGTGGAGAGAATCTGGAGCGAGCTGAAATGAAAAAATCACAGGTCTTCTGAGGCACAATAACCACTGTAAATTGACGATCCACCAGCGCGTTGCCTTCATCAAGACATATGCCTGACGTTTACTTACGTGTTTTGCAAGGATCTTCCCCGCGCCAAAGAAATGGGCCGTTTCTTATTTATTTCTAAACAAAAGCGTGCATCCTTTATATAAATCAATTTGCCTTGAAGAGAAGAACATTTTTCTGGAATAAAAAGTTGGGGTCACAGATCACGGAAGAGAATTAAGAACGAAAAACTCTCAAATCTGATGCAAAAAGTGGCCTCCAGTTGTGAATTTTTTCACTTCGAAAACTTAAATTTTTTCGACTATCTTTGATGACTTCAAGTAGCAGGAAGGTAGAGCTACTTGGAAATATTTTTTTCGTGGTCAGGGTGCATCAGATAGTCGGCAAACATTTTACGCACCGTGCCCGAGGGTAGAGCCGCCCACTTTGAGAGCGTATATCCATTCAGACTGCTCACCAAAACCGATTTGCTCTTTACAAACACCAGAGCCAATCAGTGCAGCAATCATCATAAATCCGTCTACCAATCAGAGACTAGCTTTTGAAGGCTACACCCAATATGAGAAGAGCTTAGCCAAATAGACCACACCTATTGGGTGGAGTTAAGTACCGGAAAAAGAGGCGCTTGGATTAGGCAGCACTTATAGAACAGCTCACTACAGCGTAGTGGTAAGTACTACCATGTGTGCGATGCATGATTTGAGTCATCCGGCAGTTTCTTCTTCTTCCTACTCTCCGACGCTTCCTTACTCGGGTAGTTTCACCAGCATGGATACTTCGACTACACCACCAGGATCTATTCCTGATCTACTAGTATCCCAGCTCTATCCTACAATCAATACAACACTCAACAACCCGCAGAGAAGAAATCCTGTGTCCAGGTCATCGAGCAGTCCTGTCCTATAGAGAAGCTGCAGGGACGTAAATAGTCCGATCCTGAAATCCGCAGCTTCTTACGCGTTTAGTTCCGAGCTTTCCTCACCAATCCCGGAAGGGATTCCTGGTGGTAATCAGGCGAATCTCAGTTTCGCTGATGGACTATCTCCGTTCTGTCCATTCATGTCCAGGATCCAACAAAACTTAAGTCACTTCCAGCAGCTTCAGACTTCAGGATCAGAGAAAAAGACTCCAGAAACTTTGGGATCGACTTGTACTTCAACAGCTATTACTCACGGGATCGACAGTATTCTCAATCGGCCTGATACTCCCAAGATTCCTATGCAGCAGATTCTCCAAGCGCCGAACTGGTCGTCTGCTGCTGTAGGACCTTGTTACCAAAACCCGTCTTTCAATCCGGCAGTCGGACGAATCCCTGGAGTTCATCCACCGGGCCCAGGGATGTACAGGCCAGCCTTGCCCGGAATCATCGGCGGACAGCTCCAGGCTTGGCGCGAAAGACTGGCTTCAAGTAAAACTATCTCATTTTACCTATCTATTGTTACCCAATGGGGAAAACATGCGCTTTAGTCTAACGTCAGAATGACCGTGTGAATGGAGCATGATTATCATGGATTCAGCTAGATAATAGTTTGAAATCGGCCCATTTCCACACGGTTCGTACGTAAGTCATACAGTGTTCAACCAGTTATTCAGAGGGTTCACTTTTAGCAACTAGAGTCAGTTGAGCAACTATTCAGCCAGTGTTCGGCTACCTAGTCATTCGGTACTCTATTGTATGACCTTTCTGTCGGGTATTCCTAAACTACCCATGATGTGTTTCGGTACGCCTAACGCTACTAAAATGGGTGATAGCAGTACAGACGGCAAAGAGATGATGAGATCGAGTAGAAGATGGTGCAGTTCTTTCGGACGAGGAAACTCGAGAGAACCAGAAAGGAGTTCACATATGCTGTCAGGAACACAGGAGGCTTGGGTTGTTCAACATCGAGACCAAACTAAAACAGGTAAACTGCAAACTATCCTACAATATCCTCAGGATCCCTAGCGACAGCCCGAATGCCGAAAACTCAGGTACTACATCGCGTTCCACCTAAGAGACGAGAAACCTGAGATGTACCAGGGGAAAACGGCGCTCGTACTCGAAAGAGCTGTTGACACTGCACAAAAAACTGCTGGGGAAATAGACCATCCGAGCGTTTATTCCACGGCGAAACCTTGTCTACCGCTACTTGGTCACAAAGAAGACTGTCCCACGGAAAGCTCGAACCCCAGTACCTAGCGTGGCAATGGAACAACATCTCGAAGCGTTCCGCCCTCCGCTTCCTGAAGCCTGGAGCAGCGGAGTTCGTTTTGTTGATGAATCAGGAGGTGGTGCCAACCCGCCACAGCTCTTTCCGCATCAAAATAGCCAACAGCCCAAGCTGCAAGTTTTAGAGAGCTGCTGACGAGATCCTGATCCACGCCCTAGTTGAGTGCCCCTTCAGTCGAGAGGCATTTGAATGGGTGGAGGAGCAGGCCAGCATTCTCGGGGCGGACTATAAGTGGAGGGGGGGAGCTCCTCCATTTGGGGTTCAAAGTGGACGATGAAGAAGCGGAGAATGCAGTCACCTGTCTGGTCAAGTACTACGACAAAGCTGCGCGGAGAAGCAGGAAGAACGACAAAAGACTACCGGGCCTGAACCTCCTGAACAAAGTACTGCGAAGTAAGTGGGCCAAAAACAACTAACCAAAGAGGAGGAAACTTTTAGGCAGCAGGGACCTCTTCAAAGAAGACCAGTTACACATTCCCTGACCCCCCGTAACCGTTCATGTTACCTATAATTTTTTCCTTCTCATTTCATTTCGTTGATCTTGTTTCATTGATGTTTAATTTGCTGACCAATTTTGATACCGATTAACTAGTCTTGAAAAAGATTGGCCCTGGAATAGGGTAGCTGTACATTTAATTGATCTCTAAACAGCATACGTTTAGGTTTTTTTAGAGTCATGGGAATCGATACCTCGCATGTCCACAATCTACCTTTTTGGTACCAATAAACTTGCACCTACTCTAAGGGCTGCATAGTTGTTACATTAGTATGACTGAGATATGCTATGGTCCAGATAAATTTATATTATGAGCTTTTTTATCAACTCTGTTGCCTATATTTATTTATAGTAGCCACGTTTGATCGGCCGAAGTGTGCGATTTGCTAAAGGCTGGCATTGAACCAAAGCCTCGTCCTGTCGTTCCCGCAAGATCCCAGGGACTTTGCTAACGTGTCATCGTTTTCTTGGCACACCACCAAAAACTCTCTTCTAACCAGGGGCGTACCCAATATTTAACTAAGAAGGGGGCCGGGCTTATTCTGATGGTGTGAGAGAATATTACATCGAATGTATATACAAAAGTTCTTTGCATACATATGAATATATATGTAGATATACAAATATATCTTGCTTGCCCTCATGGACCTGAAAAACCACGTTCCGTCCCACCTTTGAATGGACGGTTTCTAGTTGTTCATTACGTACCCGAACCAACCGGAAACATGCTCGGCTAGACACCTAGGAGCCGAGTGCCCAAACCGCGTGAACAGGAACCGAGGATGGGAGAAGCCAGCCGAAACAACTAACACCACCGAGACGATGCCGACCGGGGAATACTTGACAAGGAGTGGCCGATGTGCCAAGTGAGACCTAAGCTGCTGCCGAGAGCACCAGCGCCCGACCAAACCCAACTAAGGTAGAAGAGATCGCACCAACTGGTATCTCTCCTCAATACGACCCTTGGCCAGGACTTGAGTCCCCAGCAGCCGGCTGAGGTCGTCGTCCCCCGCGGTTGTAGCAGAGCCAGACGCTCCCAAGGATGTCAGCGCTTCGGACTAGTTTCAGACGCCGTAGGCTATCTCGTCCCCATCCCAGCGCAGGGGATCTACGTGAAATCTGAGCGACTCCATGGCTTCAACTAGCGACATAGAAGCAGAATTTATACTACTTCGGGAACGTAAAGCGGAGCCCAGCAAACCGAAAGAACAACGGGAGGAAGATGAGACCAGTGACTAGGACCAAAAAGAGAGGAGTATTCAGATTAGGGACCTTAAGCGTGCGGGCCATTCAGAGCCCCGAAAAATTACCCTCTTTAGTCAAGTTTATCAAGAAAGGAAACTTTGATATCCTTTGTTTATAAAAAGTTCGAATCTCAAGTTTGCCAGATCAAGAAGATTCCTTTTCAGTTCTGGTTAACGGGAGGGACCAGACAAATTGGGGACTGAAATAGTTGTCAGCAAGTCCCTAAATATTGTGAATAGTACAAGCAATGGCAGGAGAGAATTCTCCTGGTGAATCTGCCCAACTTCGATGTGGTCAACGTCTACGCCCCTTCCGAAGACGATTTTCAAGCAGAGCGAAGGAAGACCACTATACCTGACTAGGCTGAATAGTCATCCTGTTGGGTGATTTCAACTCAGTTAACTGACGCCCACGACAGGACTTCGCGAGGGGTGGATTCTGAAGCAAGTAGCCACCCTAACCAACGCGCTGGGACTCCTGGACGTGTGGAGGATCCTGAGGGGGAATGAGAAGGGTTACACCTTCTCTTACCCCAAAGAAGCAGCTAGGATCGACAGAGTATACGTTAAAAACTCGTTGAGAACCAGCCTCAAAAACAGTGACATCAAACCTTTTGCGATCTCTGACCACTCGTGCGTCGTAGTTAAAATGGAGGCTCCACAACAACCGGAGACGGCTGGAAGGAGAAAGACAACCTGGAAGCTGGACACTGCCATCCTGGAGAAGGAGGGTTACGTCAAATGCTTCCACCACTTCTGGACGAACGTGGTGCCCACTGAACCCGCTACGCCAACGTGCAGAAGTGGCGGAAAGAAGCAGTGAAATCCGGTGTCAGAAGGGTGACAATTGCGTACTGCCGTCAGAGGTCCCAGTGGCTGCGAGACGCGCGGGCCTTTCACTAACTGTGTATGACGGACCTAAGTAAACCCACTCCAGAGCACCTGAACAGTGCGATGCCTCAGCTTCAGAATTCTCTCCAGAAGTGGGAGGTGAAACGACTGCGATGAGCGGAGCCACGCTATAAGAATCCGACTGGGGAAGACAAGGAAGAAGCCAGCGGTTTTCACCTTATGGGTGAGAATGGAAGAGTGGAGCAGACTAAAATCAGGAAGTTCATCACAAAGGAGGGGGTCGAATCAAAGGGGACGTAAAGATAGAATGTGACTTCCGCGTGTTTTATTCCGAGTTGTTCTGAAAGAGAATCCCCCATCGAGGACGGCCCTGGCTTCGCCCAGGACGTTCCGATACTGGACGCGGACGCGCAAGACGTACTCAAACAGCCACTAACCTCCCAGGAATTCATAGCGGTGATCAAGGACCTGTCAAGGGTAAATTCCCCAGGCGGGGACGGGTTACCCTGTAAGTTCTGTAAGACCTTCTGGGACCTTTTCGGCGACGACTTCTTGGAAGTGGCGAGATTCGGGTTGGAGAGTACTTTTACCGAAAGTCAATAGACCAGCCTATTCAAGCTCCTTCCCAAGAAACCGCAGGCCGACACCACCAAGGACTAAAGGCAATATCACTGCTCTGCAGTGACTCCAAGACAATCGCCAAGGTTCTTGCGTCCCGCCTCCGAAGGAATATCGACCAGATGATAGGACCAGGACAGGTGAGCGGCGTTCCCAGGAGGGAGCTCAGGCAAAATCTCGTGCTCTTTCGGGTGCCCTGCAGTTTGGCAGGGACCGGAACAGCAAGCTGGCCGTCGTCAGCATGGGCCTGGAGAAGGCTTACGACAAAGTTTTTCGGGAGTTTCTTTCGAAGACCATGCGGGTCATGGGGTATCCTACGAGCTTCATCCAGTGGACGCGAGTCCTGTACGAAGACGTGAAAGCTCGAGTCATCTTCAACCAAACCATCGGCCACCCCATTACGATAGAAGATTTGTTACGCCAGGGATGCCCACTTTCGGTGTACCTGTTCATGGTCTTCACTAAGCCGCTGCTCCGAAGAATCAGCCAAGACATCCAGGGGTTTCCGGTCCTTGGGTTGAAGGCCACCTACCGAATCATGGTGGACGATGTAGTCGTTTTCACCTTGTTGGAGAAGGACATCGAGAAGTTGACGGCCTTGACTGCTTCCTTTGGGGAAGAATCGGGAGCTAAAATCAACCTGGAAAAATCGACATCTGAGGTGTAGGAATGAGGGAGATACGACAGATTTGGACGAACAGCCTTCTGACAGATTGAAGACGTATAGGATGCTCAGGATCACCTTCCACAGTTCGCAAGCAGACACGGCTGACAACATCTGGGGCGGGCTGAAAGGGGAAATTGTTGGCTTGCAACGAGACAACAACCGGAAGTTAACCATTCATCAACGCGTGGCCCTTGTCAACACATACGTGTGGCCATTGGTCACGTACTACGCGCAGATATTCTCAGCCCCAAGGAACTGGGCGGAGGAGATGGGGAAGAGAATGCTTCAGTTTGTCTCGACAGGCAAACTGGGTGAACTAAGAAATACGTAGTTTACGTAGCCAGGAAGGCAGGCAGACAGGGATATCCTGAACGTCGAACTGAAGCTGAAACAGACTTTTGCCAAACTGACGAACAGCAACCTCAGCAACTCGAGTGACAGTCTCGAGCGAAGGATCCTCAGGTATTACCTCGCCTTTCAGCTGAGGAATAAAATTCCTGACCTATACCAGGGTAACTGAACCCCCCAAAACCGTCTTCTTGCAAGACCAACTAAAACATCTCCCAGACCTTTACAAGGAGCTCGTGGAAAAGAATATCATCCGCAACTACATCCCGCAACAAAGTCTAGTCTGTCGGTATCTGGTCGGGAAAAAGATTATCCCTGGAAAGGTGGAAGAGTCTTTCATCGATGCAGTGAAACAAGATCTGGGAATGTGCGGCATTCAATTTCTTGTAACCTGAAGCGGCGGAATTCCTCTTTCGGTTGAACCACGATGTAGTGCACGCCCGCCGAAGATCCTTCCGGACGAAGATGGTGAGCAGTCCGAAGTGGAGGTTTTATGGGGCCGCGGTTGAGACCCTGGTGAACGTCTTAGTCGAGTGCCACTCAAACCGAGAGGGATTCGCTTGGGTTGAGGAGTAGGTGGAGATCCTGGGAACGGACTCCAAAGGGGGAGGATCTCTTCCGGCTTGGTTCGACGCAGACAAGAGTACCAGAGAAAGAAGTTACCTATCTGGTCGCCTACGACGCCGAGGCTGCCTGTCGAGAAGCAGGAAAGACGACATGAGATCACTGGACCTGGACCTCCTGAAGTAAGTGCTGCGAAGTGGGACAAAATGGACAAGACCAAGAGGACGGAACTTTCGGCAGCCGAGGCCTTATCTGAGACGAACCAAATTCCCTGACCATATCAACCAATTGTTTAATTGTGTTTTCTCTTTTATTTAATTTTGTTGATCTCAGTTAATTGATGTTCAGTTGAATTTCTTTACAAGTTAATCTGTTTTGAGTTACTAGTCTTCACTGATTGACCGATCTGAATAACTAGTCGACCGAATTTACCCTGGAATAGAGCGGTCGCGTACATGTGTGATCACTTTCCAATAAACGTTTCAAAGTTAAAAAAAAAATCTGCATCCAGGTTCACATGTTCGTTAAGGTGGGGGTAGCGTGACTGTCGTTCCCCTTTTGCCACCACTACCACCATTACGAAGCAAACGTTAGACACGTAACCGGGTATCCAAGCAGCCTCATGCAAGGCAGACAGTAAAAATGGCGTTAAAGGTTTGAGTTGCCGGTGGTTTATCCCCAAATTAAATATTACAGAATATATGGCAACAGGTTATATGCGTTGCATCATCTTGAGGGTTTTAAGGCAAGCGTTGTCTCTTCGGTTAGACACTCATGGGGAACTTACACCAATCGAGTTTTAAAAGATATAGATGCTGTCGGAATGGGCGTTCCCCATTGTACGGCTACCGTTGGAAGTGGTCTCGTGGACTATTTTTCATTGATGTAGTTTTCTTTTAATTTTTCTACTATGTCGAATTGTTTTTCTATTGGCTGACCGTGAAAACCCCTGATAAAATCAAACGAGAACCAAGGTCATTCTAGAATGAACGCAAGCTTCTTAAAGCTATTGAGCTTCGAACCTCTATGCTGTTCTACTGGCCAGTCATTTTGAAAGGGCTCGTGACCCGGAAATACTTCAGAAATCATGCTGTTAGCATACCTCCTGCGTATTTTGCTTCAGCGAGAGATCCCGTAACTGACCTGCAACTGATCAAGTTGGTCGCGATAAAACTCTGTGGCGACTTGGAGGATCCGTATGGCATTTACCAATGTTCATACAAAGCGTACCAGCTAGTACAAGTAGTAGAAGCTGCAGAAGACTGGGGTGCGCCGTAGTCGACATCGGGGATTGTGGAAATCACTCAAAAACCTTTAAGCGGATACAAGATACGACCTAAGTAAATTTTCCCTTTTATTCTTGCCAATAGACACGGTGAGTTGGGTAAGGTCTAACCTGATGCTCAACTGCATCGAAACCAACCGCGGACTCCACTGCATGGCCAAGTATGCCCTAAGCCCACATACCAGGGAATCTAACTAGACAAGTTGCAGCAGTCCTCTAACCAGCAAACCCCCCTACTCACTAACAACCCGTCAGCGAACCCCTTTTCTTGGGCTGTAGATATTTTTGCATAACCAACTCAGACCCATCCGCCACAACACTTCCTAGAGGGTCCTTCTTTCTAGTGTTCCGTCTGCCATAGGCTTACGTGACTTCGTCACTGTGTAAATCCTCCGCAGTTCTTCTTTCTTCGATTCACAGCAGTCTCAGTGTGCTGTGCGATCAGCGCGTGCGCACCGCATTCCTGTCTCTCTCCAAGTCTCTGTTAAGTCCCCTACCTACAAAGTAACGGCTAACATACTTTTTTACCATAAACCCTGTCTATTCTAAATTCATTCGCCTTTGGCCCGCCAGAGTTTGTCACAAGGTCTTTCCTTTAACCAATGAGTCTATCTAGAAGAATGACTCCCTACCGCACGGAATGATTTTAACTTGTATTTCAAATGCATCACTACATTTGCAGTTGTTTAACTCTGTATGCCTGTTTTTGTATTTTCATGTTTGTACTGGAATTAAACCATTCTTACATTTCACACAACTTGTAATTGCTCCTTTAATTGTTGTCATGATCTTGAAGTTTGGGAAAAAAAAACAAAACAAAACATTGACGATGTGTGAAACAAAGTACTGCAGCCAGAGGTGGCGGATCTGATCCGTTTTTGAGCCGCTCATTGAGCGACTCAACGGTCTGTGAAGCTGAACCGTGATCCGGATCAGTCTAAGCTCAGTCGAACCATGAACCGAACCGAACCGAACCGTATTCTCCATGTGATGAACCGAATTTGGGCCAAGAACGGCTCAAAATACGGTTCACAGGATCTCGTTTACCAAAACAAAAATCTCTCATTAGTTCCGCAACGGCTATAAATCTACACCTCTTGTGAGTAATACATGAAAATATTACAGAACAAAGTTTGTTATTCCAAGTATTTTCTGCATTTCTTGATTTTTTGCGAATTATTTCTGGTCAAGAACGCAGTTTCGAATTAAATACAAAAGCTAGATATTACCAAATTCAGTCTCATTTCTACTTTTGGCCCAGTACTGAAGTATCTTTCAAAGGCATTAGCCATGGCCAACCCGGACGGTTTGTGTGATTCAAACATGAGGATAAAAACAACGATTTCGAACTGGTGCCTAAATTGCTTACCGTTTTTTTTTTTTCTTCTTACTTTTTTTTCATTTGTGTCTTTCACAAGAGGAAAACAAATAGGCAATAAACAAACAATGTAAGGGTAAATTTTTAAACTGTTTAACTTGTATGGCCTTTCTTCATACTGAAGTACTGTAAATTTGTACTACTATGAATAACTGAAAATGAACCGAACATTGAACCTAAGCACCTATGAACCTGATCCGGATCCGGGAACCGTCCCTTTTGAAAATGAACATATACAAGCGATCCAGATCCGTGGTCCTAGTTTGAACTGTGAACCTGATCCGGTTCACGTTCTATCATGATTCCGCCCAGCTCTGCTTGTACACCTCTTGTGACACAGTTTTATTAAGAGTTATGTTAAAACTTACTCAGTGTTTAGATGCTTCAGTTATTTACAGCTTTGCAGAGCCTGTCCTGACAGCCAGATTCAAGAGCGTCGTCTTTAACAAACTGGATGTTGGGACTCGAGAAAACACGAATTACGCAATGACTGTCTCCAGCTTTAAGAACCTGGCCATATGAAGCGAAATTAGTTAGATAACTGTATAAATCAAACTCAGTCAAGGAGTTCCTTACCGATTTCATCGTAATATTTGGATTAGAATATAAAAGGACGCCCACGTTTTCGTATCACGGCGCGTCGTTCGTAGCAGACAGAAAGGGCAGTGCAATGTCAAGCGTGGTTGTAGTTGCACGCGCCACCGCAAAATACCTTCGAAGAAAAAAAAAGATAAGTTTATAACTTTTATCTAAACCTAAAATATTTATTAACGTATTTTAATTTATCAATGAGTTAATATAAACAGCAATCATAGGTGTTTGAGTTTAAGCCCGGAAGTGTAGTTTCCAAAGCTAGCAACAGGTGGCGTCTTTCTACAGATGCAACTTTCACAGAATCATAACAATCATAACAACAAGTTGAGAATCTTCAGAAGGTAAGGAATCTGCTAAAGGTTCCTAGAGTGGCGCCCTCAGCGGCAGAGATTGATTAAAATTAATATAAACGTATAATGATGTATTGTATGTCAAAAAACTTGAAAAATCATGCAAATTTCGAAAATTGTACTTTCCGGTCTTATCTCTGAACAACAACAGAAGTAAAAAGCAAAACTCGCGGGTCACTTCACTTTTCTGTAATCAATTAAAGACTTCTTCTAAAACCAAACGTCTTCAATCATAAATGAATTAATTTTGTTCTTAACTTGAAACAATTACTGGAGGTTATAATTGTCATTACCTTAAGATATATTAAACTAAATTGGCAACTATAAAAGCTACGAGGACTCTAACGGGAGCCAGCGTTGCCTGGTCGATTTTATTCCTCCAGTACGCGCACCCCGGCTAGTTGACCGTGAATATGGCTGGCAGGAAAGAACTGGCTGAGTTGTGGTAGTAAAATTCAGCTGTTTGTGACCTTCAGCAATAAAAGTTTGCAGGGAAACGGATGAATTTCAATAGATTGGCTTAAAAGCTTTAATTTCTGTGCACATTTTGGATATAAATCTTCAAAATCCGTGAGTAATTTGCATAAATCAATCCACTCTTAAAAACTACTTCATGTAAAGGGTAGTAAATTCCTAAAATTTTTTAGGCTAATTTGCATATTCCGAGAATCGCTTTGGGGTTCGTTAAATTCCTCATTTTATAAACTATAATGTTATGTAATCAAGTTTATGTAAAACGCACCACACAATTTTTAATTACGTCGAAAAGAAATGTTGTGAAATCGCAATCTTGATGTGAATGTATTAGTTTGGCTTCGCTTAAATTACACTTTCACATTCTGAAGTGACTGTTTATAAAATAAAAATCTCCAGCTCACGTAGTATTCAGAACTGCTAAGACATTCACTTATATAATTATTATTTCGAGACAGGAAAATTTTAAAGTTGCGCGCAAATTGTTTTGCCTTAAGAGCCGTTTAGCAGAACCTGCACCAGAACTTGCTGTCACTTACCTCCGTTTTCTACTCAAAATCTGGCTTTTCCCTACTCGTAATGCGTTTGTTTTATTTAAGAAACACTTCTAGGTATGGGAGAGGCATCTCTTAAGTTATTTTTCCAATAATGTGAAAGTATTATTTCAGTTATTGCCCTTTTGCCGACCGCTCTGAATCGGACCTTCTCTGCGATCTTTTCTCCTCTCAGTGTAGTGAATTATTTTGAGCTATTCAATTCAAGGTTTTATGTGCAAACTTCTTCCATGTTATTTTTGGTTTCATCGCATTATATTTCCTTCCGTACGTGTCCGAGCTTTTTGTTGACACACTGGTTTATCCTTCTGTTCCACAGGTGCTCCTCGAATCTTTGTTGATAAAAAGTGTCAGACCAGGACTCGAGCGAAGAAGTATATCACAAAAGACAGCCAGCCCTCCTTGGCACAGCTTCGATACGCCACCCGTTTTAGGGAAAACTTCCCTTCTCCGCGGAGCGCGCTGCGCGGGGAAGGGAAGAAACAGGTTCTTGGACCTGTTTCTAAGCAGCATCTTACCTGTTCCTAAACTGCAACCTTCGACCCCGAATGCCTCCAGCTCACTAGGGGACCCGTTGGGAAATCCGGGGTTTCTCGGGTGGGGAATTTGAGGCGGAAATTGTGAATTTCACAAACCCCCGATCACGTTACACACATTTTCTTGCAGATTTTCACTGTAACCAGAAATTTTAAGAAGAAGTGTCTGGAGCCAAGAAAATGCACGTTTGCAACTGTCGGAGGTCTGTGGAAGACTAATTATGACAACGTCAGCGAACGTTGTTTCTAGATTTTTCTTGTAATTACTTCTTAATTACGCAGGAGATTTGAGGTCATTTCGATGATTTACGTACGGAATTAGCTGAAATATTTATTGAATTTCTTCTTAGTAAAGAAGTTGTGTTTCATGTTTGTATTATAGAAATAGAAATTTTATTTTTTTGGCCGTATGGGGATGACCCATTATTTAATCTCTGTGTTCGTCCATGTTATTAATTTTGTTAAAGAAATCTAAATTTTTTGGCCCTACGGGAAAGGCACATCACTGAATGTGTGTGTTTGTAGATATGGTTTGTATTGTTTTATTTTATGTAACTATGTAGGAATGTTTTGTTAGAATATTATAAAAGATGATAGCCAGTTAGGGTCAGAGGACGCAGTATAGGAAAGGGAAAAGAGAACACAGGACGCATTTTAGGACTAACCCGCAACCGCTGTGCAACCGCGCGTAGGAAAGAGTAGCGCGTGATTAAATTAATAAAAACTAAGTAAATATTCATTTGCACAAGAAATGAATATTTTTCCCAGATAGTGCATAAAATTCTGCATCGTTTGATTATAATACAAGTGCTGGATTCGTCCGGGTGGTATATCGAAGCTTAGCCGACTCCTTGATTAGGAGGTATATTGTCTTAAATTGTGTTATTAAAATTAAATTGAACTAATTCCGTTGTAATAAATTTATGTAGAGTCATAGGGCTTCCCTTCAGTCAATAACAAAAAAGGTGCGAGACCAGATGACTGACTTGGTGATGGAACAAATTCCTGTCTCTTCATGGTGCTCTTGTTTTTTGGATGATCAGTCCAGATCAGCAAGTCTCGCATTATGTGGTATCTACAAAATTATCAATCTCCTGATATTTTTTTTTAATATTAAATATCAAAACCGAGTTTTTACTACCCAGGCACCAGTACAAGCTGCTTTAGTGGCTTAGACCGCCATGTCTGGAATCCTCGATGCAAAATATTAATGAAGACATTGAGTTGGTGAAGTTCAACTAGCCCGTGATATCCGATTGATATTCGATTGATATATCCGTCGTAACATTCTCTCACCATCAGAAGTAGCCCGGCGTTTTCCTCAGTTAAATCCTCACTACGCCTCTGGTTATAGAAGGGAGTTCTTGGTAGTGTGCCAAGTAAACCGTGACACGTTCAGAACAGAAGTCCTTCGGATCTTTGAGGACGACAGGGCGAGGATTTGGTTCAGTGCCAGCCTTTAGCAAAAGACACACCTCGGCAGATGAAACGTGACTCCCATAGAAAATATAGACACCAGAGCTAACCTGGGTTCATAACATAATAATTTGTTTGTATAGTCCATCGTGGATCTATTCAACTAATGTAGCAAATAAGCATCCCTGAGAGTAGGGATATGTTTTGGACGCCAAAAGAGAGCAACCTGGAGATGCGGGGTATCGATCCCCGTGCCTCTCGCATGCTAAGCGAGCGCTCTACCATTTGAGCTACACCCCCGATGCCTTGATCTAGACAATTGAGATAACAAAGCTACTGTACCTACTTGTAACAGCAGCAAGCAATTAAATACTTAGATTTTCTATTTTAAGGCATCGGGGGTGTAGCTCAAATGGTAGAGCGCTCGCTTAGCATGCGAGAGGCACGGGGATCGATACCCCGCATCTCCAGGTTGTTCTCTTTTGGTATCAGAAACGTATCCCTACTCTCAGGGATACATGTATACTGCATTTATTGAATTCGGGCTTTATCAGCAAGAGTAAAATGCCTATATAAACAACAATCATGTTATGAATCTACGTTAACTATGTTATTTATATTACTATAGGCCATCTGCATAACCTGTGTTAAAACTATGTTATTGATCTTAATCGTAGAAAGACATATTCCGACACGCGATCTAGACAGTTTTAAATACACCATTATTAGGTATATTCATCAACTTAACTGAGAAACATGATAACTTACTTTAATCGCCATCAAACTTATGCCATCAAGTAAAAAAAAAAATAATTAATTAATACTTATCTTCACTAACAATAGTATTATAACACAGCAATAACAATAGTTTTTAATCTAGTTTTAGCAGCGGTAATAATAGTAATAGCTCTAGTAGTACTTACAAAATAGCAACCAAAAATACATCAGTACAGTTTGCTAATCATTAAAGCTTGAATTCAAACAGTTGTAAGTATGTCTTAAATCTTAAACTGTTTACCTTACTACGTGAAGTAGTTTTTCAAAATATTTTATGGATTATCTGATACTAGAAGTAAAATTTAAAATGTCACGTGCTTTTTTCCAAATACCTGTTTAAATGTTTCTCGAATCCCCCGCTAGATGTCGTGGCAACTCCCGTGTTGACGTGCATTGTCTTGTTTGAAGAAGCTAGCTGACCCCACGGAGAGAAGAATGAAAAATTAAATCATAAATTACAGTTGAAACAGTGCATTTCCTCTAAATTTCACTCATTATCACTGAAATATTTCTAAGTACTACAATCATGAGCGATATTACGTTATCGTCATCTGCGTCGACAAGCGGCAGGAGAGGCCGTAGAGGTCGCAGAGCTGGTTCAAATGCAGTAAAATACTAAATCATTTATTGAATTTTATCTTTAATTTAGTATACAATGCGCTAGGAAATGTAAAAGCTTCACAGTTTTTATTAATCGTGTTACTGTTCTTTTTTATAGAGAAAGCGAGGAACGGGAAGAGGACGACGGGTGGAAATGGACGAAGAGGATCTTGATTTTGACTATGCTCTCAACAGTCAGCCCTCGTTCAGTCTGGAAGCGAAACTGACCAGCGATAAGTTTCCCGTCTGTTTTGTGCAGGAAATGAACGGAAGAGGTTTGATGCTTGCTTATGAAAAACGCAGTTCTGCAACATAATAAACGTTTTTGTTTCAGATTTTACGATCGCCCATATCCAGCAGCACGGATTCAATGAACCTTTCGTTTTCCGTGACAAAGCGGGACTCGGTTTGAAAGTGCCGAAACCTGAGTTTACGGTCGGCGACGTTCGTCACTACGTTGGTACTCTTTGTTCGTTTTGATTATGTTAAATATAATATTATTAATTTTTTATTAATTATTGTACTATTTTATTTCTGTCCCTCTCTTTAAAGGATCTCGGAGACTTGTGGACGTAATGGATGTTGCCACACAACGCAACCTGGAAATGACGATGAAAGAGTGGCACCAGTACTACGATAACCCGAACAAAGACAGGCTGTTAAACGTCATCAGCCTAGAATTTTCGCACACAAAACTGGAAAATTATGTTCATGCCCCAGCAGTCGTAAGCTAACAAAGAAGACCTTAAATAAATAAATAAAACTTAAACAAAACAAGATTTAAATTAAATTTGAGGTAAGTAGTGGAAATTGTGATAATTATTTGAATTAGAAAATAATTAAATATTTAGAACGACTATGTCAAAGTTTAATTTAAGAAATTATAGAAATAATTAATAAAATTAATAAATTAATGTTAAATTCAAATCTATAGATTATATTTGTGCTACCATACTTATTTTACTTTGATATTACTATGTTATACTTATATTATTTATTTCATTATCATAGATTACTAATATCCGAAAACTTAATTAATCTAAATAATCCAATGTAAATATGTTCGTGTCCACAGGTACGGCAGATTGACTGGGTCGATAACGCTTGGCCTCGTTCCTTGAAAAACCTGCAAAAGGACTCCACAAACGCTTTGGAAGACATGTGGTACCCCAAAGTGCAGAAATACTGTCTGATGTCCGTTAAAGGCTGTTTTACCGATTTCCATATCGATTTCGGAGGGACGTCTGTTTGGTACCACGTTCTGCGAGGCGGAAAGGTTAACACACAATATTTTGTATTTTTAAAATAGACTTATTAAATGTGTAATATAATACACCATAACAAGTAAACATAATTATCAACAGAAAATTGACATAAATGTAATAATAAATTCATGCTTATTTGCTACGTATTTAATTGCTTATAGATTTTGCTAAATTTATATGAGAAAATCAGATTTAATAAATATAATAATTTACATTAGCAAAATTGATTTATTAAATCCATAATACAACACGCCAAGTAGATGGACCGATTATTATTATTATTATTATCGATTTATATTATGTAAGTATTAATAGCATTGCAAAAATTACAAAAAATAGTTTTTCGAAATTTTTTGAAATTCGTACGCTTATTAATTATATTACAAATATGTCCAAAATTATTTTTCCATAAACTCCGAAATATTGTGAAGAAATAAATAACATTATTAATAAAACTCGTCCATAAATTACATATTTTTCGTATTTAAGGTATTTTGGCTCATCCCGCCAACCGAGCGGAACCTGCAGCTGTACGAGCAGTGGACGCTGTCAGGCAAACAGAGCGACATCTTCTTCGGGGACCTAGTGGAGAAGTGCGCCAGGTTCCGGCTCGAACCGGGCAACACCTTCCTCATCCCGTCTGGCTGGATCCACGCGGTCTACACGCCGCGAGACTCGCTCGTCTTCGGAGGAAACTTTCTACATAGTTTCGCCATCGAGAAACAGTTGCGGGTGGCGCAGCTAGAGGACTCTACCCGAGTCCCTCCAAAGTTCCGCTTCCCCTTCTTCACCGAAATGCTGTGGTACGTCCTCGAGCGCTACGTTCACCGCCTGCTGGGCCGTTCACACCTCGACCTCACGCAGTTACCTCCGACGGACGAAGTCGAAGCTCCGCTACCTCCCGGGCACGTTCACTTGACCGCGTCAGAGCTTCACGGACTCCGAGCCATTGTTCTGTACCTTCACGCGCTTCCCCCCACCCGGAAAAACGTCCCTGACATCCTGGCCAATCCTGTGGGACTGATTCAGGACGTCCGGACTCTTGTCGAACAGCACAGAAACGATCAGCGCCACCTGGCTGTGACTGGGTTGTCCATTATCGCTGCTGCTGCGACTAAAACTGCTGTTAAACGACACATACCGTTCGAACCTTTCCCTACCCCGGTAAAGAAAAATTAACTTTTGTAACTGAATACTGTAAATTTAGATTGCTTATCATATCTTTATAATCTTTGCTTGTTGTTATATTAACTAACTTTACTGAATTGTAAATTTTTTTCTAGATACTGTAAATATAATATTATTTTTTATGCGCCTACAGTTTTTTAAACATTTGAAATAAAAGAAATGGAGTAAGTATGAACACTTATCATATTATTATTATTTTAACAACATTCTGTAATTTTTACTGATTATTGTATTAACTATTTTTTTTATCTGTTATTAAAATTTTGAACAGGGCGCAGTTAAAATTAAAGTCGAGCAGTCGGCCGAAGCTGCAAGCCAGCAGAGTGTTGTTATCAAACGAGAGCCCGAAGAAGTGGACCAGAGTCAGCCGAAAACTGCAGCGGGAAGTCCGTTCCAAATGCTGCAGCAATTGAAAACGGAAAATGTCAGGCCGGAGATGAAGCAGCCTACGTGTCTGGTTCGACCCGCACCACTGGACGTGACGGTGAACGAGGACGGCTCACTGGAAAGTACCGAGGAACGCCTCAAAGAAGCGTCGGGGAAGTTGTAAGTTTATACTGATACAAAGTATTGTGATTAGTGTTACACTGATAAGATATTATTAAATTATTGTGTTAGGATCAGTATTTCCACTTTGCAGGGAAATTTCCTGAAAAAGGGGAAAATGGGGTCTGAGAAAGGGAAAATATAAGGTAAAAAGGAAAAGGGAGTATCTGGAGTATAGCCTTGTATTCCAGTACGGAGGGTGAAAAGGGGAAAATAAGGGAAGAAGGGAAAAGGGAAATTGAAAATGCAAACACTGGTTAGGATGCAAATAGTCGTAGTTGCTACTACTACGCTGCTTACTAGATTGCTTTTAACTTAATTGCAGATTGGGTCACAAGCAGAAACTAGAGGCTCAGGAACTGATTCTCCGAGGCGAGGTTCTACTCCCCGTATTCCAGTACCTCTCCACCAGGGATCTCTTCGTCTGCATGCAGGTCTGTCGCGCCTGGAACCGCTACAGCATCTCTCCCAGCTTGTGGAGAAAACTGGATCTCTCTCACCGCACACAGTTCACCTCGACAGTGTTGGCAGGAATCGTTCGCCGGCAGCCGGAGTCCGTCATCCTGGACTGGTCTTCAGTGACCGGACCTCAGCTATGCTGGCTGCTCGACCGACTACCCAGACTGGAGCTGCTTAGCATGCAGGGATGTAGTGCTTCAGTAAACAGCGCTTTTCAGCAGCCCGTGGCAGTCCCTTCCTTCGCCAGACCAGCTTTACCTCACCTGGTTGCTCTAGATCTCAGCTGGGTATCGGCTCTCTCCGACTCAGTCCTCGAACGGATCCTCAGCAACGGTAAAACGCGAAGACTGTCCCATTTGAAGGAACTGGCACTGGCTGGAACTGATGTCACTGCTGCAGCCTTTGGTATTATCTCTAGCTCGCTGGGTCAGTTGTCGACTCTGTGCTTGGCTTCGTGTAAACTTGTCGATGGAAACAGTTTGCTGGAGAAGTTGGCTTCGCCTGATTCGCAGTTGCCGTTACTGGAGAACCTGGACCTTAGTGGATGTTCGCAACTGGTCAGTGTTGTCCAGCAACTGGAGGAGATGATAAAAACTTCACGACCGAACCTTCACCTGAAATTGGATTTGTCGCCGACTTATCAGAACGTTCACTGTTGTTTGAACCTGGAACCGAAACACTGAAATATTTATTCCATTTATTTTTCATATTTTGTAGTTGATTTTTTTTCTGATTTTTCGTGAATTTTCTGTGTGTGTGTGTTTTGTATTCTGAATAAGTGTTCATGCAATATATTTATCTTTTACTCGTAGACTTGTTGTATTTATTTTGTGTCACGAATATTGAGCCTCGTTGTCGGAGATTGCGAAGTTCGGCACGAGACGTTCAGGGCTAAGCGTAAGTAAATATAAGGAATAAGCAAAAGTGTAATGATAAAAAATAAAAAATTAAGTATGTATAACTTAAGTGTATAAGTTATATATTATGTATAACATATATTATATAATTATAAATGTATAATAATATAAGCATATGGAATATAATATGATTAAGGAAAAGGTTATAGAAAGAGCGATAACAGCTGCTACGTTTTATTCCGGTTCAACTGCATCTCCAAAGCCAAGCCTCCAGTTCTAATCCTTGAAAGTTCTTGTAGGACACACTTTTTCCTCGAAGTTCTTGATCCTTTAACTTTCCTCAGTTCGACATTAAAGCAATACGTTCACATAACTTCCGAAGTTATCTGGAAGACAGGTTGAGCTGTGTGGCTCAACTTGCCCCGTATGTCACAGTAATTCAGTTCAACCAGATTGAATATCTTAAATTATTCATTTATCAACTAAACCAAACTCATTCCTGCCAAATTTTCCGATGACAACTACGTAGCAGGAATCGAAATCAATCGATAAAGACTGCGGACGCGTACATTTACTAATCGTACTTACCTGTACCAAGTACTAATCAGGTACTTAGCAATACTAAATTCGGTATAACTCTTAGCATTTTCTACATGTTTGGTATAGTTGGTAATTAAAGGTACCGCTGTTACTACTGCTACTTTCACTCTACCACAACTGCTGTTCGTATGTTATTACTACAAACAGAGCTCCAATCGGTTAAACCTAAAGAAATCTCTTCTGCCAAGTTCGAGAAAGGATTTTTCCCAGGACTGAGAGAGCACCTCTTCTTGAGTTTCTGCAACAAAGAAGGGATAGTCTCTTCTACAACAGAATTTACAAATCTTTTTTTACAACAGAGTTTACAAGTCTCTTCTACAACGAAGTGTATTAGTATCTTCTACAACAAAGTCTACTAGTCTCTTTTACAACAGAGTTTGCAAGTCTCTTCTACAACAGAGTTTAGAAGTTTCTCCTACAACGAAGTGTAGTAGTCTCTTTTACAAGAGAGTTTACAAGTCTCTTCTACAACGAAGTGTACTTGTTTCTTTTACAACGAAGTGTATTAGTATCTTCAATGACGAAGTGTACTAGTCTCTTCTACTACGAAGTCTACAATTCTCTTTCACAACAGAGTTTACAAGTCTCTTCTACAACAGAGTTTACAAGTCTCTTCTACAACGAAGTCTACTAGTCTCTTCTACAACAGAGTTTGCAAGTCTCTTCTACAACAAAGTCTACAATTCTCTTTCACAACAGAGTTTACAAGTCTCTTCTACAACAGAGTTTACTAGTCTCTTCTACAACAGAGTTTACTAGTCTCTTCTACAACAGAGTTTACTAGTCTCTTCTACAACAAAATTTACTAGTCTCTTCTATAACGAAGTCTACTAGTCTCTTCTACAACAAAGTCTACTAGTCTTTTTTACAACAGACTTTACAAGTCTCTTCTACAACAAAATCTACTAGTCTCTTCTACAACAGAGTTTTCAAGTTTCTCCTACAACGAAGTATTTCAGTATCTTCTACAACGAAGTGTACTAGTCTCTTTTACAACTGAGTTTACTCGTCTTTTTTACAACAGAGTTTGCAAGTCTCTTCTACAACGAAGTCTACTAGTCTCTTTTACAAAAGAGTTTACAAGTCTCTTCTACAACAGAGTCTACAATTCTCTTTCACAACAAAATTTACTAGTCTCTTTTACAACAGAGTTTACAAGTCTCTTCTACACCAACGTCTACTAGTCTCTTCTACAACAGAGTTTACAAGTCTCTTCTATAACAAAGTAATCAAATTAAATCACGCAGAACGGAAATGTCTCCCAAACGCAACAAATTGTCTAAAGAAAATCTAGAATATAGAAATAATATAACAAGAATAGGAAATTAAATTAAATGTTGTTTATACAATATGTGGTACGAACACCTTAGGTTCTCATCTCATTTACAAATTGAGCTAGGAAAACTTTAAAATCTACTTAAATTTATCTAGTAAATTCGTATGTTCGCAAGAATTCCTACTTATGCTACTAGTGGGAGTATCTGTTAGGTGCTATTCCATCAACTACTAATGGTCTAGGACAATATTTGAAATTTTATTTATTTTTTCTTTGAGGTGCAGTGCACGCCATCTAGCGAGTCTCTCATAAACTACAAAGTCTGAAGTTGTTAGGGCATCCCCTGATACCGCTAATAATGTCATATCTGAGGTATATAAACTACTAACTATTTATCTTACATAGCAGGATATAATTTGACACTAAAAAGTACATTTAAAGAACTTGAACTTTAAAAAAGTATTAAATAAAATACAGATTTCTACATTAAATATGCTAGTAAAACTTGTTATATACGACACAAAAGTATAATATAAAAAAATGAACGTTTTCAATTAATCGACTTGAAAATATGTCTAAAAATCGCCAAAAAATCTGAGAAACAATTTGACACCAAAAAATTTTAAAAATACACGGGGGGGAAAGGGGAAAAAGTGCCATCTATGAGGGAAGATTGGAGATACTGACTTGCTGCAGACGAAACAACAATAAACACATGCGCTTTTGCATTACGTTTGTTTAAAAATTAATCAAAATGGTATCCATTTTCTTATTTGTTTTAATGAGACTTAAATTATCTAGTTTAACAGCAACGAGACTTTTCTTTTAAAGCAAAAGCTTGCAACCTCTCCTATATCTTGTTCCGTAATGCTTCGTTGTTTCTTGTACAAAAAATTAATTATTTAATTTATTTCTGATCTCTATTATTATTTTTACGTTTAGGATAAAAAATTGAAAATAGACCAAGTGTGCACTACTGCCGAGCAGTTTTCCAAACTCTTCTACGACTGCATGGACAAAAAACGAAACGTCAGTATTGATCGCTCACAAGTTGTGATTTTGTGTTCAACTCGTATTTTTTCGTTTTTCAGTTACTGTCAAAGCTGTACATGGAGACGGCCGTTCTGATGTGGAACGGCAACACAGTAACAGGAAACATGGAAATTCAGAAATTTCTCGAGAGTCTACCCGCGGGCGAGTTCATGATCTCGTGCTTGGACGGCCAGCCTATCGCTCGTAAGTTAAAACTTCTTAAAATGAAAATAAAACAATATGTAAAAATAAAACTTGCTGTTATAGAGGAAGCTGTCCAGAACCAGAGCACAGTGCTGATCACTACCGCAGGTAGCGTGCGATTTGACAAGAAGACGTACCCCTTCTCCCAAAACTTTGTCGTAACCGCGCAAGGCGACAAGTGGAAAATCGTTTCAGATATTTTTCGCTTCCAAGAAGTGACACCTCAATAAATACATTCATTTTCTATTCGTCGCTGTCTCGCACTTTCTTGTTTCGTCAAAAACTCAAGTTTCCTAAAGGGTTTCTTTGTATTTCTTATTAATACTGATACAAGAAAGAAGGGTTATTCAAAAGGTTTGACTAGACTTTTCGTTTATATAAATTTTAGAAAAAGATTTATTAAAAAAATGAACATTTAGTCCATGGTCATATGAGAACCAGGAGGGACCTGCCCTGTTATCGAGATATTGGCTTTGATTTTCATCGCTTCCGTAAGTGTAGTCTGCAAGAAAAGAGAAAGTCAAGTTACATCTAATACTGTAGATTTAAATGAATTATTTAATTACATTATGTTTTTTGGCGTCAACGTGGGACCAGTACAGAAACTCAAAGACGGCAACGATTAACGCAAGGATCAGGCCGCCGATTAAAATGTAGAAAATTCCTGCCACGTTGCTGAGACTTAGTTCGTCTTGTGTTGTTTCCTAAAAATCGTAAATTGTAAAATTTCATTGTGGGGAAGTATGTTTCCCAAACCCCACGACGGCCCAGTGCATCTCCTGGGGACTATGTATAGGCATTTGAAATACGCTTCGCACTGGGCCGTAGTGGTGTTTGAAAATATGCTACGGAAAGTATAGCAATGTAGTGGTTCCACTTTGCAGGGAAATTCCTTGAAAAAGGGAAAAATCGGGAAGAGGGAAATTTAGAAATATAGCTTTGTGTTCTAGCACGGAGGGGAAAAAAGGGAAACATTACGGAACAGGGAACGTCGTGGGGAAATTTAGAAACATAGCTTCATGCTTTAGCAAGGAGGGGAAAAAGGAAAATTAAGGGAGAGGGAAACGGGGAAATTTAGAAGTATGGCTTTGTGCTCAGTAAGGAGGGGAAAAAGGGAAAAATTAGAGAAGAGATAAAATGGAAGGGAAAAATCCAGAAACATAGCTTCATGGTTTTAGCACGGAAGGGGAACAAGTGAAACATAAGGGAAGAGGGGACATGGAGGGAAAAATTCAGATATAGCTTCACCTTTTAGCTCGGAGGGGAAAAAAACTCCGAAACACAGCTGTAAGTTTAGCACGGAGGGGAAAAAGGGAAACATAAAAGACCGGGGAAACTGATGGGGATACCTTCGAGTCTGCGTTAGCACATTCTCCCCGATCGTACCACCACTTGTTAGTCAAACGAGTTAAGTCTCCGTTTTCTTTCAGCGACAGCACTGCAAGATTCAGTTGTTCCCTAAATGAAATCAATTATTTGAATGAATAAAGTTAAATACTTAATGAAAATATTTTTTAGAATAAAATACAAATGAGATTAGCATGAAATTAAAATGAAATTGGAATTCAATATAACAAAATTAAATATTTAATGAGTTAAAATCTGAATCGAGTAAATTGAATCAGATATTATTTAACTTAACTGTAGCTAGAAAAAAATTTTACTGCGAATTTTACCGAAGAGGTGAACCGAGCGGGGTGGCTACACCGAATCCTTTAGCGTCGAGGTTTCGTCCTACTTTCATCGTGTCGCAGGGGAATCGTTCGTTGATGTAGTCGTTTTTGGGAGATTCAATGAGAAGTGCGTATTTGCCTTTGGACTGACGGACTCGACGAATGCCTTCATCGTAAGTGCTGACAAAGACGTGCTTCCTAGAGTTCATGAACTCCCACATACGACTGTAGACCGCTAGCTTAGAGTTCTGTGATAAATAGTGTAAATAATACGTTAGTTATTAGTAAATTAGCTTTATTTATTATTAGCAATTGTTTTATTACACTTTGGAAATCCTAATATTTATTCACAGTAGTTAATAGTTTTTCATACTAGTAGTACTCTACTCGTTCTAAATAATACTATTTGTTCTACTAATACTTATTAATGATAGCTAAGTACCATTCATATACTACTACTAATGATGAATACTTTGAAAAAATCGCGCGTGGTTCCAGAGTTGAGTATGCCGTACTCCACTTCGGTTTGTCGCGCCAGATCTTCGGCGGAATTGATGGGGGCGACCATTCGCTCGACAGTGAGGAAAGCGGCAAGGTTAGCCGTGTACGATGAGATGAGAATCAGTGTGAAGAACCACCACACTGCAGCTACCAAACGTCCAGAAATAGACCTGGGCAACAGAAATGCAGTTGTTAAAGTAAGTCTGTCGAATGTGTGGACAGAGCTTCCAAATAACTAAAAAAAAAAATTAATTTTACTAACGACTTTGATGTGAAAAATTCGATGTACGCAAGCTCTGTCCACTTATTTGACAGATTGCCTTTTTCTCGAGGTAAAAAGTATTATTTTGAAATGGCTTTATTTTGCTATGAAAAATTCGATGTACCGAAGCTCTGTCCACTTATTCGACAGATTGCCTTTTCTCTAGATAAAAAGTATAATTTTGAAATGGCTTTATTTTGCTATGAAAAATTTTATGTACCCAAGCTCTGTCCACTTATTCGACAGATTATTTTTTTTCTACTGACAGCAAAATTTAGGATTAACAAAATTATAGTTATTTTATAATACCTGGGTACGATAACGTTGCCGGCTCGGAGTAGACTGGCCAGCGAGAACCAGAACGAGTTGCCTAGAGTGAAGTCGTTGACTAGTTTACTTCCCGCTCTCGTGTGCACGTTCCTCCATCCAACTTTGCTGCAACGGTGAACCGAGTAAAGAAGCAGAGAGACTGCGACAAACACGGCTGCTACTGCTGCCCACACCTGTGAATTAAGTTTAAAGATTAAGTAAGTTAGTTTTCACAGTTAGTTTAGTTTTAGTTATTCACACCGCAGGACTTGTTCTAGGTTAACTTGCAAATCTGGAATAACTCACATAGTGAAGAGATAGCCATTCCCAGAGGCTATTCCAGTATGCAGTGTGAACTTTAGTAACATAGTACTGAATTCAACTTTTATACGAAAAAATGTCGAAATATTTGAAAAGAAACTTAATTTAATTGCAGTACTAATTTAAGATAAATGCTCTACTGTTAATTGCTAATGATAATTGTGAAAATTACACTTAAATACTATTACATATAAATCAATTATGAATTAGAATATGAAAATAAACTAAACAGATCATTATTGAAGAAGTTCATAATCACCTGAGCGGCCAGCGGAGACATGAAGCTGAGGAAGCCTGGTTTCTGCTTCATGGGCTTCTTGATCATGATGCTGATACCCAGCTCCATGAACGGGGCTGTGAAATCTACCACTCGCTCTCGGGCAGACGTAATGGTGATGGCACCCAAAGCAATATCACCACCTTCCTATAATTAAAATCACACATAAAAATTCAGCATTGATATATAGTTTATATATTTAAATTAGAGTTTACTTACTTATTGATGAATTTTTAAGAATTATTAAGTAATTTGATTTATTTGCTTATTTATTACGTTTCATAGTTTATGTATTCTTTATTTTTAAATTTACTATTATGGAAAATCAGAATGTAAATGTAAATACATATAGTTGCTATTTATTATCATTTATTAATTTATACGTAGTATTTTAGTATATTTCATTATAATATTTTAATTATATGAATCAGAATTTATGTATTTATTTTTAGAATTATGAAGTAATATTACTTATTTGGATTTTTATTTATTATTTTTAAAAGTTCATTTAATTATTTATTTGAAATTTATGTTTCTAATTCTTTATTATTGCTATTATTATTACTATTTAAATGTATTTTAATTGTTTAATTTTACCCCCCGTATGAGTTCTCCAATGATTCCGTCCCATCCGCCTGGAACATCTGGGTTTTCGTTGCCGTATTTGCCGTCCTTGACGATCCTCAGTTCATCTGAAATCATATATCACAAAATATAGAAGAAGTAGGAGCAGTAGTAGTAGTAGTAGCAGCAGCAGCAGTAGTAGTAGTAGTAAGAGGAAGAGGAGGAAGAAGAGTACCAACAGTCGAAGTAGGTGTATTAATGGTAGTATTAGGAATAGGAGGAGTATTAGCAGTAGGAGTAGGTGTTTTAGTAGTAGTAGTAGGAATAGGAGGAGGAGGAGTAGTAGTAGTGGTTGTGGTAGCATTCGTAGTAGTAGCAGGAGGAGTATTAGCAGTAGGAGTAGGTGTTTTAGTAGTAGCAGGTAGGAATAGGAGTAGCAGTAGTGGTGGTGGCAGCATTCGTAATAGTAGCAGGAGGAGTATTAGCAGTAGGAGTAGGTGTTTTAGTAGTAGTAGGTAGGAATAGGAGTAGCAGTAGTAGTAGTGGTAGCATTCTTAGTAGTAGCAGGAGGTGTATTAGCAGTAGGAGTAGGTGTAAAAGCAGTCGTAGTAGGAGCAGGAGTAGCAGTAGCAGCAGTATAAGTAGTTGAAGTAGTAGTAGTAGTAGTAGTAGTAGAAGTAGTAGTAGTAGTAGTAGTAGTAAAATTATTGAAATTTACATTTAACTCCTAGTTTTTCAGCAATGAGATCCATCATATCCTTGCAGTATCCTTCGTAGCGATTGTTTCCTACCAACTCCTCGCCGCTCTCTTCCTTCCGTAGCATCATGTAAGGCTCTTCCTGAATAAGAATAATAACAATAATAATAAAATATTATAAAAATTCATTATAATTAATAAATAATTAAAATAATAATAATACTACCGTACAATAATAGTAATAATAAATAACAACTATGTTAAAAATAATAATAATAATTTATAATATTTGTTTCGATATTTCCATAGTTTTATTATTTACCAGATAAGTTGTGACGATGTAAGTGCGATTTTTCTCGACCCCCGCCTTGAAAGTGGACGGACGCTGAGTCTTTGACGGAGTTGTGCGGAAGCCCTGGCCGTCGGACCATTCGCCCAGCTGTTAGAAATTATTTACATTAATCTACATTATATTTATAGATTATACGGGTTTTATGGGATTTTGGGTATTATTTATTACATATATATATATATATATATATATATTGCATCAATTATTATTGATTTATTCATTTATATTTGTGCTTTTCACTATTATTCAAAAATTTGTATGTACTTTTATATAATAATAATAAAAGTAATAATTTGTTGCATTTATTTATTATTTTGATCATTACAACTGAGTTTTCGTATCAATATTTATTTTATGGTAATATTTATAAACGTATATTTCCTTTATACTTAATCTATTTAAAATTTATTGAATAATTAAGTATTGCAAATATTGTAATAGTTTACCTTGATGACTTCGCTCTTCGTTGTCATTTCGACAACAGTCAACGAGAAGTTGTCGCGCTTGCCTTCGTCGTTGAAGCGAATCACACCGGTCAGCCCTTCCATTTCCATCTAAATTACGAAATGAATAAATAGTTGCAGCAGTAGTAGTAGTAGTAGTAGTAGTAGTAGTAGTAGTAGTAGTAGTAGTAGTAGTAGGCGGAGTAGTAGTAGTAGCAGTACGAGTAATAGTAGAGTAGTAGTAGTAGCAGTAGGAGCAGTAGTAGCAGTAGAAGTAGTAGTAGCAGTAGGAGCAGTAGTAGCAGTAGAAGTAGTAGCAGTAGGAATAATAGCGGTAGTAGCAGAAGTAGTAATAGCAGTAGTAGTATAGTAGTAGTAGTACTAGTAGTAGTAGCAGCAGTAATAATACGAAAATCATAATAAACAAAACAGCCAAGTCAGTGAAAAAACATTATAACATCATTATCTATTTATTATTATTATTATTATTATTATTTATTCATTTATTTATTTACAATAATAATGATTATTATTATTATTTCTACTAGTATTAGAAACCTTTCTCAGATTTTTTGCGATTTTTTCTCCATGTTCGCTAACGAGAACGAAGTCCTTTTCTCTGTGAGTGCTGCAATCGATTGAGCGAGTCGTATTGGTTTCCGACTTCCGGGGGTTCGGCCGGAAGACTTCCGGTTTCTTCCGCAGCATCCGGTTCAGCGTCTCGGCGATCAGCGTCACAGCGTCGTACATCAACGCTGAAGGCGTCTGTAAAGCGACAACACTGTTGTAGATGTTGTATGGTTGTAGTATGACTTACTAATTGCGTGCTACTACTTCCTGTTATTAACAATAACTACTTACTACTATTTTATTTACAGTCACGAATAGTGTTTTTTGTAGTGTAGTTGTATTATAGTAGTAGTATAGTTGTGGTAGAGTGGTATAGTGAGCTTACAACTTACTTCTTATTTTTACTTAATATAGAAAACTTACTACTTGCCACTTAGCGTAAACTTAGGAGTTACTAGTTACTTGCTTACTACTTTTTACATACTATTTATTTACTATTTTCCTCTTTACTTACAGTTTTCTTCCCATTGCTTAATAGCGACTGGTTACTACTTATCTACTTAGCAATTGTTACTTTTTTGTTAACTACCTACTACTTTTGTTCATACCTGGACGCTGGGTTTGGAAGACGGGGTAGCAACAGCACCTTTGTTCCAGCCATTGAGAAACGAACGTACCAATGGACGGTTAACATCCACCAATCGGAATCCAGTTATATTAATGGCGCCGTATTCCTTAATTTCTTTGTCCCAGTAATCATCCATTACCTGGAATTATTTTAAAATATTATCACAGTTTTATAATTATTATTATATCTACTATTATTGTTGTTGTTTGTTGTTATTACTATTACTACTACTACTGTACTTGATGCTATTATTATTATTTACTACCGCTACTACTACTACTACCACTATTGTTGTTGTCATTTGTTTTAGTACTACTGTTCCTACAACTACAACTACAACTACAACTACTGCTGCTGGTACTGTTACTATTACTACTACTGTTGTTACTAGTATTATAATTTTTGTTAGATTTACTTTTACTACTGCTACTAGTACTACTATTCCTACTCCTAGTGCTATCACTACTACTATAACTACTACTGCTACTACTACTACTACTATTCCTACCCCTAGTGCTATCACTACTACTATAACTACTACTGCTACTACTACTCCTCCTCCTTTTAGTACTATTACTACTATTATCAGCACTACTGCTACTACTGTAATAACTATTATTATTAATCGATATTTACCAATCCACTCAGGAGATAGTGGTAATTCCTTCTCCCCAGCTGGATATCACGAACGTGTTGAATAATAATCTGCTGTGCCATTTCGGATGAGCAATCAAGTACAACATATTTCCGTCCAAATCTGTTAATGAATACAAAAAACAAAAAAAAATACATATAACATTCCTTGTGAAATTCAAGGGTTTGAAACTTCCAATAATCCTCGTACACCTAGGTCGTGTTATTACTGTTATCAGCCTGTTATGTCCCTGTCATCCAGTAAAAAATTAAGTAGTTCAGGTAAGTAGCTTTTGCGCTGTTTACTAGTGTTGACCCTGCTTCCTCGGGTGCTTACCACCGCTTACTCGAACTGAAACGTTTGAATCTGCCTATCACGGCTTATCCAGAGTAAGTCTGTGGTAGGTGCTTACAACTACTTAATCGGAGTAAGACGTCTTACACAACTGGAATCGGCAAATCTAAGTCCCGTAAGATGTCTTACAGTTACGTCTTACAGCCTATTATGACAATGTTAAAGTAAGTACTTGCAAGTGTTATCGTACGACTACTTACCAACTGATTAATTTTTTACTGGGTCAGGCACGTGTTATCACTTGTTATCAAATAATCTTCGTACACTCAGCGCCGGACCTGGACTTTTGCGGGCCTATGGCAACAACCCAACTGAGGCTTTCCAAAATTATTCTGTATTTTCAATCCTTGTGATCTAGTAAGTAAGACTCAAGCTTCCTGGGCCTATCAAGGGCGGAGGCCTATGGCGGCTTGCCACAGCAGCCAATAGGGAGGTCCGGCACTGCGTACACTTATTCTCGGAGTTTCGGACCCTTTGGTTAAAGTATTACGATGAGTGAATGATATATGAAAAAATGCTCGTGTCAGTATTTTTTAAATGTTTTACTTTATATTTACTATAATTATTGTGATAATGATAATATATATTTAATGTGAAATATTTTTTTAAACAGATATTAAATTCTCTTTTTTTAAAGGGCAGCTCCGGACAACTTGGAAAAAACATATGTTATAGAACTTTAGACGCTGATTCCGAATATATCTAGTGTCCCTATCTCAATGTTCTACTGTTTGGCCGCTAAAAGTAGTTGAAGTTTGAAAATGCACGTGGCAACGCTGGAAATTGAGCGGAAGTTCTGATTGGTGCGCACTGGTCAGGTGACCAAAACAGCCAATGAGAAAGTTTGTCGCCTCCTAGTAGCAGACGATTTCGTACTACTGTTTACTCCCTACGACATGCTGCATGTTTGTTATTAGGAGGCAACAAATTGTATGATTGGCTCTTTCGATCACATGACCAGTGCGAACCAATCAGATCGTCCGCTCAATTTCCAGCGTTGCCACGAGTATTTTCAAACTTTCATTAATGTTTGCGACCAAACGGTAGAATATTGAGATAGGGACACTATATATACTCGGAATCAGCGTCAAAAGTTCTATAACATATATTTTTTCCAACTTGTCCTGGGTTGCCCTTTAACGTTTTACTATCGTATGACCTAGTATGATATTACTAATATGCTTTTATCCTATATTATTTGTATAATTAGATTGCATTAATTATTGTATTAATTAACATTTCATTTTGGTTAGTCAATTTAAAGGATAGTCCTACGTTTATTTATGGGACGTATTAAATGTACTGATAATATCTGCACATGGTAAAATAATATTTAATACCGATCCTGAGCTTCTAGGGTGTGCAGAAAATCGATGGCGCTTTTGACGTCGCTGACGCGTCGCACTTTATCGATGAAGACGCTGTTGTTACCCGGACGAATCGCCTGGTAAATCTCTTGTAAACGCAATAAACCTACGAACGATAAAATATATTCATTTGTTTAATGTTTAATAAGTTCCATTAAATTTTGATATTATTGACATATAAAAATAATAATAATACAGTAATATAATAAGTAAAGATCATTATTACTACTACTACGACTACTATTTATTATGATTACTACTAATACTACTATTATTATTATCATGACTACTACTAGTATTACTATTACGGCGGCTACAACTACGACTACTGCTATTACGAGGACTGCTATCACTACTACCACTATGCTACTACTACTACTACTACTATCACTACTACTACTATTACTACTGCTGCTATTATTATAATTACTGTTACTATTACTACTACTACTACTACTACTACTACAATTATCATGAGTACTACTAGTATTTCTATTACGGCGACTACTACTACTACTGCTGCTATTACGACTACTACTATACTACTACTACTAGTAGTACTATTACGGTGACTACTAAAACAACTACTGCTATTACGACTACTACTATAATACTACTACTACTACTACTATTGCGAGGACTACTATTGCTACTACTACTATTACTATCATTATTATTATTTTTCCTAATTGTTTATCATTTTCTCAGCTTCTAGGATTGGTGGGTACAAAGGTCCTTGCTTTATTGATCGAGTCTTGGATCCTCCAGTGGGGAAAGGACTCCCAGTTTTCTCCACTTCTCACACAAAGGATACCAAATCTAATACCCTTCCAATAAGAGATAGGCAGCTTAAGCCGTTTTCTTTTTAAGCTGTACTGCTGAAAACCAGTTCAATCTGATCGAAATCGTAAACCGTTAACCCGAACCGAGTGTTTTGATTCCTCAAAGCGTGCCGAACCGAGGCTTTAACAACTCCAAACCTCTTGAACCTAACTAAACCGTATGTTTCGATTTCTAAAACCGAGCCGAACCGAACCGCTAGCGACTCTAAACACCTCGAACCGAGCCTGAACCGGCTTACTATATTTTTTTTGTCATTTTTTTGGACCTTACCATCGTGAGAATCGTAGAGGAAAATGATATTCTTCCACCCGTAATACGCGATAACGTCCAGTATTGCTTTGTGATAGTCAGGTCGAAGGTTAACTGCGTAATCCATAGACCCAGGACCAACAGGACTCTGAATCTGTTTGAATATAAATAAATTACAATATATATAAATTTACTAAGAATATTTTTTAAACCTTTTCTGGAAACCATGGCGTCAGAAACGGCAAATGAAAAGTGTTGGTATACGAATAGAGCGTCCCGAAAGATTCCGCACTCACAGCTCCGACCAGCGCGAATATCCCACGCGATAGTTGGTTGCAAACTATTATAAATCAACTATTTATTAGTAATCAGTCTTAATAGCAAATAGTTTCAAGTACATATTCGCGATAGTTTGTAAGTATCGGCTGTGTTGATAACATCGACGAAAGCTTGAAGTTCAAACAATCGTCTCGAGTTGTTGTCTCGGTTGAACTGGAGTATGGCGTGACTGAACGCGGTTTGCAGTTCATCAGTCCCATGCTCGAAGATGGCACCTTAAATTTATAACAGATAATAATTTATATTATAATTCAGCATATAGTAATATACCGATGTGGATGACTTCCATAGACCGCACATGGTAGACTGACAGGTAGACGACGGTTATTAGTATTCCAGCAAGCTTCATAGTTTGTAACTATTCATAGTTTCGGTAGTTCATACAGTAGGAGTGGAAGGCTGAGGTTCAACTGAAGTGGAAGCTGCAAGAATCAAGATGTCCGCTTTTGTCCGCTTTGCGCATGCGGACGGTTAAGATTTTTCTTCGTCGCGATCAATCGATGACTTCATTTGCACCTAGTTAACTCACAAGTCGACTAACAAGTTGACTAGGAAGTTAACTACAAGAAAGTTTCTTTCACAAAGTTTATTGCTGCAGCAAAAACAAAAAGTTATGGAATTTCAATCAAAATTTTCTTCTTAATTTTTAATGAATTAAAATTTGACCCGTTCACAGCTTCCCAAAAAGTTTTATAGAAAAAAATCCTATGTGATGCAAAATACTAAGTTTACTAGTCACAAAGTTTAGGCACTTGTTGGGGAGGAACACTGGCACTTTTAGTTTTTTTTTGAAAATTTTTGAAATAAATAAGAATCACAGTGAACCGACTACATAATGACTTCTTTTAAGATTTGCTAGCAAGTGATGGACGGTTCACCGGCTCCGGTTCAACGGTTCGGTTCAATTAAAGATGAACCGTTTAAGAGCGGTTCATAAAAACGGTTCAGAATCGTCCATCACTGCTTTTTAGTAAAACTTTTTTTTTAGTAAAACTACAAGATTGTAAAATGGACTTAAATTAGTTTTAGTAGTTTAGTTAAATAGTAAGGTAGTAAGTGATGAAAGCGTTCAGTAGACGGTCCCAGAAACAGATGGGTAGTAGTAAGTCACAGCAGTTGCTGGAAGTTGCCACTTGGCGGCGCGCAGCTCGACTAGCTGCAGAAGCGTCCGCTGGGCGGCGGGCGGTAACGACGCAACATCTAGGAACGCGTCACGCACCGCCGCCATGATGGCCGCCATCTTGGCTGGCAGCTCCTGCTCAACATCGCGGCCGATTCCAGTCAGCACGAAAAACAAGCACTCCAACTAAAAGTTTCCAGTTAGTTTGAAAACAAGCAAAGTAGTCAAATGTTGATTACTTCTTGTAGCGAGTGGTTGGCTGGTGGTTTCAGCGTGACGCAGCAACAATCAGCCAAAAGCGAGAGCAGAATCAGATCTCGAGACAAACCAAGGCCTGGACTGATGGTGTTCAGCTTAGTCGTCCTCCTCTTTAACTATAAGTCAAATGATGATTAACTGACAAGTAGTTAGGAGTTAAGATAGTTTACCTGAAGATACATTTCGTTGAGGAAGTTGATGAAGGCCACCCATCGTTGCGGGGAGTTAGCAGACGCACGCAGCAGACGATCGCGTTCCTGGTACCATTCCTGGCAGGTATTCAGCACGCTTTCCAGAAAAGTTTCATTGGTCTCTTTCTGCAATTTCAACAAATCAGTTAATCTAATGCGATTTGCTAGAAACTTAGTTTGTTACCTCGACGACGTAGATACAGTAGCGAGCAGCAGTCGACGCGAAACGCGATGACTCCACCAGGCGACTGAAGACGTGGCGAACCGCTTCTATCACGCTCCGAGCCGAAACTTTGTTCGGATCTTTAAAAAAATAGCATTAAGTATTATTATAATTCAAACTTTATCAATTATTACAACCTTCCGCAACTTTCCGCAAGATGGCCTGCGCTTCCTCAGAGAACTGGCTCAAATCCGGCAGCTCCGAAGCACAGGCAGCAGTGACCATCGACTTGCTGCTGAACTCCAGGTGAGATCCCGTGCTTTTGGAGCGCTGGAGAGCGAAACTGGTAGTCGCTTCTTGGCCTTGGATACTTTTCCCAGCAGACGACAGCGGCAGAGGCTTGACAGTCCGGGCTGAAGAGTTCTGGAAGGAGAGTTCCAGCGAAGTTTTGCTTTTGACCAGACGAGGCGCTACGTGTTCCTCAGCGTTCTGGAACTGGACTCTGGAGATGTTGGTAACTGGAACAACGTCACCAGTCCTCACACCTTTACGGAGATTTCTTTGATTAAGTTTAATTGAAACTTAATTATGATTTACTATTGCAGCCATGATAAAGGGATGAACACGTAAGGTTAGTCAAGGAATTGGAAAAGCTGAGTTAAGTGTGTTATGTGGGATACTTAATGAGAATTAATGTTCAGGCATGAATACTTGGTGGTCGATAAATTTCCATACTCGGTTTGCCTCTTCCGGTTGACCCTTGTTGACCTCGAGGTCTCACTGGTGCCGGTACATAGTTCTGTCAACAATGAACAATAGCTCATTATCATTTTCAACACAGTAACGAATGAATAGGTAATAAAATAAAAAATGTTAAGTCGGTTCAGGTTCGGTTCGAAGTGTTTGGAGTTGCTAAAGGCTCGGCTCGGCTCGGTTTAATTTAGTAACTAGGTTCAAGTTCGACTCAAGTTTAGTTTTGGAACTATGGTCCTTTCTGGTTTACATTTCTTTTTTTTTCTCCGAACCGAGGTTGAACCGTAAAAGTCGTTTGAATTCGGTTCAGCGGTTTGGCGCGAAAAACGGTTTAAGCCGCCCATCTGTGGAGCTGTGTGTATCGTGATTATGATTATATAAACCTCGACTGTTGTTTATACACAAACGAGTAACCACGTCACGGTTTGTTTGTGAAACCCTACAAATAAACGCAAACCTTGAACCAGTATTTTGTGTACTTCACTGAACAGCGTTGCCAAGTTCATCGTTGGAAGTCTATAGTAAAGTATGTATCTTAAGCAAAGTTCGCTAAGCTGTTAAAGATGAAAGAGAAGGTCTAGTGTACTGTAGCTAAAGTGTACTACATTACAACAAAGTTTAACAGGTTACATTACACTATGGGTGCCCTATTCTGCAGTTTCCCATCTTGGTTAAGAAAGTAACATTAATGCAGTAGAGTAATGTGTACGCTACGTTTTAGTATGGTACACTACAGTACAGTGTGCTACTTACATTACGATCTTTACTTACGGTACAGTGCAGAACTACGGCACAATATAGCAACTTTACGCTATTGTGTGATATTATAACAATAACAGTACGATACGGTGCATCATTGAACGGTACACTACGATACAGTGCATTATAGTAAACTACGGTACGGTCAATTATAGTAAACTACTGTCCACTACGGTACAGTGCGCTATTGACATTACGATCTTAACTTACGTTACAATGCAGCACTACGGTACAGTACAGCAAAAGTACGCTATTGTGGTATATAACAGTAGTGCGCTGCGGTATGGTGCGTAACGATTGCGGTACACTACGTTGCAGTGCATTATACTGAACAGTGCACTATGATACAGGAATAACTTGTTTTACAAAACATTACAGTACACTACGGTACAGTACAATAGTGTATAGTATATAACATTAATACACTACGGTGTGGTGCGTAACTATTGCCGTACACTACGATATAGTGCATCATTGAACACCACATACGATGCCAGAGGGCGTTATTCTACAATACATTGCAGTAAACTACGATGCAGTGCATTACTGAACAGTGCACTTTGATACAAGAGTAAATTTATTTTATATTACATTACAGTACACTACTGTACAGTGCACTTTAAAAAACTACAGTACTAGTGAATTATAATAAACTACTGTACACTACGGTACAGGGCTTTACCGAACACGATGCACAATACTCAACTGCGCACTACGATACAGTGCGTTATGAGAAATTACATTACTGGATCTAGTTACATATATTAAAATGTGCTCCATATACTTTATAAACATTGACGAGGTATTAAATTTCCCAATAAGAGTTCTGCAGAATTAAATCAACTTAGCTAGTTGATCATTTCTATAACAACATTGGCTAAAATTCATAACGATATAGTATGAATGTTAATTACATTATATTTAAATAAGTTATCGAACAAACCTGATAGTTATGTTTGCTGTTGTCGCGAACAAAGCTTCTCTCCCTCTGCTGGCCGAAGTTACCCATCACCTTTAATAATAATAATAATATTAATACTAATAATATTAATAATAATAATTACGTGATTAATAATAATAATAATATCAGAATTCCCACAAATAATTAAGCGCGAAAGCTTTTTCATGCATTTATAAGAGTTTCGCCACACCCGATGACCCTTAACACATGGGTCGATAACAGCGATAACAACTGATAACAGCTGATAACACTGGGGGTGCGAAACTCGTATAATTTTGAATATGAGACAATAAATCAGACCTGTGGACGTGGTGGTGGATGGACAAAACTTCGCTCTCGTCTAAACGGCTGCAAATTGTCGGGATCAAAATTAATATAGCAAAAGCCAAAAACAGCGTGGTTATGAAAAGCAGCCAAAAACCAATAGAAAATATATTTAATCAAAGTTTAATTATAATTCAATAGTTTAGATTGTACCTGATGGACGGAGCCAGGATTATTCGTGTTATTTCGATCCCTGTTCTTCGTGGGATTTGCAGAAGTTGTCGAAGCCATGATATTTTCGTTTGCAGATTTCAGTATTTTTTTGCAGAAAAATGTTTCGTTTTCGTTTTAGATCAAGAGACTTTCTTGAAATTCTAGTGATTTGGTCAAACGAAGGTTCGAAAATCGGATTTCTCGAGGGGGCTGCGTTACTTGAAAAAATGCCTGAAACAAAAAGTTAAAAAATTATAATAATTATGTATTACTTGTATGGAATTGGCTTTGGCACGTTTGTTGAAGTGTCACACGTTAGGAAAAGGAAACGAAAGAAGAGAAAAAGAAAACGATTCCTGGCAAAGATTCAACTGGGAGAGTGCTGCTCAACAAGCAAAGTCTATTTCGGGTCACAACTAGCGGCTATGGACTATTTTTCTGTGTATGCTAAACCACTCTTAAGCAGATACAACACACCCCAAAACATTTCTCAATACTATGAAAGCCCAATTAAGTTTTAATAAGCCATAATAAGTTAGTAAACAAAAGCCGCGAATCGATGCGTTGAACGGCACGAGTCTTGGTTATGAGCTAATGAGCCTAAGTTTTAAGTTAATTTTTTAAATTAATTTAAGAGTTTTTCGGTGATTGAGTTATATGATTATGTAGGTTAGTCCTTGGTGAATAAGTTAGTTACTTAGCTGTGTAAATATATTTACCCTTAATCGGAGAAATTGAGTTTGAAAATGGGTCGATTAGCACGTGCGGCACAGCCCTTCGCCGAGCCAGCACTAAGTGAAACAGCGACGAGTGCTCCCTGCTGGATCGAATTTCCGCTTCCCCGTGCCCCGTGCTAAATTATTATACAAATAAATATATTTTATTACACATATATAAAAATAAACTTATTTATTTATTTTAATACTTATGATATATTTTATTTAATATAATAAACGAATTTAGAAGAACGCATCACACGTTTGCCCTGTACTACCCTATAGATAGGCGATAATATATAAAAATATATTATGAATTAATTAATATATGAATATATTAAAATATTTAGCTATGAAATTAAATACATTTTGTTTTCCAAATTAGTTTTGATTTAGTGTTGCAAATAATTTAACAAAGTTTTGAATAATTTTAATTAAAATAATTTACATTACATTAGTGCATATTAATTTAGAAAAATATTATTAATATATATATAACCAAAATTTTTTATATTAATAATTAATGTTTAATTTTATTAAAATAAATATATTCTTTAAAAAACATCTGGCAACGTCGCGTCTTCAAGAGGAAGCGACGCCATTAGAATCGCTTACCGACCACCTTCTGCAGTTATTTTGGCGCTCATTGGAAATTTTTAACCGAATCTTAAATTTTGAATAAAAATAGACTAAAACAACTGCAGAAATGAGCGACAGACGTGGGCCACCACGTATTGAAGGTATGACATCCCTGAAGGTGGACAATTTAACGTACCGCACTTCAGCCGAAGACTTGCGTCGCGTGTTTGAAAAATACGGCGACATCGGCGATATTTACATCCCAAAGACAGATTCTCTCGCGAAAGTCGTGGCTTTGCTTTTGTTCGGTAAGATTTTGCGCTCAATTTTCAAATTTTTTGATACCTTATCTTAAACTAACGTTGTGTTTTTCAGCTATTATGATCGTCGTGACGGAGAAGACGCCATGCACGCCATGAACGGGAGATTTCTGGATGGACGCGAACTGCGTGTGCAACTCGCGCGTTACGGACGACCTGACGAAGCGAACCGACGCCAGGGAAGAAGCTCCCGCAGGAGGAGGTATAACGATTTACATATAAATAATACGTATATTATTATTTCAAATATGAGTACAGTATGCCAAGCTGTGAATTAGTAAATTAATAAACAGAACATTTGTGTCGGTGGTAATGTTTCAGAAGCAAATTATGAAAATATTGGTTTAGTTCATTTTATTGATTATTCCCTTGTTCCTAACGTTATTATATTTTAGGTCTCGTTCTCGCTCGAGGTCTCGCGGAAGACGTTCCCGTTCAAGGTCCAAGTCTCGTTCCCGTTCCCGAAGCCGCGACCGCAGGGGTCGTCGGGATCGTGACGACGATCGCAAGGGCAGCAGGAAGAGGTCTCCTTCAAGGTTTATACCTTACCAAAATCTTTCGCAATACCTAAGTTCCATCATTCAGCTTCAATTAAATTTGATATGCTTATTTGTAAAGTTCTAAATACTGTAAGCAATTAATTTTCCATAGTTACCAGTTCTAAGATAATAATAATAGAAAAATATTACCTTAATGAAAAACTTACATAATAGTTGAATATCAGTAATTGCAGTTATAGTTAATCCATAGTAAGTTGCTGTTATGATTTTAATATATCATGGTTTATATCATAATGCTAATTTTAAATTGTAAAATTTTCTAAATGCGATGTAATTTAGTGTCTCCAGCTGTTACTCCTAAGCTAGCATTAAAAGCATGTCATAGGTAGTAGTTAAGATATAACTTTAAATATCAAGAGAAATAGTGTAAGTAGTATGTATGTATTAATCATTGTTGGTTATCATTAGGTCCCGCAGCCGCAGTGCCAGCCGGGACCGCAGCCGCTCGGGAAGCAGGAGCCCGAACGAGCGTGGATCTGAACGAGCCCAGCGAGACGACAGAAACGCTGGTGATGATGTCCCGTCCAAGCAAGAGGACAGGAGCAGCAGGGATCGTAATAACGGAGACGATGAAGATTATCGCAGGTCTCCCTCCCGCTCGCGTTCCAGATCCCGATCTGAGTAAATTTTGACTTGAAATTAAGAAACGATAATATGTTTAGTTATTGTTTATTTTTAGGTTTTTTTCCTTTATTACCATTAAAATTATTATTCTAAAAACTATTTTAACTATATTTTAGGGACTGAAACGTTTCCACTGGACTACAACGGGCTCGGATGTACGAGACCTTGCTCCCCGGCTAAGAGTTGAAATGAACCGAGGTATAACCTGAACTATGGATTTACTATTACAGAAAAAAAAAGCTTTTTTCTCTTTTTCATTCACATTTTTATACAAATTTTGGTCACTTTTTTCTGAACTTTTGTCAAATTACTGAAAAAATCGTCGTGTCACGGGACTAAGTTACCAATCTTTCACAAGAAACGCTATTAATATTAGCTACGAGGTTTGAGTTAACTTTTTTTTCGTCCCTATCAAACGTATTTCAAACAAATAATTCAATACACTCGGTTGGATAATGTCAGATTGTTATTTTTAGATGATAAATTTCTATTGTTGTTGGCTCTTGTAATGAACACCTTGTATCTTTGGCTGCTACAGGCGGTGTTTTGCCCGCAGCAGAAAGCAAAAGGAAGAGGGGTGTGCAGTGCTGTGTTGCTGATTTGTCTGCTGTCTGTGTGCTGTGCTGAAATGGCTGGTTTGAGAGGTGGTGGGGGTGCGAGCAGGCAAGCAGTTGCTGTGCAGAAAGCAAAGCTGAGCCCGGTTTTAACTCTTGTTTCACTCTGGGAGACTTTTTCACTGTGTTCCAGAACCAGGAAAATTATAATTGAGCCTAAAAGTTGAAGTACAGCAGCATCTCTAAGTAACACTACGGTCACACTGACTTACTGTACTGGTATAACCTTGGAAAAGCCTTTTTTTCTAATCCCCGACTGGCTGTTTATACCGGAATAAGTCCTGCAGTGAGGGAAGGAAAAACTTATATTAATTAAGTTTTGAAAAATTTTCAGGTTTTTTAGGTATGTGAATCTGCGAGTCGACAGGTAAAGTAAATGGGCAAGTCATATTTGAGTAAGTTTTATTATAATTCATTTAAATGTACAACATTTTATAGGACGGGAATGAAATACAACGCTTCGTGAAAATCGTATTAATTCGTGAATTTTTAATGGATTTTTTTCGGTCTTCGCTTATTTTAGTGTCTTTCGTGTTTATTTTTACATATACAGTAATTGGACAATACGTATTTTACTAAATTTATTAAAATTTATCAAGTTTTACTGAAATTTACAACATTTTGTAATTTGTAGGACGGCAATAAAACACTATTTTAAATAATTTTTTTAACATTTAATGACTTGGCACTTTTTCGCGTTAGTTTTAAACTATGTTAATTAAGTTCTTTACTAATTAAGCTATTTATTGTAGGCTCAATTAGTTCATCAAAAATGGCGAAATTCCTGCCGATAAGATATGGCTGCTTCTGCAGAATGAATAGGAAAATTATGATTCCGCCAATAACGACGAGCAGTAGTAAAACAGCGTATCCCAGAAACCGGAACAAGTCTAAGTACTTGCGGAACTCTTCCGGATTGTTGGTTTCGTAGCGGATGAAGCGGACGAACATGCGGCTGAACATCAAGTCCTGGGCGTTGGGATAGGCATGCAGAAAATCCGGATTCCGGCGACGTGGGTATACTGCTGGTTCGTATTTGTAATCGGCGCTTGTTCTGGAATAGTGAAGACTATGGAGGATTGCGGGATGTGTTGATGAGGTATGGTGGAGCTGCTGCTGCTGAGATGATAGCGAGAGAAAGCCGGATAAGAGAAGAAACCTGGAGAATTATATGAAAATAGTAATTATAATACTTACGTAGCAACGATACTAAAATTAACTATGGGAGAAGTAGTGAGGAGGTAGTAATAAAATGATAACAAATTATAATAATAATAATAATTATGTATTATAGTAAAAAATAATTATAATAATATTAATAATGATTGACCTATAAAAGCATACAGGCATTGCGGTTATCATTATAATGATGAATTATACCCAAGGGGTCTGAAACTCCGAGGAAAAACGTACGATGATTATTTGATAACATGGAGATAACAGGTTGATAACAGTGATAACATGACCTAGGTGTACGAAGATGATTGGAAGTTTCGGACCCTTGATTATTACCTTGTTCACATTGGTTTACCTCCGGAGGTAACTTTATCCCTGAATTTACCCCGAAATTTACCCCAGACTTTACCCCACAAATGGCCCTTGTTCACACTGGCAATCGCGACTGGAGCCGGGGGTAAGTTAGTTATACCACCGAAAAGTTACCCTGGTATTTTTCAAGGGATAAATTTTCGGGGGTAAAACAATTTACCCTCGGTTCAGTTCGCGGTTCACACATCAGGGGTAAAACATGGACTCACCCCGGATTCCGGATTTACCCCAGCAAAATGTGGGGTAAGTCCTCAGGTGTGAACATGGTATTGCAGTCTCGTTAAGGTCTAATAAGTTTCGTTAACCGGTAAAGAGGTTATTAACACGATAATAATAATAATAATAATAATAATAATAATAACAATAATAATAATAAATGTGGCATTGTACGTGGCGATGTGCTGAGTAGCCTTCGCCGAGAATAAATAAATAAATAAATAAATAATAATATTAATAAAAAATAATAACAATAATAATAATAATAATAACAATAATAATAATAATAATAACAATAATAATAATAATAATATTAATAATAATAATAATAATAATAATAATAATAATAACAGTTGTGTTAGCCGTTATAAGTACCCATAACCACGTCATTGAAATTAACACAACTAATTAATTAATATGTAATGTATAATAGCAATAATTAATATCAGGGTTCCCACCGACCTGGAATATCAGGGAAATCAGGGAAAAGTCAGGGAACACAGGGAAACATCAGGGAATCGGTAACAAATGAGGGAAAGGTCAGGGAATTCGAGTTACCACTCTACTCAGTTTCAGCTAACCTTTGCTCAAGCCTCTAATGAATAACTTCTAGAAAGTATAATGCGTTTAAAAAGTCGGGGAAATCAGGGAAAAGTCAGGGAATACAGGGAAACATCAGGGAATTGGTAACAAATGAGGAAAAGGTCAGGGAATTTGAGTTGCCACCACTCAGTTTCAGCTAACCTTTGCTCAAGCCTCTAGTGAATAACTTCTACAAAGTATAATGCGTTTAAAAAGCCAGGGAAATCAGAGAAAAATTCAGGGAATACAGGGAAACATCAGGGCATTAGTAACAAATGAGGGAAAGGTCAGGGAATTCGAGTTACCACTCCACTCAGTTTCTGCTAACCTTTGCTCCAGCCTCTAGTGAATAACTTCTAGTAAGTATAATGCGTTTAAAAAGCCAGGGAAATCAGGGAAAAATTCAGGGAATACAGGGAAACATCAGGGAATTGGTAATAAATGAGGAAAAGGTCAAGGAATTTGAGTTGCCACTCCACTCAGTTTCAGCTAACCTTTGCTCAAGCCTCTAGTCAATAACTTGTATAAAGTATAATGCGTTTAAAAAGCCAGGGAAATCAGGGAAAAGTCAGGGAATACAGGGAAACATCAGGGAATTGGTAATAAATGAGGAAAAGGTCAAGGAATTTGAGTTGCCACTCCACTCAGTTTCAGCTAACCTTTGCTCAAGCCTCTAGTCAATAACTTGTATAAAGTATAATGCGTTTAAAAAGCCAGGAAATCAGGGAAAAGTCAGGGAACACAGGGAAACATCAGGGAATTGGTAACAAATGAGGGAAAGGTCATGGAATTTGAGTTGCCACTCTACTCAGTTTCAGCTAACCTTTGCTCAAGCCTCTAGTCAATAACTTGTATAAAGTATAATGCGTTTAAAAAGCCAGGGAAATCAGGGAAAAGTCAGGGAACACAGGGAAACATCAGGGAATTGGTAACAAATGAGGGAAAGGTCATGGAATTTGAGTTGCCACTCTACTCAGTTTCAGCTAACCTTTGCTCCAGCCTCTAGTCAATAACTTGTATAAAGTATAATCCATTTAAAAAGTCAGGGAAATCAGGGAAAAATTCAGGGAATTTAATTAAGATTTTTCAGTGGGAAACCTGAATAATAATAATAACAAAATAATAAATAACCAAGTTAACTAACCTGTACACTGAGGTCTTGGCCATATTTCCAAAAATTTCCCGGATTTCACGAATCTTCCAAACTTAGTTGCTTTTGTATTTTAATAATTTATTAATGTACTATTATATATATTTGAAATTTAAATTAAGATTTTTAAAATGTAAGGTTTGAACTCGACAAATGTCGGTGATTGACTGTTTCCCAGCAAAAAGCTTCAGGTAAATTTATAAATGTCTGGAGGAAGTTAACGTTCACAGTCTGTTGCTTGTTCTTCCAATAGACATTTTGCTTTTTCGTTTTTGTTTTTTTTTCCTCACGTGGAGAAGTGGAGAATTATGTGAAAAATGCACTGGTTATAACTGGAAATAGTGAACAGTGTTTCCACTCTGCAGGGAATTTCCCCGAAAAAGGGGAAAATGGGGTCTGAAAAGAGGAAATGAAGGCAAGAGAGGAAAGGGAAAATCTAGAAGTGCAGTCTTTTATTCTTGCACGGAAGGGAAGAAGGGGAAAATAAGGGAAGAGGGAAAATCTAAGAAGTGCAGTCTTTTATTCTTGCACGGAGGGGAAAAGGGAAAAAATAGAAGTGCTGTCTTTTATTCTGGCACGGAGGGGAAAAGGGGAAAATAAGGGAAGAGGGAAAATCTAAGAAGTGCAGTCTTTTTTCCAGAACGGAGGGGAAGAAGGGGAAAATAAGGGAAGAGGGAAAATCTAAGAAGTGCAGTCTTTTTTCTAGAAGGGAGGGAAAAAGGGAAAATAAGGGAAAAGGGAAAATCTAAGAAGTTCAGCCTTTTATTCTTGCACGGAGGGGAAGAAGGGGAAAATAAGGGAAAAGGGAAAATCTACAAATGCCGTCTTTTTTTCTAGAACGGAGGGCATAAAGGGGAAAATGAGGGAAGAGGGAAAAAAGGAGAAACTGACAGTGGAAACACTGAGTGAACCGTACGCATACGCTGATAACAGGTTGATAACAAGGTGATAACATGTGATAATAGAAGTTTTCGAACAGAATTTTCATCGATTTAGCGACGTTACTGTAACCTATAGTGTTGTAATCAATGTTATCACATGTTATCACATGTTATCGTATAAGGGAAGGATAAAATTCCCCTTTTTTTAGGTGCAAAATACACAAGTAACCCAAATAACAATCAGTGCGGATTTGAAATAAACCAATTAATTATTGTATTGTATTGTATTTAAAAAATAAATAGTTTTTTTCCTGGTTGCATTTAGCTCGGTGGCAAGAATCTTGAACCCAGAATCTTGAATCTTGATTTTATTATTTATTATGAATTTTATTATTATTATTATTAATTATGAATTTATTATTATTTTATTATGAATCTTGATTCAAGATTCTTGATTGAAGAATCATGGCTTCTAAGAATGTAATAAATAAAAATGTAATAAATTTGTAATAAATAGTTGAATTAAATCACGCATAAGGAATTAATGGCGTGTCCACTTATTCAGCAAGAATGTAAAAAATTAATGTAATAAATTTTTATTTTAAAATATATAATTGAATTAAAACGCATAAGGATTAATGGCGTGTCCACTTATTCAGCAAGAATCTTGAATCTTGAATCAAGATTTTGAATTCAAGAATCATGGCTTCTAAGAATGTAATAAATAAAATGTAATAAATTTATAATAAATAGTTGAATTAAAACACGCATAAGGAATTAATGGCGTGTCCACTTATTCAGCAAGAATCTTGAATCAAGATTCTTGATTCAAGAATCATGGCTTGTAGGAATGTAATAAATAAAATATAATAAATTTAACATTTAAAATATATAACTGAATTAAAACACGCATAAGGATTAATGGCGTGTCCACTTATTCAGCAAGAATCTTGAATCAAGAATCTTAGATCAAGAATCAAGATTCATCTCAATCAAAATTCAATCAAGATTAATTTATAATTTAAAATATATAATTGAATTAAACACCCATAAGGACTAATGGCGTGTCCACTTATTCAGCAAGAATCTTGAATCAAGAATCTTGAATCAAGAATCTTAGATCAAGAATCAAGATTCATCTCAATCAAAATTCAATCAAGATTAATTTATAATTTAAAATATATATAATTGAATTAAACACCTATAAGGATTAATGGCGTGTCCACTTATTCAGCAAGAATCTTGAATCAAGAATCTTGAATCAAGAATCAGGAATCCTGGCTTATAGAATGCAATAAATGAAATTTAATAAATTAATAGCTTATAACTGATTTAAGTGTGTGTGTGGAATTGACGGGCTGTCCACTTATTCAGCAAGAATCTTAGACCGAGAATCTTGAATCAAGAATCATGGCTTGTAGAATGTAATAAATGAAATATTATAAATGAATTATTTATAATTGAATTAAAGGATTGATGCTTGTCCACTTATTCGACAGATTTGAAGAATAACGAAATTTATTTACTAAGAGTTTTCTAATGGAGTTCCGTTAATCTGTCGTATGTGTGGACAGCATGCATTTTTTGCATGAGGGGTAATGGCCTGTCCACTTATTCGACAAATTTCAAGAAAAGCGAACATTTATGATTTAAAATGTCTCCCGGTGAAATTTCGTTAATCTGTCGTATGTGTGGACAGTATGCATTTTTTTGCATAAGGGGTAATGGACTGTCCACGTATCCGAAAATATAAACAGAAAAATTAAAATAAATAACAGAAAAATTTAATTATTATATTCAACACAATAAAATTTGTATTAAAATAAATTCAATTAATATTCTAATTCAATTAATAAATAAAATATAATATTAATAAAATATAATATTAATATAATATAATATACATAAATATAAATAGATAAAAATAAAATTACCGTTAGTTCTGTAAAGTCATTAACGTTGTTACTGCGCCATTGGACATCGCCATATGTGGTAAGGGGGGTTGGCTACTTGACTTTAATCATTCATAACAGATGATAACAGTTGATAACATACGACAACACGATAGCTGCATTCTGATAATACCATCCCTTCGAGTGTGAATTCTTATAGAGAGGCCCTTGGCTATCTTTCCTCAACAAACCACCCGGTCCGACCAACTTTTGAAAAAAGCCCTGAGGTGCTTTGCTCTGATTGGCTACTACAGAAGAAACAAAACACTATCGCTTAAACGGTGCGATACACGGGCCAGTCAAAGTCGGAAAGTCACCCGTCAAAAGCAAAATTTCCAGCCTGAGGCATGACGTGCCAGTCAAGCGTCAGGTCTTTCCAGTTCAAATCGACTTGACTTTCGACGTTGCTCGGCCAGTCAAAGTCGGAAAGTCATCCGTCAAAAGCGAAATTCATAGCTTGAAGGGATGCGATACACGAGCCAGTCAAAGTCGGAAAGTCACCCGTCAGAAGCAAAATTTTCAGCCTGAGGCATGACGTGCCAGTCAAGCGTCAGGTCTTTCCAGTTCAAATCGACTTGACTTTCCCCGTTGCTCGGCCAGTCAAAGTCGCAAAGTCATCCGTCAAAAGCGAAATTCATAGCTAGCAGACGAAGTCAGAGACAAAGTGACAGCGCGCCTATGGGCAAATCAAATATTCTCAGCGGACCGCGTTCGTCATTTGTTTCTTCTGTTCAATGCCCCTCCTACAAAGTGGGTGGTTGAGGGAGGACACAGTATAGGAACGGTATCGCATCATTCGAGTCCTATCTTCCCATGTTAAAGCCGCGAGCGCGAAACTAGCGCCAAATTTTTGCGGGTGAGTGCTGTTGGTACTACGAGCGCTCAAAGCCTCAGCCACCCAGCCTTAGTTTTCTCTATGCACCCTTAGTACTGACAAGACTCACCCGCAGAAATTTGGCGCTAGTTTCGCGCTCGTAGCATTAAGATAGGAAGATGGGACTCGATGTGGTACTGTTCCTATACTGTGGCGAAGAATGCGCGCCTGCTGAGGCCGGGTTGGCACGTACTATGGGCCTCTCCATTCTTATTCATATTCAAAGTACCATTCCCATTTATAATACACACAAGGAAACTTATTAGGTTTTGAAAATAAATGAATAATAGAACTAGTATATCTAATTTAGTTAAATAATAAAATTATTAAATTAAAAATAAAAGCGTAGTTGAATAATAATAAACAAAACTTGTATTAATAAATAATAAAATAATATTTATTTTTAACACATTGGTACCCTATAACCAGCGTTTGCAAATTAAATTGCAGAAATTTGCAAAAAAAAAACTCCTGAAAATGAATATAAATCAAATCTATTTATAAAACAGAATCTGTAATTTGTTAATAAATTTACACAGGCTGAAAATCAGTATTTCCACTTTGCAAGGAAATTCCCTGAGAAAGGGGGAAAATGGGGTGTGAAAAGGGAAAAATAAAAGAAGAGGGGAAAGGGATGATCTAGAAGTACAGCCCGAATTCTAGCGTGGAGGGGAAAAGGGAAAAGTAAGGGAAGAGGGGAAAGGGAAAATCTAAAAGTACAGCCTGTATCCTAGCGTGGAGGGGAAAAGGGAAAAATAAGGGAAAAGCGAAGATCTAGAAGTATAGCCTCTATTCTAGCGCGGAGGGGAAAAGGGAAAAGTACGAGGAGAGGGAAAAGGGAAAATTTGGAAGTACAGCCTGTATCCTAGCGTGGAAGAGAAAAGGGAAAAAATAAGGGAAAAGCGAAGATCTAGAAGTACAGCCTCTATTCTAGCGCGGAGGGGAAAAGGGAAAAGTACGAGGAGAGGGAAAAGGGAAAAGTAAGTGGAGAGGGAAAAAAGGGGAAGTTTAAAGTGGAAACAGGCTGAAAAATAAATTCCTGTAAACAAAACCGCGTCTATAAAAAGGTCGCCATTCCGCTTTTAGTCCCTTGCCTTATCCGCTGCGGGAAAAAGAATTAATTTTAATTAAACTACATTTTAATTACTTAATTCAAGTTTACTAATAAGTTTAAACATCTTTACTGAAGACTCCAGTTCGAAATGTATAGATATTTGTACGCCATTTTTGTAGTTTTTAACGGAGTTTGGACTGCCGCTTTTTCACAACGAATTCCGCAAGTAAGTATCTTACTATAATTAATATAATTATTTAGCATATACAAATAACAAGTAAGTAACAATAATTTATATTAAAAAATTTTTCTGTCCCAAGATTTACAAACCCCACTACGGTCCAGTGCATTCACTGGTTTGCGTCCCTGTGTTGCACTGGGCCGTAGTGGGGTTTTGGAAAAGTGTGTTCAGCAACATAAATTTAAATTGTATTTTAGTTTTACTTTATTTGACACTTAATACTCTATTGGTGCTTTGATTATATTTTAATTGTATTTAATAGAGACAGCAGCAGCTTCTGGATCTGTTCCCAGCACTGCAGCGATCCCAGCAGGACTTTTCTGCCGATAATGTGGACATCGTCTTCCCAGCACAGCAGCAGCAGCAGCAGCAAGCGGTGAACCTCAACGGATTCCAAACAGTCCAGGATCTGAACGGCAAAGTCCCCATTACGGTGAACTGATTTCATAAAATTCAGATTAATTAGAACAATTTGAACTTAATTAATATTATTTCTCAAAGGGGGGCAACACGGAGAATCAGTTGACGTTTCTCCCCGTTCTGAAGCAGCAAATCCCGGAGACAGCGTTCAATCGCAACGACAACTTTCCGCAGCAGCATCAAGCCGCTGCATCGAACGCTTGGCCGTGGCTCGTCGAGACCTTGACGGAGAGACCGAAGCCTCGAGTCACTGCGCCTCTTCCAGCTACAACTCCTGAACGTAACAAATCCATTTCCACCTTAAGCTTTTCCGTTTTCACTTAAAAAAGGGCCCTTGTTTTCTCCTTTCTTCCCTTCTGTTGCAGAATATGAAGCTATGCTTCTAATTTTCCCCCTTTCCTTATTTTTCCCTTTTCCCCCTCCAGCTGGAATGTGAAGCTATGCTTCCAAATTTCTCTCTTTCCTTATTTTCCCCTTTTTCTTCTTTTCCCCTCCTTTGTCGTGGAATATGAAGCTATGCTTCCAAAGTTCCCTCTTTCCCCATTTTCCCCTTTTCCCCCTCTTTCTAGAATAAGAGAAGCTATGCTTCTAGACGGCCCTCTTTCCTTATTATTCCCTTTTCCACCTTTTTCCCTCCTTCGTCGTGGAACATGAAGCTGTGTTTCTAAATTTCTCCCTTTCTTGTTTTTTTTCCCTTTTCCCCTCTGTGCTTGAATGTGAAGCTGTGCTTCTCGATGTCCCTCTTTCCTTATTTTTCCCTTTTCTTCCTCCTTCTAGAATAAGGAGTTACGCATCTAAATTTCCCTTCTTCCAAGTCTCTTTTCTTTCATTCATTTTCCCTTCTTCACGAAATTTTTCCCTGCAAATCGGAGGCCTGAACACAATGATTTATACAAACCTAACGAATTTCTCATTAATATGAAATATTTTTCCTCAGCTACTACAACTCCTGCTTCGACGAAGGAAAATTCTACTGTTCCAGCCAGCAGCAAGAAAAACGCTACCCAGTCTTCGAGTCTGTCGGGGTACGAGACTTACATCACGGCTGGGGTCGCTGCCCTCGGCGCGGCCCTGGGGAAGGACCAGTGCCAGCTGAAAGCAGCTTGCTTGGCTGCGTCTATGTTGCCCAGTGTCCAAGGACGGGACTTGGCTATCGTGTAAGATTAGTCTTTTATTTTTTAATTATTATTAGAAAAGTCTTTCTACTTTGAAAAATAGGAGAAAGGAAAGGAAAATAGGGAAAAATAAGGGAAGGGGGGAAATTTAGGAGTGTAGTTTTTAGTTTCAATTTCAGCACGGAAGGGGAAAAAGGAGAACATAAGGTAAGGGGGAAATCTAGGAGTATGGCTTCATATTCCAGCGCAGAAGGGAAAGAGGGGAAAAGGAAAGGGAAAAGGAAAATTTTAAAGGATAGTTTCATTATTCTAGCGAGGAAGGAAAAAAGGGGAAAATAAAGGAAGAGGTTAATTTAGGAGTATAGCTTTAGATTCAGCACGAAGGGGGGAAAAGGGAAAAATAAGGGGAGAGGGAAATCTAGAAGTATAGCTACAATTTGAACACGAAATGGTAAAAGGTGGAAATAAGGGAAGGGAAATTTAGAGATGTAGCCTTATATTGTACAGAAGGGAAAAAAGGGAAAAGGGAAAAAAAGGAAACAGGGAAAAGAGCAGTGTAAACGCAAGAATTCAAACATAATTCAAGTAGTCGTCATTCAGTTGAACAACTAATTCTAATTATAATTATATTTTATGCTAAGGGCTGCCGAGCGATTTGTTCCCGAACAGTGGAAGCCGATATACACTGCAGTGAAGTCGAGCGTTTTCCAAGCGTTCAATTGTACCCAATATAGTTGTACATTCTGAGATCAGTATTGATTTTAACGATTTTAAATATGTTCAAATGTAAATAAGGCGCTGACCATGTTGTCAAAAATACAACTGGTGACTGTTTCATTCATTTTCGTTCAATTATTTTACAAGTTTTAAAAAGTAGTTACAACGTTTTGGTAAAATAAGTGTACCTAACTCCCAACAAATAATTAATTACTATATAACAAAGTCTGCTCAACGATCATGAAATTTTCACTGACCGCTTCACCTGTAAAAACCGAAGAAAAAATTATTAAATAAATGTACAGGGATTATTTTACTAAGTTTTACATTAAATAAGAATAATTTAAAAAATTTATTACTTGTATCATAACCATCATTGATTTGTATACTTGCATATTAGACAAAACATACTTGTTCGTAAAGCGTCCAGGATAACGCGGCGACTAGTGTTCTGCGCACCAAGCGGGGTGCCATTCCGACAAAAAATCCCGCGAGTCCGAAAGTGTTGTATATAGATCTGATGATGGATAACGAACCGTTGTGGAACTGGTCGGGAAACAACTGGAGCCTCGTCTTCACCACGTCTGCGGGATGAGTGACGATGGTCGCCAGACAACCGGCAAATAGCCCGCAGATGCTGTCTCCCATCACGGAGCCCTAATTAACGAAATTTAAAGTAAAAATTAGAAAACGATGAGTAAATAGTGAGATTTATAATATTTCACAATAATTAAGAATAATAAATTAATCGAATTAAGTTATTTTACCTTGTTAGTTAACTTCTGGGCTTGCGAATAAGCTGCATAATACACTGCAGAAAACGGGACATCCCTTGCGAGAGTTGCTACTGTTCCCGACATTAGACCAGCGAGACCCTCGATCCGGTAAATCGAACGGAGGCCCTGGATCGTGCTCGAGTATTTGTGACTCCCGCTCTGAAAAACTCAAGCACAGTAATATAAATTTGCATTACAGAATTTAAACATATCAGCATGTAATTGTTAATCACTCCATTACCTTATCATTAGTTAGACAATAATTAATAATTAATGCCTTCAAAACTACATAGAAACTAATATTGATTTAGGTTTTATAAAATTACTGTGAATCTTATTTACTTCAAAGCGAGTTTTGACGACGGTGAACGGCATCAGCACAGTAGTCGCAAAACACCTGGCCGAGGCTCCGATCACAAAGGCTTCAACGAGACCAGGCTGAGTATCAGTCGTCCGATTGTCTGTCCTAGCAAGTAGCTTTAACGTTTCCAGAGTGGTGAAATACAACGCTACTCCCGGTACGCAGCGCCACAATGACTGTGCTAGACAGAAAACCACACTGAGAATAATTTACGAATAAGTCTATTTAATTAACATCTATTAATAATAAATTGATAATAAAAATTAAAAATAAAATCATATCTATTAAGAAAATTTATGAAAATACCGGGACGAGACCAGCCCATAGTGATAGCGTCCCCTCCGTTCGGACAATTTTTGTAACCGTATTAAACATTCCAGGCCTGTTTAAACAAAAAACGTTAAAATACGATTGAACGTTATAAGTTAGACATTTATATTTTGTGCTCGAATTATTGAGTTAAGTGTCGAATTATAGTATACTGTGATGATTTGCTGTCCAGGGCACTGGCTTCCTGTATCCGAGTCTTGATAACGTCGAACGGCTGGAGCAAGAGTGTGGAGCAGGTTCCCGATAGAGCGCCTCCAAGAAAAGCCACTCGCAGCGTAGCCTTTATGAAAATTAAAAAATATTTTTTAAACTGTAATAATAAATAACTGATTATATAAACTGTAATTAAGGTTATACTTTGTTAATATTCAGTGTAAGTAAAAGATTTCAAAGCATTTTAATTTAGTTAATTTAATTTAGTTAATTTCATGACGACTACAATAGGTTACGCGAAATAACGTTATTTACTTACTCTTTTTTTCTTGTTCCAGTACTTTTCATCGCTTGAGTCCATTTGATCCTAGAAAAAATTTTTAGACGTAAAACCAAGAAATCGGACGAAAAAATTTTACATAATTTGAAGAGTTGTTATCATTCGGCTAGCCGAACTTTCCAACGTGTTTGTTTACGTTACGCAATGCCACCTAGGGGCTGAATCAAGAACTTTGTACAGATTATAAACCTTTATACTAAAATCAGATACTGAATATGAGTATTGTCAATACAGTTTAAGTCTTTTTTTGAAATCCAGGATTTTTTAAAAATTACTTTAGGATTTTGCCAGGGATCTACCCAGTGTTCCACTCTGAAGGGAAATTCCCTGAAAAAGGGAGAATCGGGTCCAAAAAAGGGAACAATAAGGGAAGGGGGGAAAGGGAAATTCAAAAGCGTACCTTTATTTCCGAACACGGAGGGGAAACAAGGGGAAAATAAATGAAGAGGGGAAAAGGGGAAATCTGGAAGTGCAGCCATTATATTGCAGCGCCCAGGGGAAAACAGGGGGAAATAAGTGAGGGAAGAAAAGGGAATAGACCGATTCTATCCAATGTTTACATTCAAACTTCAAACAACATGGCTTCCGCATCATCGACCAGTGCGAAAATTCTTTTTGCCGATTCAAAATCCCGAATAAATCAACGAGTCCAACACACGACAAACGGAATGGGATCTTTAGCGAGGCAGGTTATCAAGTCGTCAAAAACTTCCGAGACCCTTTCCCACGCGGCGAAAAGTTTCGCGCAAATGGATTCCATTATGGAAACCAGTGACTTGGTATAAATTATAATATTCCTGACACGTTAATTCAATGACATTTTGAAATATGATTTATTCTGTTGTAGAATTTACGGAAAATCCAAGTCCAGGTCACACACTTGGGCTACCAGTACTCGTCCATTGCCAATAACGCCCAGAACTTTTCTGCCGTTAACGAACAAGCCCAGCGACTTCATAACTTGAATTAGTAACACTGATAAGTTATTTCCGATCTCACTATGTTAAAATATTTACTGTGTCCAGCAATCAATTTCTAAGTGTAATTTTCTGAATTTCTCTGCTGTTAACAAACAAGCCCAAAGAATTAATAAACGTAAAGCAAAGGACCTGTGCTATCTCGTAGCATTATCGCTTACTATCTAATTAGTCAGTATTTTCAAAAATTATTCTTTCCCTCGAAAAAATTTGTGACTCGTTTGTACTCCACACCAAAGAAACATACAGAAAACGCACACTCAGGAAAAACCATTCGATGGACTCGACCACACAAAACAACTCGTACAGTATTAGTTAGAAACGTTCTGGACAATAAAGACAGAAAAAACTGCGAAAAACGATTAACATTTGAGACTAGGGCTCCCCATCGTGCTTGTTCCTATCATTAAATTAGGTCATCCAGCCTTAAGTATCGGTCAAAGCTCTGACGGAAGAACAACTGAAAGGTCCCAAAACCAACACACACAGCGAGAAGCATAGGCAGCCAGTGTATCCGAGACGGGACGAGGTCAAGCAAGGTCAACCAAGGTCCAGAGATGATAGCTAGTCACGAAGTTCGCCTCCGAACGTACTCCAGGACCCGCTGTGCAGCCTCCAGACGCCTTTCCAGGTTCGTCATAGCCAGAATGGCCAGCTGTAAATACAGGCAAAAATACAAACAAATTTTGCTTTGGAAAACTGAACTTTGAAAAAATACTGAAAAATATTTTTACTCATAGAGGAACTGATTAATGATTTTAATAGTTAATTAAAGACAAAAAAACAGAAAAATTTGCTCTGAAACTTAACTCGAAAAAACACTAAAAATTTATTTTTACTTACAGGGGAATTAATTAATGATTTTTTTATCTACCTGGGCTTTATTTTCAAGCGGTAGGATAGCGAGTAGCCACCAGAGCCAGGTAGGACCGTTGGGTAGCGTGGACCAGTCAGATTCGAGCGGGGGTAGTGGTCCGAAATGCGAAAGGATCCGCTGTCTCATGGGCAGGGCCATTTCGTTGAGCCAGGTTTCAGCGGCTTGTCGAACCGAGTTGTGCAGGTTGGCGATGGAGGGAAGGCGTTCGGGAGTGATGGTTGCGTCCGTGATGAACTCGACTCCCGCCACGTTGTAGCCGTCCCGCACACTTCGTCTGAGGACTCGGAATCGCCGGCTGCCGACCGTGTCTACCACTGAACGACCGTCCGGGAAGTATTGAATGTCGCGGACCTCGAGCATTGTGCCGTACGAACCAAAACTAAATTGATGACAAAAATTGTTAATTAATTAATAGAGAAATAAATGTAAGTCGAGGATATAAAATATATTATAATAATAGTAATAACAATAATGATAATACTCGTATTACTACTACTACTGCCACTAGAACTAGTACTATTACTGTCACTGCTACTAGTGGTACTACTACTATTACAACTGCTACGAGAACTAATACTAATACTGTCACTGCTACTATCACTACTATTATTACTGCTGCTACTACTACTATTACTACTGCTACTAGTACTTGTACTATTGTTATTATTCCTGCTGCTATTACAACTACTACTGTTGCTCCTCCTCCTACTACTAGTACTACTCTTACTCGTACTACTACTACTACTACCACTACTACTACTACTACTACTACTACGGTCTATATTACCTTCCAGGTTGATCTTCCATATATCCGCACATCCCAAACTCCCGCGTGCCAGACTCCATGGCTCGCCTTATCATCAACCGGTAACGCGGCTCAAAAACGTGCAGCGGGCAGCGGACGCCAGGGAATGAAACGGTGCAAACGAAGATGGGCACCTGGTTGTTGGAGCTCAGGTCTGACATTTCCTCCTCGTTCTGCCGGCCCCGCTCCTCGTAATCGCTAGTCAGGTACCTTGACATGGCCACCTCAATAAACTCCGTCACGTCTTGCCGCCTTTCTGCCAAGTACTACGCGAAAAAATCAATTCATTATTGATTAAAGTTCAGTCAGCTGATCGGTAGTACGAATAATAGTGGTAGTGGTAGTAACAATAATAATGGTAATGATAGTACTACTACTAACGATAATAATAGCCTTGCTGCCTTTCTGCTAAGTACTGGAAAAGCGAAATCACATTACTGAACGTTGGTTCACAGAATCAATACAAATAAGTGATAATAGGAATAATAATGAAAGGTAAGTAGTAAAGATGATAATAACAACAAAAATAGTAATAATTATAACAATAACACAAATTTCTAATAATGATACTCCTATTACTACTACTATTGCTACTACTACTATTATTACTGCTGCTGCTACTACTACTACTACTACTACTGCTAGTGCACTACCACTAACGATAACACTGACAACAGAATAAGCAAAATAACACTAATTAAAAGACTGCTTACATCTTGGAGGGATGTTTTGCATAAAGGACACGTTGGATTGTGGTCCATACATCTATCGAGGCAGGTTCGGCAGTAGGTGTGACCACAAGGTGTGCTTACGGGCTGCCAGAGCAGTCGACAGCACAGGGTGCATTCGAAATCGTTCTTGTCGATCAGGCCCGAGTCTACCGTTCGCCCCTTCGGCTCGTAGTCCATTCCTTTTTTACGAATAAAGATAATTTTAAGTTTCATTTTAAGCAAAATTATTACTTAATTTGACTAAACTTCATGGAATTTTTAGTCGTGCAATAGTAAATCCATTCCTTTTTACGAACAAAGATAAATTTCAATTCACTTTAACAAAATTACTGACTCAAACTGATTAAACTTTATAGAATTTAAATTTGCAAGTTAAAAAAATAATTCATTTAAACGTGAATTACGTTTGAGCTTTTCCGCTTCGGCAGCTATTCGGTCGGCCAGTTTGTGAAGCTTTGGATTTTTCCGGATGATTCCAGATAATCGCTCGACGGCCCGGACGGTCTGGTGCGTGTCGCACGCGAAACGCGAGTCCTCGCCACTGGAACTGGAGGAATCGTCGTAACGGTTTGAGGCGGACTCCCGTCTTCTCCTTGAAGAGCTTGGCCACATTTTCTGCTGCGTCGGGCTGTGACCCCTCCGTCTCGAATTGGAAATGGGCACGAAGAGCTTGGTCAACACCTGAATGAAAAATTATTTTAACTGAAATTTAGTATTTGACTGAACCTATGGGGCTAAATCCATAAACAGGATATACTTAAACCATTAAGAAGCTTGAAAATTAGACCTTAGATTTAATTTTCAATTAAGTTACCTTAACAATGTCGTCCCGAACGTCGGGTTGTAGCAAGTTCTCCAGGGCAACAGACTGGAGAAGTGCGATTAAAGCTTCGTCGTATCGACCCAGTCCGATTAGTGCCATGGCACGACGGTAATATCCCTGTAACATGCAAAACATTCAAAATTAACACAATATTATTATTATTCGGAGTCCTATAAACCATACTAGCCACGAATTCACGCAGCACCTAAAAATAATTACATATTATTTTACTAATTAATAAAGGTTATTAATGTAAATAATTTTGTATCTTTGGTAACCTATGGTATAAAATAACAATTTATAATTTGAAATTCAATAATCTTTAATTAAGATAAATTAATTAATTGTATTAATTATTAATTAAATAACTATTAAATAATTATATTAATAATTATAATTAAGATAGAAATAAATCCATACTACGAATAAAGTGATACAAATTAAACGTATTCAATATTAATTAGTTCGTAAAAGCCACCCATATTCTCACTATTCACTATTTGTTCGTTTTTTTATTTATTTTGTTATTAATTTAAAGACGTATGCATGCGTTATTATTATTTTTATTGTAATTATTATACCTTTGGCCAATCGGGTCTTAATCGGACAGTCTCGTCGGCATCTCGCAGCGCGTGTTCCGATTCTCCCGATTTCAGGTTGACATTGGACCGGTTGCTAATAGCGACAAAATCTCTCGGTGCTACATAACAAAAATATTATTAATTAATACACATAAATAATGAATGATTGATATCTATAACTAATAGAATAAAATTATTTTAATTATAAATTAATGTTAAGATATTATCTAATTTTTACACTAATAATGGGTAATAATCCTAATTGTTACACTAATCTTAATAATAGTACTAATAATTATTAATAATTAATATAATAATAATAATAATAATGAATAATAATACTACTAGTAATAATTACCTAGTTTTATACAATCAATGTTGTTTCATAACAAATATTTTAAGTACTATTAATCGCTTCACTACTACTTATAGTATTATTACTCATCTAGTTCCATGTTATTTAATGCTTTTAACACATACGTTTATCTCCACCAATGGCAATCAAGGACACCTTAGATTTTTGCACGGCGTACGTGACGCTAAAAACTGAAGGGTTACATAACACCGAACGCCATTTTTGCTTCAAATGTTTCTGGAAATTTCTTAACTGAATTCGAGTCATTGTTATGGTAACTGTTTTTTTTTTTTATTCGAGCTTTATTCTTTAATTTCTTTATTTTTTTTTTCATTTAGTGCGGGCTCGAGAGACTGACTCGAGGACTTCTTCGTTACTCGTGACTTGGTTTCTTTCGCACAATTCTTGCTTGGAAAAAGGTTCCGTAGACGATTAAACTTTCTAAACTGATTGCTCGAGATAAGCGAAGAATTTAATTAATGATAGCAAAATGCAGTTATTATGTAACACTTCCGTCAAGATGACTAGTTCATTCCAGAAGCTCTCGGGAAAGTCTAAGTTCGGTTGTTATGTAAGCGTGTGACTTCAGCTCGATATAATTACATTCACTAAATGACTAGTCGAACAGCATTAATTAGCACGCTCTGGTATGTCTTAACTTAATAATTACGTAATTAGTCGTTTAGCGACTGAACTTACAAAGTTGCTGGGCCTCAGAGTATTTGGCTATGGCTTCCTCGAACTTGTTTTGCTGGAACAGTTGATTTCCGAGGCTCCGTAACGCGACTGCTTTGACTTCTCCGGCCCACCACTTGTCGACTAGAGTTGACACGAGAACGTTGGCTTTGAGTGGAATCTGCTGGAATCGGGAAAACGTTTAACAGAATTTTAAATAAGATTTTACAAAATAAATACCTGGCTGAGAGATGTTTGCTTAGTACACTTGACACAGATGACAGTATCGTTGTTGCCAATGCACTTCTTGCATAATGTGTGTCCGCATTTTAAGGTGACAGGTTCGCAGAGGACCCCGCCACACTTGAGGCACGAAAGCGCGTCATTTTTTACCCTTTCCGTGAAGGTTTTCGGTGAAGATTTGATCCAGGGTTCGGCTAGGACTCGTGCAAAGTTTCTCCAGAAATCTTTGTGCACATCACCGTAGTTGTAGGCAGCAGCCAGAACGTCAAAGGCATCATTCAGCTGTCCGGCTCTGGCCAGACTGTCCGCATAAGCGCAGAGTATTTCAACGTTGCAACCCCGTTCTTTGAGAGTTCTATCCAGCACTTCGAGTTTGCTTCTGCCCTCGTCAATCCTTGAGGATGATGAAACGCGATTATTACTCATTTTTCTGCGAAATAAAACTTTCAAGTTCCCACGGCAGAATTCATCTGGCCTGTCACTCGGCACAGCACTGTTCATAACGTCCTTCCCCTTCGAAGGTTCAAACCCTTATGTAACTAGAAACACAACAACGGTGCTGTCGCCCTAAAGGGGCTGGCTTACGTAAGTTATAACGGCTTCTCCTATTGGCTGTCGCTATATGAAAGCTCGCTTCCCATTGGCCCACCAGTCCTGTTACTCTATCACTCGAAAATAAAATTCAAATTTCCCGCTTTCTTAGGCCTAATTTCAATAGGAAAAAAAATTTCTAATACTTATGAAACGTAATGGGAAATATAGACGGGCTATTTTTTAAGCGAAAATATTAAGGAAATATCAAAAATCGTCTGTTGCTTATATAACGCCATTAGCTTTCGCCTGCATTCAGGTTTGGCAGTAAGGGCGGGTAGGCGGAAACTACTTACAGGCTTCCACGTGAGCAGCCCTTCACGTGCCCCCTCAACTCGGCCGATCAGCTTCATAACAAACTTTTTTAAAACATCAAAAAAACCTCCAAAAAAATCTCATTAAATCAAAATCAATCTCCAGTTATTATCCATAAGACTTGAATGGATTAAATTATAGTTAAAAGTCGCGGTTGCGGATACGGAATACGTAACCTCGTGAATGGGACTTCACGTGTACGCCCGTCGGAAAACAAATAGAAAGGCCCAAAACTCACGTTAAAACATTAAATCTAAATTTAATTAATACATCAAATAATATCTTGCCGTACCATATTTTAATTAAGATTTACTTATACTATAGTATTATTGAAATAAAATACTTCTGCCTTTTAGGCATTGCTGCTGCTGCTGCTGCTGCTGCTGCTGTAGGTTGTGCAGTAAACGAAGTAGGAATGTCGACTGCTCCAAGTTTTCCCTTATTCCCAGATTACGGGGAAAAGGGCGACATCCTCAAAAGCTGCGCAACTCACTGGTTCATAACACTTGATAACAGATGATAACAGAAGATAACAGATGATAACACTGATAGAGGCATCCACAAAATCCCTAGACAGAGGAAAACTATAAGCAGGATTCTTGGTTTAAAGATTTCTTGCGCTGAATCTCTATGACTCTTACGTAAAATATTTGTTTATAAATAAATAATAATATAAAGTTTATAATAAAATAAAATTTTGTTTATTATGTAATATGCAGTTTTGTGAAGGCTTTATTTCGATTTTAGCTGGAGCCATTGTTTCGCTACCAGCAAAAGGGAAGAGCCATTACGTAAAGCGTTCAGTTTTCTACTACTTACGTAATTGCAAATTTACTATACTGCCATGAATTCAGTTAATAATTACAATCAACTATTATTAATTACTAATAATTAATTATATAATATATATATAATATTAATAAATAGAGTAATAGAATAATAAATTATTATTATTGTATTATTACATGTTCATCAATAGTTTGATTATCCGGTAAGTCTTTCATTTTCCACTGTTATCATATTGTTATCACTTATTATCATTCAGTTATCATCTGTTATCGTTATTATGTGGTATTTAATGAGAAATCATCAATAGTTTGATTATCCGGTTAGTCTTTCATTTTCCACTGTTATCATATTGTTATCGCTTATTATCATTCAGTTATCATCTGTTATCATCTGTTTTCGTTATTATGTGGTATTTAATAAGAAATTTTAGTTTGATTATCCGGTTAGTCTTTCATTTCCCACTGTTATCATATTGGTTATCATATTGGTTATTGTGTTGTTATCGCTTATTATCATTCAGTTATCATCTGTTATCATCTGTTATCGTTATTATGTGGCATTTAATGAGAAATTTTCGATTTGTGGAGGAGAGCGATGGAACGTGGCGGCCGCGGCACGTTTCTCTCAGTCTTCCACGTGATGGACCTGCACACGGCAGGCTGCCAGTTGCCTTACGTAAAGCTCAACAGTGCCGGCAGGTCGACACACTCCCGATACAATCACGAAACACGTGATAACAGGATGATAACAGATTGATAACAGGGTTATAATCAAGGGGGGGTCCGAAACTTGCAATAACCTTCGTACACTTTTTCTCGGAGTTTCGGACCCCTTGCTCTATTTGGGATGATTATAAGATGATGCAGTGATAACAGGTTGATAACAGATTGATAACAGGGTTATAATCAAGGGGGTCCGAAACTTGCAATGACCTTCGTACACTTTTTCTCGGAGTTTCGGACCCCCTGTTCATTTGCGGTGATTATAAGATGATGCAGTGATAACAGGATGATAACAGGTTGACAACAGATTGATAACAGGGTTACGACCAAGGGGTCCGAAACTTGCAATAACCTTCGTACACTTTTTCGCGGAGTTTCGGACCCCTGTTGATTTGCGGTGATTATAAGATGATGCAGTGATAACAGATTGATAACAGATTGATAACACGGTTATAACCAAGGGGTGCGAAACTTGCAATAATCTTCGTACACCTAGGTCATGTTATCACTGTTATCAACCTGTTATCGTATGTTATCAGATAATCTTCGTACACTTTTCCTCGGAGTTTCGGACCCCTTGTTCATTTGCGGTGATTATAAGATGATGCAATGATAACTTAATGATAACAGATTGATAACAGGGTTATAATCAAGGGGTCCGAAACTTGCAATAACCTTCGTACACTTATTCTCGGAGTTTCGGACCCCTTCCTCTATTTGGGATGATTAGAAGATGATGCAGTGATAACATAATGATAACAGGTTGATAACAGGATGATAACAGTGATAACATGACCTAGGGGTCCGAAACTTGCAACAACCTTCGTACACCTAGGTCATGTTATCACTGTTATCATCCTGTTATCTCCGTGTTATCGTATGTTATCACATAATCTTCGTACACTTTTCCTCGGAGTTTCGGACCCCTTGCTCTATTTGCGGTGATTATAAGACGATGCAGTGATAACATGATAACAGATTTATAACAGGTGATAACAAGATTCTTGGAATGATCGTTTAATTTTCTTAGAACATTCTCCGTTCAGATCAAGGGGGTCCGAAACTCCGGAGAAAAGTGTACGAAGATTATTTGATAACACGTGATAACACGGAGATAACGTGGAGATAACATGTTGATAACAGTGATAACATGTCCCAGGTGTACGAAGATTATTGCAAGTTTCGGACCCCTTGGTTCAGATCCTCACTCACAGTACATGTCGTTGATAACTGCTGATAACACGTTGATAACAACTGATAACATTCGTTGCTAGGATGAAAAAAGTTACCTGAGTTGCTAACCCCTCTCCTTTTTTCACAATAATCAATACTCGCTATACAAGAAAGGAGGGGGTTGGCAACTCCCGTAACCGTTTGCACTTGACAATAGTGTTATCACCGCGTTATCATTTTGTTATCGTTACTCACTAAATTTTAAAAAATTTAATTTAATTAATATGATTCATATTTTATTACATTTCAATTCAACTAAATAAATTATAATAAAATATAAATTATAATATAAATTGTTAAAATTAATTACGATAAACAAAAAATCTAAATTTAAAATTTTATTAAATTAATTAGTTAATAACTGGAACTAATAAAATAAATAATAAATAATCAAATTAATAATAATAACAGAGTTCAACTTATTATAAATATTATAAATATTATAAATAATATAAATAATAAGTAAATAATTGCATAATTAATATGAATTTTTAAAAATTTGAAAAAAATATTTTAAACAAACAAACGGCTGGTTATATAAGAGCTTTAGCCAAGATAGCCCAAAACGTCAGAGATTATGTGATAACAGGTGATAACATATGATAACACGTTGATAAAATGGCCTGGTTGCGGACCCCTTGGGCTAACAAAAGGAATCAACGTCATATTTACGTAACTTTAAAAGAGAAATGACGTAAATGGATCTTCACGTCTTGTTATCACATGTTATCAACCTGTTATCAGCCTTCACTAATTCATTCATTCATTCACTCATTCGTCAATCCATGGATTCATTTCATTCACTTGCTCGTTCATTCAGTCATTCATTCATTCGTTAATCCATGGTTTCATTCCATTCACTCCCTCGTTCATCCACTCACTTATTCATTCACTCATTCATTCGTTCATTCGTTTGCTTCGTTTCTGGAACTTGACCAAGGGGTCTTAAACTCCCAAGAAATTTACTAGAAGATTACCTGATAACACGTGATAACAGGCTGATAACACAGGCTTCCGTTCAGTTAAGCCGTTTAGTCATTATTTGCTGCACTTATTAGCATGTTATTTAACAGTTCGCGGAATTTTCGGTTCTTTTTAGTCATTTTGTGAAATTTTTGTTAAATGACGAAAAGTTTGCCAAGGATGACGTCGCGGACGAGTCTAGAAAGCAGGCGATAATACTCGACAACAGCTGATAACAGTAGATAACAACAGAGATAACAGTAGCAGTGTTTCCACTTTACAAGGAAATTCCCTGAAAAAGAGGGAAATGGAGTGTGAAAAAGGAAAAAAAGGGAAGAGGGAACAGGGAAAATCTAGAAGTACAGTCTGTATTCCAGTACGGAGGGGAAAGAGAGAAAAAAAGGGAAAGGGGGACAAGGGAAAATCTAGAAGTACAGCCTGTGTTCTAGCACGGAGGGGGGAAAAGGGGAAAACAAGGGAAGAGGGGAAAAAGGGGAAATGGAAAGTGGAAACACTGAACAATAAGTACCAGTACAAGTGTTAAAGCGCCAACTTGTTCTTATCATCGTGTTATCACGTGTTATCATCATGTTATCAGGTGTCGGGGTAATACTGTAGAATTGTTGATAACATGACGATAACAGTGATCATGTGATGAGACGGATAATAATAGAAATATCAAAAATTAAGTCGAAAATCGAAATAAAATAATATGAATATTCAAAATAAATAATAGGTAATAGTAAATAATAATAACCATAATAAATAATAACAAATCATAAAATAAAATAATAAGAATAATAGAATCTGGATATTAAGAAATAAATAATAATTATGACTTAAAATAATAAATAATAATAAATCATACAATGATAATTAAAAGTACAACTAAAAATGTTAATTAATTATGATTTAGTTGTTGGTATATCGAGGTCTTCGGGTTTTTTCATCAGAATGATCAGCCGTTCCAGTTTGGCGATTTCCACGTCGATCTGTCGCATCGAATCTGGAACTTTGGAGATTTTTCGAAGGTTCGGCGACAGCTTCAAACACGTGGCGTGTCCCTGAATCGACAAAATATCAGTTATCGATTTAAAAATCAATTAAACGTAGATATCAATCGATTTAGTAATAATAATCGATCAGTAGCACTAGACTACATCGATATATCAATAAAATTTTAAAAAAATATAATCAATAATAAATAAAATTCATTAATATCTAAGAAAATTAATATATAATAATTAGTAATTCATATGGAATCAAATATAATAGTAACCTGTCGTCTCCCACTAAGAAAACGGGATGGTGCGGACAGAAAGTGATGCGAGTGGGTTTGGCTTTCCTCTGCGGGGCGACTCGCTGACTGCATAGGGGTTTGTGCAGCCGGGCCGAGAAGTCGAAGACCATCACTTTGCCCGCCTCCGTGACGCAGGAGATCACCGTGCTGCTGAACGGAGACCAGCACGCGTCTTCTACCGCACTCCCGGCATCGACGATAATCAGGGGCTCCCTTAGAAATCAATACAAAACGAAAATTTGATTCACATTGTATAAAATAACTGAACTATTTTATGATTATTGATTTTTATTAGAGATAAAAATGTGAAAGATTCACATTGAAGGTTGAAAGCTTGATATTCCAGCAAGGAAGGTGAAAAGTGAATAATAAGGGAAAGGGGAAATATACAAGTATAGCTCCGTATTCTAACAAGGAAGGGGAAAAAGGAATCAATAAAGGGAAAGGGGAAATTACAAGTGTACCTCCGTGTTCTAACGAGGAAGGGAAAAAGGGAACAATAAGGAAAGGGGGAAATTTAGAAGTATAGATTCATATTCTAACAAGGAAGGGAAAAGGGAATCATTAGGGAAAGGGGAAATTTACAAGTATAGCTCCGTATCTAACGAGGAAGGGAAAAAGGGAATCAAAGAGGAAAGAGGGAAATTTAGAAGTATAGCTTCATATTCTAACAAGGAAGGCGAAAAGGGAACAATAAGGAAAGGGAAGTTTAGAAGTTCTAGCACGGAAGGGGAAAATACAAAACGAACAATCGATTACAGTATTATAAAATAACTTAACTATTGTATGATAATTGATTTTTATTGAAGACAAAAATGAGATAAATTCACGATACTCTTCTCTGAGGTGCCAGATTTTGACGAACCAATCAGCGCCGCAGGTGAGGAACACCTCCGCGTGGAAGGGGTTCCACTGAACCGAGTAAATCGAACCGTGGTGCGCTTCGACCGGTCCCCACTTCTCCAGTTTACCGTCCAGAGAGCACAGAACCAGCTGACCTTCCTCAGTACCCACTAGCAGAAGCTGTGATGAAGGATTCAACGCAATGCAACTGCAAGAAGCTTTAAAAAATATGTTAGAAAAGGATTAAAAATACATATATTAATAGTCTAATTAATTATTAATTATATAAATGTTTAATTAATTAAAAATTCCGGTATTGAATATATCGCATTTTGAGAGTGATTTAAAAATATTATTAAAAACAGTTAAAAATTTTGAATAGTTAGATTAGTTCATAATTAATTAATATAATATAATAAAAATATTAATAATTAACAATAATTAAAAAATATATCTTGATAGTCGAAATAATTATATAAATATTTAATCAATTAAATTTCTTGTATTAAATATATGGTACGTCGATGAAATAAAAAATAATAAAATGATAAAATAATAATAATAATAATAAATAATGTTTAAAAAATTATAATTTTATAAATTTGTAACTAATAAGACTTCTACTTTAATTGCAATATTATTAATTTATAATATGTTTACCATTAAGGTTGAAAGAGTCGAGAGGAGAAGAGTCTATCTCGTTTGAAGGTCCGTTATATGGTAAAGTTACAAGTTCCGTGGGATACAGTTCGCCGTGAGTGAAAACCCACGAACAGACACAACCATCCGCTGATGTGGTTATCAAGCGAAGGTTCCCTTCCGCAGTGTGAGGAGCCCAGATAACCTGAATATACAATCAAATGTTAATATATTGATAATAATGAGTTTAAAGTAACAGGCATGCATCCAGTGGCTATCGCGTTGCAGGGAAATTCCCTGAAAAAGGGAAAATAGGGGTCACAAAAAGGAAAAATAAGGGAAAAGGGAAATTTTGAAGTATAGCTTCGTATTCTAGCAAGGAAGAAAAAAAGGAAAAAAATAAGGGAAAGGGGAAATGTAGAAGTATAGCTTAGTATTCCAGCAAGGAAGGGGTAAAGGAAAAAGGGAAAAATAAGGGAAAGGGTAAATTTAAAAGCATAGCTTCACATTCTACCACGGAAGGGAGAAAGGGAAAAGACAAGGGAAGAGGTAAAAGGAAAAATGAAGTTTAGTTTCATATTCTAGCAAAGAAGGGAAAAGGGAAAAGAGGGGAAAGGGGAGGGTAAAGAAAAGAAAACTGAAAGTGTGTGAACACGGAATAAAAAGTATAAATCTATATTTAAAAAATTAAGTTGTAATATTTTAATGCCTGGGTCATCGGGACAGTTCTCTTTCCTCGCAGGGCCGAGCTCCGATAGACAGTGACATCTAGCGTTTGTTTCCTTTCTTCGGAGGAAGCGGACAAGTCGACGACTGCCACGTGACCGTCGTGTAGGGCCACAGCTAACAGCTGCCAGAATTCCGGATGAAAATCTATGCTGCTTACGCCAGAAGACATGCGGGCGTGACGCTCCGGATGTGCGGGACTCTTCAGCGAGAAAATGCATACCAGCCCCGCTTCGGATGTCATATTATTACCTGTGCATAGATTATTAATCTTTAGATATTAAATTAGATATTATATATAGTGAAGAAGTCCCTTGAATTTTGTCTTTGATTCAATATTTGTTCACTTAATTTGCATTGTACGCACGAGGAGGAAAAAACAAACGAGTTTATGTAAGTACCCGATAAGTTCTCTGTTAGTTCAGTTGGCAACAGTGCTTCCACTTTGCAGGGAAATCCCCTTTGAAAGGGAAAACTGGGTCTCGAAAAAGAAAACTAAGGGAAAAATAACATAGAAGTATTGCTTGATACCATAGATGCAGGGAAAAAGGATACTTGATATCTTCAAAGGAAAGGGGGAGAAAAGGGAAAACCCTGTCCTCTTTAAGGGAAAACGGAAAACTGGAAGTGGAAGCACTGGTTGGCAAGGGTTGGTTGAAGTGAAGTGATCCGTGGAGATAAGCTGATTTTTTGGGGGGTCTCTGTGATTGTCAATTTGATTATTATGAATTTTTTTGTTATTTAATGTCTGTTTTCCGTTTAAGATTTGTAAGTTGTTCAAATATAACTCCCGGATCCAAAGAAATCCGTGTGCCTCATTTACGTATATTATAGATGGATCGATATAATAGATAGAGAGATCGATATATATATACAGATAGACAGATACAATATAGGATAGATATTATAGATAGCATACATCTATTATTAATAAAAGATAATTATTTTATTAATTTTTCAAATCATTCTTCTTCATCTTCGTTACTATTATCAGTTTACGATTAAATTTTACTTAGTTTAATTTAGTTAAATGTTGTTTTATTATTTGATTATCATTATTGTTTATACTTAACTTATAGATACTTAGACGTATTAATACATATTTAAAGATAATCATTCTGTGTTTGTTTAACTGAAATGTTTAATATTATTTTACTTTATTCCTATTCTTATTTACTATTTTATTTAAATACATTTATTTACAGTTTATTTTATTTAAATGTTGCACATTATTTGATTATTATTATTATTACTATTTATGAATTTTACTGAAATATTTATTCTTATTAAATAATATAATAATATTATTATTATTCAATACTTTATTTATAGATATTGATATGTATTTGTAGGAACATAAATGGTATATAAATCGTAGGCAATGTTTCCACTTTGGTTTTCCCCCTTTTCCCCTCTTCCCTTATTTTTCCCTTTTTCCTCCTCCACCCTAGAACACAGGCCGTGCGTTTAGATTTTCCCTTTTCCCTCTTCATTAATTTTTCTCTTCCCGGGCCCCATTTTCCCCTTCATCAGGGAATTTCCCTGTAAAGTGGAAACACTGTTTGTAGATTTACGTGAGCCGAGTCCGAGAGCGAAGAGATCCTTGTAGTGCATGTTCCATGCCAGACACGTGACATGGTTGGGGACATTGCTGACATTTCCGTCGTCGTGAAACATCCGCAAGAGATACGGAGGTGCCGTGAACCGCCATAACGGAAGTAACGTTCCTTCCGGTTCACGGTATTCGTCAGCCGCATCTTCCAGTACTTGAAATCTGCCATACAAGAAAAAAAATTAAGTTAAATGGTATAACTTAATTTATTTTGGTAATTATTTGCTATTTTTGGAGTTTATCCGAATTTAAGCACTGTACTTTTTTTACCAATTTTATTAATTTATATTGATTTCCACTTTTAAACTCAAATTTCGTTGTAATTATTTTTGGAATAATTTAATTAAGTTTATAAATTATTATCGGTACATATTTATAACGTAATATGTATTATTTACTATTGAAAAATATTCTGAATTATTTCTTATATAATATTGTGCAAATTTAATGTAAGTATAATTAATTGTTAAATTACATTACGTTATTTAAATTAGTTTAACATTCCGCCGCTAGAGGCGCTGCTTGCTAACGCTAACGGCTGAGCTTGTTGTTTACAGTTTCCCATATTTCAGGTTAACGAAACAATAAACTACATTTTCTATTGTTTTTAGACGCAACTGGAATGTTCCAATCTATTTAAAACTCTTCATGGATCTATCAACGTCGAAAAAGTCGCCCACTATTCCCGCAGCTCGGGACCGCAAGTCTCTAACTCTGCGAGAGAAGCTGAAAATCATCGCCGAAGCTGAGGAAAGTCCCAAACTCGGCGTAAGAAGATTAGCCATCAAGTATAATGTCGGCAAATCGCAAATTGCGGACATTATCCGCAAGAAGGCGGAAATAAGGAAGGAGCTCGTCGAGACCCGCTGCGCCGACAGAAAACGCAAGTCCCCCAAAACCGAATTTTCTGAACTAAACGCACTCGTCTTGGTGTGGTACCATCAAGCCATGGCTCAGAACGTCCCTATTTCTGGCACAATTATCAAAGAAAAAGCAAAAGAACTAGCCAGAGAACTCAACATTCACAATTTCTTCGCCTCGAACGGCTGGCTCTACCGTTTCCGCAAGAGAAATAAGATTCATTTTAATAACGGTGAAAACCCAACAGCCACTAACAGCCGTTCCAAGAAACAAACAGCTTCAAGTAACTGATAATTTTCGCAACATTTTTACCTTGCGCTATATCGTCGTACGTGTTCTGGTTCAGCATGCGCTCGACAGTATGAGCTGCTTTCTTCAGTCTCGAGAACCCTTCTTCGCTGAGCAAAATCTCGTTTCCAGGCTGTACTTGAAAACCGTTTGTCACATTTTCCTGTAACGCCCTCTGCTGTAGTAACTGATCTTGAATATACGCGTCACTGACGATCCAGGCGTTTGTCATTGCGCTGAACGTTACTCGAGAAGGAGCCTCTGTTTGCACTTGTTCTTCCTAAACGAAATATACAATGAAATAAATACAAAACGAAATAAATCTTTAATTACCTGCAATGCTAAAATGGTGGTCTGCGTTGCCCGATCGCAAAAACTGAAATGATTGATTCGTTTATAATTTTTTGCAGCATTTTCCTCGCTTTCTCCAGTTTCTGTTTCCGTGTCCAGAGTACCAGGTCTTTCTTCATCAGCATTTCTTGAAAATAAGCACAAATAGTTGGTAATTAATAATAAAGTAGTATTATCAATGACATACTCTTCCTCAACAATCGGTGAAGGACTTTCAAAATCTTTAAACTGCTTTTCAAAAACTTCGGCTGCAAGAAAAATACAATTTCAAACATAGTGTTTGTTTTCTGTATAAGTCTTACATTACCTGTTAGTCGAGCCAGCCCGAGTTGGTTACTATCTTTTAACACAGACGATGATGGGAAGCTGAAAATCTCGATGCAGGATTCAGTCGAAGACCCAGGAATGAAGCAACGATCGAGAACACTGAAAACGACTAGATTTTTTCCGGCTTGTGGGTCGACTGACGACAAAGCAATTCGAACGGTTCCGGGTATATCGTCTTCATCGTCAATATTCCAGCTGTACTTTGAATCCCACCACGTTGTTTTACGAACTTTGTCCGGTAGCGAAAGCTGGCCGTCGTGACTGCCCGACGTGTCCACCGAACGAGAGTTGCGATTGTTTTGTATCAGTTTGCTTATACGCTATATAAAAACAAAATATTCCACTTTTCTTTAGTACTTCTGTTTTGACATCGTAACAATTGTTAGATTTTTTATAAGGAAATTAATACCTTCAGTAATTTGGGACCCATGGCGGCTGTGTTGATTCGAATGTTGGTTCGAATTGATCAAACGTTGCCAGGTTATACGGCATATAGGGCATATGCGAAAAGCGCGCCTCTCCATAGCGGACACGGTTATTAAATTAAGTTCAAAGAGTTTTTAAACTTTGTTTATATCAAAATGTTCAGCGATTTTTTTCGTGTTTTTTAGAAACATTTTAAAACGATATTTTCCTGAAAAAGTATTTGATAGATAAGTCCGTAGTAGAGAGGTTAGTCTTCAGCTGCCTGCTTGGAATAAGCCCCTGTACGCATGTCCATTAGACAATTTGCTAAGGTAAGTTTTTTTCATATTAACATATTCTTAACTATCTTTATTTTTACATGAATTATTTCATCTTGTGATGTTTCAAGTTTGTAGTTTACATGAATATTTTATAATGTAAACAATTTTTCCTTTTGAATGGGCGCCACCTAGCGGTGGGTTTTGGAACTACTCGTAACCTTCATTTCCCACCTCTCTTGTTGACGAAAATGGCGACCCGATTGGCTGCAAATATTCTAGTTCGTAAGTGCACCACAATCGGCAATGTCGGGTAATAATTACGCTTATTATGAATGAATAAATTAAAACACATCTCCCTAAACCTACTCTCTATCAATTATTTAATATAAACTCTCCCAAGGTGAATAGTGCCTTGGTTGGTAAACGATAGTCTGGTTTTTCAAAGTCTTGATTTGAAATATTTCTCATAAAAATTAATTATTTAACTAGATTTCATAAATTTAGCTATATAATACTATGCAATTCTTATACAGTACGTTATAATAACATGAAGAAATTTTACAGGAGGTCTTTTTCTGTTGGAGTCCAGCGTTTTGCTGCAGCCCAGCCGTCTGCCGACAATCCCCTGGAAAAAATCGTGCAGCACAAGGAAGCCAAGCTAAAAGACCTTAAAGAACTTACCGGCAGTTCTGAAGAACATGGATTGATCACTGTGGAAGCTAAAGTACGTTAATTATCGTTACATAGTACAAAGCATAACAACTGTTTTTTTTCGTAAATTTAGGTCAACATTGCTCCGATCACTGGCGTTCCAGAGGAACACATCCAGACCCGTCGTGTGAGGATCTTCAAGCCTGCGAAAAACGCAATGCAGTCGGGGACTGCCAACACGAAAGTCTGGAAAATCGATTTTGACACACGCGAACGTTGGGAGAATCCTCTGATGGGCTGGATTTCGAGGTAAAATCTTTGCCATTCACTACTCGCATGCGTTTTTGTAGCGTTTGCTGGTCTTGGGGTCTTCTAAGTATTTTTGCGGTTTTGGTTTTTGTAGTGGGGATCCTTTGTCGAACATGCAGCTGAACTTTGCCAGCAAAGAGGAAGCGGCCAACTACTGCGAGCGGATGGGTTACGACTACACGATCGAGCTTCCCGTCGAGAAGAAGCCCAAAGTCAAATCGTACGGAGCCAACTTCTCGTGGAACAAGAACACCCGCACCTCTACGAAGTGAACTGCCGAGTGCAAAAAATGTTGTACAATGTAGACGAATAATTGAAAAACCCTTAAGAAAAGATAATACACTGCCTGTGTAGATTTGTTCCTACTTTTGGTTTTGGGTCGTAGGTCAAAATCCACTTTCCTACTGTTCTTAATAAATCAATTTTTTAATTGATTTTTGAATTATAGTGCCGATCCCTACTCGCAAATTACACTGGATTTCGATTCGAAAGACGCGGCCATAAGGCACTGCGAGAAAATGGGCTGGTACTACGAAGTTGAAGAAAACGTGGTCAAGCCGTTCAGGCCCAAGAGTTATGGGTCCAATTTCTCGTGGAACAAAAAAACGAGGCTCTCGACCAAGTAGGATTTATCACCGACAGTACCTCGTTCAATTGCAAAATAAAATTTCTAACAGTCTAGAAAAGAAACGTCTATTTTTTTCTTCGGTGTTCATAACTTCTAGTATCGAGACGTACAATTTTTACACAATTTCTGGTTGCGGCTTGTGCAGTCGTCGAGGTCCCTCGGAAATCCAGGTTTCGCCCGTCATCAAGGGGTCAGGTCGCAAATCTCGCAGTTCTTCAAAAATTGCCTCGCTGTGGGCAGATCTTGGATTCGCTTGGGTTTTGATAACCTGCTAATACATTCGTTAGATAATAGTAATTAATATTACTCCATGTAAAAGTGACGGTACCTTTTGTGGTGCCTTTTTGATTATCTTGAACTAGGTAGATTGAATGCAGGGTAGAATTTGGACACGAATATGAAAAATCACCGTAAAAAGCACCACCATGGTACCTATAGCAGTGCTTTGTACTGTATAAAATACCATTGCTGGGATAAATGTTTTTCCACTTTGCGGGAAAATTCCTTTAAAAAAGGGAAAATGGCGTTCTAACAGGGAAAAAAAAATAAGGGAAAAGGGAAATTTAGACGTATAGCGTCGTATTCCTATTCTACCACGAAAGGGGAAAAAGGGAAAGGGAAATGTATACCTCTATAATGTAGAACGGAGGGGAAAAGGGGAAATTGATATTTTCAAGCGAAGGGAAAAAGGGAAGAGGGAAAATGGAAAATGGAAACGCTGGTATAGGGTTATAACTATGGGTAACGATACCTTTCTTTGGATTTGTGATTTACGGACTCTTGTCCTGGAGAAGATCCCGTAAACGATAGGATTGAAACAGGAATTTGTGCAAGCGAAGAGAAACAGTCCTCGCTGTACCCGCTGATCGACTTGCAGAGCGGAATCTCGATCCGACCAATACCTGGCACGAATTTATTATTATTACTATTTTATTAGGAGTAGTATGAGTAGTAATCGTGGTAGTAGTAGTAATCGTGGCAGTAGTAGTAGCAGTAGTAGTAATAGCAGCAGTATTAGTAGTACTATTACTACTAGTAGTAACAGTACTAGTAGTAGTGGTAGTAGTAGTATTAGTAGTAACAGTACTAGTACTAGTAATAGTGGTGGTAGTAGTATTAATAGTAACAGTACTAGTACTAGTAATAGTGGTAGTAGTTGTATTAATAGTAGTAGTAGCAGTGGTAGTAGTAGTAGTAGTAGTAACAGTACTAGTACTAGTAGTAGTGGTAGTAGTAGTATTAATAGTAGTAGTACCAGTGGTACTAGTAGTAGTAGTAGTAGTGGTAGTAGTAATATTAATAGTAGTAGTACCAGTGGTACTAGTAGTAGTACTAGTAACAGTACTAGTACTAGTAGTAGTGGTAGTAGTAACAGTACTAGTACTAGTATTAGAGGTAGTAGTAGTATTAACAGTAGCAGCAGCAGGAACAGCAATTTAAGTAGTAGCAGTAGTAGTCAAAGTAATATAGTAGTAATAGTAGTAGTAGCACTAGCAGTGAAAGTAGTAGTAGCACCAGTATTATCTCGTTTACCAAATGGACATGACGTTGTATGGTGTCCAGCAAAAGATGAAGACTCCGACAATGGTGATGGTCATCTTCACCGTTTTAATTTTAGCCCTGCCGAAGTTGCTTGTCGTCAAACGACGGATCCCGTCACTTTGTCCAAAATATCCTGAAAATCAGTCCACAGTTTTAATAATAAATAATTTAATAATAATAATATAATAATAATAGAAATTGAAATGAAACTGAAAAAACCTCAAAGATCAGAAGTTTCGATATAACTAAACAACTTATTTGAAAAATGTTTGTAAATCTTTTGTGGCCATAGGCCTAAGGCCTAAGCCGAGAAGAAATGAATAAATAAAGAAAATAATAATAATAATTATAATAACATTTTTAAATAGTCTTGTACCAGATAATGATATCATCAGTGTTTCCACTTTGCAGTGAAATTTCCTGAAAATGGGAAAAATGGGGGCCTGAAAAGGGAAACATAAGGAAACAGGGAAAAGGGAGAATCTGCAAGTATGCTTTGTATTCTTGTACGGAGAGGGAAAAAGGGGAAGATAAGGGAAGAGGGGGGAAACGGGGAAACTGAAAGTGGAAACACTGGATATCATAGCACACTATCGACTGCTTCGAGCATGTATATCTAGAGAGGACATGTTGTACTGAAAACGGGTCGAAAGTAAGGGAAAGAAGCCTCCTTTAAAAAAAAACAAGGCTACCTGCTCGTGTAATGGCGGCCATTGAGTCACGTGATGAAGTCACGTGATCAGTTCGTAGCCGCAGGCAACTTTTGATCGTGAAGAAATCTATTTGAATTTCTAAAACTCGCCCCGTCATGCTCCCAAAGGACCGTTGCCCGTGTTTCCACTTTACAGGGAAATTCCCTGAAAAGGGGGAAAATGCGATTTGAAAAGGGGAAAATAAGTGAAGAATGGGAGTTGGGAAAAATCTGAAGTACGGCATTATTCTAGCACGAAGGGGGAAAAGGGGAAAATAAGGGATGAGGGGGAAAAGGGGAAACTGAAGGTGGAAACACTGACCGTTGCAGAGCAACGGGACCTTGTTCCCTTAACGCCTCCAGGCAAAAGTTTACCAAGCAGACCACGTGATAAAGTCACGTGACTGGTGGCCGCCATTACACTAGCAGCTAGCCTGGTGTTTTTTTGAAGGAGGCTTCTTTCCCTTACTTTGGACGCGTTTTCCCTATAGCATGTCCTCTCTAGATATACGTGCTCGAAGGCCGACTGTGTTTTTACTGATTGATATATCGTATCTACCCGTAATACGGTGCCTTTTGCGGTGCCCTTTTTGGGTGCCACCTTGACCTAGCAGTCTAAACGTTACTAAACTTGGACGCTTTAAAATGATGAAGGTAACAGTGAAAGGCGCTGTAAAAGGGAACTGAGAAACTAAGGAAAAGGCACTTTAGTGGTGTCTTTTTACAGTGTTTTTTTTACGGTATAAAACATCGTTGGTCGGACTCGCTTTTATGTGGGTGGGCTTTTCCCCTTTTTCCACTCCATGCTAGAATATAGTACCATACTTCTAGATTTCCTTTATTTTTCCTTTTAGAGACTCCACTTTCCCTTTTACAGGGGATTTCCCTGCAAAGTGGAAAATACTGATCCTGAATCAGTGCTTCCACTTTCAGTTGTCCCTTTTCCTCTTCCAGAGGGCACTGATTTCCCCCATTTTCCTATCCGTGCTAGAATATAGAGTCTAGATTTCCCTTATTTGTCCCTTTTCCAGGGAATTTCCCTTCAAGTGGAAGCACTAAATAATCGAAAAAAAGATACCTCTTCCTTCTTTGGTTCTGCGAGCCTAGCACGGAGGGTAAAAAGGTGAAAATAAGGGAAGAGGGGGAAAAGGGGAAATAGAAAATGGAAGCACTGACCAACTGATTCAAAACGATTTGTGAAAAATACTTCTTCCTTCATCAGTATATAGCACTGTATTGTAGCACGGAGGGGAAAAAGGGAAAAGGGGAAACTGAAAGTGGAAGCAGTGACTTACTGATTTCGAAATGATAAAAAAAATGCCTCTTCCTTTTCGGTTCTGCGAGCCTAGCACGGAGGGGGAAAAGGAGGGAAATAAGGGAAGAGGGGAAAAAAGGGAAACTGAAAGTGGAAGCACTGACTTCCTGACTCAAAATGATTAAATAAAAGATACATCTTCCTTCATTGGTTCTTCGAACCTAGCACGGAGGGGAAAAGAGGGGAAACTGGAAGGGGAAAGACTGACGCTGATTCAAAATGATAAGAAAAAGATATACCTCTTCCCTCTTTGGTTCTGCGAGCCTACCACGGGGGGGAAAAAGGAGGGAAATAAGGGAAGAGGGGAAAAGAGGGCAAACTGAAAGTGGAAGCACTGACTTTTTGACTCAAAATGATAAAAAAAAGATACTTCTTCCTTTTCGGTTCTGCGAGCCTAGCACGGAGGGGAAAAGGAGGGAAATATGGGAAGAGGGGAAAAGAGGGGAAACTGAAAGTGAAAACCCTGACGCTGATTCAAAATGATAGAAGAAAGATATACCTCTTCCCTCATTGGTTCTGCGAGCCCAGCACGGAGGGGAAAAGGAGTGAAATAAGGGAAGAAGGGAAAAAAGAAGAAACTGAAAGTGGAAGCACTGACTTTTTGACTCAAAATGATAAAAAAAGAAACCTCTTCCTTTTCGGTTCTGCAAGCCTAGCACGGAGGGGAAAAGGAGGGAAATAAGGGAAGAGGGGAAAAAAGAAGAAACTGAAAGTGGAAGCACTGACTTTTTGACTCAAAATGATAAAAAAAAGATACTTCTTCCTTTTCGGTTCTGCAAGCCTAGCACGGAGGGGAAAAGAGGGGAAATAAGGGAAGAGGGGAAAAGAGGGGAAACTGAAAGTGGAAACCCTGACGCTGATTCAAAATGATAAGAAAAAGATATACCTCTTCCCTCTTTGGTTCTGCGAGCAATCTTGCAGAGGATCGATCCGTAGGTGAAGAGGAAGACGGCCAGCGGGATGACGTACATGACGGTCATACCGAAGGCAGCGTACAGGATCTCGTGACTGGCCGAGCGGAATGAATTGAAAGTGACGCACTGTTCGTACCACGGATACTCGGGATGCGTCTCCACGTGGAAGACCAGCATCTGTAACAGATTAATTTGTCGATAACAACCTGATAACTAATAACATCACGGATAAGGCTTACATGACCGAACAAAACATAAATATAAATTTTTCATTATATAAGGGTTCCGGAAATTGCAATAATCTTCGTACACCTAGGTCATGTTATCACTGTTATCAACCTGTTATCTCCGTGTTATCACGTGAATAATCTTTGTACACCTGGGTCTTGTTATCACTGTTATCAACCTGTTATCTCCATGTTATCACGTGAAAAATCTTCGTACACTTGTCTTCGGAGTTTCGGACCCCTTGTCATTATTATTATTATTATTAGTGTATTAGTAACATTTGATAATTTCTATGGTGAACCTTATTATAACCGGACAAAATTAAAATATAACTTTTCATTATGTAAGGGTTCCGGAAATTGCAATAATCTTCGTGCACCTGGGTCATGTTATCACTGTTATCAACCTGTTATCTCCGTGTTATCACGTGAGTAATCTTCGTACACTTGTCTTCGGAGTTTCGGACCCCTTGTCATTATTATTTTTATTAGTGTATTATTAATATTTGATAATTTCTATGGTGAACCTTATTATAACCGGACAAAATTTAAATATAATTGTTAATTAGATTTAAAAATTTACTGGTTTATCTTAATTAGTAAGTATTAATGATGTATTATTTTATTAATTTATTAATTTTTGTGTAGTATTAAGGTTTGATTATACGATAACAGGTTTATAACACTTGATAACAGTTGATAGTACACGACAAAGCAGCTAGAGGTAGGTTCACGGTTCAAACCGAAACTACGGTTCGCGTTCGGTTCGAGCTGTAACTGAGCCGTTCAGGACAGGAAAAAAACGGTTCAGGTAAACCTGCCACCAGTAATTACAAACTAATTGTATTATTATCAAGGGGTCTGCAACTTCCAATAATCTTCGTTCAATCTACGTCATGTTACCCAGCAGAAAATTAAGGATAGTTTCAGGACCCTGAAAACATCCTGAAAAGGACATTTTCAGGATACCAATCAGGACTCTGAGTACAGTGAAATTGGCCTACTTCCAGTGTGTTCAGGACCCTGACATTGGAATCCCTGAATAATACATGTTCAGGGTACTTAACAGCGTCCTGAAAAAAACGCTTTTCAGGATACTTAATGCTGCCCTCAATAATCAATATTCACAATTCTCAACACGGTTTTTTGTTACTCATCCACGATCGGACGTGGTTCAGGATATTCAGGATATGCTACGGATATCGTTCAGGATGTAGCCGACATACTTAATTCTTCGGCTGGGTATCACTGTTATCAATCTGTTGTCTATATGTTATCACATGTTATCAGACTATCTCCGTAAAAATTTTTCTCGGAGTTCTCGGGTCCCTTTACTGTTGTATACTCCTATATAAGGTTCCCATATAAGTAATGGCGGCTGTATAGAAAACTTTTATTTAGTACAAATATATATAAAAGAAATCCTGCGGGATTTGGGAAGTAATTAGAGTCTGGAGTGAAAACTTTTCCAGTTATCTGATCGATTCGGAGCTTTTGTTGGGATCTCTCCGAGAAGCTACAAGTTTAAAAAATCCTGTTTCTTCAAATCCTTTCAAGGTGCCCGACTTATCTCTTAAACGAACGAAATCCTAAAAATCCTTCAACTTAAAGGATAGCACTGATAACAGTTGATAACACTTGATAACAGATGATAACCAGACTGACCTTTTCAGCAAATAACTGCGATTTTTTTCAAGTGTCGAACGAAAGATGAGTGTTTAGCAACACGAGCTTCTTGGTTAACGATGGACAGGAACAAATGGTATCCACTGATAACAGGTCGATAGTTATCACCCTGTTATCATCTTGTTATCAGTGTTATCACCACTGTTGGTTGACTAGCATATACGGATATGGTTTGATACGGGATCTTGATGGGCGCAGAGGCTTTTCGCACATCCAATATGCAAATTAAGGCTATAAAACTCGAGATTTTTCCACGGCAGATCTAATAAAAATTCACCACAGTGTCTTCTTATGTGATTTGCCTTATTATTTTTTGTTATAAATAATTTAATACGATTTTTATAGCTGAGTGAAGTTTGCCAAGCGTTTCCCCGAACCACTAGTCAAAGCAGCGAAACAAAAAGACTGTGAAATTGCATTTCAAACTTGGAAAAACAAAAACCTTGAAAAGTATGGAAACCCAGCGGAATATTAAGGATGTCGGCTACATCCTGAACGATATCCGTAACATATCCTGAATATCATGAATCACGTCCGATCGTGGATGAGTAACAAAAAATTGTGTTGAGAATTGTGAATCTTGATTATTGAGGGCACCATTAAGTATCCTGAAAAGCGTTTTTTTTTCAGGACGCCGTTAAGTACCCTGAACATGTATTATTCAGGGATTCCAATGTCAGGGTCCTGAACACCCTGGAAGTGGGCCAGTTTCAATGCACTCAAAGTCCTGATTGTATGATGCACTCAAATGTCTTGAAAAGGACATTTTCAGGATGTTTTCAGGGTCCTGAAATTATCCTTAATGTTCTGCTGGAAGTAACTTTAATAATGTTGTTAGATATTATTAATGCGAATTTTGTAAGTTAAATTCTGAAATACTTGCGGAAAACTGCAAACGGCGGAGGCGATCCAAGCGGCTGCTAGCAACACGCGGCAGCGACGTTGCCCGTTCCTCTGTTTCAGCGGCTGAATAATCGCGCGGTACCTTTAAATATTCATATTAAATCAAATAATAATTATGAAATATTACAAAAATTGTAATCAAATTCACCTGTCTATGCTGATGCATATTAGAACGAAAGACGAAAGAAAAAGTCCGAAAACTCTGAAAAACGCCATTATTCGGCAAGCCACGTCGCCCGCTTTCCACTGAACCGTTGCTGCCCAACCGATTTCCAAAGGCATCATTACTAGAGTCACCTTAAGATGAATAAATACAACATAAATACACAATAACACATTTTTATATCTACTTCTTAATAAAATTATGGATTAAAGGGCAACTCCGGACAACTTGGAAAAAAATATATGTTATAGAAATTTTTACGCTGATTCCGAATATATATAGTGTCCCTATCTCAATTTTCTACCGTTTGGCCGCAAAAACGAATGAAAGTTTGAAAATGCACGCGGCAACGCTGGAAATTGAGCGGATGATCCGATTGGTGGCCCCTGGTCACGTGAGCAAAACAGCCAATCAAACAGTTTGTTGTCTCCTAGTAACAGATATGCAGTATGTTATGTAGGGAGTAAACAGTATTACGAAATCGTCGGCTGCTATGAGAGCGACAAACTTTTTAATTGGCTGTCTTGATCACGTGACGATTGCGAACCAATCAGATCGTCCGCTCAATTTCCAGCGTTGCCACGTACATTTTCAAACTTTGATTAATATTTGCGGCCAAACGGTAGAAAGTTGAGATAGGGACACTATATATATTCGGAATCAGCGTAAAAATTTCTACAACATACGTGTTTTCTTCTCCAAAAAGTACGGAGTTGCCCTTTAAATAGACTTACTAGGAGGTCTGCAACAGCTAAGTGTATCAGCATCAAGTTGACTCTGCGACTTGACGATTGACTTCTGGTTAGCAGTTTACAGAGGATAGTCACATTGCCGACTACTGAGACTACTAACAAGACACTGTAAGTAGCAATAGAGACGATGTGGCCCTCGTTGAATCGCATATCGATAGGTAAATCGATACTACTTCCATTCTGCTCTGCTCGGCTGAGATTGTATCGGTCCTCCATTTCTGTTTTGTTGATAAATAATATTATTTTTAATAATATATTATTAAAATATATTTTAATTTTTTTATTTTACAGCGTGTGGATTTCATGTTGAATGGTTTACGACTGACCTTTCAGCCCGTTATATTTCTACTGCCAAAGTTGGGCAGCACTTTAACGGAGGAGTGCAAATTTAAGTGAGTTTTTATATGAGGATATGCATCTTTGTCTCAGCAGGCAATCTTTCCAACACGATCTTAGTCTTCAGTTCTAACCGAGTTCCCCAGCGGAAAATTAAGGACGTTGGTTACATCCTGAACGATATCCGTAACATATCCTGAATATCCTCAACCACGTCCGTTCGTGGACGAGTAAAAAAATTGTGTTGAGAATTGTGAATCTTGATTATTAAGGGCACCATTAAGTATCCTGAAAAGCGTTTTTTTTCAGGACGCTTGTTAAGTACCCTGAACATGTATTATTCAGGTATACCAATGCCAGGGTCCTATGAACACCCTTGAAGTGGACTAATTTCACTGCACTCAGAGTCGTGATCGGCATTCAGGGTCCTGAAACTATCCTTAATTTTCTGCTGGGTTGTTATGAGAATAAGATTCCAAGTCTGAATTCAGTTTCGTAGTAAATCTTAGCGATTTCGAATAAAATGAAGAACTATAATGATTCGTGGTGTACGGTATTAGGTGAGATTTTGATTCTCTCATCAAAGTTCTAGGAAATGTTTGTTCTACCTAATCGCTTCGTAATCTCCCATTCAGACTGAGTTTCAGATGTTTCAATCAGCATGGTGTACACATGTATTGTGTTCCAGGACAATAAAAACAGTGTTGTCACAGTATATGGGCAATACTGTAAGTACCACATTCTAAGGTACCGAATTTTAGTAAATTGAATTAGTAAATACTGTAAGTGTTACTGGTATTTTTGATAATTATATTTATTAATGAATAAATGAATAAATAATAACTAATAATAAAATAATTAATAATTAATAATTAATAATAATTAACTGATATTATGGGGAAATTTTAAAACCGATAATATTTTAATATTATAATAAATCGCTTAGTCTAAGGTGCTACCAGTCATTTGGATTTTAGCTGAGACTTTATGAGAATAAAAATCTTTACCTCTGAGTAGATGATTAGTGGTCTCGTATAAACTCATATGAGTCTCATTAGTCTCATATGCGCCGTATAGATTAACTGAGTCTTTATGAGGATTAAATCTTTGCCTCATTCTATCTCACTTCTAGTATCGTTCGTCTCACTTGAGAGATTATATGTCTCGTATAAACTATTCTTAGTCTCACATGAGAGTCTCATAAGTATCAGATACGCTATGTATAGAGTAACTGAGTCTTTATGAGGATTAAAATCTTTGCCTCAGTTCTTCTCACTTTTAGTATCGTTCGTCTCACCTGAGAGGTTATATATCTCGTATAAACTATTCTTAGTCTCACATGAGAGTCTCATAAGTATCAGATACGCTATGTATAGAGTAACTGAGTCTTTATGAGGATTAAATCTTTGCCCCAGTTCTTCTCACTTTTAGTATCGTTCGTCTCACCTGAGAGATTATATGTCTCGTATAAACTATTCTTAGTCTCACATAAGAGTCTCATAAGTTTCATATACGCTATGGATAGATTAACTAAGTCTTTATGAGGATCAACATCTTTACCTCAGTTCTTCTCAATTCTAGTATCGTTCGTCTCACCTGAGAGATTGTTCGTCTCATATAAGTTTCACATATAGTCTCATATGGTCTCACATGCAAGATTTGCGTCTCACATCAGCTTTATAACTTAGCTGAGTCTTTATGAAGATGAGAATCTTTGCCTCAGTTCCTCTCAATTCTAGTATCGTTCGTCTCATATAGTCTCACATGAAAGATTTGCGTCTCACACGAGCTGTAAAATCTAACTGAGTCTTATGAGGACAAGAATCTTCATCTCAAGAGTTCTCACCTGTTTTGTCTCAACACCCTTCATCATTCTCATAAGATTCTCACTAAATCCTCATATAATTCTCACATGATTCTTGTATGATCGTTTGCCGTAAGACGTCTTTCATCAGCAAACTTCTGGAGCTTAGCAACTCGAAACGAGGGCCTCAAACTTCCATTAGGGAGTGCTGTACCATAGATTACCTGATAACATGTGATAACAGCTGATAACACGTTGATAACACGTTGATAACACTTGATAATAGACTGATACCCATAAGCAGCTTTGTGTAAACAATCTTTGTTGGAGGATCTGAAAATCCGTTAAGGAGTGTATACCCAAGACAATTTGATAACATGATAACAGCTGATAACACATTGATAACAGTTGATAACAGCTGACAATGGGATAAAACCTAAATCAGCTAAGTAAACTTCTATAGGACCCCAACCACTTCCACTAAAAAATGTGGCCAAGATAATCTGATAACATCTGATAACACTTGATAACGTTTGATAACAGCTGATAACAGCTTAATAATAGGATAACAGCCAAAAATCTTGTCAGGAAGATCAGAGCTTTCATTAACAAATGTATCCAAGATTATATGATAACATCTGATAACATGTTGCTAACACGTTGCTAACAGCTACTAACAGTTACTAACAGTTACTAACAGTTACTAGCTACTACTGACCTAGGCAACTCAAACTTGGTACCTCTCTTATGCCTGAAACAGTCCTTATACCCAAGATTATTTGTAAACAAATATAAATAATTATATTAACATAGAAAAAAAGATACACTATAGTCAAACGTCAGAATGAACCTCTGAATGGTGTATGATTATCATCGATTTAGCTAGATGATAGTGTGAAATTGGCTCACCTTCACACGGTTCGTCTTGTTCAGAGAGTTCAATTTTGAGCAACTAAAGTCAGTTCAGCTACTGTTCAGCTAGTGATTCAGAGGAAAGCGAGCGTTCAGCTACCTAGTCATTCGGTACTCAAACGTACATGGCTTTTTCTACGGGTTAGTTTAAGCTGATCTCCAATGGAGAGAAGATGCCTAGTCAAACGTCTGAATGGCCCTCTGAATGGTGTATGATTATCATGGATTCAGCTAGACGATAGTGTGAAGTTGGCCTACTTTCACACGGTTCGTCCGTTGGGATTTTTTAAGAACTAAGTCATGCAGTATTCAACCTCTTGTTCAGAGGGTTCAATTATGAGCAACTAAAGCAAGTTCAGCTACTGTTCAGCTGGTGATTCAGAGGAAAACGAGCGTTCAGTTACCTAGTCATTCGGTACTCAACCGTACATGACTTTTTCTATCAGGTATATATAAAATTATGCAGTCAATCAAGTTATGTTATATTGTATTGTCGTAAACAGTCCCATGCAGGAAAGTTTTCTCTTTGTATGCGGCGCTGCTGGTGGTTGGTGCGCAATATTACGAACAGGTCGATTGTGCAAACCGATAAATCAATTGCATTCAATGCCCAAATCCAGGTAATTACTGGAATATAATATTAGTCAAACATCACTTCAACTATAACTGAAATAATAATTTCAATAATAGTGATAGTTAAGTCAAGATTTAGTCGCAAACTTTTCGATAAACACCCGATAGAAAAGTCATACGGTTGAGCGCCGAATGAATAGGTAGCTGAACACTACCTTCCCTTTGAAGCACTAGCTGAATATAGTAGCTGAACTCATTTTAGTCACAAAAACTGAAACCCTCTGGATAAGGGGTTGAATAATGCATGACTTGTTTCTTGAAAAATTCAAGCGGATGAACCCTGTGTGAAAGTGGGCCAATTTCAAACTACCATCTAGCTGAATTCACGGTAATCATGCAGCATTCAGGGGGTCATTCAGACGTATGGCTAGCGCATCATTTTTCTATCGGGCAGTACAGTTAGTGGATTATATTTTTAAATTATTTATAATACTGCATGACTTATTGCTTGAAAAATTCAAGCGTATGAACCGTGGGTGAAAGTGGGCCAATGTCACACTACCATCTAGCTGAATTCACGGTAATCATGCAGCATTCAGGGGGTTATTCAGACGTATGGCTAGCGCATCATATTTCTATCGGGCAGTACAGTTAGTGGACTATATTTTCAAATTATTTATTATATACTGACTATATTGATATTCAACTTTATAGTATTATATACAATTTATGGGAAATACGCAGTATTCAGTAATAAAATTTAAATTAGGTAAAAGTTTACTTACCAAATTATAGGGCGAGTCCGAACGCAGTGAAAAGTTGAACCTTGTTTAAAACTTCAATTAACAAAATTTCCGTTTGGTTAGCAAGTTGTACTGATGGACATTGTAGAGTGTGATAAAAATATTATTGAATATTAATACTGGTTGAATAAATGGAGTTAAAAGACCAGCTGAATGGAGAAGAGCCGGAGAAGTGCGTCTTGTGCCCTTCAGTGAATGGCGTTTATATACAGGGGGCGACCTTCCACCGCGCGCAAAAGCAACAGCGTTGCCAGATTGACTTTAAAATCTAACTTTTCAAATCTTGATTAACAATAATTAAAATTTTAGTGTAAATTTTAACATACCACGGTATACTTTATTGTATATTTAGTTTATCAATTTGCATTAAGTAAATATATAAATTAAAATTTTCAAAGATTAACTTTAAAAAATGTATTAAAAAATTGTGATGGATTTGAAAAAAAACGCGCGCAAAAGCAACAGCGTTGCCAGATTTATTAAATATTAGATTCTATAAAATATAAATTTGTAATAATTATAACTGTAATATAACTTATCAACATATTACATATCCTTTATTGTATATTTAATAGTGTTTACACTATGCAGGGAAACTCCCCGGAAAAAGGGAAAACGGGGTCCGAAAAGGGAAAAAAAAGAGAACAGGGAAAAGGGAAAGTCTGAAAGTAAAGCCTAAATTCTAGCGTGAAGGGGGAAAAGGGAAAAATAACGGAAGAGGGGAAAAAGGGGAAAATGAAAGTGGAAACAGTAATATTTAATTTATTAATTTGCTTTCATGAATACGCCTTAATTGGAATTTCGAAAATTAACTTAACGCAAATTTATTTAAAGAAACCGGTGGGTTTAAAAAAGCGCGCGCAAATCTAACCAGCGTTGCCAGATTTACTTTATAATTAATATTTTACAATTTTAATTTATAACAATTTTAATTATTATATTGTGAAATAAAATAATACACATGATTCATTGCATATTTTATATAAAGTCTAACTGATTTGTTAACATGAATTGAAGAAAAGTCGCATTATTTAAAACTAAAAAATAACTGAAAATTTGTTCAAAAATTCTGATGAATTTTGAATTAATAAGAAATAATCAAATTATACTTAAATTATAGGTTTATTTAATTTGTAAAACACTGACAGAAATATAACAAATTCATGAAACTTGTATTTCTTAAAAACTGATATGAAAACCAGTGTTTCCACTTAGCAGGAAAATTCCCTAAAAAAAGGGAAAATGGGGTCTGGAAAGGGGAAAAAAGTGAAGAGGGAAAAGGCAAAATCTAAACGTAAAGCCTGTATTCTAGTACGGAGGGGAAAAAGGAAAGATAAGGGAAGAGGGGGAAAAAGGGGAGAATGAAAGTGGATACACTGATGATAACTTTTGATAACTGGGTGATAACACTGATGGCACCATCCACGATTATCAGTCAAATCATGAATCAGGAACAAGGGGTCCGAAACTTTTAATAATCTTCGTACACCTAGGCCGTGTTATCACTGTTAGCAATCTGTTATCCCCATGTTATCTCCGTGTTATCGTATGTTATCAAATAATCTTCGTACACTTTTCCTCGGAGTTTCGGACCCCTTGATTAGGAATATCTGAATATAATCCATTAAACATGCGGGTTCCTGGATAGTCCATACGTGTTGTAATATGTCTATTAATACACCCAGGTACTGCTACCTGTTATCACCATGTTATCACCATGTTATCATCATGTTATCACATGTTATCAGTTTATCACACACTCTAAACCTTAACATCAAACATGCTCTTAACTTCACTTCCCAGCAGAAAATTAAGGATAGTCTCAGGACCCTGAAAATATCCTGAAAAGAACATCTTCAGGATGCCAATCAGGACTCTGAATGCAGTGAAACTGACCCACTTCCAGGTGTGTTCAGGACCCTGACATTGGAATGCCTGAATAATGCATGTTCAGGGTACTTCACAGCGTCCTGAAAAAAAAAAACGCTTTTCAGGATACTTAATGGAGTCCTCAATAATCAAGATTCACAATTCTCAACACGATTTTTTTTTACTCATCCACAATCGGACGTGGTTCAGGATATTCAGGACATGTTACGGATATCGTTCAAGGATGTAGCCGACATCCTTAATTTTCCGCTGGGTTACCATTTCATTAGTCCAAATCAAAGTTAACTGTTACTAAACTTACATTCTTATACACTATTATCGTATTTATAGCATCGAATCTACTTGAAAATAAGAAAAGTAGACAAACCACAATATCGTATAATCGTATAGACCGTATTCCAAAAAGACCACTGTAGACTACCCTCACTACTACGGACACTCGTATAAATTAATTATGTCAGTTAATCGACTTGAAAAATACGTCTAAAAAACGTCAAAAAATCTGAGAAACATTTTGATACCCCAAAAGTGAAAAATGTTAACAAATTGATCTAATATCAGTGTCCGCTATAGTGAGGTGCGCGTTTGGAATAGGCCCTATAGACCATATTCCAAAAAGGCCTTTGTAGACCATCCCCTCTACTACGGACACCCGTATAAAATAATTTTGTTAATTAATCGACTTGAAAAATACGTCTAAAAATCGTCAAAAAATCTGAGAAACACTTTGATACCCAAAAAAGTTGAAAATTTTAATCAACTGATTTAATATAAGTGTCCGCTATAGTGAGGTGCGCGTTAGGAATAGGCCCTATAGACCTTATTCCAAAAAGGCCCTTGTAGACCATCCCCTCTACTACGGACGCTCGTGTAAAATAACTTTGTAAATTAATTGACTTGAAAATATGTTTAAAAATCGTCAAAAAATCTGAGAAACACTTTGATACCCCAAAAGTGAAAAATGTTAACAAATTGATTTAATATCAGTGTCCGCTATAGTGAGGTGCGCGTTTGGAATAGGCCCTATAGACCTTATTCCAAAAAGGCCTTCGTAGACCATCCCCTCTACTACGGACGCTCCTATAAAATAATTTTGTCAATTAATCGACTTGAAAAATACGTCTAAAAATCGTCAAAAATCTGAGAAACACTTTGATACCCAAAAAAGTTGAAAATATTAATCAACTGATTTAATATAAGTGTCCGCTATAGTGAGGTGCGCCTTTGGAATAGGCCCTATTCATGCAATACAAACATAATACACTCGTTAAAAGTGTATTCTCTTCATTAAACCACACGCAACGGAAGTCCAAACCACGAGACATATTCATAAATCGCAATCAAAATTATTTCTAGTCTCAAAATCTGACTTTCAAAAAACACAAGAATTTCCATACAATAACTTAATAAACACAGTAAGTGTTCCCACTTTCAGTTTCCCCTTTTTCCCCTCCCGCGCTAGGATAGAGTGCTGTGCTTCTGGATTCCCCCGTTTCCCTCTTCTCTTGTGTTTCCCTTTTCAGACCCCATTTTCCCCGTTTTCCAGGGAATTTCCCTGCCAAGTGGAAACACTGAACGCAACACACGTCTATAAATCGATAAACTGATGCAAAGGGCATTGAGAAAAGATGCAAAAATTCGGGAAATTTTGTATTTTTCTGCGGGGAAATCCTCTCAGGACGGGTAAATATTGCTGTGGGGACGTGCTTTGACGGCTGATGCTGCTGCTTCCTCACAATGGTCCACATTCGACGAAGAGAAACGCTTATACATTGAAAGACTCTTCTTCTGCCTGTACAAAAACCAAATTATAACTTTTTGTAAGAAAAACCTACAACCGTTTTGTGGGTTTCTTTCTTTTTTCCCCTCAGATCCGGGGACGAAACCAAATCAACATCGTAGAAAGATGATTTTTTTTCTGTTCTTTTGTTTGGTTCGGTTGTACGGCAGCAAATCAAAAGACTCAGATTTTTAAGGGACTGACATACGCTTCTGATGCACGCTCCACTGTGGGCGAACCGAATCGGCTACAAACAGTAAAATAAGAGAAAAAAAAATCATAAAATAAAATGAATGAAAATGAAATAAAATAAAAAATCAGAGAAATGACTAAAAATAAATTAAGCAACAAATAAATTGAAAAACGGATTTAAAATAGTAAATAAAATTAAGTAGAAAAACTGGAAAAGATATACAGTTGCAATGGAAAACTAGAAAAATACAAAAATCTAGGATAACTTAGAAAAATGAATTATTAATGAGATATAAATGAATTGCATTAATTTGTGAATAGAATATGCTTTGATAATACAACACGTAATTCAGAAAAATAAATTTGTCAGTTGGGATTAATTACTAATCTAATAATTGAACAGAAAGCAAATCAAATATACTTTCGCGATTCTTGGTGACGGAGTTGCTGTCGGAAAAATATCGCATTTTTCAGAAGTTCGCGGCAGTTGTCGAAGGGCTCTTTGGCTTTGCAAATATTCGTGACAGCACTAGGTAAAATAATAATAACAATAGCAATAATAATAATAGTAGTAATAATAATAATAATAATAATACCCAACAGCGTAGTCCACGTCGTAGCATCGTCCCTGCAGTTGTTCGTGGAGTCGATTGACTTCCGCACGTTTTTCGACGATAACGGGAAGCGACTTGCGAACATGCTCCTGAAGGCGGTAGAAAGCCAGAGACGGCTCGTTGGCCAGGACGTGGAGATTTTCCGACATTCGTTCCAGACCTACACATGAAATAATAAGTAATTCAATTTCTTGATCTACTTCAGGATTTTCTAGAATATATTTTAGAATTTTACAGAAAATATTTATTAATTTGGATTCAGCCATTTTTCCTGCAGCAAAGGATCCATAATCTGTCGTGCCAAAATTAGATTCATCAATCACAGTCCCGTTCGCAATTGCAGCTTGTTTGCACAATCGTTCGATGCCAGTTTTTCAAAGAACTTATCCAATACATTGTTGTAGGACATTGTACAAATATTTACTTTGACTTGTTAAACGAGTGGTATTATTTCTTAAAAAACGTTCAAGTCTAGCTAGATAACTCGCGAACGAGAAAATGTAAATAGTTTTGTTTGTGTTCGCAGATTTCTGGTCGTAATTTAACGTTAGACGCAAGTCAACAGCAGCGTTTTTACTGTTTCCAGTCAAATGAATAATTTTTTTCCGAGCGATCAAACTCAGAGATAAAATGACAATTTACAACTGTCGTTTTTCATGTACAATGACATTGTCCAAAACTTAACTTTGTAAAGAATTTTTACTTTAAATTAATTTAAATCCTAAACTCATTTTAGTTTTAGAAATACAAAGAAAAGTTTAAAATAAGGGCTGTAGTTTGTTTACCTCTTCTCGCTTTAGTGTCGAGTTCGCTTTCTTTATAGGGAGCTCCTCCGACAGACATCTTGAAATTTTCCCGAAAAATTTAATGGAAAGGAAATGAAGGATTTAGTATTTTCAATTGACAAATAATTACCTTCAGTTAAGATGCTGAACTTTGTTTACATCCAAATGCCAGAAATATATAAACAATATGGAACAGCTGATCAGTGCTTCCACATTCAGATTTCCCTTTTTCCCTTAAACAGGGGTTCCCCTTTTCTTTTTCCCCCTTGCTCTAGAGAAATCAATTCCCGATTTCCCCCCTCCATTCAGGATAACAAACTGCTGTTCTAAATTTCCCTTTCCCCTCTTCCTGTATTTTTCCTTTTTCAGAACGAGTTTTCCCTTTTTAAGGGAATCTCCCTGCAAAATAGAAGCACTGAACAGCTGATAGTTGAATTTGAAAGCAAATGGTTATTTAAATTTTAAATTGTAAATAAAATTAAGTAAAATTATTCATATTTCAGAAAAATTAAAAAGTTTCTTAATAAAATGTAATTAAAATAATAAAGTATTTTGAAATATAATTTTTTAGAAAATCTGGCAACGCCGCACCGAATTTCAAATGTCAACTATGACCAGACGAATAAATTTGAATTTATATTCAACACGTGTATTGTGTTTGACAGTTCCAAAGATTTTACTTGATTAAATTTTGCACAGCCGGAGAAATATTTTGTCGGTAACGTGGTTTGAAACAGAAAGTATGGAGGTTCACGAATCAAACAGCGAGGAAATGTGTCAAGATGACATTCCCATTGCTGTCGATGTCGACACTCCGTACTTCGCGAGTTACGAAGATCTCGAGGTAAACTGTTACGATTTTTTGGAAAGAACATCAACACGATGAATACTAACGATCAGCACGATGAATAATGACTGTAGTAGCGTAACATAATGTGTCCTACAATCACAATAACAATTTTAAAACTACTCTGTGCGAGAAACGAAGCTAAGATTTATTCGTCAGTTTTGAACGCAATGAATAATAAATAAGTTCCATCGTATATTCTTGATTGTGTGCGAAAACTTGAGGAGTTTTTTTACATTAAATGAAAACGAAACAAGAAATTTGACAACAAATGAAGTAATTAGTAATACCTTTGTACTTGTATGCAAGTCGCTGAACGTGGAGTTAAGTCTTTTGAAGAAACTTATTTCTACAAAATATACTCAAAACTGGGACAAAAAGAGCTCGTTATGCCGAAGAAAGTTACAGGTCGCTCGTCTGTAATCGTGCAGAGTTTTGAACGATATCTTATAGAGTCGTAGTCATCGGACCCGAAACTTTCCGTTGCTTAGCGTCAACAAACTTTTCTTCTCAAGTTTACCTCGATTATCACATCCAAAGAAACTCAGCAGCTTCTACTATTTTCTTTAATTTAAGTTCGTTAATTCGTTTTTTGGGTGACGAACGAACCGTTCCCTCGAAATTTTGTTTCACTCGACAGTCCCAACGTTAGACCTGATTTCGCGTGTTAGTTGTTAGTATTATCAGTATTACGAAATCGTCTGCTGCTTTGAGAGCTACAAACTTTTTAATTGGGTGTCTTGATCACGTGACCAGTGCGAACCAAACAGATCGTGTGCTTAATTTCCACTGTTGCCACGTACATTTTCAAACTTTAACTAATTTTAGCGGACAAACGGTAGAAAATTGAGATAGGGACACTATATATATTCGGAATCAGCGTCAAAAGTTCTATAACAATTTTTTTCCAAGTTGTCCGGAGTTGCCTTTTAATTTCCTCCGCACTCGTTCATAACAATCGATAACTTCTGCAACACGTTTTTCCGACGCGGAAGAGTGTTTATCTGAAAAGTTGGGTATAGCCCACAGGCCGTTAGCGTGCGGACCTCCCGGTGTGTTTTCGCACCGCAGTCGGGGTGTCGTGAAGCTAATCGCTCATTTACTACGACATTATTGTTCGGCAAACTCTTATGAATGGTACTCCATCACTCCCTCTGTGAGAAAGGCAGACTAATAAGCCCTACACGCAAAAAGAGGTAGCCCCCAAGCGGCGATAGTTATAAGCTCTGCGTCGTCTGCAGCTGTTGACCAAGCTGTTTCTGTATGCCTCTCTGTTCTGTTTTGCTACTAGAGTTATCCAAAAGGTAAGTTATGACTGTGGAAAGTTCGTTAACCGTTTGCCGAGGGATAGATTGTTGTCGAACCGTAAATCCTATACGGTTTAAAAGTTAAGCGACCGAGTGAGGCTAGATTTCGCGTGGAAGGACGCACTTTTCCTGGATTCTCAGATGAGCTGAATGAAACCTACAAACTTATTTTGTATTTTTTGTAGGTCCATCGATTGATGCTCAGCGACAGGCCCCGAACGGAAGCGTATCAGAAAGCGATACTGAGTAACAGCAAATATTTTGAGGGGAAGACTGTAATGGACGTGGGTGCTGGAACCGGTTTGATATCTACCTACCACAATCCTTTGACAATTTTAACGTTTTCATTGTTAATACTGAAGGTATCCTTTCTCTGTTCTGTGCCAAAGCCGGAGCCAAGAAAGTTTACGCTGTTGAAGCCAGCGGTTTGGCTCTAACAATCAAAGAAGTTGTAGAGAAGAATGGTTATTCTGATATCATTGAGGTATGTTAAAACACTATTTCTATGTGTAAGTGTAATGTTCTCAACTGAATCGTAGGTTATACACGGTAGAGCTGAGGATATCGAGCTCCCGGAAAAGGTAGATGTCATAGTTTCTGAATGGATGGGCTTTTACTTGTTCCACGAATCTATGCTAGACTCTGTGCTAGCTGCCCGTGATAAGCATCTATCGGCTGAAGGTATCATGCTACCCTCTAAGGCCAAGCTCTTGACTGCTGCGTGTTCCTTAAGTCACATGTACAAGGAGCAAGTCGCGTTCTGGGACAATCAGTACGGCTTTGACTTGAGTCCCGTAGCGTCGCACGTACTCCGGTCGAAAACCACACGACCCGAGGTGTTGTCACTGACCCAGGACGACCTCCTGACGGATCCTGTAACGGTTACGGAGATCGATCTGGCGTGGGTGGGTATCGAAGAAGTGCAGAGCCTGTCTCTGAAGACGTTCACTTCGATCGTGAGTGAGAACCCGGCAGAGTTCCAGGGCGTCTGCTTATGGTTCGACTGCGACTTCGAAGTGCCCGATGGAGAGACAGTCACCTTGTCGACTGCTCCTTCGTCTCCAGCGACGCACTGGAAACAAAGTGCTATCGTTCTGCCGACTCCGACTACAGTCGAAGAAGGAGATATTGTTGGTTGGCAGCTTGAGATGAAGCAATCCGCTGATAATAAGCGACACTACGTTATCGAGTTAACGTTACTCGACCCCGAGAACGATGAACACCCAATGCCTTGCTCGTGCGGTGCTCCAAGATGTGCTATCATTGCCGCTTACATGAAAGAAGAGCAAGACCACTTCTTAGAAGAAGGTGCTGAAGTCATTGACATATCGTGAAAAGAAAAACTTGAAAGATAATAATACAGAAACTGAAAATTGCTCTGTTCCACTTTCTGTTAGTCGTTTAAGAAAAAGTGCCAGCAGATCTTACGGTCTCTCTGAGCAGAAAAATGAGGTTTGAGAACAACTGACCTATACCTTCTGGGATGGCTTTTTACAGCCTCCACTCGTGGTGGGATTTGCAACTATCTGTGTCACACACTGAAAAACTTGGAAAAGTCTCGTAGTACTACCCGTATTCCTAGAATCTGATCAATCATAGTCTAAAGCAGGTGAAAATGTGAAATATTTCGTGGGAGTTTGACTCGAGCGATCAGACCGTAGGCTATTTGACGGGTAATCAATATGTGCTAATGGCCAGGTCGGATGTAAAATTGCATCGGTAATTACAGGGTCATTAAAAACAGTTTACATTGCGGGTAAACATCTTTTCAGAGGCATTGAATGAAACCTTGAAACATTTCCAATTCTCCGTTATACGAAAGCCGTGAGCCGTACGGTTTTCCGTCATCTGTTCAGAGATTCATTATATGAAAAAAGAACAATAGTTTTTTTGGAAGTATTAATCAAGATGGCGCTGTTGACCTGGTAAACCAACTTTGCGGTATTTTATAGACGTAAAAAAACTAGGTACCCGCGAGCTAATCCAGTGCGGAGCAAGATTCAACATGTGCACGATGTAACATATATAAAACATGTTGTGATGAGACGTTTTACAAGATGATAACCACGAATGATGACACAGTGAAGACGTGGCGTGAATCGTGTACACCAAGATTATGTCGACTTATGAACTCTGTGGTCGAAAACCCGCTGCCTTGTTTATTGTACCTTCCGCATTCAACAGCTTCAGTGACCCCATTCTTAGAAACTCCTCTTTATTGACAAAAAAATATATCAGTATATGTATGATACAAGGACTGAGAGATATATGGAAAATGCTAATGTAATGACACAGCGTTATTCTGCTATGCCTTACCCAAATTTTCGATGAAAACGGCCGCTCCCATCGTGTGCACACAATTCGATTCATCCTATCATTATCTTATCACTCAAATTCTAATGGTTATGCACTGGTAGAGAGGCTTCTGAACCCCTTGTCTCTTATGTGCGGACGTTATGCGGTCGCACCTTGCATGTGTGGTCAGAAAGGGACCAGGGAGTAGAAGGTTTCCTCCTCTTGAAGCACCGCACCTCGGCCGGCCCCCCTGGGAAACTTGCAAGACCTTCCTGCGCGCTCGCTTCAATGAATAGTCGACCAAGATCGTTTTTCAAAGCAGCACGTGCATTCGGCGCTGCTCGCAGTTCATAGAACTCACGGTCACGCGGCCTGTTTCTTACACTTGTGCATTAGCTACGGTTTACTCTAAAACAAATTTCCTCGCTGTTAAATGCCGCTTATAGATGGAGTGTCATGTAATTTCTGCTTTCTCTGCCTTTCTGAGAAAAGCAAATTGTGTGTGAACGTTTTTTAATCACTGGTGAAAGAGTAAGTAGTTATTCTGAGTTGAACGAGGGCGGAAGATGTCAACCTCAGTGATGCAGCATCAACAGGACGAGTCTTTCGATGAGGATGTAATGTGGAACGAAAGTTTCTCTCTGCGTAGAGATTCACTTCAGAGGAGTCAAGATTCTGGAACCGTAACTGACTGGAGTCGAGAAAGCAACTCTCCAACCCGTCAGTCTTGCGGATCGTACGACAGCATCATTAGTGAAAGTGATCAAGACGCCACTTTTGTCACCGTGCTCTCAGTAAACGACGCAGTTGCAAGTGAGCCTTCGTGCTATAACATCCAAGCACCGCCTGCTGAATTTGTTACAGTCTTGCAAATAGGCAACGAAGATTCCGTTCAGTCGGACAGAGGTGTTTGTCTCAGTATCAGTCGAGAAATAACTACGAAAACGACTCCGGACGATTCGTTTGTCGAAGAGGCTGTTGGAGTCCATCGCTCACCGGGCGAGAGATTAGGATTCGGCCTCAAGTTCGTCGGTGGATTAGAGAAAAACACGACAGTGAACAGATTGCTAATTCAGTGTTGCGCAGAGAATAGCCCTGCTTCTGAAATTCGATGTTCGTGGGGTCGTCTGGTCGAAGCAGACGAGATTATGGAGATATCAGGATTCCAAGTAAACACCTTAACCAGGCCTGAAATAGTTTCAAAGCTGACACAAGGCTCAGAAATCCTGTGCTTGACCATTCGACATTACGTAGACGAAAAACAGAGACTTGCCATAGTCAGAAACTTCTTGCAAGTTGCTGCTGCTACCCGAAAACTTGCTCTAGCCAAGAAGAAATCGTCAGTGTCTAGAAAGTCGTCTGCTCAGCGAGAACGTGCTGTAGATGTTCCATTAGAATATTTACAAAATCAGCAGAGAGTCCAGCCTGTAGAGTCGGTTAATGATGGATTCCCTCCTCCAGTTCCACCGAGACGCAGAAGGCGAGCTAAACTCCAGTCGGGAGTGAAGCCAAAGTCAGAACCAGGTCCTACAGAGTCTGAGAAATCCCACGAACCTCTCGTAGATGAAACGGTTCAACCCGGTTCAGCTCCACGTAAACCTCCCCGAAGAAAGTCGATGGCAGTAAGAACTAAGTTACCAGAAATTGAAAGTCAGTCAATCAGTCATCAATCAGTCAGTCAGAAAGTCAGTGAATCAGATTCGAAGAATACCTTGGTACCGGTTCTTTGTGTTGTACTCCAGGAATCTGTCCAAGAAGAGACCAATAGCTTCAGTCCGGACAATTCGAGTAAAGATGCTGTTGCTGATTCTGCCAAGGCTGAAACAGTGGCTGAAACTCCGTTAGAATCTGAGAACGAAGTCTGTAACTCCGAATATATGTTCAGTGAAGTCAATATTAGTGATTTGATCATCCCGCCACCGCCAGCAGAAGTGTACATCGATCTGTTAAGTGAAGAAGATAGAAGGATTAGAAGTTTGCTGGGCAGCGAGTCAGAAAGCGATACTTGTAGCAGCATTTCTACTGTCGTTGACTGTTGGTCCCTGTTGTCTGCTACCGTACCACCAAGTCCGAACTACTATACAACTGAAACATTGAGTGAAACAGCAATCGAGACACGTCTAGAGGGAACTGAACTTCTGCGAGAGCTGCTTACAGAGAATTCTGCTTTTCTCGACAACGTGTGGATGATCAGAAATCTACAAAACGATTTTACTGAAGCCAGTTATACAAAAGATCCTGACGAAGCAAGAGTTAAGGATCCTGAAGATGAAAGTATGGTAGATACGTTGCTAAAACCTCCTGACAGTTTCTTGGACAAGAACGAAGCTCCGAAGGAAGAAGACCGCCATCTTGAAGTTAGTCAGGCAAACGCCATCTATGAGAAACTTGCAGAACTACATTCTGTTATAGCGCCACCTAGCGGTCATTCTGAAAATTACATAACACCCGAAGAGTTGGAGTCCACGATTCAGAAACCAGAGCGCGAAAGAAGCACGTAAGTTTCGTAAACTACCATTATAATCCTAATATGTTCAATAATAATAACAATAATAACAATAACAATAACAGATATTGTGAGTACGCCTACTCTTTAGAAGGACTGGCACTGAAATCAATGCAGTATTCATTTAATTGAATAAATAGTAAGTCGTAGTTAACCAAATAGTTATTTGCAATTAACAAAAGTATGAATTGATTCGATACAGATTATCAATTACTGTCGTCAATCAACAGTTACGTACTGTATCGTCTATTTTAAGACTTCTAAACAAGGCAGCTTGGTACATTTTTTGTGTTTCGCAGTTAGAAAGACGTTATTATAAATTACGACAACATAAAAGAATTACATGGTTCCTTTAGTACGAAAAATTTTTCAATGTTTCAGGTAATTAATTAAATTCCGTACCCTGTTCCCACGAACTCTTGCGGTTAACACGCTGAGGCTGACCCTTGTAATTTGTCTAAATAATAACGTCTAATAATTTGATTGTTACAATTTTTCTATCGCCTCCGCAAGTTTTTCTCGGCTGAATCGGAACTATTTCGGTTACTTGCGTAATAATTTCTGGAATTTCCTGCTTTTTTGTAAGATTTTTTTCGTGGGAGGTGAAGAACGTGGGTCGTTTCTAAGCACTATGATCTGTATCACACAAAAGGTCCTTGAGGACGTTGGGCCCTGTTTTCACGACTGTGCAGCACGTTCTATGATTTCACTGGGCGCGCATTCAAAAGACCACAGAGTTGAACAGATCGTCACGAATCAAAACAAAATTTCTTTTTCAAGTTCTCCTCCTCAATCTTTTCTCTAACTCGACTTTCACGAACTCTCCTTTAAAGATCATTACAGAAACCAGAGTTCATTGGCAAAGCGGAGAAAAAAAGAAAGAAAAATAAAACAGCCGCGCACTTTAAAACTTCTCTAAATCTTTTTTCGCCTAGCAGACGAAGACGAGTCAGCCGAACACCGCCCGAGGCGACGAAAGCCGAGCCGCCAGCAGAGGCCTCTAGCGGCAGGGAACACGAAAGAAGGCAAAATGGCAAGAAACCACTGAATCCAACTGTTGCCAAACAACAGAACCCGAGCGAATCGATCAAGGGGCCGAGGAAAGTCTCTCAAGTCCCCGCAGGAGAACCTGGCACATCCTCAGTCACCAAACTCGACCGGACCGCGGCGGTTGTGGCGGCAACCTGCGGACCTTCGACCCAGCGGCCACAACAACATCCCGGACCTAAAACCCTGAACAACTCAATTACGGACGGCTCGGCAGACCCTCGTAAACGGAAATCTACTTCTCTGAAAGGTAATCCTCTCTAGTAGCATCTTAACTCTGTTAAACCAGAACGCGGACATGACTTGTCCAAAGGACGTACCTCTGCGTTTAAACAAGAGCTTAAAAATGGTTTTACTCAGAAAGGCGCAATAAAACTAAACGTTTTGTTTCGTTAGAAGAAAAACTCGTCGAAAAAGTCGTGAAAAAGTAGACAAAAAAGTGTCAATTGTTGCTCGAGTCGGTAAACTTGGTCAAAGTGGTTAGTCAAGGCCATTTTGGTATTACATTTTAGCCTTCAATTACAACTGTGATTTTCAAATTTTTTTCTTTTCCAGTAGACATCACAGATGATAACATAATAAATAACTATAGAAGTTTGACATTTTCCAAGTCCCAAGAATGTTATAGCATACGTTAAACGGCTTGCAGAACCTTAAGTTAAGTTAACCGAGTTAATTTTAACTCTTAGGATGTTAGTGTAGTATTGTAAGATTGTATTGAAGAGTGGAAGTGCAAAGCTTTGAAGTGGAGGAAGCAGCTGTTGCATTTGACGTGTTCAGTGAGCGAGAAACCGCACAGGTGAGCAGTCGCTTTTTCGCAGCAACACTCTTCACTTCACGGATATCAAGAACCACACAAAAGTATTTCTCATTTGTACCTTTACAAAAGCAGACAACCCAGGTAAAAATCCTAACGTTCACCCTGGTACAGCTATACTGGTATAACTTTAGGAATATCCATATCCCGACTGAAAATTCTCATAGAGTATGTGGAATTTGGAACAGAGACTCAGTGAGATCTCACAACTCTTTAGAATTTCTCACTGAGATCTTACTGAGTCTCTGTTCCAAATTCTACATACTCTATGAGAATTTTCAGTCGGGATATCTCATTTGTGTGATTTATACTGGAATAAGTCCTCTGCAGGGTGTAAATACCATAGTGTTAGACTACACTCACACTAGCTCACTATCCTGGAATAACTTTGGAAATAGCCATATATCTCATTTGTGTGATTTATACTGGAATAAGTCCTCTGCAGTGTGTAAATATAGTGTTAGACTACACTCACACTAGCTTACTATCCTGGAATAACTTTGGGGATAGCCGTAATCTGTCCACTATATGTGTTATTTATACTGGAGCAAGTCCTCTGCAGCGTGTTAGTAATAGTGTTAGACTACTCTTACAGTGGTAAACTATTCTGGTATAACTTTGGGAATCTCTAGTAACATCTCCACTTATGTGTGATTTATACTGGAATAAGTCCTATGCACTTGGCTTACTGTACTGGAAAAACTTTAGGGATACCTATATATCTCTCCATTATGTGTGATTTTAATCTGGAATAAATCCTCACCAGTTCACGCTGACGTATACTATTCTGGTATAACTTTGGTAATAGCCATAATCTGTCCACTACTTGTGATTTTATTCTGGAATAAGTTCTATACACTGACGTACTGTCCTGGAATAACTTTGGGATTAGCCATAATCTGTCCACTATGTATGATTTTATTCTGGAATAAGTCCCCGTCACTCCACCCTGGCGAACTATTCTGGTATAACTTTTTGGAATAGCTCTATCCCGTCACTGTGTGATTTATCCCTGATAGGCGATTTATACTGGAATAAGTCTACTGTATTGTGACGTGGTGTAACCTAGTTAACTATAGTTGTGGACAGTACATTACTGATAACAGCTGATAACTCGTTGATAACACTAAAGATTTATCCCTGATAGGCGATTTATACTGGAATAAGTCTACTGTATTGTGAACTTGGTGTAACCTAGTTAACTATAGTTATGGACAGTACATTACTGATAACATCTGATAACATGTTGATAATAGCTGATAACACGTTGATAACACTAAAGATTTATCCTTGATAGGCGATTTATACTGGAATAAGTCTACTGTATTGTGAACGTGGTGTAACCTAGTTAACTACAGTTATGGACAGTACATTACTGATAACAGCTGATAACATGTTGATAACAGCTGATAACACGTTGATAACACTAAACCCTTTAATGGAATGTGGAATTTTTGCGTGTTATAGGTGATTGACTATTTACAAATTCCAATACCACGCCCACGGTTTTTTATTATTCACAATCAAAAACCAACCAATAAAAATGCGAGAAAAATACTGAAATACCTTTTGTGTTTACTGAAAGCAAAAAAAAAAAAAAAAAAAAAAAGTTTTGTTCAAGTGAAAGAAGAAGAGGAAGAAAACTGCGGTGACCTTCAGACGTCCCGCTGTATAAATCAGCAAACCTTAAAACGCCATTTTGGCTCAACTCTAATCCAGAACGACGCCATTTTACACTTGAGCAATTATCATCTATTTTAATCACTGTTATCTTATTATTATTATATATTAAAGTTATTCACTATTTTAAATGTACAAAATTATTACGGTCTCTTACTAATCATTATTAATGTCGTTACCAGTGTTTCTACTTTCAGTTTTCCCTTTCTGCCTTCCTCCCTTATTTTCCCCTTTTTCCCCTCCCGCACTAGAATAGAATGCTGTGCTTCTAGATTTCCCCGTTTCCCACTTCTCCTATTTCCCCCTTTTTTGAGACCCCATTTTCCCCTTTTTCCCCTCCCGCGCTAGAATAGAATGCTGTGCTTCTAGATTTCCCCGTTTCCCACTTCTCTTATTTTCCCCCTTTTTTGAGACCCTATTTTCCCCTTTTCCAGGGAATTTCCCTGCGAAGTGGAAACACTGGTCAGTTCTGCCATTTATTTTACCATTACTGTTATTACCATTGCTACTGTTATTAACGCTACTTTCTTTATTTAATCATTAGCTGTGTCGCCTATACGTATATGCTATTACATTTTTATTACAGATTTATAAATGATCTACATTATCACTACTACTACTATTATTATCCTTATTATTGGAACTAATATTGTTATTATAACAAATTTTAGTCTCTGGTTTGTTAAGTGGTTGAGGCAAGAGGGGAAAAGGCTGGAGATAACCTTCAAAGAGATAATACATAATACATAATAAATAAATCAAATCAGCCAAGCCAGAGAAGAGAGAACCGGTTGCCGTCCTGGAATGCAGCGATGGGAAACAGTCGCGCCGCCGTCTCTTCTTCTTCTTCTTCTTCTTCTTCCTCTTCTTCTTCTTTTCTTTCTCGCTCTGCTTCTTCTTCCTCTCCTTCTTCATCATCATCATCATCATCATCATCTTATTCTTCTTCTTCCTCTTCTTCCTCTTTTCTTTCTCGCTCTCCTTCTTCTTCCTCTCCTTCGTCATCATCATCATCATCATCATCATCTTATTCTTCTTCTTCCTCTTCTTCTTCTTCTTCCTCTTCTTCTTCTTTTCGTTCTCGCTCTGCTTCTTCTTCCTCTCCTTCTTCATCATCATCATCATCATCTTATTCTTCTTCTTCTTCTTCTTCTCTATCTTCACTTTCTCCTTTTCTTTCTCGTTGCTCACCTTCCTCTTCTTCTCCTTCTTCATTATCATCATCATCTTCTTCTCTTCCTTCGTCATCATCATCATCTTCTTCTCCTTCACTTTCTCCTTTTCTTTCTCTTTCCTCACCTTCTTCTTCTCCTTCTTCTTCATCATCATCTTCTTCTCTTCTTTCACTTTCTCCTTTTCTTTCTCGCTCTGCTTCTTCTTCCTCTCCTTCTTCGTAATCATCATCATCTTCTTCATCTCTTCTTTCACTTTCTATTTTCTTTCTCGCTCTGCTTCCTCTTCTTCTCCTTCTTCTTCATCATCATCTTCTTCTTCTCTTCCTTCACTTTCTCCTTTTCTTTCTCGCTCTGCTTCTTCTTCCTCTCCTTCTTCATCATTATCATCTCCTTCTTCTCCTCTTTCATTTTTTCCTCTTCATTCTCGTTGCTCACCTTCCTCTTCTTCTCCTTCTTCTTCTTCATCATCATCATCATCTTCTTCTTCCTCTCTTCTTTCACTTTCTCATTTTCTTTCTCTTCTTCTCATTCTTCCTCTCCTTTTTCATCATCATCGTCTTCTTCTCTTTCATTTTCTCCTTTTCTTTCTCGTTCCTCGCCTTCCTCTTCTTCTCCTTCATCTTCATCATCATCATCATCTTCTTCTCTTCTTTCACTTTCTCCTTTTCTTTCTCGTTCCTCATCTTCTTCCTCTTCCTCTTCTTCTCCTTCTGTGTTTTTCTTCTTCCTCTGGTTCCTCTCCTTCTTTCTTACTCTTCTTTCTTCACTTTTACTTCTTCCTCTTCTCTTTCACTTTCTCTTTTTCTTTCTCCCTCTACTTCATCATCATCTTCTTCTCCACTTTCACTTTCTCCTTTTCATTCTCGTTCCTCACCTTCTTCTCCTTCTTCTGTGTTTTTCTTCTTCCACTCATTTCTCTCCTTCTCTCTTGCTCTTCTTTCTTCACTTTTACTTCTTCCTCTTCTCTTTCACTTTCTCCTTTTCTTTCTCCCTCTGCTTCATCTTCTTCTTCTCCACTTTCACTTTCTCCTTTTCATTCTCATTTCTCACCTTCCTCTTCCTCTTCTTCTCCTTCTGTGTTTTTCTTCTTCCTCTTGTTGCTCTCCTTCTCTCTTACTCTTCTTTCTTCACTTTTACTTCTTCCTCTCCTCATTCCTCTTCTTCATTGTCTTTTTCTTCTTCTTCGTCTTCATTTTCTTCTTTTTCCTCCTCTTCTTCCTCTTTCTCTTTTCTCCTTCTACTTCCTTACTCTTCTTCTTCTTCTTCCTGCTCTTCTTGCTTTTCTTTTTATTCATCTTCCTCTATTTCTTCCTCTTCATCATCTTTTTCCTCTTCCTCTTGTTCTTCTTCCTCTTCTTTGCCTTTCTTCTTATTCTAGTTCTTTCTCTTCTTCTTCCTGCTCTTCTTGCTTTTCTTTTTATTCATCTTCCTCCATTTCTTCCTCTTCATCATCTTTTCCCTCTTCCTCCTGTTCTTCTCCCTCTTCTTTGTCTTTCTTCTTATTCTAGTTCTTTCTCTTCTTCTTATTCACCTCCTTCCTTATTCCTCTTCTTTTCGTTTACCTGTTTCTTCTACTTCTTGTATATTCATCATCTTCCTTCACCATCATCATCTTTTTCCTTATTCTTCTTCTATTCTTCCTCTTCTCCCTTTTCATCCCACCTTTCTTTGTCTTCATCTTTCTCTTTTCATTCCTTTATCAGCTTTTATCTCTCTTCCTATTTTCTCTATCCCACTCAATCCATCATTGGCCTTCCTCTTCTTCCATTCTACTCTTCATCATCCATCATCATCCTCTTCTTTCACTTTCATCCAGACTTCTCTTTCAACTTGTCTCACATTCAAAACTCACAAAAAGTTGATACCCAGATGCTGTTATCACCCTGTTATCATACGTTATCAACTACCCCATCTGTCGCTTTCAAACGGCCGCCATTTTTCAAAGTTTTTTCCGATGATTTTCAGGTACAATTTACCAATTAGAGAGGAAGAGCCACTTGTGTGGTCTTTAAAAGGCAGCCATTAATAACCGAAACCCATACTCTTCAACATCAATTAGACATTTGTCAATAGGATTCTATCTGGGGGTTCGAAGACTATCTGATAACACGTTGATAACAGCTGATAACACGCTGATAACTCTGATAGCAGCTTATTTACTATTATTTATTATTAATTATCATTATTATGTCTAACAAACTAAATTTAATCATTTTTTTCTTGATTTATTTTGTATATTTTATTTTATATTTTATGACACGATTTATTATAATATAATAATTACGCAGTTTATTGTTATAATAAATTGTTTGATATTTATTACGGACCTGACCTTTTTGATAGATCTTCCCCACCTTCCCATCAAAAATTCCCACGCGGGACCCCCGCGACCTTTTCCCAATGAAAAATGAACGCGGTGAAAAAAAAAGCGTGGGAAAAATTACTCCTACTTTTTATTAATAACCAAATTCAATAAGTGTAATAATAGTAATTAAAAAATTATTCACAGTAGTAGTAGTGGTGGTAGGAGTAGGAGTACGAGTAGAAGGAGGAGGAGGAGTAGTAGTAATAGTAGTAGTAGTAGTAGTAGTAGGAGTAGTAGTAGTAATTGTGGTAGTAGTAGTAGTAGTAGTAGTAATTGTGGTAGTAGTAGTAGTAGTAGTAGGAGTAGTAGTAATTGTGGTAGTAGTAGTAGTAGTAATTGTGGTAGTAGTAGTAGTAGTAGTAGGAGTAGTAGTAATTGTGGTAGTAGTAGTAGCAGTAGTAGTAGTAATTGTGGTAGTAGCAGTAGTAGTAATTGTGGTAGTAGTAGTAGTAGTAGTAGTAATTGTGGTAGTAGTAGTAGTAGTAGTAGGAGTAGTAGTAATTGTGGTAGTAGTAGTAGCAGTAGTAGTAGTAATTGTGGTAGTAGCAGTAGTAGTAATTGTGGTAGTAGTAGTAGTAGTAGTAGTAATTGTGGTAGTAGTAGTAGTAGTAGTAGGAGTAGTAGTAATTGTGTAGTAGTAGTAGTAGTAGTGTAGTAGCAGTAGTAGTAATTGTGGTAGTAGTAATAGTAGTAGGAGTAGTAGTGGTAATTGTGGTAGCAGTAGGAGGAGGAGGAGTAGAAGGAGGAGGAGTAGTAGAAGCAGTAGCAGTAGTAGCAGTAAAAATAGTAATAATAATAATAGCACACTAGCATACGAATCTGTCGATTGCGTGGACATTTGGTGAAATGTATATTAACAAAGTAAACATACTGTCCATGGATTCGGCAGATATATAGTTATATTGTAATGTTTGTTATTCATGTACATTTTCAAATAGGTGGACAAGGTTTAAATTTTCAGTATGCGATTCTTTAACATTATCTGTCCACGTAATCGACAGATATTTGTTACTCAAGTGTTACTACTACTACTACTACTACTACTACTTTTTTATAATTAATTATGATTATATTTCTCAAAGGAGCGACGATGGATTCTCCGTTACGATCCTCTCGTTATTCCGGATCCGTTTCCAGCCTTACCGGTTCCTGCGATCCGGATCCCAGGAACCGGATCCGTCTGTCGTCAACATGGCGACGAGACGAACGCAGCGAGAAAAGCGTCAAGGACAAAATCGCTTTATTCACCACAAATCCCGATCCTGCTAGCAAAAAATCTCTACAAATCTCAGTTGTAGGAAAATCCAAATCCGTCGGAAATTTAATGGAAGATTTACCGGTTACTGTAACGGTTACCGGAAAGATACCGGATCCCGTAGTAACCGTTACTGAACTTGCGGAGCGCAGACGTAAGACGTTGTCCAAACTGCGAGGATTGGTGATTCCCGACGCGGATAAGAATCCTGCAAAAGTGATTCAGCTCCCGAGAATCATCAGTAAGGGTTCTGTGATTCCCAACCAAGATTCTTGCAAAGATTCTTGGAAGAATCTCAAGAATCTTGATCAAGATTCTTCCAAGAATCACGAGGAAACCAGCGATTCGGACTCAGCTGTGAGTTTGGGACGATCTTTCAGTCCACCGGATTCTCCAATCCAACATGATTCTTGCCAAGAATCTCAAGAATCTTTCCAAGAATCTCAAGAATCTTGCGAGACATCTGCAAGAATCTTGAAAGCCCACAGTGTGGAAGCAGCGAACCGGAGGAACGTTCTTCAGTCTGCTAAGCGCAGCTCCGGAGGTTCGCCCAAAGACCTTCAGATCAAAGCGCTGGAACAAAGCGCAGGATTCTCAACGAAACCTAAGAATCTAGAGAATGATTCCTTGAAGACTAAAGCAAGTTTTGGACCAGAAGAAAAACCTAAGAAACTTCCCGCAAGGACTGCGTTTATTAATGAAATCGACGAAGAAATTCCTCCGTTGAAGTCTTATGGAAGCCCCAAACCAACAAGTAAATTTACTATTTGTTGAATAATATTTATCAATTATATCTATAAATCAAAATAAATTATGGATTGATTTAATTATTAAATTTATGAATTGTAATCGATTTTTAAAATTATAATATCGATTCTTGTTTCAGGTAAATCGAATACTATCTCCGTGCAGAAGACTATTGAAGTACAGTCGGACCAAACTGGCACGGGTCCCGCGCTAAATTCGAGCAGCAGCGAGCTAATCTGTCACACGACCCGCGCCAAATCTACAATCTTCCTGGTAAGCAAATAAATTTAAAAATTCAATATTTTCTCATTGTATTTGATCATAATAATTCTCAATATTATCATAATTGTTATTTATTGTTTTTCTATTTTTAAAGGAGGTAAACCAGCCCGATTTCATCGCTAAACTCAATAAAGATGGCCTCGTGAAAACTTCTCGATATATTCGCCAGGATCCGTTGAAACCAAACAGGATCCTTAACGATTCACCCAAAGCAAACACTTCCGCTGTCAGAGACACTGAACGTTACAACGATATCGTTTCTTCTATCGATGCCAAAAGTCTCGAGCGACCTTTACTGAACGGGAAAGACTCGTGCAAACAAAAAGTAAATGATCCAAAAATTATAGTTTCCATTAATCGATTCACCAATAACAGAACGGAGAAATGAAATTTTTTTTTCAATTAAATAGGATATTTTAGAGGATGAGTCTCCGCCAAGTATCTTTTCGACTAATAATAGCGAACGACTCGTTGAAAAGAAGCGTGAGGATCGACGGGAAAAGCCTCTGGACGAAGTCGAGGGACCTGTACATAATAAAAATAACTCTGAATTGATAACTGCGAAACTCCATAAAGACGGAACAGGGCTGGGGTTCAGTCTGAACGGTGGAAAAGACTCTCTGCAAGGCGACAAGCCTCTGACGATCAAGAAAATTTTTAGCGGTACGTGTAAATATTTATTTTAAGTTAATTACACGCACTTTTTCGTACTTAAGATTTATTTGTTCGATTATTTACACATTTATGATTATTTTATTTCGTTGTACAAAATCTCTTTATCTTAACATTTTATTACTGTTATTATTATTTTCATTTTAGGAGGCCCAGCTTTCAAGTGTGGGACGCTTCAAGTCGGTGATGAAATTCTAACGATAAACGGATGGGAAGTTAGCGGCATGTCTCGAATAGAAACGTGGAACTTCATGAAAAAATTACCGGACGGGACGGTCACCGTTCGCGTTAAACGGTCAGCGCTGGACTTTGGAAACTGAGACGAAAACTTATAAATATATTTTATCGTTTCACTTATCTGGGTGACGGAAAGTAATAACACGGCTGTAAATAAAGTATCGTTTCACGTTATGTTTTTCTTGGCATTTTATTTTATTTTTAAAAATTTATAAAAATTTCTGCATCCACGTTATGTGTCGCTCAACCAACCAGTTCTGGCTCTCGTCAAAATTTACAGATTTCCGAATTTTTCCCAGAAATTTTTCGTCCGTCAGCAGCAGGTCTCCTGAATCTGAAAACTGATGTAGACGTTGTAGCAGAAATCTACGATGACTCCACAATGATTCATGTCCGGGATACAACAGGATCAGATCACTGCTGTGCGACATTTCTTCGTTCAAACACAAAATTAAAACTTCTAAATTTAAATTGGAAAATAAAAATTGACGATACTGCCATCCACTGTGGTCAGAAACATTAACTTCTGTCCACGTTTGGGTTATTTTCAAATCTTTTAACAGCAAATTGTCAGAGAAATTTGAATATCGCATGATCCACTGTCGATGAGTCCAGGCATGGTAGTTGCTCTTAACTTTTGACGCAAGCTGCAACGATAACGTTAATTCATCATTCACTCGTTCAGGATCAAACGGCAAATTTTTGAAGATCCAACGTCTGTGGGCCAGAGCTTCGACACATTTTGGTTTGCGTCTCAGAACGATCAGCGATAGCTGAATATCATTTTCCCAGTTCAGAAGTCCAGCCTCGATTAACTGTTTCCGCAGATTCCAGAACGACAAAACGTCAGGATTAATCAGTAAGGCTCCGAGTGAGTATCGAGCAAGTCTTTCAGAGTTTTGTTTAAGTTTTTTCCGTAATTTAAAACATGATTTGTAGCAAAAAAGATAGAGACTCTTTAAACACCACGATTCTATCGCTAAACAGTTTTCTGCATAAAGAATCGGTGAGCGATTAGTCGACTGAGCGCTCGGCAGAATCTCAAATCCGTTCCTGAAATAAAGAGAAAGTATAGAATTAGGTTACGTTTGTTGCAATGCTCTAAATTGGATTAATTAAAGTATAATAAGAAATTTTAAACAATAATATTCATCTACTGAATTAGCGAAACTACGAAATGATAAACGTTAAATTCCTTGAGAGAATTATAAATAATTTAAGTTTTGAATTAATATGGAAAATTTTAGTCATTTGATTACACAGTAGGGTTTTTGGACAGCAAGGATAATATGTCGTTCAGTATTTTTTCTTCTAAACAGTGACGATCATAGTCCTCCTCCATGATGACAGTTGCTTTGTTTTGTTTACATGCAGTATAGCCGGGTTGTGGCTAAACCAGTGCTTCCACTTAGGGTTTTCTGGTCGAGAGGCTTCTGTTTTCCCTTTATTTCCCTTCGTCCGGTACAACTAGATTTGCTTTTTTCCCCTTTTTCAAACGTCCAAATTTCCTTTCCTTTTTCCCTACTGCATAAGAGCTCAAAAACTTACTTCAGCTATATACTGGTTAGAAGTACATGTTTCATACTCGGAAATTTACGTTTTCCCTTAATTTCCCTTAATTTCCCTTTTCCCTTTTTAAGGGAACTTCCCTGCAAAGTGGAAGCACTAGGCTAAACAGATAGTTTGATCATCAACTTAATTGTTTTATTAATTAATTATCCACCTCTTAACGTATTATACATTATATTGTTAGATTAATTGTTATTAATTTATGTTCAAGTAATTCTGTTTAATGTATTGCATACTTTTGCAAAGATTGTAGAATTTTTATTTACTTTCTATTTTATTTTGTTATTTCATATTTTATTCCCGTAGTCTTTTAATGTTTTCCATAAATTTGTATTCAGAATATTTAGTGATTTCATTAATTTGATATTTCTACATTTTTCGGTTAGTTTATCTTAATCAACAATATAAAACAATAATATCAATGATCCGTTTATTCAGTTTCCATTTCATTTCTATCATTCGCTTCCTCATCGTCTTTCATTAGATACTTCTCCATAACTTCCCCGCATCTTTCATACTCAAATTGGGCTCCCACCGCACAAGCAAACAAACTCTGAACCGTATTTTTCTCTCCAGCTTTATAGATATAGCCGTTAGCTTTATCCACAGCGGCTCGGATCGTCTGCATCCTCTTGGCGTCGTTCACCGCCAACGGGACGAAACTCACCAGGGCGTAGTTTTCAATCAAATCTACGAGGGCTGAGTTGAGTTTGTAGTACTTTCTCGTAAAGGGGTCATCGTTGAGCGACTCGATAAGGTAACCCAAGTCGAGGACTTCGGTGTAAAAATCAATATTAAACTGCAGTTTGCCGTACTGTTGGGCTAAATCGATTTTAGACAAGACGTTGACGTGCGGCAGTTCGATCTGCAGCATCGTCGACAGCGATGTGAGCAAAACAGCAACAAATTTCCCCGGGTCGCTGCAGTAGTGCGAGTCGACCAGGTGAACAGCGCAAAGTCTGAATCCGAATTTCTCCAGTTTGTGTAAAATGCTTTTGACAGCGTTGTTGTGTGTATACAGCTCCACCTTTGAGTAATAAAAATAAGAATAATTATTATGCTTAATTGCAATAAAAACTTCTTTGATAAGGTTTAGCGTACCTGTCCAGGAAAGTCGAAAATAAAATAGGAATCTTTATGTTTCTCGATTTGCGTAAACAGCCAATCGGTATTTTTTTCCAGATACTCCATGGCGTAAACTAATCCTCCATTGGGTCCCAGTTTCAAATTTTCCATAACGTCCTCCACTGTGATTAGGGCGGAAATATCGATCTGCGGTTCGTAAGGTAAAGCGTCGTTGGCCGGATCTAATATAATATGTTAATTTCAATGTAATAGGTAATAGGAGTATGTATTTAAATGCATAAAACTTAAATTGAATTATAAAATAATTCAAGAGTTAGAACGTAATATAATATATTACTAATGACCTTAATAATAAGATAATACAACAGAGAATACAGTAATAGTAACAAAAATTAACTTAAACTAGCTATTTAATTCATAATTAATATTAAAACTTCCACTAATACCATTACCTAAATTAACTAAGGCGACTTTGCGGTTGAGGGAACGCAGAAATTCTGCCATCGCGTTGCAATAGGTAGTTTTCCCGCTTCCCGGTGGACCAATCACCACTTGGCCGAATAACGTCACGTGACCGCTCATTTTTGCCTAAAATTCAAAATTATAGAAAATTCTGACATTACAACATTAGACTATTATAGTTTACTGTGAATAAAGAACTTTGTATTTACGATTAAAAGTGGGTAAATTATAATTATTTTCTAAGTAAATAAAGTAATTAAAACTATTTTTACAACAATTAACAAAACAAATACAGTTGTTTTTTTTAATTTACTATTATTTATTATTAAATTTTTTAAATTTTTCGTATTAAACAATTTTATTTAAATATTAAGTTATTTATATGAATATTCGTGTTTAACACAATATATAATAATCATGCGACTAAGTATTAATGAGTTACAAAATATTCTCTATAATAATAATTTACAATAAATATAATAATATAATGATCAGCGTACGATAAGCGAGATTTCAGAATTTCCGCAATTTTTCGCAAATTCTGCGGGGACAGGTCCTTAAGAGCAAGGCTCAGCAACAGCGGTTTGTCCAAATCTAGAAGTTCTGCTAGAAAACGAGCGGCAGCGTGCAGAGTCTCGTCGTCTCGGCCAAACAATACTCTTTAATAAAACAGATTTTCCAAAATTATTTTGCTGCCATTTGATTCTTTATAATTAAATTGTTTTGCTGTTACTAGATTATAGTTTTCCTAATACCTGACGCTGAAGACGAAGCTGCTTTCTCTTGATTCCTCTTCCGCAACGTCCTTCCTCACTTCAACGATATTCCCGACTTTCCCAAACTCCGTTACAACTACAAATACTCTGTCCCTGCAATTTAATCAAAAATCAACTTACTTAACTGTGAATTTTTAGTACAAAACAATAAAATAACTAACGAGAAGTTGGACGTGACAAAATCGATGTGCTTTTCGTTAACAACTGCTGCGAAAGTGGACGATTTAACGGGAAAATTGTCCATAATCAAACTGCTCGCATGGCTTCTGTTGAATAAACGAAAAAAAGAATAAAAAATAATCTGTGGAAAGCTGATTTTATTTTCTTAGGATTTAATAGACACTAAATTATTTTTCAATCGGCAGACTGGATTTTCTCAATCATCCGTTTGTGATAAAAATCTCGATACTCAGGAGGCAGTACTGAAAGCTGCTTTAACGCTGTGTCTACCAACTGAAGAGCCTGAAAAGCAACAAAAAAAGAATCTTCATTATAATGATTTTTGAATAAATATATATTTGCTCGTACCCTAGCTGCTGGCAGAAGATCCTTGTTTCCATAAGGATCCTTTTTATCGTACAATTCATGCTCAAGATTTTTCCAAAAGACGTTGACGGCAACGGAAAAATCAAGAGCTGTGACGTTATGGAACCAGAGGGCAGGCAGAAACAAAATGTCCCCTTCTTCGAGAAAACATTCGATCTTTTCTGCTTTCAGGAAATTGGGAAACCTTTCCAAGTCAGGGTTATCGATATCGATGACTTGCGATTTGTCTCCGCTAAGATAAAGGTATGGAGTATCGGCGGGCGAAAATAAAACTACTCGTTTTCTTCCTCGAACCTGAACGAGCAAGTTGTCCATGACGTCGTAATGTGTCCATAACTGAACGCCTTTTGACGAAACGCGGAAAACTGAAGAAAATACATCTTTGTCGCGAATCAGATTCGGTGTTTTGAAATCGTTTTTTAGTTCGGGGTAGTGTGTTTGAAAAATCGCAACTTCTCTGCCGCGCGGGTCGTTTCCAATCGATCGTAAATAATAGACTTCGTCTGGAGAAATGAAATATTCATCGTGCACGTCTTCTGCGGCCCGCTTGACTAAATCGTTGAACGCCATTGTTTTGTATAGGAAGTTTTTAGTGAGAAAGTCCATTTGCGTTGTTGAGGAAACATGTACTTTGGTTTCTCGAGAACCAATTTGGTTGGTTAAATATTCAGGAGACCATTTTTCGCGACACTCGCCAATATCGAGTCCTCGGAGAATCGCGGGAAATCGTTTGGGTTGAATGATATTTTGAAATTGTTCATTGGTGACGTTGTAATGAATCTCAACTTCTTTGGATGACATGACAGCAGCAATTTTTATCTCTGCTTATTTATTTTAGTTCATAAAAGTGGCTAAATATAATTTTCTTTACGAGAAATAAGTGTTTCTACGTATTATTTACCTTTTAATAAGCCAAAAGAATGTTCAAGTTTTGTAAATGGAAAAATTTGGTGGCAATTTCAAGTTCAAGCGCACCGCCTGTTTGCCTGTTCTATCGTCTGCTAAGATCAATTTGTAGGGAAATTCCCTGAAAAGGGAAAATGTGGATACAAAAGGGAAAAATAAGGGAAGACTATACGGGGAAATTTGGAAATACGCTGTTATAGTTTTGCACCGAGGGGGAAAAAAGGTAAATAAGGGAAGAGGGCAGATTGAGGGGAAAGTGATATTAAAGCTTTACATGTCAGCACTGGGGGAAAAAGGGAAAACTGACAGTAGAAATCTTGACCATAAAATAGAGCGGGAAACCTAGCGGCAAAATCATTAACCAAAAGTTTAAAATAAATTTTTTTTAAGTTTCTTGATAGTAAAATTCTAGAATCAAAAACACAAAGTATGTCTTCAAAAATGTTTATCATTAGAACTGGAGTGTGTAGATTAAAAGACAACTGATGTGATAATACTATATAACCGTTCAATAAATAATATTTATTTACAAAACTTTTACAGGTTCACATACAATCAGCAACATCAGCTTAATATGTATTTTTACTGACAATTTTCCTCTTCGAAAACGTGCGGCTGCATAAATAAGCCTTTCCCTTTGAGCTTGACATTGACCTTGCCCACCTTAAAAAGTTCCGGACATTTCAGACATTGTCTGTAACAGCATTATAATAAAATACAAAACTTAACCAGACATTTTTCATTAAACAAAGAAAAAAATAAATTGAATGCGTTACGTCGTACCAGACATTTATCTAAGTAGTATGTTTTTTTAACACTAGATGGCGCTGTTTCTATATTTGCAATACACCCTTATTATTTATCTAATATTTTTCTCGTGTTCCATTTCATTTGGAACAGGTGGCATTCCATCTTCAATCGAACACTTCCGCTGAACGTAAACAAAAACATTTCAAAACAATAAACTATATTATGCCAAAACACGACCGGCGTGTCCAGGACTAAATCATACACAGGGACAAAAAAAAAAAACAGAGATGGACTACGATACAGTTAATTTAATTCAAGGTTAGAAAGAAGTGTCCGTCCATCCCCCAAATCAAAGATTTTTAGAAAATATAACTGTTTCGTGTTTGTAGTTGTGTGTTGCTCGTCTTACCTGTCCTACCTTTACCATCTGCTGGCTTCATTCTTCAACAATGTACTGTAATATTTCACACTATAACATATAAATGTGACAAATCTGTGCGTTTTTCAGAGCTTTTTCATAATTTTTTTTTCACATTTCAGAAGGAAGAGGGTCTACCGCATCAGGCCACTCGGACCAGTTAATTGCTGAATCCCTCACTACCAGAGCCATGAAGTTGAAAAGCTGTTGTACCGAGTTTTTTTCTGGGATCTGGAAAGCCCTGAGAATAGTCACGGTTGAACCAGTACTGTTGCTCTACATGCTGGCTACGTTTATGCAGTATTCAGTGTTCCAGGATCTAGTCTACCAGAAGACGTGTGCGGAAAACTTCAACCAGACGATTTGCCAGAACCTGAATAACGCCAGCAAGGAAGCGTTAGACGTCGTCCAGGAGCAGGCGTCACACTGGATCTTGGGGTCGACAGTTGCTTTAACCATTCCGTCCATCATCGTAGCCAACTACTTAGGCTCCTGGTCTGATCGTTTTGGCCGCAAGTGGATCCTGGTGCTTCCCGCACTCGGAATGATCATTGCCAGTATCGTTTACATTCTCATGTCCCTTTACGATTCAGTTCCGGTCTCGTTCATCATTCTGGCCAGCTTTTCTTCTGGAATCTTTGGTGGGTTTGTCAGCTGTATCATGGCAGTCATGAGCTACATCTCGTCCATCTCGAGTGAAGAGAGTAGGTCCCTAAGAGTCGCTATGCTCGAAGCAATGACGTTTATCGGAGGTACTGTAGGTCCGTTCATTGGTGGTGCTATCTTATCCACAACTGATAGCCATGCCTCGGTTTTTGCCGTTATTCTAGCCTGTTACGTTCTTATTGTAATTTACGTTATTTTTGGGGTTCCCTCTGTGAACGTTACCCCAGAAAACGATGATCGTTGTCTCGATGAACGTGCTGGCTGCAAGTCGTATGTTAGCTGCAATCACGTTCAGCAAACAGTCAAAACGTGTTTCCAGAAACGGCCCAACAATAAACGTCGAAATCTTTTACTTCTTCTCGTCGCTGCACTCGTTACAATGACTGTAACAGCTGGTAAAACCTAAAATCTCTAAATTTCGAAATTTTATACTTTAAATAAAAATGCTAATTATTTTATTTTTTTTACATTTTTAGGAGAAATGGATATTGCCTATCTCTATACCAAAGATGACCCTCTAGCTTGGGACTTTACTGAATACAGCACATACTTTGGCTTGAAGTACGGAGTCGGAGCTTTAGCTTTAATCGCACTTTCACCGATGGCTCGTTGTCTGGGTCTTCACGAGACGTTTTTGTGCTGCGTTGGTCTCGTATCGAAAGGTGCAGGTCTTGTTCTGCATGGATTTGCGACAACTTCCCCGGAGATGTATGCTGTGCCGTTTGTATCCATGCTCAACACGTTTTGCCTGCCGTCCATTCGATCGCTGTTATCGAAACAGGTGGACGAAAATGAGCTCGGTAATATTACACGCATGTAACCCACATTAAAATACTGCCATGAGCAAAAATAAAGTATCCACCTGGATAAAAGAATGTCGGTGTAAATAAACCCGAACACTACCATTTCGGTCAAATAGAGGTCAAAAGGGTTCAAATCAATTCAGTTTTCACTCTAGTTGTGAATTTGATCGCTAAAGTAATAGATTCACTGATTTTAACGCAACTTTATTTAATCTGGGCGGATACTTTTTTTGGCTCATGGCTGAACCTTTTATATAGTTTTGCACAGTACAAAACACTGTAAAAGGCACTGTAGTGGTGATTTTTCGTATTTCCAGTTTGAAATAATTTGTTAATATAATTTTATTCTTTTTCAGGCAAGCTCTTTGCCTTTGTGGCATCGGTAGAAAATATCTGCACGTTACTAGGCTCGTTGATTTTCAACAGCCTTTACCCACTGACTCGTCCCGTTTTCCGTGGCTTCGAGTTTTTACTCGCAGCAGGACTTTTGATCATTCCTTTACTCATTATAGGGTAATATATGTCTGTATTTCTTTATTTAACTTTATTTTTAATTACTATTTAATATGAACTGCCAAATGTTTTAATTGATTATTATTATTTATCTATATTAAATATTTTGCTATTTTTATTACTTTATTATGAATTATCAAATATTTCTTTATTTTTTGTACGAACTTATATTATTATATTTTGTCTATTATTTTCAGATTTATAGGTTTCTCGCTCCGCAGAGAGAGGAGAGCACAAGAGACCCCGCTAGAAAGCAGTGCCACCACCAGTTAAATAACGAAATAACTTTACAACTGTAGTTTTTAGTTGTTTTTATTAGAGACTAATTTTTGGAAAGGTTAGTGCATTTTACAAGTTTTATATTTGATAATAAACGGTTTTATAAAAATTTGTACGCAGTTAGATCACGTAATGAATAGTCAGATGACACATCAGAGAAATTGATTAAAAAATTAAAATTAATATCAACACGAAAACATGAATTTTACTAACTATTATTAGTTACGGAAACAAATAGTGTTTCCATTTTTCAGGAAAATTCCCTGGAAAAGGGAAAAACGGGGTCTGAAAAGGGAAAAACAAGAGAGGAGGGAAAAGGGGAAACCTAGAACCTTTATACTATCGCACGAAGGGGTAAAAAGGGAAAGATAAGGGAAGAGAGGGTAAAAGGGAAAATTGAGAAGTTGAAACACTGAATAAATATATTTTCTGTGATATTACTGTAGGAATAATGTTTAATTAACCAACCGATTATTGTTCATAGGTAAATTACAAAAATAATACGTTTAAATATTATATCCCTATTTCATTATAACCTAATATTATGCGTTATTTGTTATTTTTCGTTGATCCTTTGGATCAAATTATGATATGTTGTGTTTTTATAGTAATTTAATTATATTATTTGTAAATAATACAATAAATCATGTTTTAGTAATGCGTATCATAGTTTATCTCCGCAGGATGCTGGTTAGCTATAGCCTTATGTTATATTTTGCTTACTGATTGAAGTTAATAGCTGGAAACGTCAAATTATTTCTATACTGATCAATTTATCTTTAATCGCTTCCACCACTCGAAAGAGTAAATACTTTCGTCAGCGATGTCGCAGTTACGAGCCGCAGGCCTCATCATTTATCGAACGATTTCAAATCGTATCGAGTACCTCCTGATGCAAACTTCCTATGGAGGAAATCACTGGACACCTCCAAAAGGCACAAATTAAAATAATTAATTATTGATTATTCAGTATATTTAATTAATTGTGTAATTACAGGTCATACCGATCCTGGGGAAGATGATATGCAGACTGCCCTTCGGGAAACGGAGGAAGAAGCCGGGCTAACGACCGACTACCTAAAAATAACAGATTTCAAACGGGAACTGAATTATTCAGTAAATGGAAAACCTAAGACTGTGGTTTATTGGTTAGCTAAATTGATTAACAATAATACTGCTGTAAAAATGTCTGACGAGCATCAAGATTATCGCTGGCTTCCGCTGAACGAGGCTTGCGAACTTGCTGGATTTTCCGATATGCAAAATTTGTTGAAGGAGTGTGAGTGTTATTTGAAAGAAAATAATTTGTAAATTCAACATGATTAATAAACATTTAACAAAATGATAACAAAAGATTTAAAACAAAATTTTCGAGGCTCATCTGAATTCGGAATTAGTAAAACGTAAATTCACCAGATAAATTCAAAATCAGTTTACTGTAAGACTTATAAAAATAAATTTAGTTATTTCAGATTTTAAATTATTTTCCTATTTCTTTCTAATTTTTGGAACGTTATAATTTAATCCAGTTTGATAAAATATTAAATTTCAAAAACATTCTTCTTTCTAAAATGGATCTGGTATTTAAAATAAATTTAACTGAAACAATTAATCTTTAAAATAATTATTGCAATGAATTTAAATTTTAAATTAAATATATTTGATCAAGTTTAATATGATATTTGTTTAAAAAGCGAATTTTCATTAATAAGAACATGTGGCAACGCTGAACCAAATTTGAAAATCCGACCGTTGTTTTGATATCTTGTCCTTGGACACTTCTCTGTTGTTTACAAATACGAAATTTTTAACTAAAACTCAGTTGCAATTCAGCACTTTAAAATAAATATAAAATAACCGGAAGTTGTAAAGTAATGGGAGTAAAAGGATTATGGACAGTATTAGAGCCAGCGGGAAAGAAGACCCCGCTCGGCGAACTCAGCGGGAAAGTGCTGGCAATTGATCTGAGTTGCTGGGTCTGCAGCAGCCAAATCCTACCAAATCACGTGCAAAAACCCCATTTAAGGTAAAATATCAATTCTGTAAAACAGCTAGGCACAAATGTGCTAAAGTGATGTGCTCTAGTTGTATCTCATGATGTAACCTCTAACTAAAATGTTGTTATTAAAATTTGTAGGAATTTGTTTTTCAAGACAGCCTGCCTGCTCGATAATGACATTCTGCCCGTCTTTGTTTTGGAAGGCGATGCGCCAGAACTGAAACGAGGGACCATGCAAAAACGATCAGAGCTTCGTTTCCAGTTGTCTGAGTCTAAGACCAAACACTCGATCTCTCGAAAAAACTATAAAACCATTGAGAAAGAATGTACTCAGTTACTGACGGCTATGGGGGTCCCTTTTATCAGAAGCAGTGGTGAGGCAGAGGCCATGTGTGCGGCTCTGAACAAAGCGGGAATAGCTGACGGTTGCGTTACTGAGGATGGAGACGCTTTTCTCTACGGAGCGAAAACTATTTACAGACAACTGAGCATTGATCCGAGCAGTTTTAACTGCACGGAGTACAGGATGGAGAGCATTAGATCCATACTAAACTTCTCTAGAGAAAAACTTATCGTTATGGCTGTGTTAGTAGGCTGCGATTATCTTCCCGAAGGTTTGCCAAGCGTGGGGAAAGAGACGACGATAAAGCTGCTGAACGGCTGGCAGAACAAAGAAGCAGTGGTCCGACTGAAATCGTGGCTTGACAACTGTTGCCAGTTGTTTGAAATCCCGCAGAGACCTCCGCACTGCAGTCACTGCAAACATCCAGGTTTGCTAAGATCTCATACGAAGAGCGGCTGCATTTACTGCAAAACAACGCAGGGCTGCAACGATACCGTCAACGCTAACAACTGTCATTGCGAATGGCACTTGAACGAAAATACTTATCTCGAGCAGAGCATTAGAACCAAAATCAAAGAAATTCCAGCTGAATTGATACATGAAATTATTAATGAATTCCTTACAGGAGCAGAACAAGAAATGCCTCGTAAATTTATTTGGGAAATGCCAGAGATTGAGTCTTTGTTAAAAACACTTCAAATAAAACTTAACTGGAAGGAAGACTATGCTCTGAACAAAGCGATACCTCTAGTAACACGCTGGGCTGTCAAAAATCCCGAACATTTGAGTAAAATTCCATTAAAGGCCTGTAAAATTATTAAGAAAAAGGTTCAAAGAGGCAAACCATTGTATGTTGTTGAATGGTCCAGCGTTAAAGATTTCGGGCAGTTGGAAAATGTTTACGAAACTACAGAACCTCGTCATTTAATCGAAAAACATTTTCCAAAACTGGTTGAGTCTTTTGGTGCGAAAACCTCGAAAAAGAAAATTGCTAAGAGATCAGAAACTTCTTCGAAAGTCAAGGGACAAAGAGATATCAGTGAAATGCTGGAGACGATGAATCTGAAAGCATCTCAGGAATCTTCAGATTCTGATTTATCTGTTATTATTGAGACGGAGAAAACTGCGAATGGATCAGGAACTACAAAAGTCAAGGGGCAAAGAGATATCACTGAAATGCTGCGGACCATGAATCTGAAAGCGAGTCGAGAATCTTCAGATTCTGATTCAGACTTATCGATTATCGTCGAAACAATTTGCAATAGGAAAACCGCTCCCACAGCCCGAACCACAATGAAGGAAACTACAAAAGCCAGTCCGATCTATGATGTATCATTTGATTGTACAGCTGAAACTGTCTTTAATACTCAGAGAAAAGCTCTGCTCACCAGTAGGGTCAACCGTAGTCCTCCTGCTGTTGTATTTGAACTAGGAAATACTTCAAATGCTAACTTGACCCCTGATACATCATCTGACACAGCGAGAATGGACTCTACTACTTCTAGCAAGCCACTTCTCAGTGGTAGAGTGAACAGTAATCCCCTTGCTCTTGTACTTAAACTAGGAGATACTCCTGAACCAAGTTCTACCCCTGATATATCATTTGACACAGCGAAATGGGACTCTGCTAGTCCTAGCAAGCCTTCTTTCAGTGGTAGATTTAATAACAGTCCTCCTGCTCTTTTACTTGAACAAGGAGATACTCCGACAGCTAACTTGACCCCTGAGACATCATTTGACACAGCGAGATGGGACTCTGCTACTCCTAGCAAGCCTTTTCTTAGTGGTAAAGTTAGCAGTAGTCCTCCTGCTCTTGTACTCGAACTAGGAGATACCCCTAAACCCAATTTCTACCTCGATTTATCATTTGACACTGCAGCGGAACGTGACTGCAATACCCCAACCGAAAGTCTACTCAGCCGTAGAGTTAGTAGCAGTCCTCCTGGTATTACAATCGAACTAGGAGATACTCCTAAACCCAATTTCAACCTCGATGTATCATTTGACACTACAGCAGAGTGGGACTGCAACTCTTCGGTTAAAACTCCAGTCAACAACAGAGTTACGAATAAACCTGACTTTGACGAGTTTGATTACAGCACACCGTTACCACTGAATGAAAGAATTAAACTCAGACTGTAAGAAATCCTTTTGCATGTAGACGTTATATTTACCTCTATTATAGAAATAAAAAGTGTATTTAAAGCTCTCATCTATTGCATTCGTTTCTTATTCATTACACTTGAGAATTTACTTCAAAGAGCAAAGATGAACCGAAATTTTGATTAACGCTGTCAGACGCTACTTGTAATACGATTCATCATTGGTTTACTAGTTTACAATTAATTAAAAATTCATAAAAGTATTAAATCATAATGTACAGTATCCTTCCAATGAAAACAAACCAAAACAAGAAAGAAGCTCCCGCCAAAATCATTTAAAAATTCGTGCTGCGTTGCCAGGTTTGAAAAAAACATATCTTAGTGAACAACAAAAATTATATATTTTCTACAAACTGCAAATAAATTCCTCAACTTCGTAAATCTCATAAAATTAAGTTAATTATTATATCCAGTAAAACTTGATCATTTCTTTTTATATTATTTTATTAGTATTTTTTACTGAAAATTATTTTTCGAGAACCGTCAGACGTAAATACATCCACCTAGCGGGAAATTGAACGCAATGTCGACGTCAACGATTAACTTTTGAATGGGAAAAATTAAATTTTGAGTAAAAATGGACTCGGACAGCATTTTAAAAGGCAGCATTCAGTCTGCCTCATATAACATCGTATTGCAGGTATATGAAATACAGATGTCATTGATATTTTAAGTATAAAAATAATTTTGTTGTATTTGTTGTTTTTCAGATTTCCTTCAGGATCATAACATTCCTCCTGAATGGATTCATCCTCCACTATGTCACACAAGATGTCTTGGGTATTATTAACGTCCGTCTCATGCTGCTCTTCTCGACCGTCATGTTCGTCAGTCGAGAAGCTTTCCGCAGGGCCTGCCTCACAAAAACGAGCCAACACAACTGGCCGCAAGTCATCAACCTGCTGTGGCTAACGTTCGTTTCACATTTACTATCCATTAAAATTAGCGCTCAGCGTATCTTGCATTTTTCAATTTTGTACAGGGTCCCCAACACGCTTCTCTGGGCCAGCGTTTTTGGCTATATATGGATCTACCAGCTCGAAGTCCCGCCGAGCGAATACTCTACCAGCTACTACTTTGCGGTTTTCATTATAGCCGTCAGCTGCGTCATAGAGTCGTTTGCCGAGCCCATCTACCTTTTCTCGCAGGCCTTTCTTTATGTTCGATGGAGGGTAATTTTCCAACAATCATCGTTTACTGCAGTTTAATTGAATTTTTTTACCTAGCTCTTTATGGACTGCGTCTTTATGGCCATCAAGACTTTCTCGTTAGCGTTTACAGTTGCCTGGTTTCCTTCATACGCAATAGAGTCTTTTGCGTTGGGACAGCTCGCAGCTTCAATAACGTTCGTTATCAGCTACGCCCTGTATTTCCAGTTGCAGTTTCTGGAAAAGGCACAACTGATGAAAGATAGGGAACTGCACGAAGATAATCCGCTTCTCCAGTTGCCCTTTGACACGATGATGGACTTTCTTCCCAGGAAACTCGCAGCTCAACCCGTCATTGGTTTCGACCTTGCGTATCTCACACTCAGTTTCTTCAAACAGGTTTACCTCTTTATACCTCAAACCAAAATACCTTTAATTATAACTTGTATTGACATTTATTATTTATTTGTATCTTTTGGCAGGGAATTTTGAAGCAAATTCTGACAGAGGGTGAACGTTACATCATGACGATCTTCTCTGTCCTGAGTTTCGCAGAACAGGGGGTCTACGACGTGGTCAACAACTTAGGTTCTATGGCAGCGCGTTACATTTTCCTACCCATCGAGGAGAGCGGCTATTTCTACTTTGCCCAGATGCTTCAGCGTCACTTACCGCTCGAGGAACAGCCCGAAGAAGACGTTAAACGAGCCTCTGTAGTTCTGCGTTATCTGCTGCGGACCATGTCGCTTCTCGGCTGTACGATCCTGGTCTTCGGGATGTCCTACTCCCACCTCCTCCTGTGGCTCTACGGAGGGCCTACCCTCGCCTCTGGGTGGGGCCCCTGTTGATGAGGGCCCACTGCGCCTGTGTACCACTTTTGGCCATAAACGGCATTACGGAGGCCTACGTTTTTGCTGCAATGAGCCATGAACAGCTGGATCGGTATAACCACTTCATGGTGGCCCTGTCGATAATCTTCCTTGGGCTGTCGTGGGGTCTGAGCAAAGCGATTGGTAGCGTGGGGTTCATTATCGCCAATTGCTGTAATATGGCCCTTAGAATTGCCCACAGGTATTTTTAAAAATATTAGTATCAATATTGAAGTAAATAATATTTTATTACTGTTTTTGGAATAGTTTGTGGTTCATCGAGGGTCACTACACCAGAATCCGGCAGCATTTTCCTCTCGCGGGCCTCGTCCCAAGCAAAGTGGAGACGGTCGCTTTCATTTTGGCTTTTATCATTACGCACTTATCCGAGGTACTTTCTGTGAAGCTGACTTTATTAAAAAATTATTTCACATAATTATTATTTTTTTATTGTATTAATATATTGCCAACATAACTTTTATAGTTTGTTTAATGGTCCAAATCATTTGTTTTCTAAATTATTATTATTATTTTCTAGCGATTTGTGTATCCGATGTCAGCCTTGCTGCACGTGGTGATCGGGGCTTCCTGCGGGATCGCAGTTGTTTCGGCCATACTGAAAACTGAACCGGACCTGATGGTTTTCTTATCCAAAATGATCAAGCGCAAAATGGGAAAAGGAGACTAGTTTTGCTTACCAATTAATTAACTAATGAATCAGTTAATTCATTAATGAAAATTAGTTGTGTTGGCGATTTTGGTTGACTCTTTCTTTGTTATCACCTGTTTTTAATGAAATAAATCGGGAATTTTGTCCATGGACGCTAATATTCCGGATTTTCTGTGATTTTTGGGTAAATAATTTAGTTAAAAATTCTTGGTTAGACTAAATAATATGAAATGTCAGAATAATTGCGGAATAATAATTCGGCATATAGAAAAGCAATTGTAGGTAATATTTTTTACGATGAAATAATCAATATAATAATAATACAAATTATATTGAACTAGTATAGAAATATTTACGGTTTACTGTCTAGCAGTGCTTCCACTTTGCAGGGAAACTCCCTTAAAAAGGGAAAACAGGGACTTAGAAAGGAAAAATAAGGGAAAAATAACATAGAAGTACAGCTTGACATCCTATATGGAGGGGAAAAGGATACATGATTTTTACAAGGCAAGAGGAAAAAAGGGGAAAACAGTGCTCTCTTTTAAGGGAAAACGGAAAACTGAAAGTGGAAACTACTGTTTAGTCTCACCCCGCAAGTTATTCAAAAACTCCCCCCAAAACGTGACATTTTAATAAATTATTTTTTAATCAAAATCCAGCCTTCTGTTATGGAAAACAATGGTGAAAGGTAAAAGACAATCTTCCATTATTAATATTTATTTGAAAACACCTAAAATATATATTTATTATGTTGTACCTGTATTTAACTTAGACAATATTTTATTTTGAGGATGTAGCAATATCATTAGCAGTATTAATACTTTCTTTTGCTTAACATTATCCAGGGACGTCAACTCCAAGCGTACAGACTACATCGAATGGTCCGAATATTTCATGGCCGTAGCTTTTCTTTCGGCCATGAGGAGCAAAGACCCCAGTTCGCAGGTCGGGGCTTGTATCGTCAACGACGAAAACAAAATCGTTGGTGTCGGCTACAACGGGATGCCTGCCGGTTGCGATGACGACAAACTGCCCTGGAAGAAAAACGCGGAAAACAAACTAGACACCAAATACATGTACGGTAATATAAAGTCGCAGCTCAAACAGTAAAATTTTGCAACCAACAACTACTTTTTAATTAATTACATATTTTTTTAGTGTGCCACGCTGAAATGAATGCTATCATGAACAAGAACAGTGCTGACGTTAAAGGCTGTACTATGTATGTTGCCCTTTTCCCTTGTAACGAGTGCGCAAAAATCATCATTCAGGCTGGCATTAAGGAAATTATTTATCTTTCCGACAAACACAAGCACAAGCCTGAGACAGTTGCTTCTCGGAGAATGTTCGACATGGTCGGGATAACTTATCGCCAGTACCAGCCTCGACAAAAGAAAATAGTCATCGATTTCGAAGCGATCAACTGGAACAATCCTGAACAGCTTTAATTTTTTTTTTAAATGAAAAAAAAGTAATCTCAATTTGTAGAGGAAAATTGATTTTTATCAATGCAAGCAATTTCATATTTGTGTTATTTTATTCTCTGTCTCTCAAATCAGAATAGAAGTCCAAGGTGGAAGAGACTTTTTTTTTAAAGACAGCAGGCTGGGCAGGAAGGTCGGTCAGGGGAAAAAGGGGGAAAAAACATGGGACAGCACATATGGGGGGGAACTAATTTTTCGTGAGGAGGCCAGACTTGACTGCAAGGGAGAAGGAAAAAAATCTTAAAAACTGAAAAAAATAAAATTAAGAAAAAAAAATGTTGGCGACAGTTTTCAGTGATTCTCATTGACAGACAAAGACTCGAGATGGTTGGTCAGCTTATCGTCCACGTTGACGTGGTTGCCCACGGGTTCGGAACTGAAGGCCAGGGCCAGCGGGAAACGTTCCGAGGCCAGGCTCTTGAAAGCGTCCGCTGCTCCCTTTCCACTCTCTCCGAAATGGCCTGCTTTCAGAGAATCCAGGATATCCAGCAAAACCTAGAAGAAAAATATATTCATGTAAAGTGCAGAGAATTATGTTATCACATTTAATTACCTTATAACTAACTTATCCAAAAGTACTTCTATTATCCGTAATAATAAGGTATTAATATTATTAAATAATTAAGACAATAAATATTTAATATTGCATAATCTTTTTTGGGGGGAAATATATTCATTTAGCATAGAAATCGTACAACTTATCTAGGAATAATTTAATTACTCGTAATAGTTATGTATTAAAATAATACAATTTAATCATTAATACTGAAGTATCTTATTATTAACTTATTATTAATTTTTAAAATTATTTGGCAATAATTTACCTTCAGTTTGGCTCCCTTTACCCCACTATCAAAGCGAGTGACCAGCTTAACAGCTTCTTCCTGGCGTGCTGGGTTCAACAGGCTAAGCATCTTAGCTCCTACAATTATAATTATATTAAATATGAACGCAGAAATAAATAAAATTCAATAAATTTCAATTACAATTACGTTAACATCATGTTCCATAAACTTAATTTCGTGTTTTACCTTGATAAAGGTGGGGGAGGGAGTCGGCATTTTCCTTGAGGAACTCTTCGTTCAGCTGGCTGGCTGTTTTACCCTTGCCCAGGTTGTCGAGTTCCTGGTCCAGGACGGACTTGAGAGCGGAGTTCATTTCTTGAGCGTTTTGTGCCTGCAGCTTTTCCACCAGATGCTTGAGCCGGATCACGCAGGAATGGATCTCGGGACGGCTGGCGTCGACCCGCATCGCTCGCTTGATGCTCTGCACCATCAGCAGCAGCTTTTCTGCACGAATTCAAAAATCATGAATATAATAAAACAATAAATTACAACATAATTCCAAATTAACCCAGATGAATAAGAGTATTTTTTACTGCTTAATATATTTATTATTTACTTTCATTCATTTATTATTTACAGTGCCACTTTCAGTTTTCCCTTTTTCATTCAAGGGGCACGGTTTTCCCTTTTTTCCCCTCCCCTTGTAGATATCAAATACCCTTTTCCCCTCCATCCACGATACAAGCTTTACTCCTGTTATTTTTCCCTTGTTTTTCCTTTCTGAGACACAACTTTCCCTTTTCAAGGGAATTTCCCTGCGGAGTGGAAGCACTGATTTATTAATTTATCTGTAAAATGCATGAACCTTTCAGGTTACTTTCCCCGTATTAAAATTGGCGGTAAGTTTAATATTTAGCAAAATTTAATAAAAATACAACAATTTTCATCAGTTTTTAGTTTAGTAGGAATTTCTTTATACCTTTGCGGTAGTAAATCTCGAAGGCTAATAAATGCGTTTCCACGTTGGTAGCAGCCAAGTCCTGGAGCGGCTGCAGGAACTTGATGGCCTCGTCCAGCGGATTTTCAACCTAGTAAATCAGCATTAATATTAGTTCACTTGCTACTAATGCAAATTAATTCATCAATGATGTAACTACAAACTAGAGTAAACTGACTTTTCGAATTTTATTAAGTATTGATTATAATAAGATTATAAGGAAACCTTGGCCAGTTTCTGTGGCTGCAGCTCTTCGGCTTGCTGGATCTCGGCTTCTTTTTCCTGATTGTGTGCTGCTTTCTTTTGCTGCTGTTGTTGCTGCTGCTGTTGCTTAGCCTTCTCCAGTTCCGCCTGTTTGGCTGCAGCCTTCCGCTGCTTGGCTCGCAGCTTCTTCAGTTCAGCAGGACCCAATGAGGCTTTTAATAATAATATTATTAATAAACGTTAAAATATTAGTTTTAAATAGAATCATTGGACTCGGCAGACTTTCCCGTGGGCGCTAAAGCAAGTCAAGTGAAAGTATTTTCCATTACACGCTCTCAATTCACTGAATTCTCAACATTAATAAAAAGAAACAGTAGAATGGGCAGTGCTTGGAAAAAACTAGTAGAAAGGAAATACAGTCCAGAAAGAAAGTTTATACTGCCCTACACTTGCCCTTTAAAGGAATGCACATTTAAATCTGGCTTTTTGTTCTAGTTGCACTTAACAAGTAAAAAGTAAATTAAAATTAATTATAATGTTCAGGGACAAAAGTAATTACTGTAAAAATGCCACAAACAATAAGGCAATTGAATAATAATTTGAATCATTTTTATCTTACGATATTTTAGTTAATCTTAATTGTAATTTAAATCTCTTAGAATTATCATAATTTATTCACTATTTTATCTTCCGATATCTCAGTAAACTTAACTCTAAATTTTAAATTTATTAATTCAAATATTATTTATTTTGTCCCAAGACGAAAACTACTGTATAAAATTTCTCAGGCAAGTAAGAGTTTTGACCAAATCGTGACTAAATCGAGCAACAAATCACTGGTGTGGTTCAGTAGCTAAAGGAACGCCTTGCTGAAACGTAACACTCCATTCAGTGAGCTTATAAACGTAACTTAACCAAACCGCAATAGTCGAAATTTTGGCAACTGAAAGTGCGAATTACGAATTTTACTATTTAAAAAAAATTGAAATTAAATTTGCATAAAAGGATCTACGAATTTTGTACACCAAACAACAAAACAGTAAATTAAAAATAAATTAATAAAATCAAAATAGAATTTAACTAAGAGCTGGCTTTAATATCTAATGTTAATGTCACAACTTTACGCGTATAAAACATAAAGCAACATAATAGGAATTTAAATTATGACCAATGCATTATTTCTAAAATTTCTATTTCAACAATTCTCGAAATGAAAAAATTCTGTAATTTCTCCATAACTTGCATTCACAAGCTGCAAATTTACAAATATCCCAAGAATGACTCGATTTCTCGGACGCATTTTAAATATAACCCCGAGCATTTCACGAAGTATTTAACAAAAACCAAGCACTGCTTTATGACTGTAAAACATTGTTTCTACGGTAATAGTCAAGAATCTGTGTTAAACTAAAAAATACGAATTATTCGAATTTTTACATAATAAATAATTACTTTAAAGAATCAAATTAGAACTGATTTCTTTTGCAGATGCGGATTAGTTTGCTGCTGCCTCTTCTGCTACACGCTTTCCACCACAAAGCGGAGTCAGTATCACTAAAACATAGGATAAAACCAAATCCTGCGGGATCAAAACCACAAATTCCTGAACCAACTACTTCACATGCTAATGCCAGCTATGCAAAAAGCGCTTCTTCAGTAAATCTCTTATCGGACGCGGGTAAACCCGGCAGTCCTTACGATCTCTTCACTCACTTAGACGCCTGGACAGTTCCTCGCAAAACCCTAGAACAAGGATCAGCTCTAAACGCTCTCGATAAACAAGACCTGGGCGGTCTGGACCCTAGCGAAGTCTTCCTCGCCAACAAGAACATGATCATCGTCAAGGGCTTCACATACAAAAAGAACTACAAGTCCGATCCTTCAGGCGAAGCCATCGACTCGTACGCAGCGCCTCAGGCCAAGGCTCCACCGCTTCCTGAATCAGGGACAGTCTTCCAGGCGGAAGGATCTCGGCCGTTTCTTCCGCCTCCTCCGCCGCATTACGACAGCAGCAAAAGATCACAACGTCCGCCACAAGAATTTTCTCTTCCGCAGGACCTTCCGAAGAAAACAATCAACGACTGGGTACCTTTTACTCCGCTGTTTCCTCGTCGCACTGTGGACTATTACTTCCCCACAAACTATACGACCCCCGTTCCTCCAGGACCTTTCGGTTCCGGAATCTTCCTACCTCCACCAAAATCCTATTTTGCACCCAGAGAAGCAAAAGAAACGGTCCAAACGATAGTTAAACCTTTGAACGAGAAACTCAACATACCAAATTATTACGAATCAGTGAAGACGTATAATGCTACTGCAGAGGAAAGCAAGAAGTCTGTTCAAACGTCTAGTCAAACAGCAGGATCTACTAAAGTTCCTTCTCAAAGAAGACAATTAAAGAGGCAGCGACTAACTCCTTCTGTTAGATCGCGTTAACTAAATACGTGATTTATGTTGTTTTTAGTTAAACTTAATAAACGGCGCTTTTCGAATTCGACTAAAAGGAACCACACCCAGAGCAGCGAACCGCTTTTTGTACGGCTCACCTTCAGTTGAACGAACCGTTGAACTGGAATCGTGCCCTTAGCAATCTGAACCACGAACCGGTTCACGGGTCGGATAAACCTCCCACCAGTTTTAAAAATTCTTCTTCTGAGTACTTATTTGCTTTCTTTGCTATGTACGATATACAATAGCAATTCGTGAACCAAGTCGAACCGTGCTAATCCGAACTCCCACCAATTTTAAAATTCTCTGTGTATGTACTTGTTTGCTTTCTTTGCTATGTACGATGTACAAGAGCAATTCGTGAACCGAGTCGAACTACACTACATGACGAACCGTGCTGAACCGGAACCTGAGCAGGTTAAATTTTCGCAGGAACCAGCTTCAAATCCCACTGTAGCCCAGGGCATTTCCTGTGTTACACGTATAGCCATATGAAGTGCACGGCCGTTGCACTGGGCCGTAGTGGGGTTTGAAAATACGCGAACCAGCTATCACCTGACCCGAGAGTGTATTTCTTACCAGCGTGAAGTTCTTCCTCGGTGGGTTCTTCAGTGAGCGGGCTATCGTGGAGGCGCAGGTAGACCTGAATAGCGCACTTTGCCGCGCTAAAGTAAAACGGATGCGACCGCAGGACGTCTTCCAGTCTCAGGAGACTCACGTAAGACCTGAGGGTCATCTTGCGCATGCAGTACGTGTGGAAGTCAAACTGGTCGTCGATAATCTCCACAAAGTGCTGAAAAACAAACAAGACATGAGTAAAGTTCTTAGGATAGCATATAAAGCTATATTTCTAAATTTCACTTTACCCTCTTATCCTTATTTTCCCTTTTCCCCCTTCCGTGCTACAACATAAATCTGTATTCTTAAATTTCCCTCTTCCTTTATTTTTCCCTTTTCCCCCTTCGTGCTAAAACAAAAATCTGTAGTTCCAAATTTCCCTCTCCCCTTATTTTCTCTTTTTTCCCCTCCGTGCTGAAATATAAAGCTGTACTTCTAAAATTTCCCTTTTCCTTGTTTTTCTCTTTTTTCCCTCCGTGCTAGAACAGATGTACCTGTAGTTCTAAGTTTGCCCCCTTCCTTTATATTTCCCTTTTCCCCTATCCGTGTTAAAATATGAAGTTGTACTTCTAAATTTCCCTTTTCCTTTATTGTCCCTTCTTTCCCCTCCGTGCTAGATTATACAGCTGTATTTCCAAACGTCCCTTCTCCTTAATTTCCCCTTTTGAGACCGTATTTGAACTTTTCCAGGAAATTTCCCTGCAAAGTGGAAACACTGCAAGTCCTCGCCAAGAAATGAAAATATTGGCCAAAAAAAATTGACGATACCCGCTCGATTTCGTGGCATTTCTTTAATGCTTCGCCCCATTTGCCCGTGCGCTGGTAGGACATGGCGCATTCCGTCTGGAACCACATGCACTGCATCTCGTTCAGATTCTCCATTGCGGAGACACCCTCCTAAAGTCAAGCAAAAATAGAATAAGTTATTATTTATGAATACGTACTAGGTTAAATTAATGTCTATTACAGCACATCAACATGTAGAGTACATTATATTTCTAATACTAAATGAATACACGTTTTTCCACTACTTATTTGTAACGCACCAATACATCTGTTATACACCAATGCCCAAAAACTTATTTTTTTAAAAACCAAATTTAGGATCAACTTGAAATTAAAATCTTAAACTCTAATTAACTAAAAACACTTCATTACATTATTGCTAATTCACATTATGTGTGTTTAGAGAACATTTTTTTATTTTCTCTAAAAATAATTATAGATTCTAATACTATTTATTTTAATCAAAAACTACAACTGAGCATTATTATTAAGTACAATAAGTATATATATATTTAAATACTATTCATCTACATTACTTATTATGTTCATTACTATTATTACATATTAAATATATTCCACCTGTTATAGGTTTATTATATACACAATTTATGCTTCATTGATTTACTTCATTATTCATAAACATTTATATTCATATCATATTGCACCTTATATACTTCTTGTGTACATTATATATATAAATATACTTCCTCCAATCTGTTTCATTATTATTATAAAAGAATATTTCAACACTGTCGATTACCCGTGTGAATTTTGAACACATCATTTCGGCTTCCTGCACTCGGTCGGCTCTCAGCATATATTTTGCGCACTTGGAGTTGATGTAGCGGTCTGCAGTGTCCAGGGACTGAGCTTCGTCCAGGCAACGATAGGCTTCAATAGGATTTCCGGCATGCTGCATTTAATACACATATGTAAAATATATATATCTATATTACCAAAATTAGATGAGCGTTTCAGATTTTACATTATAAATTTTATTATTTCATAATTATTCATCCCACTATTATGACTCGAAAATATTCTTCTTATTGTTTTACAAAAGTAAATGCTTTAAGTTTGTTAAAATTACAACTATCATTCTTACTTAATTCTAGTTATTATCAGTTCACTTAAAAGTATAATTGTGTCTATTGTTATTATTTGACATGTTTTACATACTTAAAAAATGTAAATGAAAGTACAATACGCTGTATATTATCAAAATATCATTATGATTGTTTCTATTATTATTTTCTTCATACAATGTGACTTTATACAACCTTGTATATCCTTCCTTTCGTGACGAAGAGCTCAATGAGCGTTGGAGTGTGTTCAATCGCCAAATTAATGTAATTAAAGGCTTTTGTGTAATCTCCCAAGTAATCGTAGTGCTGGCATGTGTAGTAGTAGGTCCATAATAAGGCAGAGGCGGGCTCCGCAGGGCTGGTTTCGACATCTAAAAAAAAAAAAAAAAAAAAAAAAAAAAAAAAGTTTAGTAAAGACTTTCTCAGTGATCTCATTGGAAGATACAAGCACCTAAAAATCATAAACATGCTACATCTAACATTGAAACCCTGTTTTGTTTTATTTTATTATTTACGTATCATTGCATTATTTATATTTCTATCTACGTACCCATCTTTATCATCTATATATTAATTTTTTGTTCATTTATGTAACTATATATTTACTTATGTACAAAAATAAAAATAAAGTATAGGAATAAATATACTAATATTTTATTTTCTGTACATATATATATATATCTATCGATCTTCACCTTATTGTCTATGTACAATAATACAGTTTTTATATCTCTGAGTAAAAGTAGTATCTAGATAATATCATAGCGTCTCCTACACCACCTTGTTCTTTGAATCTTTCGCAGCGCTTCAGGCATTCGACGTAGCCGAGCAGCAGTTCCTCGATAATGGCGATTTTCTCCTTGTCGGCGTATAGGTTCTTGAGGTCCACGAAGAGCGGCGGAGTTCCCTTGCGGAAGGACTGAATCAAGTACTTGTCGACAAGGACGCGGAACTGCTCTCCGGAAGCATAGTTCAGCGGAAGACGCCTGGCCAGAATGGCTCGGGGGAATTTTTCCTGAAGCTCTGCGTACAACTGCAGCTTTTCTTCGGTTGTCGAAAGACCCAGGGCTTCTTCCAGGCCCAGATAGTAAGCTCGGTTGTCTGGATTCCTCTGTAGCAGCCTTCGGAATTCTTCCTCGGCTTCTTTCTTCATCGCTAGCTTCAGATAGAGTTGAGCTACAAACAAATTAAGAGAAATTATGAGTCCATTATACAATTTAAGAAATACTTAATGGTAAAACTAACCTCTCGCCTCGGCCAGACTCAATTTATCACATATCTGCTCTTCAAACTTCTGCAGATGAGAAATCCCACGTTCGTAAAGTCCACCCTCGAACATAACTTGATACATGTAAAGCAGGAGTTCGCTTTGTTCATAGTCATAATTTGATTTCTGCATACAAAATTGATTTTTTTTATTAAGAGTGCGTTAATATTTAAGGGTTATCTTACCACTAAAGTTTTCTGGAACTCTTCCAAAACCTTCAGCGAATTTTCAAAATCATTGAGAAGGTGGTAGGACATTGCAAATCCTATCCAAGAAGCACGCTGGCCAGGACGCAGTCTTAACAGCTGGTGCCTTGTCTCCTAAAACAACACAAATATAATTAATCCTAGATTACTTAAGATTTTATCCCAAAAATTTACGCGGAAGCCTTCAAGGTCACGAATCTGGATCTGCAGCAGCGATAAATCCCTCAGAATCTGCACATTATCTTTGTCCCATTTGAGGGCGTTCCTGTAACACTTGACAGCTTCGTCATATTTTTTATCCGATCGCTGGAGTAGACCATAGACGTGCCAACAAACGTGCGACTGCAGATCGTTTCTCAGTCCCCGCCTGACGTAATCGTAAGCTTCATCTTTGCGTCCAAGACAATTCAGTGTGAGTCCTTTCATGGCCAAAGTTTCTGCAAGGGACAAATCATCAGCGAAAAAAAACTCGTATCAACTAAAACAATGTTTACCTCCATGTTCACTAAATTTTGGGTTAGTGAGAATCTGTTTGGCAAATTTGAGCCCATTTTTATACTGTTTTTGCTCGTAGCATTTCTGGGAAAAAAATAAATGTATCATTTCTCAAATTATTTTACACATATTAAAGTTGTTATTTACCAATATTCGCTTAAACAAAGCGCTTTCTTTTGCTGGTAAAGGCTGACTCGAAGGCATTTTTCTCCGTAATTATTTCTCGACAGTCAACAGAGATTTCTGTTTTGACAAATCTATTTACTTAAGCTTCAAAAAACCGAAATACTGTTTTAATTTTTTCGGCGTGTGTCTTAAGCCGGGATGGCCAGACGAAACCTCGTGCTTCTCGCTAGGAAGATGGCGATTCTCACTATCGAAGACTCTTCTGTATTTCGAACCATTCGACAAAACTAAAATCAAAAGTTTTAAAATTAATTTTAGGAAAAAAAATTATTTTCTAATTATTTTTAATACATCAATTTAGAAAATGTATTTTAAATACAGTAATAAAATATAATTTTAGTTAAGTATCGATTATTCAGTAATCGTTTTCTTTTGGCGCCAAATTCAAATTTCTCAACAGCGCTATAGCGTTTTTCGGAAGCTACTGAGCTTACATTGGTAATAATTGAGTATTTTATAGCAAGAAAATAGAGAATAATATTCTTTAATGAAAATTTTGGTTTGTTTAACGAAAATAGATAAAATTACTACAAGAAAAACTATATTTATTCGGGGGCTTTGATGCTGAAAGACGACTTCCACAACACAAAAATGTCGTTAAATATTAAGTAACGAAATTATGCCAGTTTTATTGCAAATTTTGGCTGGTTTATTCATTCAGTATGTTTTGTTTTGAATCAAGATAGGCTCGTTTCCATAGTTACTGTAAGGGACCCTCTTTCGATGGCTACCGTACTGGAAATACTGTACTTGATGAGACGTTGTTTGATTTTCCTAAAATAATACAAAAGCAACAATTTAGCTCTGGTAAACTGATCTCTAATACGTACTATTTGAAATAATTTTACCATAAAGACCAAGTACGACGTATCTATGTATCTCGTATTGCGTCTAGCAGTACTCTTTGGCAGTGAATGCGAAACTTTGTTAACACTCCCAGAGCTTCCCATGATACTGAATACAAGTATTTTACGAATAATGATTAATATTAAATAAATCAGTATTAACCCTTGCATAGCGTCATGCAAGTTAATTATCTTATATAGCTGAACGAGACAATAAAGCTTTCGTTACCATACATATATTAATTTCAAATATTAAGACTCTTATTACTTTCTAAATAATAATTAAAATACCACAAGTAGTTATGGCAAGATAATAACATGAAAAATAGCTAAAAATTATCAAAAAATAACACGAGATGAAAATTTCGACCCTAATGTTGCTAATAAATACTAAATAATACACGAAGATTTAGATCATATTAAAATGAAGGGTTGCTGTTTATCACAACCTCTCCTCCTGTTCACAATAACAAAGCACATGGAGAGCACTGTATTGAGAACATGCAGCAACAGGGCAGGTCCTATCTCCCCATGTTAATTCTGTAAGCGCGAAGCTAGCGCTAAATTTCTGCTGACGAGCATTGTCGGTACTACGAGCGATCAAAGTCTCGGCCGCCCAGCCTTAGTTTTCTCAATGTAGCCTTAGTACCAACAGCGGCCATCCGCAGAAATCTGGCGCTAGTTTCGCACTCGGAGCATTAACGTGGGGAGATAGGACTTGCCGTGTTACTGAATGTTCTCCATACTGTGATGCAGAGTGACAGTGGAACCAACCTTACCGCAAGAGAAATAAGGCGATATGATTTTGCAATATTAGTAGTAATTCCACTCTTTTCGTATTTTAAATTTAGATTTCACGAACGTCTTTGATTATTCTCCATAAAAAGCTATAGTAATGTCTGTTGCCATCAAGGACAAAGGCAAAGGAAAGGAGACAAGCGAAGAAAAGTAAACTTTTTTTAAATTATAAATGATTTTGTTTTCATACTTTAAATGTTTGTCTTGCCAGGAAAGAAAGGCTGATTGCCGCTTTAAAGAAGAAACGCGAATGTGAAGCAAAAGCTCTGTCGGTCGTTCACAAACTCATCGAAACAGAAAATCCTGTGTGTCCAGATTGGCTTCTCGAAAACGTATAACAAAAACATACCTTGATTTTTGCTGATTAATTGCAATTTGTCTGTATAGGTTCAGTACATTTCACAATGCCACTATCAAGACGCAGTCGAAGAGCGAGCTGTTGTCATGGTGTGCGGCTACCCACTATGCCAAAACAAATTAACAGATATCCCCAAAAAGAAATACCATATTTCTTTGAGAGCTGGGAAGGTTTACGATATTCAGGAAAGGAAGGTAATCATTACTGTCTGTATGTAACATGTATATTTTATTTGTACTTATTTATTTTATTTTATTTATTATTATTTTTATGATTTTGAAATAGAATAATTTTTTTCTTATACTTGAATAGAACTTTTGCAGCAACAAATGTTACGGAGCATCGGTATTTTTCAAGAAACAATTGCTGACAAGTCCTCTGTGGATGCGGACACCGCAAGAAATTCCTCAATTTCAACTTCTGGACCCACCAAACGCCCAGTAAATCAAAATAAAATTAATAAATCGTAATAATCAAACTCGAAAAATTAGCATACGTTATAAGTATGTATAGCATTGTAATACAGCTATTAAGTGTTAAAGTAATTCGTGGATAACGTCATACAGTCAAATAATATTTGTAACACTGAATATATAAAAAGTTATATAAGCTTTTTTAGTTAATTAGTGTAATAGATATAGAATTACATAAAAATTGAAAATTATTTTTCTGCCCTTGTAGTGGACTAGTGGGAGACGAAGTCTTTGTTCGGCCAGTAGCTCAACTCGATAACAACGAACCCGCAGAATCAGAAAAAACACAATTTACTTCAGAAACAAATCTGGAACCCAGGTAAAAACATAGTGTTTTATAAGTATCCTACGGAACACTTTTACTAACCACATAAACGTTAATAATACTGAAATTTACTTTAACATACTTTGAGTATACTTAAAATATGCTAGAAGTATACTAAAAGTATTGCAAAAGTATTAAGCAACATGCCCAAACGAGTGTACTTACGATATACTACTCTTTACTAGGGAAAGTCCACCTCCCACATCACAACTGGAGGAAAAAGTATCAAAATTAACAATCCAGCCTCCGAAGAAAGTTGCGAGACCCTCTCCAACTCCCAAACCAAAAGTTGTAGAAACAAGTATTTCAGAAATTGCTTGGAATGCCGTCCAGCACTGGACTACACTAGGAACTCTGCGTTTTCTGCTGGGACCAGACAAATTTGCTGAAGTCCAGCCCGAGCCCCAGACCGAGACTATAGCCAGTGATCCAAGGTACGTTTCCCTGTGCAAGAAACTGGACGTTGAAGAACTGCAAGACGCTGCATTTGACCGGCAATTAACAGCTGCTGGCCAAAACGCTGCCTTAAAACCAATGCCTTCGTTCGAGCAGCTGAAACGTGACGCGGAGGAAGCAGAACTTAGGGTGCGAGCCTTTTATTCAGGAAAAACCGTCATTGAACCGATCGCTGAACCGTCCGCTGACAAAGAAAAGCCTAACGGCGCAGCCGCAGATGAAGATCCTGTTGTTTTACCGCCTGTTGATGCGCATGCTCAGAAACTCCTAAGAAAACGCATAGTTTCTGGACAACTGGAACGAACGTATTTACCATATATCTATTATTATTCTTAATTATATAAATTTACATTTTTGTAATAAATTCCAGAATTCCTGATTTGGCCAGAACCCTCAACATAACTTACGCAGATATTCGTCAGGACGTGAAGGAGTTGGTCTCGACCTTTGCCTTTTCTGCGGACAACATCACTTTCAAACCTGATGGGTGGTCACTGATAGGCCTTCTCGTCATCAAAATGTAGTAAAGAGCCATTTAATAATATTTGAGATATAAAATTACAACTAATTTTATTAATAGGACCTCTCTGAAAAGCGATTCTGTGCGCAGACGCTTAAATGCTGCTGAAACTGAGCGTTTCGTCCAGTTGATGCTACTCGGCACTGGAGCACCCAGAGATTTTCTAGAAAATTTTGCTACCTGGATAACTGAATACGCTGTTCATTCCCTTAGAAACTAGAAGAAAATACAATATTTTTTCAATTAAAACTTAAAATTTATTCGTCTCCACCATTATTCGGACATTTCGGCATCACTTAAGTCATTTAAATTTTCTTCTTCCACATTTTCTTCAGCCGCTCGCTTACGATAGACTCCAGCCGCGCTGAGGATGTACTGCAGCGTGAACCTGTTGAAATCGCAGATTTTTCGGAGGTCCTCATGTTTGCGCGTGAGGTGTCGCTGCAGGTCGCGCAGGATCGCCACAGTGCCCGGACTTCTCCGCTGCAGCAGAGTGCCATGCTCGTAGAGCAACGCCTCTGTCCACTGCAGGTTGAAATCCAAGTGCGGCGACGCCTCCAGCTGGCCGGCGACGAAACGCAGAAGCCGCTCGACGTGGCTCGATGTCACCGTCTGCACGACCAGGCGGATCGCGTCGACCGGAATGTGTTCATACACTTCCCTGATGAGCTTCTGCTCGTTCAGGCGAAGCGCCATCACCAAGGCGCGGCTGAAATCTTTACGGGCTAGAGCAGCGCGAATATTTTTCGGCGTGATCTCTTCAGTAAGGTCGTTCGGCTCGAATATTAGGTTCGCGTCCAGTGAATAAATCAAGAGGCCCTCAGTTGTAGTGGCAGCAAACGAGCGACCTTTAGAAGTAATAAAACAACAATTAATTACGTAAAAAAAACTGAACAAAATATTCTCAAAAATATAAAATCTTCGTACGATAATCTAATTTTCGCATAATTGCATGTTTAATATTTATTTCAATTTTTATCAATTTACCTGTTGGTGCAAACTGGACTTGGGTGACGCGGACTTCAGGCTTGAAGGATCGCGCGGCCTTGTCGCCGCGTCTGACGCCAGGCAGGCGCAACGCGGTCGATTCGCCGACGTCGCGATCCTCCACCAGAGAAATGTTGCCAAATTCCGTCATTTTGCGCCGGTTGATGAAATCGTCCATGGCGTCCAGCGACCGGTTCTGCGTGATCTCGAACCTCTTCACCAGCATCTTCTCCCTCACCTTCAGGGAAAGAAAGTACATGCATTAAATATTCCAAAATAATAAATATCATTAATAAAATCACGAGAAAATATACAAATAACTATATGATTATGTTAATTTTCATAGTTATTATTATTTTTTATTTATTTGTGTATTTTCCGGCCTTCAAAGCCGCGACAGAAAAGGAGAAGTCAATCTTTTCGTGCCCACAGGATAACAAATTTGTTGAGCATGAAACCTAGTGACTTGGGTGTATTTTTGGTTAGGCGTTCTAGTAATTGGAAGACACTATCTGGCTTAAGAAGGTGGGAAGGGGTTTTGGTTAATTCACGTAGATTTTCTCTAAGGGAATAAATTTTGGGGCAGTCCAGTAATATATGGGCGTAGAGGCTATTAAATATACTTCCGCAGCACTGGCAGTTCTTGGGGGTTCCGTCTGTCCATATTTCAGGGTTTAACTAGGACCCCAGTCTGAACCCTGCGATCGCAGACCGACATATCCTAGATAGACGGGGATTACTCAAATATTCCTCCGGGGCTTAAGTCAGTGCGTATTTCGCATATCCTCTAAGTGACCTAAAGTCCCCGGCTGCGACTACTAGAGACTGGGTTGTTTGGTCCTTCAGTCTTCGTTTAACGAGATCCGAAGCCGATACAACTTGGGCCCATAAACCCAGAGAAAACTAAGTCCTAAGGAGTTGAGGTTTGTTTTGATGTTGGTTGCCCAGCATGGCACACCTTTGGAGCTCATTTTGAGTTGGTAATTCAATGCTGTTTTTGCCCAGGAATTGTCATTTCTGTTGTACATTTTGCAAAAATAGTTGAGGGGCCTCAACTGGCTTATAGAATCAATCGACAGTTCCCCCGTCTCCAGATATAGCCCTGCGAATGTAGTGCGTTTAGGTGCATTTAGAGCGTACCGTTATTATTATTAAAATATTATCTCTGTCCTGTTTTATTTATCTTAAGCTAAAATATTAATTATACCTATGAATATTTAATTAAAATATTTTGTGCTTACACTGTTCACTTACTATTACACTATACAAAAAATATATGATACTTTTAATTTTCTTAGTTATTATTATTAAAGAAGTGTGTAAAACAAGACACGACAGAGTTACACAATAAATGACTATGAATACTATTTCTTGCTATTGGTTAATTATTATTTATACCAAGTATAAGTAGTAGAACAGATTATGAGTTGAGTATCGTTACTTGATAGATGCAAATATTTTTCGATTGGCCTCCAGCTAAGACGCAAGTCCCATCAGCCGAATAGCAGACAGTGGTAAAGGCTTTTCCCTGCAGATTTTTCTTGGCCGTAATCAAATCAGTATCTGAACGCCCACTGCCCAGGTCATTGCGTCCTTCAATGGTTGACAGTTGGACAGCCTAGATTTTAATTGAAAAATATATCAACGGAGTTAGTTTAGACCACTGCTTCCACTTTGCAGGGAAATTCCCTTAAAACGGGAAGACGGGGTCTCCAAAAGGAAAAATGAGGGAAAAATAACACAGAAGTACAGCCTGATGTCCTAGATGGAGGGGAAAAGGATACTTGACATCTACAAGGGAAGAGAAAAAAAGGAAAAGCGGAGAACTGAAAGTGATATAGACACTGATCTAGGCACTAGGTTAAGCTAGACCAGTGCTTCCACATTTGCAGGGAAACTTCCTTAAAATGGGAAGACGGGGTCTCAGAAGAGAAAAATAAAGGAAAAATAACACAGAAGTATAGCTTGATATCCTAGATGGAGGGGAAAAGGATTCTTGATATCTACAATGGAAGGGAAAAAACGGAAAACCTTCTCTTTAAGGGAAAAACGGAAATTGAAAGTGGAAGCACTGATCTAGACCTATGTGGCTTATCATACCCTGTTCGGATCAAAGATGGATATGTGGCCATCCAGGGTAGTCACTGCTACCTCAAGCCCGTCCGGTCGAAACGCTACCGCCAGACCATCAGCGGTAAGAGTCAGCGTTTCTTTAGTAAGTGACGTATCGACTGCGTCCCAAATCCGAAGGGTCTTGTCCCACGATACAGAAGCCAGCATACTGCTCGCAGGGTTAGGACTGAACGATAAGCTGCTAATAGGTCCTTCGTGTCCACTAGAGAAAAAGATACGCGTTTAGTACTAGTATCATTTACGTATAACTAAAGCAAAATAATGAACATACACAAGTTGTGATCAAAAAAGGTCACTCACGATTTAAGACAATAATGTCAGAAAATATAAATTCATCATAAATAATAGTACAATAATGGTAAATATATAGTAATACATATAGCAAAAAATAATTTAAATACCCCAAGTAAAAATATACTATACTGCACTATAGTAAAACTATGTATTCTATGTTGTAATACTATGTAATACTACTATGTAATACTATGTTGCAAAATACTAGAGTATCACACTACCGTTGAAAACTATAGCACTGCACTCGAGTAAAGCTATAGTAAAGCTATAGTGCAATATAGTAAACTATAGTGCACTATGTTGCAAAATATTGGAGTGCGACAGTATAGTTCGCAGCTACAGTAAATTTTTACTCCGGACCGTATAAAATAGTATTACAGTGACATAACCTAGAAGTGAAACTATAAAATAACGTAAAAACATAGCAAAAATAATATTTCGTAATTCAGTACCTGACGATTTCGAGAAGTTTGCCAGTCTGAAGCGACCACAGGAAAATATCAAAGACGTCCTGACCACCGGCAGCAACTAATTCACCACTAGCATCGACAGTGATGCAGGAAAACTGTGCAGGTTTGGGTGAGGTCAGAGTGCGGAAGTTTCGGTACCGGGTTAAATCGAACGCTCGGACAGTCCCGTCCAGCGAAGCAGACAGCAGAGCTTTTCCCGACTGCGTGAAGACAATTCCCGTAATTGCTGCCGTGTGCTCGGTGAAAGTGACGAAGCAGAATCCGCTGCTGTTATCCCAGACTGCAGAAAAAGGTCGTATTTTAAAAACTTTGTATGTAATTAATGTAGAGATAAGATACCTTTAACTTTAGCATCTTCTCCGCCAGTCGCGAGGTACGACCCATCAGGAGAATAGGCAACAGTAGTCATGGCATTAAAATGTCCCTGTTGTTTCATCACGTAAGTCTCACTCTGCCATTCCCAGACAAGTAGCTGACCTAGTCCCGAACAACCTAGCGTAATCCAGTCGCCACTGAGATTCACTGCGACTGAGGAAATTTCCTGATCGCTGATTTTAAGCGAGTGAATCAAGTTAGCTTCTGGCATTTCGTGCAGCAGAAAAGCTCCATGACTGAACCCCGTGATCAGCAGCTTGGTTGACGGGTGATAGGCAACGCTCGTTAAGCTAACAGAATTCATCATGAGACCTTTTTCGCCCTTGAAAACGTCAAAGAAGTAGTGACGTGCGAGCCTCTTGTAAAAAAATTTCTTATCGGCCTTCTCTTCTTCTTTTTCCGCATCATCAACTTGTGCTGATTCTTCTGCATCGTCTTTTTCAAGATCCTCATCATCCACATCCCTTTCCTTTGATTCATCTAGAAAATACAATTAGTTATTTTTGTTCCCTCTCGACTGAAATATAAATTAATACTACCTTCTGTGTAGTGAATATCTGCTAGGTCTAAAGAGCTTTCCCAAACGCTAACTTGTCCGTTTCTAGCAACAGTGTAAGCGTCTAGGGAATCACGTTCGAAAAAACAGCCAACCAAAATGTCAGTATGCCCTCCAAGAGCGTATGTGCGGAAAGTGTCCGTCTTTTTGATGGGATATAACCTGGCCGACATATCTTTAGCTCCAACGAGCAGGACTTTTGAGTCAGAGGACCAGTCAATACAGGTCGTTTCGTCAAACGCAGCATGGAAAACACGCTCCATGACAAACGGGTTATACTCTCTGGAAAAAGGTCCCGGGGCTCTGTAAACAAACGCGGCATTTTCTTTCGTCACAGCGAAATACTTTCCGTCCGGACTGAACTTGACGCATCTGATCGGACGGTTGAAACGAAACCTGTGAAGGATCGTTTTGCTGATCAGGCTGATTAAATGAGCCTCCCCATCCTCGTTAATAGCAATTAAAATGCAACCATTAGGGGACAAGTCAATCGATGTGTAATTGAATCTGCTCTCTATAGGCAGGGTTTCTGATTTGTTACTCTTCAGGTCGTAACAAGATATTTTGTTTCCCACTGGCGCAATGACACAGTCTCCATTTGAAGTGAATGTTACGTTTCCTTTACGGTAAACTGTTCCCATTAACTGGGAAAACTTGTAATTAAACTTCATTATTTTACTGACGTATTATGTTAATATTTCGATTTTTCAATTTTTCAGTGAAAATTACGAAAACACACGTTACTCTCAGTCTTGGGCCTGTAACACACGTGTTTTTGAATTTTTGAGTTTTCTGCTGCAAGTCGTCTGCTAAATAGTTGCTCAAATTTAAATTAAATATAAAATGTTTCTGTATATTTATGAGTTTTATTGTTTAGTATAAGTTATTAAATAATATATTTTATTTTATTAATCTATTATTATTATGTTTTTCAATAATTAATATGAAAAGAAAAGGTAGTTCTAGCAACTCTCAACAGATGGCGGTAAGCAAATATTGACAAGTGCTTGAAATTATTCGGAGCATATTCATAGCGCAAAAAAATAATGTGTTAACTTTCTTCACGTAATAATGCAAAAAAAGAATCCTTAGAGAGCTTAGAAGAAGATTAAGAACTTAATCAGAATGAAACTGATTTCTTCTAGAAATCTACGATGCCGAAATGAGTAATGGTCTCCTGCCTTCAACTGCTTCTGGTAAGTGTAACATTCTTCTACCTCTACCTACGATGTCGTTAATTATGCGTTTGCACCGGATTAAATCTGGGAACCTGTGGGTTACGAAACCTAGATCCTATTCTCTGGAGTCTGTTTTGTGGGACTAATTTGCAGACACTTCTTCGCTGATCCGAACAGAAAGCATATGGGTATCTTACATCCAGTGCTTCCACTTTTGGTTTTGGGTTTCCCTTCGAGAAGGCTCCGTTTTCCCTTTTTCCCCCCTTCGTCCGGTGGAACTTGATTTCCCTTTTTTCCCTTTTTAAAATGTCTACTTTCCTTCCCTTCTCACAAGAGTTCAAAAACTTACTTCAGCCGTGTACTGCTTAAATGTACATTTTCATACTTGGAAATTTCCCTTTTCCCTTTTGAGACCCCATTTTCCATTTTTAAGGGAATTTCCCTGCAAAGTGGAAGCACTGCTTACGTCAGCCATATGCAAACTCGACTTTCAGGAACAATCCTACGTAAAAGCTAGTCCGAGAAATGGTATTTTATATCGTAAAAAACACTGTTAAGGGCACTACTATGGTGTCTTTTTACAGTGACTTTTACTTTTCCCTTGTTGGTGACTTTTCTTAGTAGCCTGCAACAACTTCACGTATTCAAACTTAAGCTACGTTCAAACTATCAGTTCAAGGTAAACAAAAAGGCACCACAAAAGGCACCGTAATTGCCAAGTGGGAGTTTAGTTTCACAAGAAAAGGGTAGAATTTTGGGACCTCTTGAACAAATCTTTTAATTCATATCCGAATATTTCAAAGAAACAAGCAGAATAAACGGCTTTGAGGGAATGTCTTTGCATCGATCTAGTAGTCGACTTATTCCGAAACTAACAAAACTGAGCTAAGAGAAATAAATGAATCTACTCTGAAGATAATAACCAACCACGCAAAATGCAATCAACTCATTAAACTGCATTGAGGCTCATCACCAGTATTTCCTCATATATCGGCAATATCAGACTTTTCCTAAAGGGACCCGACAGAAAATTCTCATAGGGCTATGTAGAATTTGGAACAGAGACTCAGTGAGACCTCATAACTTCTAGAGCTTTCTCACTGAGATCACACTTAGTCTCTGTTCCAAATTCTACATAGTCCTATGAGAATTTTCTGTCGGGAGAGGCAACGCAATCGGTTTCCAAGGTAGTAGCAGCGTCTTCTTCGACCTACAGGCGCAACGGCTCACAGACTGTTCTCTGGTAAACTGGTACCGTGTTCTGTGTCTAAGGTAGTAGAAGGGCATTCCTCAGTGTACTGCTGGTACAGGTACGTATATACAGACCAGGTCCTTGGGAGATCGTGATGCCGGCAGCGATATAGCTATGGTACCGACAGCATTCAGTCCAACCAGAGATTCCCAGCTAGATAATAACTGAAACTAGTTTTACTTACCGGTGCTACTAGAATAACTTAAAGTCAAAGATTCTAACTTCAAGACTGATAAATCAGAGACATACATACCTAATTTCTTCTCTTTTGCCTAGCAGTTCCGATAAAAGTGAACCGCAACTTCTACCCTTAGAATCTATTGCAAATGTACTGGAACTATATAGTTCTCGGTTGTTCTCTTGAACAACCATCACTTCACGTGTTTTGCGCTTCTTGTAATGTGAGCACAATATCAAGATAATGGCAACGCTTACGCAACAATGTCCAACATAATTTGCAAATTAATGTTAAATGCCTTAAAAGTTGAGAGGTACAACTAAGCAAAATAGAAACAAGTTTCGTAATCATACCATAAACACAAGCAATTATTATCTTAACGAATGATTCCAGTCACCTGAACACATTTGAAATGGTCTTGTTTGTTTCTGATTAATCTTGAATGGCTAATAAATGGCCTTAAGAACTCCGCCATCCTGGATTCTTTAAACAGTTACAAATGACTCCTCGCTCTTCTATTCGAAAATGAAATTGTGCAAAAGTTTGGCAAACGATTTTTAATTAAAGTTGTTATTATCATTTCAAGTACTATCTAGGCATTGCAGTTTATTTTCCAGTTTAGTGCTTACTCGCTGAGTGCGATTCCCTGTTCTATCTGTGTTCGGCGAATGCGATTACAAATCTTAGCGCTTGGTTTGTTTCTGTAACATAGAACTGTCTAGCTCTGCAATATATCAGTTCATTAAATAATATATTCCAATAATAAAAACAGTCACTTAACTCAAGAAACGTACGGCCCGAGGATACAAGGCGAATACATCACTGCCTGTAGACCGTATACAGTTGACTAGATTGAACAGAGTAAGTAGTATGGCGAACAGGTATATCAAAGACCATATTAGCGGGTACTCAAAAAATCTTTTCAGTTTCAGATGAATGCGCAGTACGTTTGATGTAAAATATTCACTAATTACGAGAATAAATGATGAACTTGAGTTAGGTGACATGGAAGAATTACCATGAATCTGCATAAAATAATGAAGGACAATTAAATTAAGCTTAGCAACCAATTACGTGGTACTACTTTAGGAATTGAGCCAATGTTGACAACTGCAATAAAATTCAGCTAATCTGATAGAATTACCGGCTGGCACGACCTCAATGGTTGAAACGTAATAATTATCAGGGGATGCATGCTGGTATATAAAACGGTGTTCTTTGAAGCCAACAACACAGACAAACCAACTGCACTGTTGGAAAAGAAATACAAAGCCGAAAAATGAGGGTGAAGGTAAGTTTATACTAAAATTTTATCAAAAGTGTTCAGTAAGGGAAACGTATTTATGCGTTAGATTCTTCTGGTTGCATTGGTTCTCGCTGCGGTTGCAGAAGGACTAAACCTTCCAGGTATACCAAGCCGAAAATCACGGTCTCCACAGGGCCAAGTCCGAGTTGAAGATGTTATCCGTGAACTGAGGTCTCCCCAGGGACAAGTCCGCGCCGAAGAAGCCGTTCGCGAAGAGAGGTCTCCCCAGGGACAAGTTCGTCTTCTGAGAGTCGAGGATGGAGAAGCCGTCCGTGAGGAGAGGTCTCCCCAGGGAAAACGTTTGGGACATTTCGGCGGAGATGAGGAAGCCGTCCGCGAAGAGAGGTCTCCCCAGGGACAAGTCCGCGCCGAAGAAGCTACTCGGGAAGTGAGGTCTCCCCAGGGACAGGTCCGCAGACCGACGGTCGAAGACGAAGATTTGGTCCGCGTTGGTTAGAATTTAACATTTTTTGGTATTAGGGTATTATATGGGTTGGTTGGGTGTGCCAAGATTGTGTTGGTGATGGTGAATAAGGGATCAATAAAACTCTTGAGCAAACTTCATTTCTCATGTTTCTTTTCTCAATGTTACCTTACGTTAGTATGTTCAGTAATGCAGCTGTAAGCATAGTGTCTTGAAAACTTACACATTTGCCATCCCCGGATATTTGGGTATCCCGACCATATACTTCTGAACAATTTTGTTGCAGGATATAGTTTTTGTCACGATTTTTTCTTAGTTACGAACTTATTTCCGTTAAGGAAGTTTCCGTAAGGAGCTTTCCGTACGTATCACTTTCTGTTGTACAACAAGATACGTATCTATCTCGAGAACTTAGACAAACCATACAATCTAATTTATGCTAATCGTAGTTACATTTAAATTACAATGCAATTATCATACTGCGTTAATTGGTGTATCAATTAAATTACAAATTATAGGTAGGCCTATGGCACACACCAAGGGGTCTGAAACTTCCAATAATCTTCGTACACCTAGGTCATGTTATCACTATTATTATCCTGTTATCTCCATGTTATCTTCGTGTTATCATGTGTTATCAAATAATCTTCGTACACTTGTCCTCGGAGTTTCGGACCCCTTGACACACACTACTCACTTGAACTTCATATTTTATTGTACACTCTACGATGTTGCATTCAAATTCATTTCTAACATCGAAACCTAGAAAGAATTACGTCGTTACATGCGCAAACTGCATTATCACGTCATGTTAGAATAACGAACATAGCTGAGATTATGGCTGAACCACAGGCTCAGCCATAATATTCATTGTGATTGGATTCACTTTAGATACGATGTTCATTCTGAAGATTCCAGTCCCAGTGAAAACTTGATCGGTTTTGCAACAGAAGCATCTCTAACTTAAATTAAAACATTTGATTTCTACCAGATTTGGATAGAATTTTGATACCTCTTGAACAAATTTTCCATATTCGAACATTTGAGAGAAACAGACAGAATAAATACTTTTAGGGGGTATGCTACGTTTGATTCAGTGGTCCACTACCGACACAACTGCAGTTACACGTACCAAAAGAAACAATTCATCGACTCTAAAGATAGTAACAAAACCAAAATACAATCGGCTCGATGAACTGTATTGAATTCCATCACCAGTACCTTCTCATATAAACAATATCAGATTAGTTTTACGGGAGAATCAATGCGATCGGTTTCCAAGGTAGTAGCAGCTTCTTCCTGCATGTACAGTCATGTTCATTAAAAAAGGGTACAGCATGGGAGGGTTTGAAAGTCCTTTTTGCAGTTGATACAATTATTTATGCATAAGATTTAGTTAAGATAGATTAAAGTAACTGTTGTTAAACTAAATTAATGGATGTTATCCAGAAATACTCTAATATTCCTGCAAAAATTTAGGAAAAGTGACGTCTAGCTTTCCCATGCTGTACCCTTTTTTAATGAACAAGACTGTACGGGTGGTACGGCGCGTAGACTGCTCTTTGACGAACCTGGTAGTGTGTTCGGTTTTCTAAGGTAGCAGCAGTGTCTTCCTCAATGGACGGCTAATACGGCACGCACTCATATACTTGGGAGATCGTGATGCACGTACCGATAACTATAGTACGGTCCTGCTATGGAAACAATGAGCCAGTCCAACCAGAAGACAAAGTTAAAAGAGTACTTTTAAACTACACCATTGTCGAAAAAATCTTGTAACACTGTTACCTGCATCTTCACCTCATTTGCTGGTAAGCCCGATGCAAGTGATCCTAATTCAAGTGTTGGGGAGTGCTACTTCTAGTTTGTAGAAATCGTTTCTATGTATACGGATTTGAATGTCTTGGGAAGTATTACTGGTCTGCTCTTTCCAGCGTCTCAGCAATGGAGAAAGTACATTATTTATTTATTATCGAAAATTGTGATTTTTTTTACTTATTTAAGGATAGATTTCGTGGGACCCATTGAAGTAAAGGACTTGGAAACTAGTAGTTTACATGGAGAATCGCTATTCATAATCTAACTCTTCCATATATGCTTTTCCAGTACATGGTTCAAACCAGGTAGCTTCGATTGTGGACTGCCGGCTTCATGTAACAGTAGCTTTAGCAGTCTGGAAAACATGCCCTCTCTCTCCTGAAGCTGGTGCAAATCTAAAAAAACTGATGTTCTCATGACTTCTCGAAACAACGACCAAAAATCCTGTTCCCTATTATGTAAAGCGGAACATCAAGATATGGGCAACATTTACGCAAGTTTGCGAAATAATTTGCAAATGAGCGTTAAATGCCTGAAAAATTGAGAGGTACAACCAAGCAAAGAAAAACAAGTTTCGCAATCTTACCTTAAATGTAGGTATTTATGATCTTTGCAACTGATTCGTGTCACCTGAATGCGTTTGAAATACAGGCATGTTTGTTTCTAATTCGTGCTGAAACGTCTAATAAATTGCTTAGAACTCTGCGTTAATTGAGCACCGAATTCATTCAACGGTTACAAATTATGTTTCGCTCGTTTGTTAAAAAAAAAACAAAATTATTCAGAAGCATGCAGAATAAGGAATAAAATAAATATAAGTACACTAAATGAATAGTGAATAATAATAATCGAAGTTAAAGTTGCAGCCATTAAGAACACCGTCTTAGAAAATTTTCGTTTTCAAACTAATGTAAAGCCTACTCGCTGAAAGCGACTGTCGCCCTGTTTAATCTACGTTCTGCAGGTGCGATTGCAAATCCCAGTGCTTTAAATAAGATATCTAGTTCTTGAATAGGTTATTTCGTTAATACGCAAAGGTAGTACAAGTTGACTTAACTTGTTAAAATGTATTGTTCAAAGGTTACACAGTAAACTGTTTCATTTCCAGTAGACCATACAGTTTAACTAGATCAAATAGAGAAATATAGCGAACAGTTCATAAAATATTAATCATGTGAAATACTATCAAATATTTTGATTTTTTTAGTGGTGTCTTTAGCATATGAATGCGTAGCGGGTTCTAATATACGCTGTTCACTATTACGGAAATAAATGATCGACTTTACTCGAGTCATATGACATGAAAGAATTGCCATGAATTTACATTATTCATTAACTAGATCGAACCATAACTAAGCTAAGGAACCAATTAATGCACTACGTATACGACTTAAGGAGTTGACCAGATCTTAACGAATGCAATAAAATTTCAATAATCCTGGTAGAATTACCGGCTGGCACGACCTAAATGGCTAAAAAGCAAAATAAAAATAATTATCAGGGGATGTATGTCGGTATATAAGCCGGTGTTGTTACAGCCACACAAGCACAGACAAACCAACTGCACTGTTGGAAAAGAAATACGAAGCCGAAAAATGAAGCTGCAGGTAAGTTTAACCTAAAATACTACTGAAATGTTTCATACGAAATGTTACTTATGTGTTAGGTTTTTCTGGTTGCATTGCTTCTAACTGCACTTGCAGAAGGACGAAACGTTCCACAGCGATCAAGTCGGAAATCACGGTCTCCCCAGGGACAAGTTCGTCTTCTGAGAGTCGAGGATGGAGAAGCCGTCCGTGAGGAGAGGTCTCCCCAGGGAAAACGTTTGGGACATTTCGGCGAAGATGAGGAAGCCGTCCGCGAAGAGAGGTCTCCCCAGGGACAAGTTCGTCTTCTGAGAGTCGAGGATGGAGAAGCCGTCCGCGAAGAGAGGTCTCCCCAGGGACAAGTCCGCGCCGAAGAAGCTACTCGGGAAGTGAGGTCTCCCCAGGGACAGGTCCGCAGACCGACGGTCGAAGACGAAGATTTGGTCCGCGTTGGTTAGAATTTAACATTTTTTGGTATTAGGGTATTATATGGGTTGGTTGGGTGTGCCAAGATTGTGTTGGTGATGGTGAATAAGGGATCAATAAAACTCCTGAGCAAACTTCATTTCTCATGTTTCTTTTCTCAATGTTACGTTACGTTAGTATGTTCAGTGATCCAGCTGTAAGCATAGTGCTAGAAAACTTACACATGTGCCATCCCCGGATATTTGGGTATCCCGACCATATACTTCTGAACAATTTTGTTGCAGGATACAGTTTTTGTCACGATTTTTTCTTAGTTCCGAATTTATCTCCGTTAAGGAGGTTTCCGTACGTTTCGTACACTTCCGTAAGTTCGTTTGAGAATGTTCGGTGAAGATGAGGAAGCCGTCCGCGAGGAGAGGTCTCCACAGGGACAAGTCCTTGCTGAAGAATCTACCCGCGAACTGTAACGGACGAGTAAAGAAACATATGCGATGGTGCAAAGGAATTAGCCGTATAAGCAGTATTAGCGTATTTTCTTCATTAATTTAAGGCTAAAGGGATTTTACTAGGGTTCCATGGGAGAGTCATACTCGTTCTATGGAGTGTTCCTGGTTTTATGTTGGTGGTGGACTATAATGGGATCAATAAATCATGTTGAACAATATTATTTTTGTTGTCAGTTTATTTTTCTCCATCACTCGTAAGTTAGAATTTATACACACAGTGATCCAACTGTTGGCTTATTGAGTGTCAATTTCTACGTGTATTTAGTATCTATCAGTTTCTCGGATATTTGAGTATTCCGGATATTCGGCGGATACTACTGAAACATTTTGGTGGACAGCATGAAACAATTTTTTCGGAACATTTTCCTGATTAAGGATCCTTCACAGTTGAGGCTAAGATAAGAAGGACGGGGCAAGAGCGAGGAGAAGGTGGCAACACGTCTGTTTTCGGAGGCGGTGGTGCTACCATCGCATTTCGTGCTACTTGATATACTGAGGCTTACGATACCAACAGTGGCGTAAATTGACGGGCGGGGGGTGCAGGGTACACAATCCACATATTGACTTAACTGGATTAAATTTTCAGCACACCGGATTCTGAATTTATTGAGTGTTTCTACAGTGAAGTTTGAATAAAGGATATACCAAGATATACAACTCAACCTTCCAGACATTCTCTTTTGTTCACAGTCTAAAAAAACTAGATGTACATTCCATTTTAATCCCTAAGGATTACTTAACCTGGTAAGTTCCACTTTCGTTTTGGGTCATTCTTATCAAGTGATGCCACTTCTGAGGAAAGCTCTCTTCAAAAAATCAAACGTGGGTTTCAAAATGTAAAAATATGGGTGGAAGAAGTAAAGGGAGAATATGAGATATTCATCGATAAGTATGTTTCACCAGATTTCAACTCACTGTCGTTTAGTTCTTTTGAAATTATCCTCCCAAAGTTTATACCCACATTCCACCATATTACAGAATACTGGACAATTAAACTGGAAATGGATTAGGCACGTAGAAATGTATACATTCCCAAGAGGTCATAAATTCAAAGCGAATAAAATTATGCATGATTCATGAGAAAAGCGATCGCTTCAATTCTGAAAATTACTCTTCATTGAGTTCCACCATTGACATAAAACGTTGTGTCATGTCTTTTATAAATACAGTATCCAGCAATCTATGGCGTCAGGGGTCATGGTTCCAAAGGCGCAGCCAGCCTCCTTTGTTAAAGTTCCACAAATCTCTGAATCACGTTTACAAGAACTTTTGACAGAGAATGAAAACTAACACTTTCTAGTGGTGCTGATTTTAATAAGAGTTCGAAGAGTGATCCAAAGCTGTTTACGTTAAAATTTAGATACTTCGTTGTGCGTGTGCGTATGGATTGCCTATAGTATGTATTCACATTTTTGTAAAATAACTTTTTTTTGTGCGTGTTTTAGTCCAGAACTTCTATTTAGCAGAAAAATGGAGCTTTATTTAATAGAAAATGAAGGAAAACAATGTTATTATGAAGGGGGTATATGGGGAAGCTGAAACTGAACCACCGAGTTCTGCACACATTGAAACAAATCTGGAATTACGCCTCTGGATACCAAACCGATACTATTACTCGATTGTTAGTTTACTCAGAAATTTGAAGTATTTCTTCTCACAATTAGGATATTTAGTAATTGTACACTGTAAAAATGGTTACCGGTTTTAGGTAACCCTTCAGTAAACTTGACATGGAACTTCATTCCAAATATTGGTAACTGCCACCATAACTTGGTAACTTCACACAAGTTTGGTAACCATAACTCCCAAATTTTGGTAACTGATACCAATCAGATGATCACTTGACACGAAGTGTTTCGTAATCAAATCTTCAGATTTGTTTTACATTATAAGAATTATTTAAACGCTGTTTCTAAAATCAAATGTCTAGTTTATCGGCAATTTTCTAGAAGCTGGATAGATGTATCTGAAACAATTTTTACGATACGAAACGTATGGCAATGTCGCCTAACTTTCTAGAAACTGTAAAAAGTGCGTCTGGTGACAGCCACATTTTTTGCTCTTTTCACGGCGTATCAACTGTTAAATGTGTCGTCCTCACGTATTCCTGCAAGCAGGTAATTATAAATTTTTGATAATATTTATTTTGCAAAATTAGAATATTTTCTGTAGATGATAATAAATTGAGCATTAAAACAAAACAGTATTGTTTACCGTTGATGAAAAGAGATTCAAGGCAACTTTCCATCAACACTGAATAGCCAGAAAGAGCCGGACATGATAGATTTGAAACCGATTCTTGCACCCGTGATGCTTGGGAAGGAAAAAGTATTATTTGATGTTCGATGTCGCACATGTTCTGGGAGATGGACGGTTGTCGAGAACTCTGCAGCAGTGAGAAACGTGCCCCCCATAGATAGACTCTTTGCTACACATGCAAATAACCAAGACCTTTAATGGCTGCTGAAAATATGATACTTGACTAGCTTCCCAAGGTACAATTACCTCCGCATATCTACTTTTATTGACTATGATCTCTGTAAACACTCGGTTAAGTTGCAGCCACTAACATGTAAGACTTTATGAACAGGATCCAGAATTCGAGCTCTCGGTGCGCGAGGATCCAGCTCCACTCTGATGTTTTTGCAGTGGTACCTGAAATGGCAAAGGCTGGTACCCCAATTCTAGTTGCTGTTGTCGTCAGGGTTGTTTGCGATACAGTTGAACGGTATTGGGTACAACCAATCAATTGCCTAAGAAGTCACGAGATGACATTTTATTTACTATGTCTAGGAAAGGCTCTCGGACATGGGCATGTAGCTATTACCATTCTCCATGTGCTTGTGGCGGGAAGAATGACAAGACAATGGGACTGTTTTGGACCCCCTTGTGAAGTATTTTGTATTTTTATTTTTAGTGTTTTATTTATTTTATAATCCTAGCTTACCTTCAATTATTAACTTCTTTTTGTTTCATTGATGAGGACTTCTTCTCTATTGTCCGTACGGTCCCACATAAGCTGACCCCACCGTTGCAGAATGTTTCTAATCGTAGTTGACCACCAGTTGAACACATACTAACTTGCTGCGGTATCCAGTTGGTCCTATTGTTTTGCCTAGCCCGACCTATTTCGTCTTCTATACTAACTGAATAGGTGAAGCCAAATTTACCCTTCTTATACAGTCATCTTGCCTCAGCCTCAGTACCGGACTTCCCTATGGGCCAGTATGGCGACGAGCCACAGGCCCGGACATGGAATAGGCCCGCTAAACTGCTAGACTTGACATGTTGATGAATTTTTTAAGGTATCTGGTAAACCCACTTCAGCTTTAAGCCATAGGCCCAGAAAGGGTCAGATCCGGCCCTGCTCAGCCTACGTGACGATTACTGCCAAGGAAGCAGCAGTCTTAACCCTACACGGTATGTTCCTTGAAGATGAGAAGCAGTATTCACTTCAGATGGAAGAGGCAACGGGACAAGAGTCAATAGTGATGCGGACCCAGCATGTCAAGAAACCGAACTGAGTTCCTGTACCAGATTCAAGCCAGTTGTTTTCGTAGTCATGATCTCGGTTCTTGATCAGTGATCTCGATTTTTCACTCTTATATAATTAAAATTAAGCCAGTGATTATTGTCTTTTTTTTATATCTTTATTGAATCTTGACTTACGATGAGTGATTTCGTCGATTTTCATTGTTGCCGTGTTTCTAAAGAATTGAGCGTTTTGATGAAAAGTGAATTATGTGTCCAGTACACATCTGCAACTCGTAATAAATACAACCAGAACCAAGAATTTGATCGGCTCATTAATTTACTATTTTATAAATACATAAATCTAAACGAAATTCTATTGATGTATATAGGTAGAAAGGATAAGGGAATAAAAGATAGAATAAATTGCCTGAACTAGGAAGAAATATTAACCAAGTTTAAGGGAAGCGAAACTTTGGTCGTCTTTACTACCATTTTTTGGTATCTAAAATTTCTACCATTTTTATGGAGTTTTATATGTTCTAATCTCTGACCCCCGTTTAAAGTAAACTTTTACGACCGAATTTAGGTAACCTTTTTTTTGCAGTGGTTATTATTATAAATATTCGTGGTTATAAATTATTCGTTCACATAATTTGGATTTATAATAATATTTAATGATTAAAGCCTGTATTATAGGCTTCAACGGACATTGGACATTAACTATTTCATGAAATAAATCATAAATTAGTATTAAAATTATTAACTACGTTACCTACGAATTATTATTAGTCTGCTAATAACTTGGACATAAAATTGTCCATGCCTTGCTTGAGTTCAAAAATTCATAACCTGACTAGGAGAAATTCATGTGCTAGTGGCACAGAAAGCCACTGTAGGCCCGGGTAGCAAAATGAAGCCTCAGTGGGCAGGGTTGGTGAAAAGGCACCATTCACATGTGCGCAAAAATGTAAAAAACAAAAAATTTACATGTAAATATGCAGAAATGTAGCAAATGTCTGATTTTAGGGATGGCGGTCGCCCACTCTGCCACCCAGCTACCTGCGCCACTGTCGTGTGTCAATTAGGTTTATACGCAGTAGAACACGGAAAAAATCTTTGGTACATGAAAAAATGCTATTAAAGATATCGTGCTCACACACTGGCTTATAAACAATTAGATGAAAAAGCACATGGCATTTTTAAAATTCAAATCATTTTTTTTAAATTAAAGGAGAGCGATCTAAGATAACTTTGGTAGCAAAACACTAATTAATATTACTATATTAATTATAATGACTAAAAATACTAAGTAATATATAGCAAATACATTAATTAATGGCAGGATTATGCACTTGTTTTTGATTTGATTTTGCGTTTGGAACGGTACTTGGCCTTTTCCACTTCTGTAAGACCCCAAGTAAAAATTTACTATAGTGCACTATAGTAAAACTATGTACTATGCTGCAAAATACTAGAGTATCACACTATAGTTGAAAACTATAGTATTGCACTTGAGTAAAACTATAGTTTAACTATAGTGCCCTATTGTAAAACTATAGTTTAACTATAGTGCCCTATTGTAAAACTATAGTGTCCTATAGTTAAACTCTGGTAAAATTATAGTGCACTATGTTGCGAATTACTAGAGTGCCACACTATAGTTTACAGCTATAGTAAATTTTTACTTGGGACAGCTTTTTTTAAAAACAAGATTTGGCCAAAGGTTGAAATCGTAATGGAATGTTCTTAAAAATCACATCGTTTAAGAAGTTTTTTCTGGAACTACAAGAGAGAGAACACAGTGTTACATACCAGAGACGAAGGTTCCAGCTACATAGGAAATATTAATTTATGTTAAAGATTAAACTAGAAACAAAGTACTCCACACACTACCGAGATTCTCGTCCTAGTCAAACGTACGCTGATTGATATTAAACAACACTGAATATAAAATCTTGCATTTGGATGGTCACTTTAACTTTCAAGATGTACTTAAACATATGAAAACATTTTAACTGATTTCAAACTATTCTTATGAGAATTTAAATACGAATTAAAGCAACTTATGTTGCCTGTGACATTTGCTACCGTGCAAGTGGTAGCACGGAATGCGATGGCAGCGCCACCGCTTCTGACAACAAACGTGTTGCCTCATTGGTCTATTGGACTCTTGTGCTCTTGCCCCGTCCTTCTCGTCTTAGGTTAAGGAAGAAATTTATATTCAAGTTCCATCATTTCAGACCCGAAAAGTTAAGTAGAAAGTGTATCCTTTAGTAACAAACTAATTTATTACTTTGAATATTACCATGGACCGACTGTAACTACTAGGTAGACCCCGACAGAAAACTCTCATAGGACTATGTAGAATTTGGAACACAGACTCAGTGAGATCTCAGTGAGAAAGCTCTAAAAGTTATGAGATCTCACTGAGTCTCTGTTCCAAATTCTACATAGTCCCATGAGAATTTTCTGTCGGGACTACGAGTACTGGGCAGCAGACCACGAACTAGTCAAGTGACACACTGCAGTAGTAGTCACGTTTTACCGTGGCACAAACTTGGGCCTAGTGGTTTGTAATAAGATTTGATTTTCATATGTGCCCAGAGAAATAGAGGTTAGTTTCCCTTAACACAATTTGATAAATAAGGTTTTGAAATTACGAACCGAAAAGCAAGTGGGGCCAATGGTCCAAAAGATTTGTGACTTAATGAGTCCGATATTTTGACACAGTGGTGTTGGTGTTCCATAGACATTGTTTCTAAGTAAGTTACGAAAATAAACCCAATTTAGTCGCGTCTTGGATCGTTGTAATTTTGTGATGTCATCACGGACGAAGTCTCCATCCACCATGGGTGTAGAGTTCCAAAGTTCCCGGGGAGGAGGGCTCAGTTCAGGTATCATACCTCGGGTAAGTACCTTTTCGCTCAAAAACTGGAAGTGAATTACGAAGTGTTTCATATTATCCCACATTTGTTCTTTATTTCCAACATAATTTTTCCGCTAAAACTAAATACAATAAGGATAAACAAAACTTCAAAAGACTTTTCAGCCCTAACGTGTTGAAACTTACAAGAGCCTTCTATTAAAACCATCCAATAATACGTCCAAATTTAAATTGTTCACTACATGGGTATGACAGGGTGCCAGCACAACGTGGTACAATGGCTTCTGTGCCACAAGAGACGAAAACGAACGCTAAGCTGTACAGGTTTGAGACTGGCATTGTTAGAACGATTTTGATAATTTGCTCGTTCAGTCAAACCACCAGTATTTCTTTCTCCAGCTAGCCCGGAAAGTCCGCCCAGTGTTAAAAACCACCGATTTGGTGGCTACTTCAATAAAATTTACTTTACATTCGTTTCTACAAGAATTAAGGGAAGTTAGTGCACCTTCGGTAGATGCTATATTATCGGATGGCTTTCCTGTCAGATGGTTACCCATGCACATGGACAGATGCTGATTCTTGTCCTGAAGACGCAGAGGAAGCAGCACACATACTTGTGCTCGATTAGGACGAGCCACACTGTGAAATGTTTCCTTGACTATTTTCATTTTCGTGGGAATATTTAACTCTTCCAGCTGCTTTGCTAGTCGGAAAGGGACTGAAAAATGGAACTTCAAAAATTCGCGAATACATCTCCTTTCCGAGTGCAAATGAATGTAGATCCCATATAGGACCAATATACAAATAAATCTTTCCAAGTACAAACGAGTCTGAATCCCTTGAGAATCAGGCCACTTTTGTATTTTTATTTCAAAGACATTTTGACCACCAAGATAGCAACTGTTAAGAGGTCCCTAACTGGCCATACTGCAGGGCTCTTTGGTTTCAGTCTCCTTTTTTGCTTTTATTTAAGCCGCCAAATATTTCATTCAAGAATTTCGCAGCTTCAGTCATCCGCATTCTACACTCTAGCACTAGTTCCTACCTAGTTCCCGGGAAGGGGGAGCTGAAGCCCCCGAGCCCTCCAGTACTCTACGCCTATGCCATCCACTGAATGTAACGAACGTCCATAGCATAAAGAAATGCCGACTAACGCGGACAAATCCCGAGGACACACGTCTCAAAGATTATCACACGTGAAGCTGAGTTGCTTGACGCACTTTTCCTCCACTAGTAAATTTGTGTAGGCATATAGCCATATCGTCTCAACACTTGTTTCACCATGTACAATTAACTCATACACTGATTTAATCCATGTTTGTGGCAACACACTACAAATACGAAATGGTAAGCAGACCTTACAGGCCCTATGGTCCTACTGACCGTGTACTGTTTGAGTTTTAAGGGCGTTGAACGCTTTGGCTCTCCAGTAACCTGAATTATGTGGCTGCTTATCCGCACTGAATTTGAAGAAAAATATAGCTAAGTTAATTATTAAAGTTTAATTTTTCAACAAAGCAAATATACAAAAGTGTTCCATACTTCCAATGTATTTGTAATGGGAATCATTTTTCCATTCGTTCCATTATCTTCATAATGGGCTTTACGTCGTCCTCAGGTCATGTCAGAACAAAACGAACACTATGGGGGTTACTAAGTCGAACAGTCACTGTGAAGAGCGATTTCAATGAAAACTTGATTGATATTAAAACTGAACCATCTAAGTTAATAAATCTATGACCTTTCATTCAAACCACTGGACCTCGAATCCTCACGTTTACTAACATTTACCAAATCCACATTTCTCCTTTCCATTTCTTCCAGGATGGCCAGTACGCCGACCAGTAGTTCTTTCAGAGTTTGGCCAGTGACTGCCCCTTCTTTCATCGCTTCCTTAACGATTTCAATCTTGTCCAAAGAACTTGTAGAATTCGGATGAAGAGCCTCGGTCGGCGAGAAGTTCTCCAAGCTTTCTTTGCTACCACTCAAAATTTCAAGTTCTACTTCAGGGGTTTCGTTTTCTTGATGGTGTCGCTGATGTCCAATGACGAGACCTGGTAAACTCATCAGGGCAAAAATCCCCCGTTGTGGTTTCGGAACAATCGATGTGGTCCGAAGGTCGAGATCTTCCTTCGCTTGAGGGTTTACACGAGCTATGGTACCTGCTAACTGGAACACTGAATAGAACAATGCCTGTACAACGAAACAAAAAGTAATAGTTTCAGAAAATGTACTAGTGTAAGGTTCTTGAACTTACCCTAGATGTGAATGGCAGGAATTCGTCTTGCCGACTGTTCATTTTTGAAAGTTCCATTGCTTTACGCATCTCTTCTGCTTGATGCAAAATGGCTTCAGCAGTTCTCTGCCACTTCTTTCGAAGCTCCTTTGACTAACGAGATAGAACTATGAAGTTCGACTTACGAACAAGAATCGTGAAAATATTAACCTTGAATGCTTTCATGATGAACCCTACAATCACAGCCCAGTAACCGAGTCCGACGTTAATCCAGCAGATCAGTCCTAGTCGGTACAACCAGATCCCAGGTGGCGGTATATTCTGGGCTTAATGATTAAGCATAATTAATAAATTTGTTGTGGAGTATGCTAAATACTGATACCAGCAACGTAATCACCAAACCCAATCGTTGTCAAAGAAACGAAAGAAAAGTAGATGGCGTCAAGGTGCGACCACTGTTCGAACAACTTGAAGATTTCAGCCGGGATGAAGACGAAGATGATTAGACCGGGAATCAAGTAAACCACCGTCGCTGCCAGAATTGCCAGCTTCTCGTTATGATAGCGACGCCTTTGCCGATTGTACAAGTGAAACAGTCGACTGCTGAAGTAGCTGCTCGTCGAGGCTAGAAGAATACCCGCAAGAGGAATACCCACAAATCCGTACACTATGCAAAATATCTTGGATGCCACAGTGTTGGGGACCACGTTTCCATAGCCTAATGAATTTTTTAATAAAATAAAAGTTGATATTATAATTAATAATATAAAGTGAGAAAGGAGATAAGATGTTAGTTCATTTATAATTCTGGTCAAGCGTGAGAAATCCACCAAACCAAGGTTCATGCTTCCCATGCTGATTTTGAGGGTGAAGGAAATTTGTAAAAAAAAATGTGGATGTGCTTAGAATAACCGATTGTAGTGACAAGGGTCACAGCCAGAAACAGGGCGGACGAGTAATCCCACGTATTCGTCGTCGTTCTTGTTGCTGCTTTGGCTGTTACGTTAGCACATTCCCGCAAAATTACGTCCGCGTACTCTTGAAAATGGTCTCCTTTAAGATTTGTTGTAACTGAAGAATAGACAATAGTTATAGAGGACAACTCAGTAGACGGGAATAGTGTTACCTGCGTTGGCTATTCCGGTACACAACTTATCTCGCGCTGTTCCTATACAAGTCAAATCAGAAAAATTACTTAGTAAAATAATTTACTTTCATGATTTTTGTGGTACGATTTTTCACCATTTGACTGCGTAGGTTCGTTTGAGGAAGGTACTTGCTCAAGAACGTAGAAAACAGCACTTCCAGTGAGCAAATAAGCCCAGAATATCGCATGAAGAGCTAACGAATTTTTCAGCGTCATCCTATAGGTTATCCTATAGGTTACACCAATCCATCAAAGAGCAAGCAAATGAGCAAATCAACACAAACCACCACTTACAAAATAGAAAAGTCTGTACACAGTGAAGGAATGAAAGACTGAGGCTTTTGTTTTGGCAGCAAAATCTCTTATTGGGTTACGTGTCTCCATTACTTAAACCGAACACGTCGCAGTAAATTTCTCCCATTGAAAAAATATTTTTTGATTTACTGACTTGCTCTTGTAATGAAAATTGAATTTCAGTCAAAAGCAGTATACAACTTGTATCGAGTGTCTCCATTTTAGAGTTCATTGTGAAACTAAAAACTCTAATCAGGTTTTGTACGCGGATGCACCCAGCAGAAAAATTTAGGATAGTTTCAGGACCCTGGACATATCCTGCAAAGACATTTTCAGGATGCCAACCAGGACTCTGATTGCAGTGAAACTGGCCCATTTCCAGGGTGTTGAGGACCCTGACATTGGAAGGCCTGAATAATGCATGTTCAGGGTACTTAACAGCGCCCTGAAAAAACACTTTTCAGGATACTTAATGGTGACCTCAATAATCAAGATTCACAATTCTCAACACAATTTTTTTGCTCATCCACGATCGGACGTGGTTCAGGATATTCAGCATATATTACGGATATCCCTCAGGATGTAGCAGACATACTTAATTTTCCGCTGGGTGGATATTCTTTATTTATGTGGCGATGAATAAAAAAAATAATTGAATGATTGAACTGATGGATAATGAATATAATCGATTTAAAAGATTAAATAAATATTATAAAAATAAAATTGGTAAATAAATAATAATAAATAAATATTGAACTGAACAAAGACGACTGGACTGGACTGAGTTCTATGACTAAAATGCTACACTCTACACACATCCGAAATTTCGATTCAAAATTTCTGACTATATAATTAAAAAAAATAGAAAAATTACAATTAGGGGAATAATTTATTTAAAAGGTTATATAATGTAGTATTACTAATTAATTAAGAATCCAGACGCCATCTAGTGTTAAAATGTTGAAGCATGTTGTCACGGATGAAATCCAAATGGTGTGACCTGGTCTCCGGAAAGCATCACAGATTGCGTTTTGGGACTGAACACAAGAGAACAACCGTTTCTTCGAGCGGAAATCAGCACCTGCGTAGAAATTTTAAACCTAATGGTAAGAGCGAAGTTTTTTCCAGCAACTTACTGGCCAAATTGCATTGTTTCTGTCTGATGATATTAGATATTCGCGTTCCTGAACACCCGTAAGAATGATGGATAGCATGGTGGCACCTTCTCGTAAACCTGTGACATGTCGTTACTTTGCTGCTTCTGGCACTTGCTTCTACGGCAACGATTGTCAGTTTCTCCACACGTCTGGTGGCAATAGTGCATCACCCACCGCCACTTTCGCCAGTTACACGTCTCCGGCCAGAAATCGCAGAAGACCCGGTGGTGAGACTAGGCCCAACCTCAATGGCTCGGAAAACGATCCCGCAGCCATTTCGCGAGGTCTCGTTCAAGGCAACATCTCCTCACAGTTATCGTCAAGTTCGTCTAGTGTTGATTCGCTGGCCAGAAAGACCCAGGCACTTTCGATGACTGATCACTCGATGGGACTTTTCGAGGCATGTTTAAGTTCTTATAAATGATAGAAATCGTGACTACTTTATTGACGCTTTTGTATGATATAACAGGAGCAGTATGGCGGGACAACATACTACTACTCACCTGACGAACAGAGTTCGCTGGATCTTAAAGAAGACGTTATTAAAACAGAAACCGAGGGTAGTCATGTTACTTCTCCATCACAGTCTTACAAGTATTAAACAACATTAAAACTTTTTTAGCGTTCTTTATATACTAAAATCATTTTTCACGCAGTGCTTACGCAGGACCCCCGAGCTTTTTGCAGTCGTTGGTGTCGTCACAGAGGCCTTCGTATTTCGTGAACGAAGAACTGCGACTGGACATCCTACAGAGAAATGCTGTCGCAGTTTCTACTGTTGACCCTTCTCTGTTTCCTGGTACTGTCAAATCTTGTATCAAATTGGTAGATGTCACGAATAGTGTTTGCGTAGATTTACCTGAAGAGGTGGATCATTATCGAGAACTCGTACCCTGGAACCTCACACTTTATCGCAAGCCGTTAAGTCGCATACATTCGGACTGGTCACTTCCACTTATAAAGCACTTCACACAAAGACAGGGCTCAGATATTGTTTGAAAAGGATTCATGGTAATATGTTATAAACTTGATTCAGTACAGAAATATTAATATCAGAGTTCAGGGTATCGGGTATCGAGTGCCAAGTGCTTGTCGATGGTCGAGCTGTGGCGTAAAGTCGAACAGTGCCACGTAGTGACTCTGCGGGAAGTGTTCACCACAAAAGCCTTCGGTGACCACTCCATGATTTTCGTCTACGATTATTTCCCCGGAGCCGAAACTTTGCAGGCCAAACACTTCGCTGGTTCAGGCGCATCGCAAAGTGATCCGTTCAGCAGGTAATTTATATAAACTTAAAACTAAGATAAAGCAAAGTGCTGAAATCTTTGCTCACATTTTTAAGTGATCCCTCCGCTCCACGGCCATATTCGCTTCAAAAGAACAAAATGCTCCAACAGCAAGCTGGGAAAGGTCTACTACCAGAAGGTTTGCTGTGGAGTTATATCATAGAACTGGGCTCTGCACTAAGAGCTATTCATAGTGCTGGTCTCGCGGCGAGATGCTTAAACGCCTCCAAAATCCTCGTGACTTCCCGTGGCAAAGTCAGGATTTGCGGAGGAGCCATTTTTGACGTTTTGTCCTATGACGCGAACGCTGCAAATCCTATGGCCGTTATTCCGCACTTCCAGGTTTGCCGTCGCGTTGTACAGTCACGAGAAAAAAAAGAGTATCCACCAAAACTAAAGAAAAGTTGCTTTAGAATGAACTTGTCTATTATTGTTGCGGTCAAATTGATAACAAGGGTGAAAACTGAATTAATTATGGGCTTTGAAAGTCTTCTGACCTCGATTTGACCTCTATGGTAGTGCTCAAGCTAATTCAAAAACGATGTTCCTTAAATACAGGCGGATACTTTTTTTTGCTCATGGCTGCACTACATGTTATAAAGTATTAAGTTTTGGTTTTCTGAACAGCAAGAGGACCTACTATCGTTCGGCAACCTGATACTCGCCCTGGCGTGCAACTCTTTGCTGGCACTGCAAAGGGATAACCTGCAGACTTCTTTGGACATTGTCACCAAAAACTACTCACCAGATTTGCGTAACCTTGTTATGTTAGTTCGCCACAAAACTAGAATGAACTTTGAAGCACAGTTTTACTAAATTTTGCCTTTTAGGTATTTACTTTCCTCATCGCAGAATCGGACAAAATCAATACAAGAAGTGATGCCGATGATCGGAGCGCGCTTTTTTAGCCAGCTGGAAGCCACCACACTTCAGTGCGACGTTCTCGAGGACCAGTTGTCCCGCGAACTGGACAACGGTCGCCTTTTCCGGCTTTTAACCAAACTCGGCACAATTGTCGATAGACCCGAGTAAGTTTTCAGTTTTTGATAATAGACGATTCGAGTTCACTAATGTTGGTTTTATCCCGGCAGACTGAATATGGACAACACGTGGTCGGAAACGGGAGATCGATACCTTCTTAAACTTTTCCGCGATTACCTTTTACATCCCGTAACAGAGGACGGAAGACCCTGGATAGACTTGGCACACGTAGTGTCGTGTCTCAACAGGCTCGACTCGGCTTCTCACGATAAAGTAACTAGACATTAGCCCAGCAGTTCAAAAGATTAAACGTAATGGCTTATTCGTTAAACTTTAAACTTTCACGTTTCTAGATCTGCTTGACGTCTCGAGACAATCAAAACATCTTAGTCGTCAGCTACGCTGAACTTCATCACTGTTTACAGAACTCGTTTGCCGAGCTCGAGCACGCAGCCATGGCTCCTATGAGCGGACCTCAGTCGTCGTGAAGCGGATTTTTGTCGGAATAATAAGTATTTTTATGACAAAAGAAAGATTAAATTTCTGTACGGCAAATACTTGTGGCACAAAATTCTTCTGTCGGTGTACGAGGAATCTCTGAACATTTCATTCATCTGTGCGAAAGTAAAATTTTTTTCGGGGTGTGGGTCTAGATAGTGTTCTAGTTGTATTTTTTTCCTCTGCTTGTCCAAGTATCTCGTCAAGCAGTGGTGTTTAAATGCGTTTTTAAAAGTTTTTCCATTAAATTTTCTTATTTGGTACAAGTTTAGTATGGGTCTCAAAGTGTTAAATCCAACATTATATACTAAGTGCGTCTTTTGAGAGCATGTTGTTTCCTGTCATGTTTATGTGAGAAATACACGTGTTCAGCAGACCTGCTGCATAATGTTACATTATTAATGAATCATTGAATCAAAATTAATGAGAATTATTCAAAGACTAATAATAAAATAGTCTTAAGGTCTGTGCATGATACTTAAGTATTACTGACTGTTCAAATAACATAGCATCTGATTTTATTATGATCTGTTTTTATTATTATATAATTATTTTTTAATGTTGTGCTGATTAGCTTAGTGATCCTTACTGATATCGATATTCAAATTTTTCTTTTGCAAAGATATTTGTCGTATAATAATTCATATTACCTGTATTTGTATAACTATTTAATTTTATTAACATAGTTTTATTTATTTTTACTAATTTTATTTATGTTGTATTTATTTCCCGCTAGGTGTCTCATCCTCTCATGTTTTGTTTAGAAACTGGGTTAAGAAACCAGGTAACAAAGTTACGCCAAAACTTGACTCTTACGACTGAATTTTTGCTTATTTGGTATTAGTATCTTATGAAATTAACATTACTTTACAAGTTAGTTAATATTTGACATAAAAGTTGATTACTTAAAAACTTTTTACTTTGATTCCTTAAAGGGAATCCTATCTTTGTTTATTACACGTCGAATGCGTCGTCGAAGATTCGTCCAAGAAATAAAAGAGAAAAACTTTTCATCAAGTTTTATATAAATTTTAGGTAGGTGATTGGTTGCTTCATAATTTTAGCATAAAATATTAACGTTGTTTGATCCTACTAAAGTACAGTACAGTAATGGCGGGATCCGAACCTCCGAATGCAACTGTCACTCCCGTTCCCATCGAAGAGGAACATTTCTGCAAGTGGATTCTCTACACTGAACTTACGTCATCAAGGTAAACTCAGAAAGTCAAAAATAATTACTTTTTAAACTATGTTTATGTTCGCAGGGTTCGGATTTGGGACCTCGCCATTCTAGTTCCGAACGTATTATTTTTCCTGTTTTTGCTCACCCAGTTCAATCGAGCCAGACTGAAGCTGCGAGCAACTTCGAGCCCCATATTCGCTACATTTTACATTCTGGTAAGCAAGAAAAATCCAAATGCCAAAATGATGATTTTTTTTTTTTACATTTTCTTGTGCAGGTTGTTCTAAATGTTATGATCAGTTTGGTGAGGTGCGTTGTCTCAATGACTGTGAACGCGTCCGTAGCTGCGGGAGACTATGCTGACAAGATCCTCTGGATCGTCGTGCGTTTTTTCCTGCTGTTTACTGAAATGAGTGTCGTCATCTTTGGTCTTGCGTTTGGTAATTTTTTTTCTAAAACATATTTTTCAACTGATATAACAAAATTTAATAATGTCAGGTCACCTGGATAGCAAATCGAGCATCCGGCACGTTCTTCTCGCCACGTCTTGCATTTCGCTGGCCTTTTCCATAAGCCAGGGCGCTCTAGAAATCGTCTCGCCTGACGAGTACTTTCACATTGCTGCGAAAGACTATGATCTCTTTGCCCACGGAGGAACAACATTTTGGTTTATATCCTCCATTGTGTTTTCATTGGTAAATTTACCAATCTCTTCAACTTTTCATCCACTAATTTGTTTTATTTTATGAATTTTTAAGATATATTTTGGAATTGCGCTTTTACCGTGGACAAAAGTGAGGGAATGTCTCGCCCTACCAAGTAAGAAAAATTATACCATCTTATTAATTCGATTTTAATTATATTTTTGTTGTAGCCAAAGCATCGTTCTACTATTATGTTTTCTTCTTGGGACTGTTGAACGCTGTTCAGTGTGCGGGAAGCGGAATTCTTTTATACAACCTTAGCGTTTGCGGACTTTGCATCGTGGACGTGACAACTTATTTGTACTACACTTTCTTCACTCCGTTCGTCTATTACACGTTTTTGGCAGAATTTTTCAGGTTTGATAAAATAATCAATTTGTTCTTACAAATTAGTTTAAAAATTTTTTATAATTGGATATATAGTATTGCTCAGCCCACACTACTGTTTTCGTACAAAGCTCAAGTGGACGACGCTGTTGAAGAGGAATCTGTGTCGTTACCGCATCAGAATTCGTTTTCGTCGCTTAAAACTGACTCTGACTACATTTATCAGGTTTTTAAAATTTTTGAGTTACACACGAAAATAAAAGTAATTATTTTTATGTTGAATATTAGACGAATGGATTTTACGACAGCACGCAGTTGGATACAAGTTCCACTCCAGTTCATCCGCTGTATGCCGTTTCTTTGAGAAGTCCGGATAGTGTAGCGAGTTGCAGCATTTCCAGCGTTACCTTCGGAGATCCGTCTATAAACCGAACCAAATAACGATACTGAAAATCCAAAGATCTTGTTTTACTTACTGAACCTGTGTTGTATTATTGTACGACTTGTAACCTATTTCATTTCGTTACACATTCGCGTTATTTTGTATTCCATTCTGAGACGGAGCTTTCTAGTCAAAGTCGACTTCGTTTTTAGTGTTTCGTTCTAGTGTTATCGAAAGCTAGCCTGCTGTGTTTTTATTTCCGAAGTATCTTGTGTTTTGTGAAATACATTCATCAGTGACATGAACACATACATTAGGGAATGTACAGCAGTTAAAAAAGTTAAATTCGTATAACAAATCGTGAAACAATAAGAATAGATGCTCTGGTAAGATGCACAAAGATAAATAATTCATAAATTGCCTGGGCACTGCACAAAAATAATAGTAAATTAAAATATATTATAATTAATTCATCTAAACAAGTAATTTAATGTATCCACTTTTCAATTTCCCCTTTTCCCCCTCTTCCCTTATCTTTCCCTTTTTCCCTCTCAATACTTAATAATGTACTTGATAATTAGTATCTGTATTAAATAAAGTAATAAAACGTATAAATATAAATAAAGACCCCCCAAAGTATGATGTATATAATGTACTCGCGTGAATTCTGAAACTTGTATATTTAGAATAATATTTATATGCAAATATAATACATGTGTGTACATTTGTGTGGAGAGGCTTCAGAAAGGGGGTAGCCCGTAGTGTTTTCAATTAGAGTTGCAAGAGAGTCTGCACTTGACAGTTGCGTCGAAACGACTACACATTAAGATCACATAGCCTATCGTTTGCCTTGAGTTGTGTTCAATTTGACAGTATTGTATTTTTTTTTCCACAAATATGATTTGAAAGTGTAACGCTGTACGTACGTAAGATGTGGAGCCCTGTTTCCGCCCATACTCGGGGAGTCGGTAAGAATTGCTGATTTATGCAAATATAAGTCGAAAAATAAGAGTCAACTATTTTTAGCAATTGGCTTTGTTTACTGCTGTACTACTGTGACAGTATGTGTGACAAGTAACACGAAGAAAAGTTATTGAAAGTGTTGAAGAGTCCAGCGTTTGCGAGTGACGTAGAAGTTACCCGCTCGACTGTGATATTCGTGGGCAATAAATACGTTTTACTTTCTTTATTAAGTATTTTAATTTAGATAATTGGATTACGTTATCTGATGCTGTTGTGTTAACATTCTTTTGTAACTAATGCTCCGTTCACTGGATACTTATCAAACCTGATACCTTCGTTCAAAGGTTACACTTTCCGCAGAAGAAGTAAAAAAAAACACCACTAAGTTATTGCGAAAGAGATATCAGATCATTGTAAGACAAACACGAATATGACAGATTTTTCTTTTTCTTTTGTCAATTGACAAATGGGTTGCGTCAATTGACGCTGTTGATGGCGTCAAAGACTTACTTCCTGTCACTTGCCCTACCATAAAGATTCAATCAGCCTCGTTTTAAGCCGGTCTCATTCACTCGCTTAATTAACTCTGATAACGATCGGAATTTTTTTTCGTTCATTAGTGATTTGCCGCTTCTCCGGAGACGTTCCGTATGGGCTTCCGCTTAATCTAGGCGAGCGGATCCAAGTTGACGAGCAATGCCAAGGTAATTATAACTTCTTACAATCTAAAATTGATAGTCGTTGGTACAGAGAATATAATTTTGCAATGTAGTTCTAAGTTAGTCAGATTTTGTACGCTGGAAATGTGAGACTATGTTTATAGTAGGCAGTGAAAGGGCTCCAGGCCATTGATGGTAAACAGAAAAACAATGGGGTCTTTTACTTTGTCAAAGGCCAAACGGAAGGCCGTCTCTGCTATCTTATCCGAGTCCTGGGTGTTTCCCGGAAAGCGTATATTTATATCCCACTACGGCCTAGTGCGACGGCCGTGTTTAGATGCACTGGGCCGTAGTGGGGCTTTTCTCAAAATAATAACTTTTTATATTCTCTATATATAGGATGGTACCGGGGATGTGTTCTCAACAATCCTGCAGTAAAGGTATGGTTTTTCCAAATATTTACTAATATGTAATATTGTCGTGTTTTATAAACAGACATTTAATGAAGTTGAACTTGTGTGTTTTAGGGAGTGTTCCCGTCGACGCATGTCAGCGTAAAGCCGGTACTAAATGAAAGGTAGAAAATAAATTGAAACACATTTTTTCTTCACGGTGGTTTGGACTTTCGGTTCACGTCTTTTTATTGTTCCTTTGCTATTTGTAGAAGCGCCTTTCACGACGATCCTGTCGTCGAGGAAGTCACCATTGTGCTGCGCGAATGGGGAGCCATCTGGAAGCAGCTTTATGTGGTAATGAAACATTTTGTTACGTGGTTAGATGCTGGAAAGTTTAGCATTTAGTTCCCATTGCCGTCGCTAGATGGCAGTAGTAATGTTGAGTTTGCGAAGGACTCAATAGATGGCGTTGTTGAGAGGGACTATTGCAACGCGGGTCGAGGGAAAAAAACGTTAATAGATTTGAAATGGCGCCGTTTGAGAAAGAAGCTAATTAGGTTCAGGTTGGCTGGGGAAAGAGTTATGACCGGGGTGGAAGAAGCGGTTAAAATTATATAGTTACGCCAAGTCATAAGGCTGTTGCTGGTTGCCGGGTCAAGCGGAGTGTCATCTGTGGAATGCGGCGATGAGGAATGCACGCCCCCGTTTTTTTTTCTTCTTCTTCTTCTTCTTTTTGAACAGAGTTTTTTTTTCGCTCTCTCCCATTCTTCATCTAATTCTGCTGTAGTAGAGAGGAATTTCGAAAGAGAGGTACAAACTAAAGGAGAAAATGTTCGTTTTTTTAAATCAAAATGGAGGGCTAAAATAAATGTCCCAAGGTTCGGTAAGTTGCCGAGCTTAGGACAACAAAGACGAAAGAGACAAAGTGAACTCGACGAGATGCCGTACACCTGAACGGAGAAAAATGGACGTGTCTCGCCAGGAATGCTTCCCCAATAAACGAGACGATGCAAAACACGAACCAAGTTCTGATCACAAACCCGCCCAATTAAAACTTAAACTACCTGGCTGAAATATTATATAAATAATAATATATTAGCAGCAGGGGAAGTACAGTTCAGTTTGGGTTTTCCCTGCGAGAAGGTTCCGTTTTCCCCTTTTTTCCCTTCGTCCGGTACAACTTGATTGCCGTCTTTTTCCCTTTTTTAAAATCTCTATTTTTCTTCCCTTTTCGTGAGAGCTCGTAAACCTACTTCAGCCGTATACTGCTTAAATCTACATGTTGTACTTGAAAACTTCTATTTTCCCTTCATTTTCCCTTTTTAAGGGAGTTTCCCTGCAAAGTGGAGGAGTGATAGGCAAATTGTGATGAATGGCTCCGTCCTTAAGTATCACCAGGGGCGTAGTCGCAAATCGTGTTATCGCTAAGGTATCGTCTGTTATCAGTGTTGAGGTTTTTTGTCTTTCTATCTGTGCTGGTCATAAGGCAAATGGAAAAATGTCGAGTGCCTTGTAAAGAGAGACAAGAGAGGGCGTGAAAAAAAGATTCACTCTGTGCTTTTATGTCTCGGGAGACCCGCATTTGCAGCTTAAAGACTGCCACGCCCTGCAGATCTCGTCTGGTCGACAGTTAGCCTTTTCTATTAACACCTCCCTCTCGAGACCTCTTCTTCTATTCTACATGTCCAGTCGTCGGATCAAGGATCACTGATCATTAGTAGCTAGTTCGGTTTAATGTTAAAACGGTTAAAATGGTTGAAATGTTTAGTTGGTTTGGGTTTAGGGGATGTTTGATTGGAAGGGTTGGGTTTGTGTCGGTTGAGTTGGCAAGAGTTGCGTGTTTCGTGGGCGTCAGTCATTTGTCGCTGACACTCTGCTATGCCTGATATCCTGGTAAAGCGACTCGAGAAGTTGACACTGCCAACCACGGGCTCTCCAGACTTTTCTACCGGGAGAGACTGATCTCGTCTTATCGGACCCGGTTGTCTCTCTGTTGACGATGATAGTGGACTAACTAACAGATGATAATGGACGATAGCGTGGTGGAGGAATGCGTAGAAGTGGCGGTCCCCCTCTGGATAAAGTGCGGTTAGGGCCGGTTGCACCTTAGGATTTAGCTACTCGAAGAACACGTCGCCGGGGTCCCCATGCATCACAGCGTGAGCTACCGCACGGCCGAAGGCCATCTTTTGCCTTTTCTGTATAATTCGCCTCATTCCCCTGGCCTGTGTGTGACCTAAACGGCAGCAGCAGACCGTCCAAATCGCCCCATTATGCATATACATCCCATTTGGGGCCGTGGAAAAGACACTAAAAAACGAGGAAATCCTCCCGCGACAGCCTCATCGCTAAAACGTCGTCTTTTGCCACCAGAGGCGCCCTGCACATGAAAAACGCCCCTTCATTTGTATCCTTCACGAGACGCATAAGTGTAAGCGCGGAAAAATGTGAAAACTTAGAAAACGGGAATTGATGAATGTAAAAGATGCCTTCACTATCGACATGGAACATCTAGAAATTCTAAAAGTACCAAAAATTTAAATAGTATTTCAATCTACTGTAAGAAAAGAACGTCAAGATTATGCAGGAACCGTGTAAAAGTTGATTTGAATAAGGTGTCGCAGGGTAACTTAATGATGAATGCAGTCGTGTTGGGTAACCTTTTGGTATGCCAAGGTCTAGACTTGGGCATTAGGGCGAGGGGGGGTTTAACAATGATATATAATGTCTAGAATGTTTCAATAGAGAGGCCATATCGATAAGAATTTTTGAATGACGAGATGTCAGGTCTTGATAAGTGACTGGCACAAGAAGCAGCAAGACCGGGGGGAGAACTCCATTACGCAAAGTCTCAAGGGCTAGCAACCCCACAGAAATCTCTGCCTTCTTCACAAGTTATCAGTGGTTATCAGACTGTTGTCATTCGATTGCTGAGTCCACATTTGATGGATCGGGAACCTGGTGGAACTGGAGAAAAGAGAGAGAGAGAGAAGCAGAAGTGACTGAAAAGCTTACAGAAAACGGTGTCTTTTCTCACGGTCGTGCCGAGTGAAGCACCACACACTCCGAATTCATGCTGTGCTGAGGTCTTCTTCGGGTCAAGGACATTATTATAGCTTGCCGTACCCGAGCTTTTTTGGCAGTGTTGTTGTGCCGACATCGGGGGTACACAACTCTGGTGTTATCCAGCGTTATCAACTCCGTATCCTGGCTTGTATAATCATACCCCGTCACCCATTAATATCATAAACTTGCTCGTGAAAGAAAGTTATTACCTTCTGTACTGCGCAGAAAGTGTTTAGAACAAGAACTCGACTTTTTGAGATCATTGTACTGAACCGAGAGATACTAAAAATGTACAAGGGGTCCTAAAAAGCCAAGATGGAGTCCTGAAAAGCTAAGATAGGGTCCCAAAAACACGAGTATAATGGTCTTGTAATCAGTAAGTGAGGTGTAGATGTAGGAAATACCGAGCAATAGTGTTTTATACCGTACAAAACACTGTAAGAAGGCACCACTACAGTGCTCTTTCATTTTTTTGGTCAGTTTCTTTTTATAGTGCCTTTTCACAGTTGTCTGCATCACTTTAAAGTGTCCAAGTTTTGAAGAATGTTCAGATTACCTAGTTCAGGATCACCGCAAAAGGCACCACAAACGGCACCGTCATTTGTACATGGGATATTGTTTTAAGAAAACTACGAGACTGGACCAGGGAAAAAAAAGAACTCACAGGAAGCTGGTAATTTTGAACCATTGCCCCGGGTGTAGTGCTCAGCTGGCCGCGTCCGGCATCGTTGTATTTTAATTTCCCCTTATTATATCGACTAAATTACTGAGCAATAAAATCCTTTCCGAGGTTGCTCCACAGTTTTTTTTTTGTTTAAGTCTCATATCTGGAATTTTTGTACGTAATAAATCGAATGGGAAAATTATAATATTATAAGACGATGGTGGTGAAGATGCTGAAGAATGTTGAGGAGACGGCTCATAATTTGGTTGCTTTTATGGTTGGCATTTCGTTTATGACTCTGAAGTCGTAGCGAAGGTATTACAAAGTGTTTGGCGTACGCGTTTGTATACGTATTGTGTTTTTGATTGAAAAGCCGCAGCTTATGAAGCGTGGGAAAAGCGTCGTGGCGGTGCAAAAGGTTTCGTGGCGCTCCCCTCGGCTCATTTGCATAATGATGCATTTCGTTGCAAGCACCGCAGTCGGGACTGGTCTCGTAAATTCTGCCCCGCGCTCCTCGGGAACAACCAACAACCCCAAGAACCAGAAGAAGAAAAACACCTTTTTACCCAGCAAATATTCTGCAAGTCTACATTCGTGGATACTCAACTTTGTATAAAGCGATGTTATAACATGGCCAACTGACGTTTGTTTGGTCCACTTAGAATACGTTACAGTCGTCTGGTATGTTAATTAATTAGGTTTGTTGCGTTCTGTTGTTAAGTAATTTCTGTTTGAAAAGAAAAAGCCCGCAGTTGGTTATTGCGTCTAAGCCGCTATTAAAAACTTAGCCCAGGCCACCCAGCATGAAAAAAGCCACTTGAAAACCACTTTAAGAAACCTCAACCCGTCACTCTCTGGCGGACTAAACTTTGAGCTTTCACTCATCCACCACTTGCCATTACATACTTCTATGCAAGTGTGTTCTTGGGTATTTTGTTGTCTCGTATTGCTAGTGACACAGTATTGTGGTCTGAAGGGTTTGGGCATTACTCTTTCCGACTGAGGTTTTGAACCTGCTGTGGTGAATTAGTGAAAGCCGTAGGTAGAGTTGCTACCATTCGACGCCAAAACAAAGAGAGACATGTTAAACCTTGCTTATTCTCAGATGAAAATGACCGATATGCAGATGATTCTCACGCCTTTCCCACCTTATCTTCAACAGCGGCTTTGTTATTTCTGTCCTCCAGGATTTATTTATTACTCACTCCGTCTCAGCTTGTGTTTGGGGCAACTATTACACGAACCTAAGTTAACACTGAGATATTAATTACAATTAAAGTGTGTTACATGTTGTTGCGTGAGCGGTCGGTACATAAGAGACTTTATTAAGGCAAAAAAATGTATAGAAAAAAATATGAAGCTGTGACCGGTTTGAAAGAGCTTTCAGCAGCTGCCACAAATGATAAGTGATGCGTTATTAATAAAGCGTTTTTTTTTCTTTTTGGTCCGTCTTTTTCCCTGTCTGCTTCCTCTGGGCCGCGATGCTTCATAGAAACGAGAAAATTACCAATGGACAACGCTGACAAGGGCCATGTTGGATCTGATTGAGTGGCGGCGCCAATTGATCACGGGAACTCTGACGCAGGATCAGATTCGTGATCTCCGCCTTCGCATCACCTCCAAAATTGATTGGGGCAACAGGTACGTCTTCCTCTCCTTTTTTTTTTCTTCCTCTCTCTCCCAATTATCTTTGGATAATAAAGTCTGCTCTCCATTGTCGGTCCATCCGAATCCAGTAGTAAACGGGTTACTTCTAACATATCAAGCAAAGTAAAAGTTTATAGTCTGAATAGCTGCTGGCTATAATTAGCTACGCTTCAGTAAGAGTTATTTGGATGTTTTTGATTAGCCTTTATTTTTATGCCGAGACCTCTTCTCTTTTTGCCAAACTGTTCTCCGGGAGATGCTGCACTTTGTAGTTATTAGTAGTTATTAAACCGCCACTATATTACTGGGTTAACCTCGAGCCTGGAAAGCGACCAACTCTTTAGCCAATTATTCAATTACTTTTGTGGTGAGTTTGGCTCGGAGCTATGGGCTTTCGTGATTCCGCCGCACCCGTTTTGGAGTATCACGAATAAACGGCGTTTTGCGGGTTAATTAATTTGTTTGGCATTGAAGGTGCATCAAAGGAAGTAGCCGAAGATTTTGATTGGCTTTTTTAAATTTCGAAACAAGAAAAAAATACACATCTTCTGTTCGTGATTGCATGTATGAAAGGCACAATTAATGGCGGAGTGAATTGGAAGAGAAACTGCTCCCCCTCCCCTTGGAGTTTGCGTTGTTTTGCTTTCCGTGTGTTCGAATCATGAATCAAAATTAGATCTTGGGCAGGTTTCATTCATGAGCTGAATACTGCACATCACTGTTGTGGGCGAGTCATTTGGGAAATAGGTTGTACCCACCCATTGGCTGTATGACCTCGCCTGATCTTCTGGTCTCTTTTCGTCTTTTCGTTTGTTGGTTAATTCTTCATGAACCACATTCATCCGACTTGAACGTGAATAGCATTTCCATAAGGGATGCACGGGAAGAGTTACGCAGATATATTACTATTTGACCAAGAACTAAAGCAACGAATGTGGCAGTACTGCAAACAGATGTCTGTGTCCGCGCTTGAACAGAACCAGAACCGGTTTCTCAGGTGTTTTTTTTTTCTTAATCCTTCCTTGTGTTCATAGGACAGCAACATGCTAGTCTTTTCTGCTGTGCATCCACTGCAGACACTATTTTTTCGTATACCAATGTTCTACGTTGTTCAGCTACTCTACTCACTACTGAGGATCGCTAGAACCGTTTGAACATTCCACAGGTTTGGACAGAACAAAAGGGGAAAAACATAAGAAAGAGAAAAGACGTAAAAACGCAGAGAGATGGACGCACAGCAAAGAAAAGAAAGGACTATCACCACCGTGCATCATTTGCATACGCAAGCTTAAGGTTTGGTGCGGCCGACGGGGTAGGAATTGCTTCCCCGCGGCGTTTTTGGCCATCGTGTCATGTCTTCATATGTCACTGACTCAAACCTGGCAGACGTTTGGATGAGCGTCTCTGGGCTCTTGGACAACAGCTTGTAGTTTCACTTATCATTCCACACATGAATACTCATTGCGAGACTGGTTATTATTTAAACAAAAAAAAAAAAACAAAACAAAAAAAACAACTTGTTTTCTTGTCTGCAGTGTAAACTGGAATTTCTCCAGTTGTATTTATCCGTCCTCTGAAACATACAGGCAAATTTGAACCCAAAAACAAAAATGAAGGAAAAAAAAGTTTGTAAAGGAAGCATTCAAAAAATGTTTGTTTTATCCAGGCAGACTAAGAGACTAGTCTTCACCTTTGTTTTCTTTTTCTTTTAAACACTTGTATGCAGATGCAAAGTTATTAAACTGTCGTTTGAAGCAAAAACAAGATGCAAGTTGTTAAAAAATGGAAAATAACAGGTTGCATAGCGAAGAAAATCATTTGCAAAGTGGAATTCCGTGGATTAACTGCTCATTTCATGCTTGGCCTCTTCGTCGAGCAGACTAGATTGCAACAAGGAATTCTTCCATTCACTTTTCCCCTTCCCTCAATTCCATTTAAAAAAAAAGTGTTGTCCAAAAGAGTTGTCTAGCACCGATTTTTTCTTTTAACGTTCTCAATAAAACAAAATGGCGTTTTGCGTACATCACAGATCCATGAAGTTTTGTTTTCTTTACTCAGACGCTTCATGAAACATAAAAAAGAAATAATCATTTAGAGTGGATAAAAGAAATGTAAGTGTGGAGAGAAATGAAACGCTTGATAGCGAAAGACAGTGCAAAAATTTGAAAAATAAAATTCCTAAACATTTTGCTGCCAAAGAGAAATGCTTCAGTTTTCAGACTTTATCGAGCAGTGGGTGCGTATCGCGTTAGAATGGGCGCCATTTCAAAAGTACTGGGATCTTTTGACAAGCTGTTTTCCCTCGTCTCCTCGCCGTCGAAACGCTGACCGAGATCATCGAGGACTTCTTGGTAGAACAATCCTTCCAAGTTTTTGCCCAACAGCAGGAGCAAGAAGAAATCACCGACATCCGTGCGACGCACCAGAGTCTCTAGCTTAGCCACAGAAGCAATTTTAGAGCGGCGCTGGAAAAGGTGAGCTCGTGCGAAGGGCGAAAATATGACGATGGCTCGGTAGACCAAAGCTAGACCGGACAGAACCGCCAGGATAACCAACCAAAACCATAGGAAGATGTAGATTTTCTCGTTGAGAATGTTCAGAGCCAAGACGCAAAGGGCGTCGTACTGTTGCACGGTTCCCGAAGCACCGTATTTGTGGAACGTACACTTGGTTATTCTCGGGAAAACTTTCACTATGGGATCGGTACGGTTTTCTTGGTCCCATTCGGTGAACTTGAGAACTTGGCTACCGAAAGACATGAAAGCACCACCAAGGAAACGGTCGATGAAGAAGATGTTTCCCACCACGTTGATGAAATTGAGGACCTCGCAGAAAGTGTAGTAAAAGGCGTATTTCCCGTTAGTATGAAGGGTCTGCTGGATGTAATCGATCAGAGGAATTCGTCGTTCTTTACGTTCCTCGGCAGTGCTCACTATAGCTCCTCGCATACCGTCAGTAATGGCACGGACTCGACCTTCTTCCGCCTGCTTCCATAGCCAGTGAGGGGTGTAAAACAAGATACCCTGGAAGAAGAGCATGAAAGGCACCCACTGGTAGTAGCTGTGGAATTTTCTTTCGCCTCGGCTGTTGGTTCCGATGCCGTGGTAAGGAGTCTCTTGGCCATTCCGCTTATCGTAATGCTCGGGGAGCGTGAAGGTGGAAGAGATCCAGCAGTAGGTATTGAGCACTTCGGGTCGGTTGAAGGCATCGTCGGTGATGCAGTCAATGGGACTGCCAATCAAGTCGAAAGCTGTTATCAGAACGCAGGCACCGAAGAAGAAGGCGCTGGTGAAGCGGTAATGCAGGCGGAAGACCTCGTTGTCGATAGTGGCTTTGTCGGCGAGGAATCGAACGCGGACGAAACCGGCGATACTGCCTAACAACCCGATGACTGCCATTTCCAGTGACTATTTTTTTTTCCGCCACCCGGAGAACCTACGAACAAAAATAAAAATCGGTTATTTGAGATACTATCTGAAGCAAAGTATAGTCTTGTTTTATTATGACTTAAGAGTTTTTCTTAATAAAAAGATTTTCTATTTCGCTTGTCGAGGACTTGATTGAAGATCAGCTCGGTGTGCGAGCGTCTGGGCAAGTCTAGATTAGCGATAAGAGCCGAGTGAAATCGAAACACAATTGGCTATGGAAGGTGGTGATGTCAATAAAGGAAAATGTGCTTGTCGTTTAAAAACCAGGGGGGTTAAGAATGTACCAATCGTCTGAAGCAATGGCTGAGGCTCTTTGTGAAAGCCACAAGGAACTTTTGCCCACCGGGCGCGTGAGTCAACTACTTTCCTGCACCATTGCAAAGCATGACTTCTATTTATTATAAACACTTTTTTTGTCTCTATTTTTTCCAGCCCTGACATTTTCGCCTTCCTCCGAGTTTCGTTAAAGTGTCCCGAGGGCTGTGTACACTTAAACATCAAGCCACGCACTATTTTTACATTACATGGGCTATTCATTGAGGACGAGCGACATTACTCCCCGACGTGCGTGGCTCGTGAATCAAGGAAACAGGCATTCCTTGTCACGCATGTACAACTTCAGAGAGAGTCCCCTTCGGTATCTTTATCTCTAAACTGGACTAACCTCAAGACGTGATAGCTCATTTCGTGCATTCATGTATTTGTGTACACATAGGAAACTTAAAGTTTGATTCGTTCCGACCGTGTTTACTCAAGATTTCGGCTTTTAACGAGGTGTCGAAACAAACAGGAAGTTCCGAATTTTCCCGCCCGACTCACCTAAACGCCGGAAATGTTAATGTTGGAGTCGCGCGTTGAAATTTCCATACGTACAAACATGACGCAAGGAAGTGAAGCAAAAAGAAATTTCTTTTGTTTGACTATTACAAGGCTTTGCCACGAGAGGGGAAAACTGTGGAAACCGTTGAAAAGTTTGAAGCGTTTACTTTGTCTCTAGGTCCTCGGTGAAATGCAAATATTTGTTAGTCAGTCCCATTAAGTCTAGCATTCTGTTGCCTGTGGCGGCTATTCAGTTTCCACAAGGAAACTTGAGCTGAAAATATTTACGGCTGAAATTTTCCAAGCGTAATATTTCTCTCTCTTTGCTTCTCTCTTCTCTGTGGTCCACAGCCACAGATTTGAGAACCTGATCCGACTTTGCACGTGTGTGCCCAAGAGGAAAATAAGAAAAAAAAAATGCTGAAGCAATTTTGATTATATTAAGTGCAGTTGAGGATCTTAAGCAGAGTGTATGCGAACCACCCGCTGAGAAGAGACCAGGTGTGGTTTTTTTCGGGGAGTCAGGGCCGCACCTTGACTTGCAGTTAGCCCCGCCGTGTATATAACTCGTTCAGAAAAATCCCGACGCTCAAACTATTCGTATCTCTCTATTCAAACGTCTTTACTGCATCCCTCACATAAATATTAACGTCTAATTAGCTCCAATTATTCAACAACGTCCCACAAAACTACACTTCCAAAAAGTTTCGTTCTTGTTTAAATTAATTAGCAAGTTAAGTTAACGTCTATTTATGTTGGTGGTTCAGTACCTGAGACGGGAGAAGAGCAAAATGCAAGTTTTTTTCCAAGATTGTGAGAACACTGAATTTTCTAAGTTAAAACCAGCAACAGGTGGGCAACTTATGTTGAAGAGCCGCTTAACAAGCAACCTTCCCCGACCGAGCGGAGTACCTATTGTGAGGAACAGGTCTCTGCGAGCGCCTTCTTTTCTATACAGCCTCTCGTCAGCAACCTGGTGCGATACGACGATTCCACACTTTAAATCGATACTTAAAAAGTGACGCAAACTTTTTTCCTTCCTTTCCGTGCGGCATATAACTTGACCTGAAACTTTGAAACACCTATTCTTCTTTCATGGGGAATTTCTGTTGGTGATTCATAAAGGCCCAGTCTCTCTGAATCATCTGCTTCCTTGCGTTGCCTTTGAAACTTTTTCAATAGGATTTCCCTTTGTTTCTGGAGAACAATTGGGTAATATGACATTCGCTTCAGGCTGTATCGGTAGCCGAGGGATCTTATATGGATCTATAGTGCTACCGTAGAAGCTCGAGTAGACGGCTACCGTACCACTGGCATTAGCTAAGGGGCAACATTCCCCGGAACAAAGAGGCTTTTAATGCTACTATTTTTTTAATTAAAACAATTATAATTAAACCGGCCTAGTGTAATTAAAACTAGGCGCCAGGGATGATGAAAAAAAAATTGAGAGGCAACAGTGTTTCCTTTGAGGCCGTGTACAGTCGTGTTCATAAAAACGGGTACAGCGTGGGAAGGTTCAACGTTACTCTTTCTCAATTTTTGCAAGAATATTATAGTATTATTTGATAGAATACATTAATTTAGATAAAATACAGTTAATTTAGTCTATCCTAACTAAATTTAATGCATAAATAATTTTGTAAATTGCAAACAAAAACGACTTTCAAACCTTCCCATGCTGTACCCTTTTTTCGTGAACATGACTGTACTGCAGGCTTAAACCCCTGCGCATCACTGAACAATCAGGGCCGACGGGGGAGAAAAGTCCTGATAGGGGCAGGTTAACGTTGGCTACCGCAAACGGTAGCCCCTGGGCCGCGGCTTCTTTTTGATTGGGGGCCCCTTTAAAAAAGCCATTACCTTGAAAGAGCGGCTTGTATGGCCAAGACCATTCTGCTGGGGCCCGTGAAGCCCCCTGGTGGCCGCCAGCATCCCTAGAGCGCCGTGGCTTGAGTTATAGGCTCACTATTGGTCCATTAAAACAGCTATGTATATCCCCTGTTTCGTCGTACGACCCCTGCAGCCAAGAGTTTGAACCTTTTTTGCCGATAAGGTAGTGGAAGCGATTCTTTTTATTCGACCGTTGGCTGCCTCCCTTTATTGTGTCACGCTGTTAATATTATACAAGTTGAGCCGGCCCTTTACGATACTGAACCGTTGAGCCGAAAGCTGCTTAACCGCGCTTGTAAAATCTTACCGAATATTCCCCGTAGCATAAAACAGCGCGGTTTGCGTCTAATTCTACGATTTTTAAGAAGATTTCTACGACTTTTCTCACTTTATGGCCATTCTTGAGTGTCCAAGTTTTTGCGATATATTTTGACGTTGCAATTTTTTCCGCGTGTTTCAGGAAACTTGGACTGGACTTGGTCCCTCGTCTGGAAGACCGCGTTGTAGATCCAGAGAAAATCGGCGTCTATGACTTGTACCAAGTGGTATATTACATTAAAATAAGTTTTAATATTAATAATAAATTAAAATAAATAATCAAATACTAATAGTATTTTGTAAATTGCAGCATTTGTCCAGTTCGGAGAAGAATCAGTCGTCAACAGTAAGTTTTATCATTTTCAGATTTCTCAGATAAATACTCCATTTGCACATCTAACATTAAATGACTATTAATTTAGACCTAATTAAATCATATTCTAATTAAATGTAATCTTTAGTATGAACATTATTAGTTAAATAAATATCAGTAACACTTATAAATTTTAACATAACCGAGTCCTAACCTATGAAATATTATCTTCACTCTTAATGATAGCAACTAACTAACTAACTTTTATTAACAAATGTAAATTTCTATATATCAAATCATCGTCTAAGGAAGTCTAGTCTTTAATATGAATAATATCAATTAACCGAATATGCTGAACTACGCATAACTGAAACATAATTTAAGAAACGTAATATTTTATTCTTGATATAATTTCGCAAATTTTCTAAATTGTAGTGGAAGGGAACTATTCGTTCCAAGACGAAGAGCGTTTGGCAGGGACAGGCTCACCATTTATATTTCTCCATGCGACACTTTGGATGTCCACTGGGAGAAGATGCCGAAGTTCTGTTCTCTCTGTACAGCATGGACAAATCGCAGTTCATCAGGTACCCAGATCTCAAACTGCAAATTTATAATAATTATTAAGTTTTCGTTTGTTTGAGCAGCGAGAAATTCCTAGTCAGAGCTGCCAAGGAAGGATTCTCCAGCTACGTGGAAAAGCTCAATAATCATTCCACGCTATTCACGGTATATCTCACTTAATTTAGTTGGTATTAGTTCAAATTAATTGAAGTTTTGCTGGTTTCAGGATTTGGGAAGCGCTGACTTGAGGAAGGATCTTTACCTGGTGGTTCAAGTCGTTCGGATTGGTCGGATGGTTTACACGGAATCCTCCAAGAAACAGGCCAATCAAGCCTATCGAAGACCCCACGCCGTTGCAGTGCTGGAGTTGACCAAAGAAGTCTTGACCACAGACTTAGTCAACGACGAAAGAGAGTTTTCACTGAAACTCTACCAGGGAGAGGAAAAAGATTTCGCCAACTGGCACGAACTGATTGCTAAGAAGCAAACTAGCAAGTATAGCCCCCTCTCGGGACTAGCAACTTATGGTAAGATGTTACTACTATTAATATTTCTTAAACCAACTTTTATTTTTAAAAAAATTTTTTCCACGTAGGTGTAGTAGTTTCGCTAAGACTGTTATCGGGAGATTTGATGGCCCTGAAACACGAATACATTCACTTGCTGAAAAATGTCCCAGTAACGAAGAAGATAGGCTTCCCTGATATTATCATGCCCGGCGATATTAGGTATCCTATTTTATCAACCATTAATATAAATCAAATTAAAGTAAATTTTTTTTATTAGAAACGATTTGTACTTGACGATCGAGAAGGGTGAATTCGAGCGAGGCGGCAAATCTTCCAGCAAAAACGTTGAAGTGACTGTGGTGATCCTCGATGGTAGTGGCAAAATAATCGAAGTAATTTTTCCGAATTTTAATATGTTTAACTTAGAATTTTAATTCTATAATAAATCCTTAGAACGGCCTGTACAAAGCTTCTAACTATGAAGCCGTGAACCAGTACAACTCGATCGTACTTTACCACCAGAACAGTCCGCAGTGGTCGGAAACGGTGAAAATCGCCCTGCCCATAGAAAGTTTCTACGGTGCACACGTTCGACTGGAATATCGACACTGCAGCAGTAAAATTCTACATGATAACATTACTTTTTAAATAGTTTGGTTTACGTATAATAATTATCTGGATTTATTTACACAAAAATTTATTCTTTCTTTAATTTATTTAGATTTTATTTGTTCAATTAATTATTTATTCTATTATATTATTAAAAGTTATTTTTAATTATAATTTACTTACGTTTCGTTTCATAAAAATTTTCAGCCAAAGAGCGAGTCTAATTTACATATAATAATTATCTACCTTTATTTACATAAAAATGTATTCTTTATTTTATTATTTAGATTTTATTTATTTAATTAATTATTTCCTATAATATATTATAGAACTTTATTTTCTTTTAATGAAAATTTATTTACATTTCGTTTCTTAAAACTTTCCAGCCAAAGACAGAACAGAGAAACGTTTACTTGGCTTCTCGTTCACTCCGCTGATGGATGAGGATGGGACAGTATTACCGGATGGCAGTCACCAGCTTCTCGTGTACAAATGCGAAGATATTAATCGAATCAGAGATTCGTCTAGTTACTTGAATCTGCCCTATTCCGTGAAGCAGCTGAATAACAATAGTAGCAGCATATACGCCAATGCTACGTCCCCGTCTGGAAGTGGTCCGTTCCAGCGCAATTCCAGAGAAATCGTTACAGTGGAGTTTTGCCTGTGCTCCACTAAATTAACACAGAACGGTACAGACTCGCTTAATTCTATTTTGTCCACATTAATTTATTATTCGTATTAGGAGTTATTATTTTGTTAAATGAATTGATTATATTTACTTTAATTACTAATTTACTTTAATTTATAACTTTATTAGAATTGCGTTAAGTTGTAATCATTAATTATATTCGCAAATATTCAATTAAGACGGATTATAGTTAATATATTTAGCTGCTAAAGCTTTTTCTTAAAATCTAGATTAATATTTTAGCGTGTAAATTATTAATATTATTTAATAGATAATAGATACAGTTGGCCTCATTGACTATTTTTAGTTGCATTTGAATCTTGTACAATTGATATTGTATTACTTGTTATTTATTTTATAATGTTTGAATAGTTATTTGATTGTCATTGGACCAGCTGATTTGCTTTTGCTATACAATTACCTATGACTATTAACCATTAAATTAACTATTTTTATTGGACCAGCTGATTTGCTTTCGCTACTGAAGTGGAAATCGCACCCTGAGAGAATAGCACAAACCCTGGATCTAGTAATGCGGTTACGAGGTGAAGAACTGGTGAAATTTCTGCAAGACGTCCTTGATTCCCTCTTTTCTATGTTCACTACCGAAGAGGGATACTCTACTCAACACTCTGGGCTCGTTTTCCAAGTTCTGGTAAAGGCCTGTTTGATACTGGAAAAAAATAACGATAATTTTGCTTTTTAAATTAATGTTAGTAACTGGAAATAATAATTCAGTGGATATTGTATTAGATTCAAAATATATTTTAATGAAATGTTTAATTCACTGTTATGAATTAATTTCATTGTTTTTGTAATATATTAAATTCGGAGTAAGTTTCTGAAAAATTTTTATTTAATCTTAAGATTTAATTCCTTTTTTTTTAATTCTAGACGAGTATTCTGAGTCTATTGGAGGACAGCAAGTTCGAGCATTTCAAGCCTGTCGTCGATGCGTATATCACTGATCACTTCTCTGCTGCTTTAGCCCATCAGTAAGTCACTGAAAAAAGTATTGATATAAAAGCGTATTATAATAGTAATAATAAAAACAAAATGTGGCCCAGTGGTTAAGACCTCAGGTCAAGACCATCACCCTTCACCTCTGGGCCAGTGGATTCGATCCCGCTCAACTCCATGTGAGGACTTTCCCAGGCCAGCGACCCTTAGCAGTTGAATCTGCAATCCCTCCCCTTGGGGTCGTGGATAGATGTCTCTCATACCCGACAAATGAGATTTAAAAAAAATGAAAAATAAAATCAGAAATAAGATGATATTATACTGCAACATAATAACGATGTATGAATATTATAAATATATTAATATCTGTAACTACAATTATGAAAATACTACAAGTGTTAACGACATATTTTTAGCATGTGAGTAATGCAAATCTACCTTTTTATACATTTCGTGTATTTCACGTATGCTCATATAAGCTTATATATCTCAAACGCCAAATATGTCAATATAACGGAAGAACGTATTTGAAAAGTGTATGTAAATCTTACGTGGTAATAGGCCTACGGCCTAAGCCGAGAAGAAATTGATAAATAAAATAAATAAATATAACCTTGTATACCTCATAATCACATACGCATATGTCTTTATAGTTAGACTTAATGCACTTCTTGCATTGTTTATCGTTATAATTCCTGTTTTTCATTTACTATTATTACTACTTTTACTTTGAATTTACAGGGGTTTAGCCAGCTGCATACGTCAGTGCGCTAATTTGGTCCACACAACGGACAAGCAGGATCCTCTGCAGAAATGTTTCCGAACGCTGCACTACCTCTTCGAGTTCATTATTCGCTCCAGACTCTTGTTCGCTCAAGCGGTTGAAAACCTCAACCAGGACGAATTCAAAAACGATATTTTCTCCGTTTTCTCCGCGTTCAATAAAATGGTCTCCGTCTCGTTTGAAGCCATCGTCCAGACACAAGTAAAAGAAAAATCTATGTCAAAATAGCTTATTTGATATTATAACTGACATTTTAACATTTCAGTTCTTATTAAATGTAATATTTTTTTCTTAAAAAAATTTTACTAAGTGAGACAAACCTAGATTTAATATTAATTTTGCATTGTTTTTTTTAATGAAGGAAATCAAAATAATTTATTTCATAATATAATTGATATTTAGCGTTTGAATTCAAATTAAATGTAAAATTATTGCTTAATTAAAGGTTACTTTACTGAAACATATCTACCCGGTCATCGAGAAACTGCAGCGGGTTCTGAGCATTGCGGAATGTGCCAAGGCGCTTTCTTCGTTAATCGACAGCATTCCCCGAGATCCCCCGCACGAGGTTTCGGCCGCTCGGATGTCGCTTATCCTGGCAACGGTCACTAGCGACCTGTTCAAGGAAAGCGAGGCCCGCAGTATTTTGCTACCCACCGTTTGCCGGCAGCTCCGGAGTCACTTGTCGCAGAGACAGGATTTGGTGCTCTCCGCAGAAACCATTGGCAGACTAATGAGCTACTATCGCCAGAAATCCATCATAGAGGATCAGGTAGCGAAAGTCTTGGCTTTAATTTTCATGATGATAACATTTTTTGTTGTGAATTGTTACCATATTTATTTTTGTTCAAGCGGTAGTCGTAAACTGCAATATGTTTGGTATTATGTTTTGTTTTGTATTTTTAGTGTTATATTATTACATTTATTGTATACTGCATAGTGCAGTTCCCAATTTGGTGAACAATAATTCACTGAAAAGATTATTTGCTCCTTTAATATGAATTATAGAATTTTCCGAACTATCATAATTAAGATATTAATTTTTAATGTTATTATTTTTAGAAGATGGTTGAATGGTACCGCGATGTGGAGGTAGTAAGTCTCGCTGTTTTAGACGTCTTGATACAAGCTGTCCTTCTTGCAGAGCGCACGTCGCCGTTATCGGTAAACCCACTATTTACATTATAAAATACGATATTATGAAATCAGTTGTATAGATCTGACGTCTTTTACTTTATGTTTTAGTCATTATTTATTCGTTATTTAAATTCAGTTAGTAATGAAGTTTATATAAAAGTTTAGCTTCTGTTTGGTGTTCTCACAAATTTATTCATTATAATCGTCTCCACCTTTTAAATATTATTATTTGTTAATGAATTGTCTCATTATTAACTAATATCTAATTATCTATTATTTAAGTTTAATCAGAATTTTAAATTTTGATTGAAGTTCGCCCTTGTTTGGTCTCCTATTAACAATTATTACAATTAATAACAATTAATTAATTATTATTACTATTACAGTCTGTCCAACTTGTTATTTTACTCCGTATTGAATTTAAATCCTTTTCCAAAGTATTTTTTTGGCCTAGTTTGTTGGTATCAAGCCTTTGATTTAACAATTTTCACACAATGCATTAATATTGAACTTTTAGTTAATAGATAATTAATGAATATTTATGAAATTTTTAATTTTTTAAAGGGGGCCCTGGTCTCGTCTCTATTGAGTGTGCTCCAGTTAATGGATCAGGGCCATTACGATCGTCTATGGACGAATTGGCTGAACGCAAACCACTGAAAGATTTCTTACTGAGATTGTTCGTAGTTTTGCGAGATTTGGTGCAGCAAGAGGCTTTCTCAGCCGACTGGAGAACTATGCAACTCGTAGCCAATCAAATAATTTTAAAATCACTCAATCATTTGTCATTGGCCCTGACTTCATTTTTCCTCAACGACGGCTGCTTTGATACTGAAGTAACGCAGATTTTAATAACTTTTTAAAAATAATATTTATAATTATAATAATATATTTTATTCTGTAGCTATGGAGCAGCTATTTCAACTTAGCAGTGGCTTTCCTAACACAACCCAGTCTGCAGCTGGAGAATCGCACTGAAAGTCAGCGTCGCAAGATCCTCGGGATTCAGGGCGACATGCGAGTTTTGATGGGATTTCAGACTCTTTCCATGTGGGACGCTATTGGTGACTACAAGATCCATTTCATCCCTTCCATGGTGGGCCCTTTTCTGCAGGTGACGCTTGTTCCTGAACAAGAACTGCGACAGGCCACTCTGCCACTCTTCTTCGACATGATGGACTGCGAACAGAGGCATCGGGGAAACTTTAAACAAGTAAAATTCTACTATTTTTCTTATTATTTTGTTATTATTTCTCATTATTTTAATTTCTCATTTCTTAATATTTTTCTCTATATTAATTTTTCTGTTTTATTCGAAATACGTTGAACGAGTATCAAGTCTTATTGAATTTAGCTATTTTTATACAGCTTTCAACCTTCCGGTTTTTGAATGTTTAATGACTTTATTAAAATTTTGTAACTTAATCGAGGATTCGTGTACAGCTCTTAATCAGTAAACTTTTTTTGTTCTTTAATTTATTTCTTAATTTATTTAAATAGGCAAATTTTTGAATTATTTTTTTTTAAATTCTTGTCCCCGACTAGGTTGAGTCAGAGTTGATCTACAGACTGGATGTCCTTGTTGGAGAAAATCAAGGCGACGAAAATTACAAGGAACTCTTCCATACGATGTGAGTAACTATTTTTACTACTCTTGACTACTTTCTTATATTTCTCTTCAATAACATTTTTCTCTCATTAAATTGCTTAATAAAAAGGGAAATGCTTAATGCCATGTGAGTAAAAGCACTAAATAGTTTTTTTCCAGTTTATAAACTATTTTTAATGATGGATTTGCAGATTACTGGAGAAAGTGAGGAACTGTGATGTTGCATGGAGAAACAACGGAGCAGCTTTTATACATTCGATAACTCGGCTTCTGGAACGACTGCTCGATTATCGTAATGTTATGAATGGAGAAGAAAACAGGGACAAACGAATGAGCTGTACATTCAATTTGTTGGTAGGGAGGAATAACAATATCATTTTGATAATAAATAAAAATAATAATAAAAGTAATGGTAGAAGCAGTAATAGTAGTAGTAGTAGTAGTGGTGGTGGTGGTGGTTATGGTAGCACTAGTAGTAGCAGTAATATTAGTAGCTGCAGAAGCAGTAGTAGTGTAGTAGCAGTAATAGTAGTTGTAGTAGCAGTAGTAGTAGTAGTAATAGTACTAGTAGTTACAGATGCAGTAGTAGTTGTAATAGCAGTAGTAGTAGTAGTAGCAGCAGTAGTAGTAGTAGTAGTAGTAGTAGTAGTAGTAGTAGTAGTAGCAGCCGTAGTAGGACCAATTATAATAATGATAACAACAACAACAATAATATTTAATAATAATTATCTTACATTTTTCTTAGAATTTCTACAAAAACGAAGTAGAGCGCAAGGACATGTACTTGCGGTACATTTACAAACTGCACGACCTTCACCTTCAGGCGGATAATTACACGGAAGCAGCTTTTACACTGCAGCTTCACGCCAGTCAATTAACTTGGAGTTCAAACCCCGTCCAATCAGACGAGAGGTGCCCCTCAATGCAGCTGGAATGGCAGCGCAAAGAAACGCTGTATTTAACTATCATTGACTATTTTGACCGTGGTAAATGCTGGGAGAAAGGACTTCCCCTATGCAAGGAACTGGCAGATTTCTACGAGACGCATCTCTACGATTATGGAAAACTTTCTAATATCTTGAGGAAACAAGCGATTTTCTACGATAACATTCTCACTCAACTACGTCCAGAACCTGAGTACTTCCGCGTAGGATTCTATGGAATGGGATTCCCACTGTTTTTGCGCAATAAAGTCTTCATCTATCGCGGACTGGAATACGAAAGGATCGGAGCGTTCACTCAAAGATTGCAGACAGAGTTCCCGTCCGCGCAGATCCTGACAAAAAACACTCCTCCGTCAGAATCGATCCTGAACGCGGAAGAGCAGTTCATCCAGATCTGCAACGTCAAGCCTCTGCCTGAAGACCATCCCGTCTTCGATCCTGGGTTGAACCTCAACGATAAAATCCTGAGCTTCTACCGCGTCAATGACGTGCGAAGGTTCCAGTTCGATAGACCCGTCCATAAGGGCACCGTGGATAAAGATAACGAGTTCAAAAGCCTGTGGATCGAGCGGACCCTGTTGAGTACAGGCCACAGTCTCCCGGGCATTTTGCGCTGGTTCGAAGTGGTCGAACGCAGCGGCGAAGAGATTTCCCCGGTGAAATTTGCCTGCGAAACTGTGCAGCTCGTCAACAGGGAACTGCAGCAGCTTTCGGCGCAGTATCTTGCGGATTCGAATAGAAATATTAATCCATTGAGTATGAGGCTTCAGGGAGTCATTGATGCAGCGGTTATGGGAGGAATAGGCAAATACCAAGAAGCGTTTTTCACTGCAGAATTCATCAATAACAATCCCGGTAAGATATTTAAAATAAAAATAAGATGATAAGAAATAATAATATTAGTCATGTAAACATAAATACAAGGCTATATTAAAATCTTAAGTGAATAAACAGTAAATGAAAAAATAATAAAAAAATCATAGTTTTCAATTAATTTGTTATTTTTTAACAAATATAAATGATACTTATTAATCTAATAACAAATTAAATGTTAATAATTTATGTATATATATATATATCTGAAATAATAATAATAAAGAATTAGAATTTTAATGATTTCAATTGGTTTTATTTCCGGGTAAGATACTGAAAATAAAATAAAATCAGATAATAAATATTATTAATATTTTAAGTAGTGTAAGATAATGTTAAAATTTAAGGAAATAAATAAAACATTAAAATTGAAAAATTAATTAATACTTTAAAATCGTAACTTAGAATTATAACTATTATTTTTTTATTACTAATATTATTAATAATTGTAGCTGTCATATAACCTTTGTATTTCGTTTGTGGCAATGGGCTTTCAAGCTTTAGCCGAAAATAAATAAATAAATAAATAATCTAATAACTGAATAAGATTTTTAATGAATTTTTTAAATATATTTTCCAGCTTTCGTGGATCACGTCTTGCGTCTACGTCAGCTGATCGTCGAGCAGATAAAGATTTTGGATAGCACCTTGGCTCTGCACGGCCGTTTGATACCCGCTACCGTGCAGCCGCTTCACCGTAGACTCACCGAGTGTTTCGCTCAAATGAAGCAGCGTCTCAAAGAGTGGGGTTTCCCGTCTCCAAACATCAGTCGATACGCCAATACCTCCAATTCCAGCCCGCACCACCGCAGAGCGGAAAGCGATGCGGGTATCGAGTACCGCAAACCCGGTATCGTTGCTACCCCTCTCCCTCCGCTACCCACAGACAGGAGACCCCTTCGATCAGCTACTGCTCACCCGGGAGGCAGCTCCAGCAATCGGTCGTCTGGGTCCAGCAGTAGTTTGTACGGGCACTCGCTACCTGGAGAAGAAATCAGCGATGAAGAGGATCTCTACTGCAAGCCGTCGGAGATCCTGGAGAAACTCCATAACCTGGAAGCAGCGAGCAGCTTATCAGTGAACATCCCGTCAAACAGCGCGACGCTGGGTAGGATACCTCAGTCGAGATCGCCGCGCTGGCAGCAGGACTACATCTTCTTCACCCCGGCATCGCGGAGAGAGACGCGGGACTCTGGATTCGTCACGGATCGCGACTCCTTCCACTCAAGTCCCAGCGCCAAGAACCTGCAGACCCCGCCGAAACTGTCGCGGCCGGTCCTGCACTCCGCGTCGGACGAGGGACGCAGATTGTCGCTCGGCGACGCGCCACCCCTCCCGCCGCGTGGCTCGGTCTCTACCAAAGTTTTCCTAGACCAGATACCTCCACCGGTTCTACCCAAGTCCTATTCGAGAAAGCTGGTCTCTCCGGATGCTACCACAAGTCCTGATACGAGATCGAAGCAGCCGCTACCTCCGCCGCTACCCCCTAAAGCTTCTACCCCTCTCTCACCACCGGGTCTTCCACCTCCTGTTCTCAGGAATCGCGGGAACGTGATCAGCATGAGCCAGTCGACGTCCGTGTTTTACGCGAGTGCAACAGAAACCAGCAGCGGCAGCTTGGTTGAAGAAGTCTGCAGCATTTTGACGGCTTCTGGTTGCCCTGTTATGCCTAACGGCAGAACGTCGTCCTTACCACTTGACGCCCAGTTGCAGAATAATTATGATCAAAATGACGCCAGCCAGGAATCGGCCATTTAAATCATTAAAACCGCATAATAAAATGTTTTTTTTTGCGTTTTTGTGTGTAGAGATATAATTCGCCATTATATTACTATTCGTGTAGTCTTCCATATTGTGCTTGTAAACCATCAAATCTTTAACTTTTTCATTCCTCAGCAATTCTCGATGTTAATGAAAATGTTATCGAAACACAAGAAAAACATTCCCTTCTCTGTTTAGAAAACCTTCCCGGCCAGAATATAAAAGCAAATAAGTAATAAAACGGCAGTATGTGTCAGGTAAATTTACACAGGATTAAGTTCATTTTATCTATCTTGTCAGTAGATAGACTCTTGAATGTTTCAGAGAGTTTTTTGTTTCGTTTATTTTAAATTACGCTGTAGTGAATCAAACAGAAATGTTGGTTTATCAGCAATCATTTCAATGCCCCTCTGAGTGTTTAGCATCCATTGTATATTGGCTAGTCAGTCGAATCAATACACATATATGGTACCGAACTGTGTAGTATAATTATTATTATAGTTACCCACGTGATAATGAATCCAAGCAATGGTATATTATATTGTAAAAAAAAAAAAAACACTGTAAAACGGTACCATGATAGTGCCTTTTCGTAATTTCTCAGTTCAGTTCAAACTAATTCAAGGTCACCCAAAAAGGCACCACAAAAGACACCGTCAATTTAACGCGGTTAACTATTATATTCGTATGTAGTAAAACTATTTTCAGCAGTAGTTTAAATAACTAAAAAAGCTTCCCAGTAGAAAATTAAGGATAGTTTCAGGACCCTGAAAATATCCTAAAAAGGGCACTTTCAGGATGCCAATCAGGACTCTGAGTGCAGTGAAACTGGCTCACTTCCAGGATGTTCAGGACCCTGACATTGGAAGGCTGAATAATACATGTTCAGGGTACTTAACAGCGTCCTGAAAAAAACGCTTTTCAAGATACTTATTGGTGCCCTCAATAATCAAGATTCACAATTCTCAACACAATTTTTTTTACTTATCCCACGAACGGACGTGCTACAGAATATTCAGGATATGTTACGGATATCGTTCAGGATGTAGCCGACATCCTTAATTTTTCGCTGGGTTATAAATTTCGCAAAACTTCCTCGTGTTGTAAATATTAATTTCTGAGGTATTATAATAAAAGATACATTATGAATATGAATAAAATATATTAAATAATTCAGTGGTTTGGGCTGTGAAAGGTTATTGCCGTTTATCGCGTATTTACGACTGAAGTAAGCAAAATTTGCAAATTTCTTGCGCAGTTTTCAAACGAGATAGCGGCAACCTTTTATTTTTGAAAAGATCACGTGTGCACGAATCATCCGAAGATATAAGACAATAATTATAATAAAATTAATATGTGTAAAATTAAGTAAAATCGTTTATTAAATTTGTTATTATAACATGTCAATCTATTGGCGCTAGATTATTATTTATTGATTAATATTAATATTAGAAAAGAGATTCAATCAAGACGAATTTATGCAAGTCTTATTCAATATTATTAATTTATTATTATTAATTTAAAGAATAATTAAATTTATGCAAGACGAATTATTTAACAAAGCGTATTTCCGTAAAATAAATTAGGTTAATCATAACACAAAATAAACAATAAACAGTAATGAGAATAATGATGTCCTTTAAATAAACAATATATTTACCTTGTTTATTATTACAAATATTTTAATCATTATGAATTTTAAATTATTATTATTAGTAAATATTATTATTGGAACACTGAAAATAAAGCCAGGCATTTTCTCGAAATATTATTTTCCGAAATCTGGTAACGCTGCTCAGTTTTCTGTTGTCATCACAGTATAGAGAACATGCAGTAACACGGCAAGTCCTATCTCCCCTTGTTAATGCCGCAAGCGCGAAATTAGCGCCAGATTTCTGCGGGTGGCTGCTGTTGGTACTAAGGCTGCATTGAGAAAACTAAGGCTGGGCGGCTGAGGCTTCGAGCGCTCGTAGTACCGACAATACTCGTCGGCAGAAATCCAGCGCTAGTTTCGGGGCTCGCAGCATCAACATGGGCTTGCCATGTTACTGAATGTACTCTGTACTGTGGTTGTCATCCTACATTTGTCACTCCTTCCGTGCCGCAAAATAAAATTCAGCTTAAATATTACACGTTTCAAATAAAGCATTTTTCTTCAGTACGAAACCCGCTGTTCGTTAAGAAATAGAAATTAAGATATTTGAGAAAGTAGAGAATAAATCATGGCCTTTCAGCATCAACCAGGAACTGCCATGGAGTGCCTCAGCGTAACTTTTTAACTTCTTAAAATAAATTTACATGTTTCCGCACGAACTAAAATTCCGTATTTTCTATACAGATTCCCATCACTCTTCAAAAAGAGCGTGTCGTTGATGAAGAGGGACGAGAGCTCTTTCGCTGCGGCTTCAAAATCGGAGGCGGGATAGACCAGGACTATAGAAAAAGTCCTCAGGGCTACACCGATAACGTAAACATATTACGAATTTGATAAAAAGTGATGAAATTTTGTACTATTAAATGCCCTAGGGAATATACGTAACTGAAGTACAGGAAAATAGCCCCGCAGCTCGAGCTGGATTGCGAATGCACGACAAGATTTTGCAGGTATAAAATTATATTGCCCACAAAGTTACGAATTGATTTAAGTATTACAATATAATATATTATGCAACTATATTACGATCGACTAATATTATAGATATATTTAAGAAACCAGAAAACGTTGTTTAGGAAAGTGAAAAGTCTACGTTAACGTTAATGTTGCAAGATATCTATATATTTCAAACATTTATTTAAAAATTTAATATAAACAAATAATAAAAAACTTTACTAACATATTGTGTATTCTATCTGTCAACATAAATGAATCTATAATATCATAGAATGCAAGTGTTTATTAATAAAATTTTTATTTCAGTGCAACGGCTACGACTTCACGATGGTGACGCACAAAAAAGCCGTCGACTACATCAAGAAGCACCCCGTTCTGAACATGCTGGTCGCGAGAAAGGGAGTCACACATCACCATCACTCGTAAATTTTGAACTCGTCAAACCGGAAAAACGAAGAAGGGCGTCTTACCCAGTACTTCCCGAACACATTCGCCTCGGCCAAGTTTTTAAGATACCGTCGTCTGCATGTCGTGTACTGTGATTTTGTGAGCTAAAAACAGAAAAAAAAACTTTAATTTTGCTTTATATATAATAAGTTTTTTTTCAGTCGTGCTGGTGCCAAGCATTTTCTGTCTCTGTCTTTTCGTCAAACATTCTGGTTCTGTATTATTATAATTTTTGAAAATTTCACATTTCAGCGAAAAAAGGTGCTTAACTAACGGTGGTAAAACTTGAAATTACACACTTTTTAAAGTATTTTTCTCGTTTTATTTATGTAATAAGGTTGACTTTTTAGAGTTGGAGCCGAAGTTTATCAAAAGGTCACTTGCTGAGCCGTCAGTTTTAGTTTCTAATGATTCTTACTTTGTCTGCAAAAAGCAAGAGGTCATCGGAAGTATCACATTTCGTCCATCCTTCAAAAAGCCAACGTTGGCAACATCGAAACCGAAGAAAGTTTCAGCGACAAATCAATATATCGTTCGAGCAATACTCGGTAACGCTTAGTCTCGTGCCCAAGTGTCCAGAAAGATGAAGGATACGCAGTTCTTCATACTTCTTCTGGCAATCCGTAAGATATGCTTATGAAATTTTATTTAAACTGAAATTAATTAATATTATTTTCTTCTCTCCAGTTTTCAGAAGTTGCCTGGGACGTTTCAGTAAGTCTAAAATTTAAAAAGAATTAAAATTAATATTTATACTATTCTCGCATCTTTAATTATGTCCCTATTATATTCTATTTTTATGCATTTTTCAAATTTAATGTCATATCCCATATTCCTATTTTATAATATTTATTATATGATATTTTTAATTTATCCCGTGTATTTTAGCTCCATGGGCTTCCGGCAGGGAATATGTCTACCATTTGTACGGCGCTTCCGTCAACGATATTCCGGAATTAGGACCCCAGTCGGCTGGCGTGAAAATTGATGCTCAAGTTGTTGTCCAGAGCAGAGATTACAACTCCGTGTCCGTTAAAGTAATATTCCATTAGATTAATTTAATTGATTTCAAATAGGAGATATGGAAAAAGACGAGCCTCTCTATAGCGGACACCGTTTTTAAATCAATTTTCAAAGATATGCAAATTTTCTTTGCCCCAGAATGTTTCGCAAATTTTTTTTGCGATTTTAGAAATATTGCCAAGCCGTATTTTGCAATAAATGTATTTTATTCGTGTGTCCGTAGTAGAAGGGTTGGTCTGGCCCCGTTATACTAAAACTAGGATATTTAAATTAATTTTAAAATTTGTTTTCTTTGTTTTCCTTGGTTGTTTAGTTGGTGGATGTGACAGCTTCCAGTTTCCATCAAGACCTTGCAAATAACTGGGATATTTTAGCTTCCAATGAAGGTACTTCTCCTGCTGATATCCAAGGCAGGATGTACCTGGAACGGCCCTTCGTTATCACTCACCGAGATGGCTTGGTATCAAAATAATATTATTTAAAAATCTATTAAATGTTATAGATTCTTAAATTATTATTATTAAATTTATTTTTACTAATTGATGATTATTAATTATTTTGGATTTTTTTTTTAAATTATGATTTTAGATTGATTCTCTGAGCGTGAGTCGGGATGAACCTCTCTGGTCGGTGAATTTCAAAAAAGCCTTGGCTTCGAAGCTGCAGATCCACGCTTCGGGAACGAGGAGCATCGGGCGAGCCGGTCAGAGTTTTGCCGATTCCGTGGCCGAAAATCCTGTGGCTGTATTCAGAGTCATGGAGGTCCATTAATAATCCCTAAATATTTCCCTATGTAAAATTATAAATATTAAATATTACATAAATGTTCAACTAGAATTTAAACAATTTATACGAAGTTCATTACCCACATAAAGATGACGGTGCCTTTTGTGGTGCCTTTTTAATAACGGTGTGCTAGGTAAGTTTGAACCTAGTGTTCGGACTCGGTTTTATGTGGGTAAAACAAGCGTTACAAAAAGATTTAATCGCTTCAAGTCTTTTAATAAAATAATATTTAGATATTTATTATTTACCAATTCATAATATACAATAAAAAAATGTTTCATTAATTCAAATTTCGTAGTATTCAGAATAACATTCTATAATTTAATTATATTTAAGGTTTTCTATAGTTAAAATATAAATATTCAAATTGCTAGGATGGAGTAACGGGCCAGTGCGAAACGCTGTACCAGATTGCCCCGTTATCCGACGCGTTGATCCGTTCCGATGCTCGGCTTAACCCTGTACCTGGAGCTTGTACTGAAGGATCCTATTTCCAGATCGTCAAGACCAAAGACTATAGCAAATGTCTGGTGAATCCTATCTACAACGTGGCTGCCCCACCCGCCAAATGCGGTCCCGCAGGATCTGCTTGCAAAACCTCGTCTATGGTATCCAGCATTAATCTGAAATAATTCATAATATTTACTATGTTTAACGCATTTTCAGCGGTCCTCCATAACGCGTTATGTCGCTTGCGGCTCGCTGGACAGTTTCACGCTGCTCAAAGTGACGCACGACGGTCGCTTGCGTATCAATCCTTACGGCTATGAAACGCAGCGCCTCGAAGCGGAGTCGATTCTCAAACTGGTCCTTCAGACGGTCCGTCCGATCACAGCCAGACAAACGAGGGAAGCGGACCTTGGCCGCACTGTCGATTCGCTGGTCTATTCATTCAGCAAGTCGGCGCTGGACGCTGGACGACGCGGAAAAATGCGCCTGCCGTCGCTGAAGGATGTCGACAAAGACAGCAGACCGTTCACTTTTGAAAATTTCCGCTCTGAAGCCAGACGACTCGTCAATGAAGTGGTTAGAGACATCGGACTGCCTGGAGATGTTGCTATTAAAGGTTTATTAAATCAATTAAATTAAATGAATGGTTTAACAATATTAGTTAGACTGGTTATTGTCACTTGCTGTTACTGCTATATTACTATTAAAATGAATATACATAATAACAATAAATACTATTAATACAGCTTATGTACTGAAACAAGTATCAATTAGTGTTATTAAAATATTATTTTTAAAATTCATTTAGTTGTCTGTACGTTGAAATTAAAATAAATTTACGAATTATTTAGGATATAGTCACTATTTTGTAATTAATTATTATTTAATATAATTCTAAATTACAAATTATTATTCACATTTATGCGAAATTTATGAATTTCTTATGTCAAACATTTTAATTGTGTAAAATATCTACATTCCACTATTCCAGTATTCCAGTATTTCCCCTTTTCCCCCTCTTCCCTTATTTTCCCCTTTCCCCCTCCGTACTAGAATGCAAGGTTTCCAGATTTTCCTTTTTCCCTCTTTTCTTATTTTCCCCTTTTTCAGGGAATTTCCCCCTAAAGTGGAAACAATGCACTATTCCGCAATGCAGAAATATATATAATAATGTGTATTGCGTATTTATATATATTTAAATGCATATAAATAGATTTAAATTATGAATTTGTATTTTTAATAGGTGTGATTGATAAGATCGCAATGGTGTCCCGTCAGTTGCAGTTTCTGGATTACACAGAACTGAAAGCGCTGCTTTCCGATGTTGCGTTAATCAATAGGACCAGAACTGATTACGCCAATCTTCGAGATCCTTATACCAATCCCAATTACCAATCAATGTACACCGATCCAAACTACCAATCAATGTACAACAACCCAAACTACCAATCAATGTACAACAACCCAGCCTACCAGTCTATGTACAACAATCCGGAAAGGTACGGTATCAAATGCTAAATTAATATTAAGTAAATAATAGTGAGTTGATTTAATTAATAGTTGCAGTAAATTAATTAATATTCAGATATCCACGGATGATAAAAAAATAATTTCATATCTTTTTAATTAGTATTTTTTATTACAAAATATTTATTAAATTTTTATTTAATATTAAATAGTTGATTAACTGTATTTACAGTAAATTTTAATATTTGTTTATATATTTCACTTCATCTCTTTATTTTTTAAGCATTTATTTATATATATCTAATAATAATTAATAAATTGGTTATCTATTTATATGCGGAAACGATATTATGAAAAGCTCTGTTACTAGGATTATAAACTACTGAGACATGATTTCGATAATTAAAGCCATAAATAGTAAAATATTTTACTTAAATGAATTAATAATAAATAACTTTCTTATTTGACTGGACATAGGACGATCCTGCTGCAGGCTCTAATGGCAACTGGTAGCAATCCAGCCTTAATGGTCATCAAGGACGCTATTGCCAGTCGTCAGTTGACGCAAGAAGAATCGTTACAGGCAATATCATCCATTCCCATGTTCATCCGCACTCCCACACCCGAAGTATTCGACCAGCTACTGGTAAATCCTACAAAATTACAAAAAATTTTTGTATTATTAATTATATGGGATCTATAATAGGCTATGACTCGTTCAGAACCTGTGCTATCTGACAAGCAACTGTACCACACAGCTTTGCTGTCATTGGCTCAGCTGGCTCACGTGGCTTGTATCAACCAAACAGAAGCTGCGGTTCGCTTCCCTGTGAATCTCTATGGAAGTTTCTGCTCACCCAATGATATTTTCATCGTCAGAGGACTGATCCCTCTGCTGGCCAACGAAACCAGAGGAGCCTCGACCACGGATAAGCTTGTGGCACTCACTGCCCTAGGAGAACTGGGACACGAAGCGATCCTGCCTGCTGTGTTGCCCCTCATTGAAGGACAAGTAAGATTCCAAATGCACGAATTAGCTACTAACCTTATTAAATGATGGTAATTACAAAAATTACAACACTAAAATGATAAATAATTTGAAAGAATAAAAACAATAATTCAGGAAGAACATAGAGTTCAGTATGCAAACATAATGTCCTTATAAATATTATTATTGCTTGTATTTTTATAGTAATCATAACGCTAGGATTTCACTAGTTTTTATTTCAATATTTGCCAGTGATATTTATCATCAGTATTACTAGGAATATGTTGTAACAATAAGCTAGTTAGTAAAATAGTAAATAGTAATTTAGCAAAAATGAGGAAGTGTAATTTCTATTTATAAATATTATTACTATTTGTATTCTTATGTGTGTGATAGGACAAAGATTAAAATAATTTTATATTAATATGTTTTAATTAAAATAATAATAAATTTTTATGAATTTGTTTTCCTTTTTCGTAGGTGGATCCTACTCCATTGGTGAGGACCAAAGCTGTTATAGCTCTACACAAACTGGCTCATAACTCCAACCAACCAGTTATCGACGTCCTTTCCACCATTTTCCAGAACCCCTCTGAAAACAGCGAGGTATTTTGATTAATTAACTAATTAATTATCATCAATATTAGTATTATTATTAATTATTGTTAAACAGGTTCGTATGGCCGCCTTCTCTCTATTGGTTCTGGCCAACCAACCGATGCACCAATGGCAGAAAGCAGCTTCATCCACGTGGTTTGAACCGAGTTCTCAGGTAGCAGCTTTCGTTTACACGACCCTCAGATCGCTGGCCAGTCTGCTGCAGCCCACAGCTAATTTACAAGATGCTGCTGACAAGGCCCGTGCTGTTCTGCCGTTAGCCAAACCTGTTTCCATCGGATTGCAGTTCTCCCACAAGATCGTCTGGTCCCATTTTATCAATGCCCTTAAAGCTGGAGCTGAATTCCACAGCGAAATGTTCCTGTCCGAAGACTCCTTCATACCCAAAAACTACTACAGCAGGATCAGCTGGGCTCTGGGAGCACTCCAGACTGATATCTATGAGGTTTGTACGTGTAGTAATATAGCAACAGAAATTTCAATAAAATATTTTCTAATGTTTCTAGTAAAATTTCGTCAAGTATAATATGACACACAATTATTTTCTATTTATTATTTTATAAATAATCTCCTCAACAATTACAATGATTTAATTAATTATTTCTACGCTAATTAAATTTAATTATTAATTAGTTGCAATCAGTTAATTACAATAAGAATGATCTAATATTTTCTTATATTTATAATGCAATCTAATATAAATTAAATAATATAAAATTATTTTCCGTTTACTTTTTGTTTTGCAATTATTTAATTTTCATTATTTTGTTCATAAATTATCCATTAACTTCTCTATCAGTTTTATTTAATTTATTATTTTTGGATCAAGTTTGAAGCGTATGCGGAGAACCTCATAAACGCTTGGTCCTACTTGAAGTCTAAAATGTTCCCTGGAGCCGGTCGTCCTGGAACAGTTCCGGGTGCTGGAACACTACCGGATTCGATGTATGGAAACGTTCATCCAGACTGGCTGAGAGTGAAACAGCAACTCAACATAGGTATCGATTATTTTGTATAGATTATGATATTTAAATACGTTTGAACTTGATACGTAAATTCGGTTTTAGTGATTTAGTAATATTAAGTTTATTATTTTATGATTCTAATGCCATAGGATATCCCTACGACGCGTCAGCAGCTGCAGGTGGACCTCCCGAGGGATTCATTCACTTGGCATTGATGAAAAGCATTCACAGAATCATCACCATCGATGAAAACACCTTCAGCGACATAGCGGCTGGTACTAAATTATATAAACTTATCAATTATCTCCTAAAAGTAAACATTTGATTGGCTGGTAAAGGTTTGCTGCGGGCCAATCAGGCGGTCCTCAGCGGAGGGGCTATACCATTCAACGTGCAGAAGTGGTTACCCCTGCTCAACTCTGAAGCCGTCATGCCGACAACTCTCGGATTCACTGTCACGGCTAGAAGTCACTTTGAGATCTACACCTCGGTACAAGGTAACGCATAAGTACAGTACAGTCATGTTCATGTTCCACTTTGCAGGGAAATTCCTTGAAAAAAGGGGGGGAATGGGGCCTGAAAAGGGAAACATAAGGCAATAAGGAAAAGGGAAAATCCGGAAGTATGCTTTGTATTCTAGTGCGGAGGGGAAAATAAGGGAAGAGGGGAAAAAGGAGACAATGAAAGTGGAAACACTGAGAGCACGGGAAGGCTAAACGCCAGTTTTTCTTTGTTTTACCACGATATTTTGAATATTATTTGAACATATGTGTAAATTCAGTTAAAATATAGTTTATTGTAATTACATTAGTATAGTGTAGTATTATATATATAGTATATATATTAGTATTAGTATAGTATAGTAATTGTACAAATTCTCTGTATAATAACTTTGTAAATAGCAAAAAATGACTTTAAACTTCACCCATGTCGTATCCTTTTTTTACGAACATACTATGTATTAACATTAACACTTAAGATAAGCTCATTATTCAGTAAAATGCTGAATTAGATTTAATTTTCATTCATTAGATCATTCAGTTGTCCTGTCTTACTTAAAGAGTTGTTCTGTATAATTTCTTATTAATTTTGCTTGTTATTTACGTAATTATTTAACTTATCAGTTCGGCTTTATTTAACTATTGATTAATTATTTGCTACTTTCTAATACTAAATTCATTTACCACTATCCTTCATAAGTACTGAATTTTTCTGTTATTTCGTTTTTTTGCAGGCAACGTACGTGGAGGAGTGAATATTAATACTGAATGGGCGTCAGCAGCTATACGGGGTCGTCCTGGAGGAGCAGCACCGGCAGCAGCAGATCGTAGTAACCCAGCGTTGACCCCGGAGGAAGCCTATCGAGCTGCAGCAAATACTAGTGTCCCCGGTACTGAATTTACCACTTATATTCATACTGTGATACTTTTAAGTGCTAAGTTAATTAGGAATATTAAGATTATTATTGTTATAATTAGTTTTTTTCTTCCTTCAGAGCATTAGGCCTAAAGGCCTATGGCTGATTCAAACGATACATTGACTTCAGGTTATATGGACAAAATATATAGGTAAAATCATGAGAAACTAAAACAGATCAACAGTTTAAATAAAATTTATATAAATTTGGAGAATATACGGATAAAATATAAAAGTAGCCATCACGGGAAAACACAAACAAATCTAAAACAGTCTAAGGAAAATTTCAGTAAGTCGAGGATATAGAGGTCAACACATAAAAATGTAAAATTATTTCTGAAAACAGACTTGTGTTACAAATTAAGGATTCAGGAAGATTACAAGTACAAGCGAAATATAGGAACAGAACTCTACAACTATGACGGATTACTGGATAAAAATCGTGAAATAATTTGAAAAAAAATCTGAAATTAGAAAACGCTTAAATAGCAAAACATATTTAAGCAAGTTTAGCGAACTACATAGCAAAGAAAGTGATGATACAGATCAATAGTAAAAGTTATTAGATATTCAAAATGCTGCAGTTTTTTCAGGGAAGTTGATTAAGTTCTAAAAGTTTATCTACAAAACTTTTGATATACATAGGGAAATAAATTAGAAATGGTTGAAGATATTTCGGTAGTTATAGGTACAAAGATATAGTGCACAGTCATCTTCAATTAAAAATGGGTACAGCACGGGAAGGTTCTACGCCGCTTTTCATTTGTTTCTACGAGAATGTTTGAATATTATTTGATGATGCATGTATATTTAGTCAAAATATAGTCTGTTTGATCAATAATTACATAAATTAATTGTAGAATAACTTAATAAATAGCGAAAAAAGACCCTGAACTTCACATATGCTGTACCCTTTTTTTTATTGAACGTCATTGTACATTGTCGGATAAGTGCCGCAAGTTCCCTATTTAGAAGAGGACATCCATAGCATGCTCCAGTTATTAGTATTTTTATAATAATTTATAATAATTTATAATAATAATAATCTTAATAATAATAATAATAATAATTTTAATAATAATAATAATAATAATAATAATAATAATAATAATAATAATAATAATAATAATAATAATAATATAATATAATATAATATAATATATAATATAATATTCAATAATATTAATAATAATAATAATTTTCATAATAATAATTAGTTATTTTTTATTTTTATTCGTATACACAATATGATTTTATATTATTGGTGAATTATTCTGTTTTCTAATTTCTTTCCTATTTGTGATATAAATATGGTGAAAATTAATTAATTAAATGGGTATTTATTTTACCGTAATGAACACTATGTGATTTAGGTATATCTAAATTGATGCTAAATATTAACAAGTTTAAAAATTTTATCAATAGTTAAATATTCTGTGTTATTATTAGGATCAAAAATATAATTTTACAAAATGAATCATTTTATTTTTATTCTTTCCCCAATATTTATTTCGTAACTTCTTAATCTAATTCCAAATATTGATTATCAGCTATTCATAATTAATTAATAATGTAACACCGCCATTAGCAATATTAATAACATTTATTATTAACAGGAGTCGATATAGACAATGTCGGGTTCAACTCTACTGGGGATTATCGAGATCGCAAAGTATTCAACGTTCCAGGACCATCCGCTTACGCAGCTAATGTTCCAGGATACGGAGCAAACGTTCCAAGATCGTCAGTGTATGGAACTAACGTTCCAGGAACATCGATTTATGGAACTAACGTTCCAGGAGCCGATCCAGCTAACGTAGGCTACGATACCGCGTACCGTGGAGGTGCGTATCGATACCCTGCGAACTACTACACTTCTCCTCGTACCGGATTCCAGAACATCTTTGGACTGGGTGCTGGAACGCCTGGAAATTATGGATTTGAAACTAATATACGACCTACGTACTTGAATTAATTTTAATTTAATAAAATATATTTACGCAACTATTTAATTATAATATTTTATGAAATTTTCAGGTTGATTATCAAGTTGGTATCAAGTCTGGGTATCAACGCTGGTTTCACTCGCTACTTCAGCGCGTCGGGTGTTGATACCCACCTGGCGCTTTCGCTACCCGGTCGCCTGACTGCTGGACTCGACCTGGACAACCTGAAACTTCTGTTGTCATGGAAACCGCACCCCAAGGAAGAAAACTCTCTGCTGCATTATCACGTGCGCCCTTTTACCACGTTGCAAATGGTGGATGACTTCACACCCATCACTGCTAGCACCAAAACCAAAGACGTAGCAGCTGCTGATGCTCAACTGAAAACTGTAAATTCGTTTTAAACGATATACTTAATGTTAAAATTAACCTTAGGGAAAATCGCCTTTGATTTTATCAGATTTGTATTAAATTATAATTATTTATTTATTATTATATTGCTAGATAATGAAAAATAAAATAAATTTGCTACAAAATTAAATTCTTTATTATTGTTTTCTTTTCGTTTATAATATTTTTTTTAAACAAAATTACTATAACTAATTATTTTTCTTATTCTACTAATAGTAATAACAACATAAATAAATGTTGACTTAATCATGTGTATCTTAGAATATCCACCCCGTTGGTCAGAACTGGTTGGGACTTCACTTGACGTGGACAGCAAAATCAGATCTCCCTGGACTGGACGTTGCTTCCCATTTGAACGGCGTGTCTCTGCATTCGCTAATGGCCGCAGCTAATTTCATCTTCCTCCCCGGAACTCTCCACCGTAGATACTACAGCATCAGTCATGATGCTGGCACTTCGGATACCACAGAAATCAAGGCCTTCCTCAGTCTCGGTATCATACCGATATTTCGTTATGTTAAAATATACTTACTTCATTAGTTTTTTTTGTATAATTAATATCGTATTTATCACACTATTAAGTAATGTACAGTAAAAAATGATATAAATTCAGTAGAATATTAATTATTAATTATTTTGTTCAAATTTCAACTTTCATATAATGTAATACAATTATTAAAATGATTAATCGGCCCATGGATTTTTAATTATTATTATTAATTCTACTATTATTTTTTTATTATTATTACTGAGTCATTGCTTTATATTAAGAAATCTGATTAACTCTTACTAGAACTGGCTGATAAACCTCTTCGTGGTGGCTACGTGTACGGTTCGCCTGCTGGTCAGCAGCCGGAAGATGCGGCTCACAGGATGCGAGTTCTGACCGGCGATGTGGAACCTGGAGTTGCAGCCAGACTCAGTCAAGTAATTCAAACTAAGTTCCTGTATTAAAGCGTGTATTTCAGACCTTAGCTCATATTTCAGAGGACACTGACAATTACATAGGACGATTCATTACTATGATCTAGTATAAAGCATCACAATCAAATGGAACAAAACAAACTACGAATAGAAACAAGATATACGTGGGGTCTAAAATATCAAAAGTAGATCTATATACAAGTTCCTATATTATTACTATTAACTATTAGAAATAATTCATTATAAGATATTTAATTCTTATTTTTATTTTAATAAAAACTGCCACAAAAGTTTCTATTTTTGCTTAATTCGTTATTTTGTAAATTTACTTTAATATTGCTACTAAATATTACTATTTATTATTAATTTTCTGTACTATAGTAATTATTATCAAGCTTTTACATTATCCTATATTACTAACTAGTATATTTTACAAATTTAGTTTAATTACAGTCTCAGTTCATTATGACACGATATCAGCGTTAAGTAAATTTATACTTACTTTTTCCAAATGGAGGTTTTGAATGCTGTCGAAAGCGGATCTGCCTTCCACGTGGACGGCAAAGTGGTGATGGAAGGCCAGGCTCCAAGGATCTACGAAGCTTCCGTCGTCGGAGGATACGGAGCTTACGGATCCAATTCCTCGTTTATGGTCCTCTTGCAACTGCCCCCTGTTGGAGATGCAGCCAATCCCCTTGTGGTAATCAGCGCCCTCTTCTTTAAACTTTTTTTTAAACATAAAAGTAATTCAAAAACCAAAAACTAGAAATATACCATCACTAGAAATAACACACATATATATACACGTACATACACATACATATATAACACACATATATATATAGAAATTATTAGAAATATAACAATTAGTTCACTTTACATATAATACGTGCTATTTTTTATTTAATTCATGTTCTACTCGAAAAAAGTATCTAACGTTCTCTTTGACCAGGTTATTCGTTTTATTTGCTTTGGATGATATAAATTTATGATTGTTGCTACGATTACGTATATTAGTATTCTTATTAAATTTATTATTATTTTATTATAGTTACTAAAATTTTTTTTGCGAGAGAGGCGTACTCTGTACGGAGTGTAGCCTCATTCTCTCCGTTTATTGAATATTTAATTTTACCAAAGTTTAAAAAAAACTGACATTAAGAAGCTTGCTTTTGTATTGTAAATGTGAAAAAAAAGGAAAAGGCGGACAAACTATGCAGATTAAAGGTACCAAAAACTCTAACACGTATGATCGTTAAAAAGCTAGTATGGGAAAAAATTATACTTTATTAATTATTAATAATTTATTAATTAATGGACAAAGTCATTATCAACAGCTAGAGAGTACAGCCATTTTCATTGAAAAAAAGGCTACAGCATGGGAAGGTTTGAAAGTCCTTTTTGCAGTTTCTAAAATCATTTATGCATAAATTTAGCTAAGATGGATTAAAGTAACTGTTACTTAAACTAAATTAATGCATGTTATCAAGAAATACTCTAATATTCCTGTAAAAATTAAGGAAAAGTGACGTTTAGCTTTTCCATGCTGTACCCTTTTTTATGATGAACAAGACTGTACAAACGAACGAAATTGACACATACCTTATAAATATATAAATATAAATATATAAATATAAATATATATATATATAAATATAGAAAAAGGCAAACAATAGACCTTATTCCAAAAAGGCCCTTGTAGACCATCCCCTCTACTACGGACGCTCGTGTAAAATAACCTTGTCAATGAATCGACTTGAAAATATGTCTAAAAATCGTCAAAAAATCTGAGAAACACTTTGATACCCGAAAAAATTAAAAACTTGAATAAACTGATTTAATATAAGTGTCCGCTATAGTGAGGTGCGCGTTTTGGAATAGGCCCTATAGACAAATTGAAATGTGTAAATAAAGAAGCAACACTGCAAGGTCGATAGTAGTTATCTTTAGTTATATTGTATTATATATATATATATATATATATTAAATTGTTTTCAGCAATTTTGGCCAGTGTCCAGTCTTCTAGTAGAGCTGAGGAAGTCAAGAATAAGTGGGTCTGAAACTTGGAAGAAAATTGTACGAAAATTATTAGATAACGTGGAGATAACAGGTTGATAACAGTGATAACGTGACCTAGGTGTATAAAGATTATTGCAAGTTTCAGACCCCTTGGTCAAGTAATTATCTATGCTATTGTTTATATTATTTTTCATGTTATTTCTACTGTCATTTTTATTATTATTCTGCTACAATTATTATACTTTTTTTAATAATAATATCGCTTTCTCCAAGATTAATTTTAAAATTTCGCATTATTATTAATCAGGTTTATTTTTTCTAATATTGTGATTTTTTTTTTCGCTAGTTCTGCGCTGAAGGAAGCGGCAAATATCCCATGTGGCCTGCGATGGACCGCAAGTCTTACCTGGACGCCGATGCCCAAGCCCTGTGGACTGCGCGAATCGCTTACGGAAACTCGTGCAACGATCGCGTCGTCAACATCACAGTAAAATAATAATTGATAAATTAATTCAAGTTATAATTATTCAATCAGTATGATTAATGGATAATAAAGTGATAGTAGATTAACAGTTTAATTTAAAGCAAATTAATCTTAACTTATTCCTGTGTGTTGAACTATTAATTAATAATTATTTGTCAAGTTTAATTATGAAGAAAAATCAATGAATGATTGTTTAATTAATAATTTAGTATTACAATATGTTATTCAACAGCTCAGATTATTTAAATGTAATATATTAGTTGGTGTAATACAGTCTTAATATATTTTATAATAATTTAAGTTGGTCTTTCAGGATATACTATTATTAAGACACTAAGTTATAATAATGTTTTTATACCTTAAAATACGCTTAAAATAATCTTAAAATAAAATTAATGTATTAAATTATAACACGTTATGACAAATTATATTTTACATTTTAAGGCCAGTATGAGAAGGAGCGATACGCTGAACACTCAAGTGCGTGAATCCCCAGCGAATCGCGCCTGCGCGGAAGAGGAACGTCGCGGGGAGTACGGCAGCGAGAACTGCGAAACCGTCCGGAGCAGCGCCCCCATGCTCGACGAATACGAAATCGACATCGACTATACAAGCGTAATTTGACAATCATTTCTTTAATTAATTTTGGTCTTACGTTAACATAATGTATAAGACGACGCTTAAATTAGATAATCTTAAATTGTTCTTAATTTAAGTGTTTATTACATCAAGACTCTAATCAATGAATTTTAAGATTTAAAATTTGATCTCAAACTAAATAAATAAATAACATAAATTGAAATGAAGTAAATAAGTAGATAACATAAATTAAACAATTAATTAATTGATAAAAACCAATTTATAAAATAAACAAAAAAAATAACCAAATTATAAAATAAAAACCAAACTAATAAAAAAAATAATTAATAAATTAATTACAAAATTAATTAATAAATTAATTAATAAATTAATTAATTGATATAACAATTAATTAATTGATAAAATTCATCAGTCCTGTAATTAGAAAAAGAATTCGGCATAATAGAAAAACTACAAGAAAAATTAAACTAAAAGAAAACTACATCTGTGGGAAATAGTCCACGAGACCACTACCCAACGATAGCCGCACGAATGGGTAGTTGTTTCCCCTTTTCCAGGGAAATTCCCTGAAAAAGGGGGGAAATGGGGGGGTGTGAAAAGGGAAAAAGAAGAGCAGAGAGTAAAGAGGAACATCTGGACCCTCTATATTCTTGCACGGAGGGGGAAAAAGGGGAAAGATACGGGGAGAGGGGAAAAAATGGAAAACTGAAAAGTGGAAACACTGCACATGGGGAACGTCCACTCTGACTATCTCAGATGTAGGTCCGGGGAAAGGTACAGGTAGCAAGGCTAAAAGAGTAGGCCTAGGGACAAAGCTAGGGTCAGACCCACGGCAGATGCGGATGGCAAGGACCTAGGACTTAAAATAAATAATTAGTAACTAACATTCATTAAGATTAAGTTGTATCGGTATTTTTCTTCTAGGAATAATTTACAATAGTAATTTAAACAATTATTTCTTCAGTTCTTTTGAATATACATTAACATACCGTAGGAATATGATTCCCATGTTTACAAAAAAAAATAATTCATGAATTCTTTAATATAGAAATATATTATTATTTTAATTAATTTTAGTATATTTGTCACAGGGATCATTCAGTAGTGATTTCTTCAGTTCATTTGCATGTATATATTTCATTAACATAATTCATAATTGATCCCTATGTTAAAAATCATACATTAATTAGATATAATATCTTATTAATATTAATAATATTAATATATAATATTAATATTAATATATTAATATGTTCATATTGTATACGGCCATGGGCCTCGGCCTACATGCTGTGTTGAAATAAAAAAACTTTTATATTAATATAATAATATATTAATTAACATTACTACTTTTCTTGCAGGGATCCTATGCAGCACAGAACATCACTGAGGCTATTGAGCGCTTCATGAAAGCTTGGCTTTACTCTTCACTGTCCGAAAGCACAGTCGGGGTACACAATCCAGCCAACAGGGTTCGGGTCATCGCCAAAGTGCACGAAGACCTCAGCACCGTCGACTTGATGGTTTACAAACCTACGTCTAACGTGTTTTTCAACAACGTGCCCATTCATCCCGTAGCCAACATTCTGTTCCCGCTGAGCTCTGATAGAAGAGTCTCGCACCGACTCATGGACCGACTCATGGACAAAAATTTCCTGCGTAAGTTCAGATAACATAAACTATCGTAGTCAGATGTAGTAGTATAAACTATCGCACATAACTATGAATATAATCAATTTTGTTGTTAACTAATAGACAAAAATCTCTGATCTAATTTAAATACCGTAAACTATCAAAGTTAGACCTACCAGTGTAAACTATCGCATATAATAAGAAATATTGTTAATTTTACTATTAATTGTAAGTGTAAACGAATATAGTATCAGATAAACATAGCAATTAACCTATTAACATAATAACATTAAATAGTGAAATATTATTTTGTAATATTATCAATATATATTAGTGTTCTATTGTGTTACAAATATTATTTAAAAAAGCTTCTTGCTTGGTAGAAGTTTTACTTATCACATTTTTTATTAAATTCTATTATCTATTGCTAATTTTTATTATCAATTGTTCCTGTTATAATTTGTTAAATTAATCATATTTTACAGTTAAATTAATTATTAATTATTTATTATTAATTTATAATAATAGTAGTATTCTATTTATTTACTATTAATAATAACTTTGTTTGCTTTACACAGCAACTTGTCGCTTGGATCGGGGAAGCATTACGACTTTCGACAAAGTCCAGTACGACGCTCCCATCAACGATTGCGAGTACGTGGCCCTTTCCACTACAGCAGGACCTGAAAACCTGGGTATCCTTGTTCGAGAAGAACCCAACAGAAAGGTATTATCCCTTCCATTATTAACAATATATTGTCATTAATGCACTTATTCGTTAAACTATATAATACACTGATTGTCTAAATAACTGCTAGTTTATTATAATAATATTTGAAATGTAAACTGTGATACTACGCAATAATTACATAGAATTAATATTATAGTATTTATTTTAGCTAATTATACATTAATTTACTTATATTCATTTTACCACCTATTCGTGAACTTAAGTCTGTCTTTTCTAGTAGTTTCATTAATTAATTCTCCTTCATATTTTCTGTTTACTCAGCTTCTTTACATTATCAGTATATAATCATATTATGTTATTATACAATTCCCTCACAGATTTGTTACATTATTACAAATTATGTATGTTGTTATATTTTGTTATATAATTTGTTTGTTTGATTCGAAGGTTGTCACGTTATACCTGGACAAGAACAAGGTGGAGATATCTCCTGTAGACAATCGTGTTCGCATCAACGACATGGACGTTAGGGTCGGTCCTTTGGAACCTATCGTCATCCGTGGCAATACTGAACACATCGGACATTTGGCTTTGGTTCGGACCACTCCCGATGGCGCTATTGAAGTTGACGCACCCACTTATGGCATTAAAGTTGTAACTAATGGAAGAAGCGCCGTTATCCAGGTTTATTTCAATTAACTATTACTATCCAATAAATAATCTCATAATTTTGTTTGGTTTATGAAACTCCAGGCTTCCCATTTACTGCGCGGAAAAGTTACCGGCCTCTGCGGGGACATGAACACTGAAATCTCGCCCGAGTTCCGCGATGCCCGGGGTTGCGTCTTATCGTCGGGACCTCTGATGGTCGCCTCGTACCTGGTCCCCGAGGCCGAGCGCAAGTGCACGGGAATACCCGAAGAGATCCGTAGTCAGCTGAGACAAGAACAGGCCGCCTGCATCAGGAGCCAGCGCTACCCGGACGCAGACGTTTTGAATATCGGACGGAGGAGCCTTGCTACCTCGGCCTCGGCTGCCGACAGCTGCACAAACATGCGCACCGTAATGGTCTTCCGCGGCCGCAGGAAGTGCTTCTCCACCCAGGCAGTCCCTGAGTGCCGCCAGGGATGCCAGCCGGTCGAAACTGAAGCTAAAAACGTAATTATTATTTATGAACATCATTAGGACAGGTACTAAATGATAAATATTTACAGCTGGGATTCCACTGCTTATCTGAAGGCAAACAGGCTGATTTGCTGGAGCAGGAAGCCAAAAAGAAGATCCTTCAATCAATGGCTGGCAAACCTGAATCGTTCCGCACTACAGTGTATGTCCCCACGACGTGCCAAGAATTTTAAACCACTCTTTAGTTTCTGAAGCAAGAATATAGCTCTTACTTCAGTTTTGTTTCCTCTAAAAACAGTAAATTTTTAGTTTGAATACTTGCTTTTTTCTAAATGTAGCTTCTCATTTGGGGTTATCTAACCAATCAATACAACTGAAATGCAGTAAAACCTGTTAAATTATTTCATCCGATAAAAGAAAAACCTGTAAACCTGAATGAAGAAGCGTGACGTACCCAGCTAGAAGATGTATATTTTAAGTTAATCAAATTTTTTATGTTTGTAATATTTTATTCCATAATTCTGTTGTGTTTTCAAGTTCTTCTAGAACTGCTGTAGTTATACCGATTGATAAAATGCAATTAGACGCTAAACTTAGATGACACAAAGTATCGATGTAGTGAATTTACCGATATATTGTTTTATTCGTGTAATTCAATATCGATACTGCAATATCAAAATCCACTAGCACTATTCGATTGTGCTATAAATCATAGATCGAATAAATCCGTCGATATCTTCTGAATCTTGGTCAACTGCAGTCTTAAGAATTGGTAACCTGGAGAATACGTCGGATACGTTGTCTTTCGAGCGACAGTACTCGATGTCATAGCAACAACAGAGTGTACAAGTTACTTCAGCAACAGGGCGTACAAGTCTCTTCAACAACAGAGAGAGCAAGTCTCTCCTACAACAGAGTGTACAAGTCTCTTCAACAACAGAGAGAATAAGTTCTTCAACAGCAGAGAGAGCAAATCTCTCCTACAACAGTGTTCAAGTCTCTTCAACAACAGAGAAAACAAGTCGCTTCTACAGCAGAGAGAGCAAGTCGCTTCTACAGCAGAGAGAACAAGTCTCTCCTACAGAGTGTAGAAGTCTGTTCAACAAAAGAGAGAATAAGTTCTTCTACAACAGAGAGAGCAAGTCTCTCCTACAACAGTGTGTACAAGTATCTTGAACAACAGAGGAGCAAGTCTCTCCTACAACAGAGTGTACAAGTCTCTTGTACAGCACAGAGAACAAGTCTCTTGTAGAGCAGAGAGAGCATCTTCTAAAGTCTCATTGTCTAGGACAAGTTTTGAAATTTTACCACTTTTTTTTCTTTTGTTCAGTTTCATTCACGTCATCTAGCGAGTCTCTCATATACTTCAATTTCAAAAGTTGTTAGGGCAGCTCCTGACACCGCTAGTCAAGACATATCTGAGGTACATAAACTGTTAACCTATTTATCTTATACATAACAGATAAATATATATAATTTGACACTTAAAATTACATCCAAACATTAAACATTTTTATTGTGAGTTTTAATTATGAATAGAAATATTTAATAATGGGTAAATCTCTATATTAATTAATGTTTACTGTAAAACTTGTATATACGACACAAATGTCAAATAAAAAATGAACATTTAAATTCGATATTTACGCAAGGTTTGAAAAGACTAACTTACATCAGCTGATGCGTGAGGAGTTTTCCCGCCAAGTCGCCATGTTTCGGAACGTGACAGGGCCGGATCTGAGCCTTTCTGGGCCTATGGCTTAAAGCTGAAGTGGGTCTACCAGATACTTTAAAAAATTCATCATCATGTCAAGTCTAGCAGTCTAGCGGGCCTATTTCATGTCCGGGCCTGTGGCTCGTCGCCATACTGGCCCATAGGGAAGTCCGGTACTGGAACGTGATGGTCTACGAGTGCAGCCTGACAGCAATTGCTTCGTTTCGTTTATCTTCATATACAACATTTAGTTACGTTACTTTAATCAATTTACCTTTCCTATACTATTACCTGACTAATAGTGTAAACGTAAATGCAAGAGTAATATTTCTATTAATCTAATTATCTTAATTAAATCTCAAATCTTTCTAATATATTAATAAGAACAGCGGATTCGAACCGAGTTAGCGATCTAGCGACTTTGATTGAGTTTGTCATGTTTCGCGGCCTCTTTAGATTACGCTTCTAAAATTTAAATTCAGATGTTAAGAAAATTGATTTTATCGGACAAGTATTTACTTACTTGCGGCAACTTAAACGACTTTCTTGAAGGAAATCGCAATTCAAGTTATTATTCGAGCAGAACTGGATGAGACACGGTTAGGAAGATGACCGGAGCGAGCTCAGATCACGACAGGTGTTCTTTACCGGAAGGAACGACTTACGCCGCGCCATCTAGCGGTAAAATAATGAACTAAGTACAGGAATCTAATTATGACACGCAACTTTTTTCTTAAAGTAGATTAGCATATCATTATTCCTTGTATATTTTGAATTCTTTTTAAATTATTACACATCAGGATTCCCTTAATCAAGTTAAAGTTTCAACTTTTTTGTGAGGCTATAGGTGACTCGCTTGTATTCGTGAGAATAACATAAACATTCTATACGGAACAACTCTTGGGAAAAATGTTCCAAATTTCGCGAAAGCTAACAGCGTGTAATATAAATCTGAGTGCTATATGTTCTTGAAAACGTGAATAGATAACCAACTCTTTGGTTTGGTGGCGAATAAATGACTTCAAAAAATACTATGCAAGAAAATGCTTTTGCTTGAAAAAGATTGATTGGATGGTTAAATGTTATAATAGCAATTTTAATTGGATGTGAGAGTTGAAGTCAAAGATTTAATTTTAATTAGTTAATTAAGGTAATTTATTTAATTAATTACTAATTATCATAATTCCTAGTTCGAAAAATTGTATATAATAATATGTTTAAATTTAACTCTATTTATTTATTTTTAAATTTATTTATTGGAGAAAGTAACCATTTTTGTATACTTGGCAACGCTGTATAGTTTTCAACTTGCAGCGGCGGCGCTTCAACAGATGTAAACAAACATCAAAAATCACAAACACATTTGAATAACATTACCCATCACGCTTTTAAAATGGACGAATTTTCTAAATTCAAACCAGTCTGCGTGTCCGTAACAAAACAGCCAACAGTCGAAAATATTTCTAAACTATTACAAATGCTTCACGAGGCAAAACGAGGAATGATACAAGAACTCCAAGAGTATCTTCTCTTTCCCGTTTTTTTAGCGCTCAGCTCAAAAGAAACTAAGTAAATTTACTTGTAATAAATAATAACGTAGGATAATTTAATTTCATTGATTGCGTTGTTTTGTAAAGGAAAGAGGCTGCGACGATCGTGTCTTTAAACTGTCTACAAGCGATTTTTCAATCATCATTGATAAAAACACAGCAGATTGGTTTTGACTCAATTTTGCAGTGTCTTTTGCATATCTATAGAGTTGGTGGGAATTCTGAAGGTAATTTAATTCTTTCTTTCTAAAAATTTTAATTTCCTTTTTTACTCCTTTATTACGATATATTTATTTTCAGGCAGTCAAGAATTTTCAGAAGAAATCAAATTAGCTGCCGTCAAAGCACTGAAGAGTGTACTTTCCGCAAGTTCGGAATCTTTAATCGCAGAACTTCATTCAAAAACGAAGCGTCCACTGTTTGGACAGCTTGTCTTCACGCTGCTGAAGGTTGCGGTTTTCGAACAGCTGCGGGAACTGAGGTCTCCAGAATTTCTGATTTTCTTTTCGAAAATTTTCCTCCATCTGTCTTTCTCTATATCTGTACTATGTAATTTTCTTATATTTATTATCTGTTTTTTGTGCTTATCTCAGGTATGTTTTATTTTTTCCGTGCTCCTACATGATATTATTATTATTGTTTCAGAGTGGAATCTTTAAATTGCTTGGAGGATCTTTTCAACGATGAAAGGCTTGAACAGGAAACTCTTGCGGATTCGTTTGCCGAGTTTGTACCTGGTGTCGTATCGCATCTCGAGAAGGTGGTGGTTGGGAGAGACAGGCAATCTCAGCAAGTTACGCAAGTACTTTTTACTTTTAATTATTATTTTTCTTTTTGTAGTTCAAAATTTCACTTCCTAAATATTATATTTATTATAATGTATAAGAACGGTGTTAATTTCTTACTCGTTTTTTAAAAAGCAAGACGAAAAGATAATAAAGTACAAAAACTGCAATAATATATAATAATATATCTTATTCTGTTTTATATTAATACTCCTATTTTTTAACATATAATTAATGCAATTTAACTTATTTCATTTTACGTAATGTTCGTATTTTTTACATTAGTTATGAGAATTTAATTTATTTCGTTTTGTATTGATATTCTATCTTTATTAATTAATATTTATTTTTGGTTTTAATTATACGGAATATTTTCTAGTTCTTAATTATTAATTTTTTTCTTCAACAGAAAGGAATAGAGACTTTTGGAGTTTTTGTTTCCCTGATATTCTACGATGAAACTTGTCGAGGAGAGTCTTGCGACTCACCTCGGAATCAAGATTTTCTGCAAAAGAGTCTTCCAAATCTAAGCATCCTAACCGAAAGAATGGTAATCTTAATTTTATATACATAATAATTACCATGATGTATTGTTATTGTTAGTATTATTATTAGTGGTACTGGTACTAGTAGTAGTTGCAGTAGGAATTGTAGTAGTAGTAGCTGTAGTACTAGCAGTAGTAGTACTAGTAGCAGTAGCAGTAGTAGTAGTATAATCAGTAGTGGTAGTATCATAAAAAATTATTAATATTATCCTCATTATTACTGTAACTACTATTATTATATTTATCATTTTATCAAGATTACTACCACTGTTATTTACTATTATTATTATTATTAATATTATTATCCTCAAAGGTTCAGCAAGGGGCTTCAGGAGTCAACTCGAAGCTAGGACTGGTTTCCATGGCAACCAGAATCGTTTCCCGTTGTTCGAGGACCTTAAACGAGTTGATACCGTTGTTGATTCGCAAAATCATTCAGCTCAGTGCCGATCCCGAAGAACCGGTTCAAACTGCGGCAGCAAAGTCTATCGAACTGTTCAGTACCTTGGATGTCGACATACGTTCTGCATTGCGACAAATTCTGTACGATTCTGCAATCTCGTTGCCTCGTCTACTCGCTACCCGAAGTAAAAACTACTCAATTACTTTTAAGTTATTTGCTAATTACTATTTATTATTAATATACTCAACAATTACTGCTAATTTATTGACTAATTAAATTGATTATTAATGTAGTATGATTATATGATATCGCGTAATATTATTTTATTACATTTTTACGATTTATTACATTGTTATTTTTAATTAGTATGAATTATAATATATTTTAAATCTTCATTTCTTTATTCGTTACTAAAATAGATCAGTAATTATATCAGAATCAAAATTTCATCTTAGATTAACGTTAACAGATTGAAAATTATTCTTATTATTTTAAACTTTTTAATAAATAATATAATTAAGCAAAGAATCAATAATTTAATTTTTTTAAATTGAATTTTCAGATTTCAAGGACCAGCCAATCGCTTTGCAGGAACTAGAGGGCACCTTAAAGCTGATTGGCTTCGATTTAGAGACCACTCTTATGTTCAGTGGAATAAGGGACAAATTATTTCGATCTCTGCTCCAATCAGCACAGATCGAAGATTCCATTGTTTTTAAAGGAATCCATTTTCGCTATCTACAGGACGATTGCAGCTTGTCCCACTTTTCACGTTGCTGTAGGATCCTTGGTTACCATGGTAACCTGGAGGATTTTTCTCAGTATTTCATGGAATCCTACGAATCGCGAGGCAATTTTCATAGGGAATCTGTGTTCGTATTGAACCTAATCATCACAGGAGCTTCAGAAAAAGATTTTCCAACACTAGAGTCCTTAACAAAAAGCTACGGACGCGAACTGGAAAATTCCTCGCAAATTTTGGCGATTTTTTTCCTTCAAGGCATCGCCGAAATCGCGAAAATCTTTGCCAAAAAGTTCCAGTACCTTTTGCGGTTCGTTTTGAGAGCTGTCCTGGAGAAAGCTGGTGAATCTTCTGAAGTTTTAAGTTCAGCAGCAAATTCAGCTCTGGAATCGATTAAAGAATCGATACAAATTGAATCGATTTCTGAACTGCTGTCACAGAATATCGATCACTTCGCTCCGCAATTAAGTTATCAAATCAAAGATTATTGCAGGTATCCGATGGCTGTAAAGGCATTAAGGGCTTTACTGAAGTTGAGCAAAATCAGAATACAACCTTGGCTGGAACAAACCGTAGAAAAATCCCTTAAAGGACTCGATAGGATCCACTTGGACAATCCCAAGCCTTTCCTGGAGATTTTGGAACTTTTCTGCACTTCACTGAAACCTTCACGAACGAAAAACACGCTGACAGACGAAGTCCTGGACAAAAGTTGCTGGAAAAAACTCATGGAACATGTTCGCACCTTCAAAGAGAGCATGGATTTTGGTGGAGGAGATACTGCTGAACCTTCTGGACAAGAAAAGAATGAACCGGAAGTTGAACCCGAAGAAGAAAAAATTCCCAAAGCGGTTCAACTCGTTTCCGAAATCCTGGATCGCTGCATTCATTTGTTAACGAGGACTGATACAGAGGAAACGAGGCCTTTATTATTATCGATAATCGATAATTCAATCGATATATTATCCTATTATGAGAATATTTTCCTGCCAAAGGTTCATCAGTTGTGGAATCCTCTGAAAACGCAGCTACTGTCGCAGGATCTTTTGACTCAGCGACAGTTGTGCGAAGTTGTGATTTTGCTCTTAGAAAAATGTCCCGATTTCCTGCACAGGAATTTCATTCACGAACTTTTGCCTCACTTGCTGAGGTTCCTGGAACGTCAAGCGCCGTTTAGCGAACTGAAAGGAAAAGCTGCTGCTGGAAATTACGTTTTTACACAGGCTTTCAAACTGCAGTTTTTGGTTTTGCGGAAACTGGGATCTGCTGTGAGGCTGCTGAGAACTGATCCTATTACCACAGCTAAGGTTTTAGCTGTGACGGTGATTTACTTGAAAGGGAAGCAACTGGAAAAGTTACAGGTTTGTTAGCAAATAATAGTAATAATGGTGGTGGTAATTGTGGTTGTAAAAGAAGTAGCAGTACTAGTAGTAGTAGTGGTAGTAATAGCAATAGTTGTACTAGCAATAGAAGTACTAGTATTACTAGTAGCGATAGTAGAAGCAGTAGTGGTAATAGCAGTAGTAGAAGCACTGGTAATAACATTAAAAATGGTAATAATAATAATAATACTAATTATAAGCCTGGTAGTAATTAAGTTGTAAGTATCGTTTTTAAAATATATCGTTCAATATTAGTTATGTTTATATACAGCGGTGTTCAAAAAAAAGTACCCCCCCTTCAATGGAAAAATGCCTTTAGGGGGGTACTTTTTTATGAACATCGCTGTACATTATGATTATATATTCTTGATTATATTGGTCTTGATTATATATTATTTTTTTTTATCTACGTAGAAAGCTGCTTGTGAATCTATCAATGAAATTCGGCTGTGGGATCCTGACGGTGTGTGGATAGCGCTGCAGTCAGCAGACCAGGACTCTGATCTTATTAAAATGTTATGCTAAATAAATAATAATTTAATTAATTATTAAGAAAACGTGGAAATGAATAAAAACTGTAAAAAGGCAAATGGCGAATAAAAAGATGCGTGATTCGTTATTAAGATACCCAAAACCAGTGTTTCCACTTTGAATTTCCCCGTTTACTCCTCTTCCCTTTTTCCTTTTCCCCACCGTGTTAGAATATGAGGCTGTATTTCTAGATTTCCCCCTCTCTCTTCTTTTATTTTTCCCTTTTCACACCCCATTTTCCCCTTTTCCAGGGAATTTCCCTGCAAAGTGGAAACAGTGCCCAAAACCTAATTGGGTAACTGAAAAGTAGAATAGAGGTAAATAAAAATTAACAACTTACTAATTAATACTTATTCCAGCCGATTTACTCCATACATTCAATGGTTCATTCGGTACCAAAATTAATTTTTCAAAAAATCCATTCCTTTTCATTCAAGCCGTCGCCTCTTTTTTTTTTTCCTCGGAACATTTCGTACAATCTATGATTATGGCGTTTCAGATGGTTTTTCCTTTTCCCGCTCCTCGGCCCGGGATCTCATGCGGGTGATGAAGGCCTGTCCTTTACTTTTGCGGAAACTTTCAAAAGGATCGTGCAGGTTGACACCCACGCCTTTGTACTGGTCTGTCCGGTCCCGAACCTAGATATTATTTAAAAAAAAAAAAGTAATTAGTAACTAGGCCAATAAATTCTGAGGTAAATAAATAAAATAACGAGACCAATCAAGTAAGAAAATTAAGTATAGAAAGCTGTTTAGAAAAAATAAACGCATCTCATGTGTTTACTTTATATATATGAGAATGATGTTGAGATAAATGGAGAATACTAAAGTAAAATAAGAATAAATAATAATAATTTTCGTCATAAAAATTACTATATTATAATACAACATTAAAAATATACAAAAAAATAAACGTGCAGATGAACCGAACAACTACTTGAAAAATAATAACTTCATTTGTTGTATGTATTAATTAATTTAGCTATTCAAAAAATGAAAAGAAAAATGAAAAATAATTTTACATCTCCTCCTTTGATGGGTTCGGCAATTCCTTGCTCGTTGGCTCCGAGTCCTGCACCTCCCCAGCCCATCTTCATCAGTAGCTGATGACCTCGGTTGTTCTCGTCCAGTTTCTGGGTCATCCCTTTGGTGAACGATACCGAAGCTCTGAAAGAAGAAAAAAAATCAAATATAAATCATAATATATTATAATATATTTGGTTGTAACTGGGCACCAAGTCTTGACAGTTTTACTGGAAACAAAATTTTATTGAAATCAATCAATGCTTTTATTCTTCGTACTAGAAGACTGACTTTTACCGAATGAATTGCAATTCTTAGGATTTTTTCTTAACATAAAGACAAAGAGGGCAACGCCCTAGTTAGAGGAGGCCCTTACAATTCCCCCAAAAAAAAAAATATATATATATATATATATATATATTAATATCGTACTATAATAAAATATAATAAATCAGACATATATTTCATTAGTAACTCTAAGTGAACAGGAAAGTGCTTTTATTATGATAAAATTATGAAACGTAATAATCTAACGACACTAGTTTTTTTATTATACATTATATGCCTATTATATTTCATGATTATTGTGAACATTAGAACGATAACACAATAAATCAATAATTCAAATATTCAGTTATTTTTCACTGTTGTTAATTTATGTTTTCACATATAATTAAGTCGAATATTCCATTACTTCAGTATAATGATAATACAAGTTTAAGTAGATATTGTTGTCATTTGTAACAAAGATACCCAGCGTTACACTTTCCTATGATGAGGCTCTATACTTACAGTTCGGATGGAGGTGTTGGGCTACGCTGTTTGAGAAAGCTGGGCATAGAGTACGGTGAGGCGGACCTCGACCTCGACCTCGACCTGGAACGGGATCGTGACCTTGACCTCGAGCGACCTCTTCCCGTCGAACGTTTCCTCGAACGACGTCTCGGTGACCTCGACCGCTTGCGTTCCTTGTCGTTTTTCTTGGCCTCGTCTTCAGGCGACTGGCTGCGGTACCTTTTTCTCACTGGGCTTGAAGGTTCCTTGACAGGCTCTACTGCCACTTCCTATAGAAAAAATATAACGTATATTTACTTTACTGAACTTAACATAGTAGCTTTGCAGGAAAATTCCCTGAAAAAAAAAATGAGAAATTAGGTCTCAGAAAGGAGAAATAAGCGAAAGGGGAAATTTAGTAGTATAGCTTTGCGTTCTATCATGGAAGGGGAATGAAAAGGGAAAATAGAGCGAAAAGGGAGAGTCAGAAGAACAACTTCACATTACAGCACGGAAGGGGGAAAAAGGAAGAAGAGGGGAAGAGTTGAAATGGAGGGAGAATTACAAGTACAGCTTCACGTTCTAACACAGGGGGGGGGGAAGAAAAGAAGTAAAGCTTCACGTTGTAGCACGGAGGGGAAAAAGGGAAGAAAAAGGGAAGACTGAAAGTAAAGGGAAAAGTGAAATTCAGACACGTAGCTTAGCACGGAGGGGAAGAAAAGGGGAAACGGAAAGTACCGTTTGTACAGGTGAGGGCGGAGGCGTTTTTTCCCTCAGTCCTTGGGCAATTTCATCTTCTTTTTGCTTTTTGGCCGCAGCTTTGGCCTTAGAGAACTCGTAGAGTCCTAACTGTTCCCAGCCGTCGCCATTTCTAGGCCTATCGTGATTAGGCGGTGCGAAAAACGCTTCCATAGCGGCTAGTTGCCGTTCCGTCGGAGGCAGAGGAGGCGGTAATCGAATATTTTTCGGGTCAATGGGCTTGTATTCGTCTTCCAGCTTCACGAGAGGTACGAGCAAGCCGGCTGGTAGGTCGTAGTACGGGGCTCGAGGTTCGATCCCCTCTGCGGGGAAGGAAGGCGGGGGTGCCTGGGAAAATGACGGGGAGGCCGGGAAAAGTCGGGTAGTCCTGGAGGAGGTGGGAAACTTCTGCTGAGCTGCTGCTCGATCTGCTGTTTCTGCTGCTCGAGCTGCTGAATCTGCTGGTTGGCGTGGTTGATGAAGATCTGGTGCTGGTGTCTGTAGCCCTCGTACGTCTGCTGGATCGAAGCTCGTATTTGTGCTGCAACACTCGAATGCTGCGACGATAGAAAATTCTGATATTCGCTCCAGGATTGATCGGGGTTCGCCAGTCGGTCCAAAGTCCCTTGCTGGAAGTGATTTTGTTTCGACTGCCATAAGTTTAGTAGTTTCTGTAGTTTTGCTCGTTGCTCGTCGTCCGTGACGTTCAGTCTGGCGTCGCAAAACATTGGGATGAGGACTTGTTCCAGAGCCTGGAGAAGGGAATCAAAGTTTTTCCGCACGCAGTGATGGAGAAGGTCGTTGACTAAGTAGATGATGTGCAACTTCGCCAGGAAAAACTCTGGAAATAATAAACTAAATCAGCAAAATAGATTCGTAAAAATTGCTTCTTTTAAAAGTATATTCGTCCCAAGTTATTAGTTATATGGAATTAGAAAAATTTATTTATGAGATACCAAATACAGAAAACTTATTTGAAAAACGTAAGAAATTATATGTAAAATTAGTAGTATATTCCTTTGAACAGTTAAATAATAGATGAAAAATTAGCCAAATAAAATAGATAATTTCCCTAATAATAAAATTCAATTTTCAAGTTTTCAGTTCCTTACTGCTATTCGTGGCTTTCAGTAGCAGGTATTGTGCAATAGTATCTGCTGCTGCGGGAAGGTTTGCTGCCAAGTTCAAGATCCACGACTTCCCGTTCGACACCGAGTCTTTCGTGCAGGACTCAACTACCGGAATGAGCAAATTTTCCAGCTCTTGTAAGTTAACTCCCGTTTCTTTCGCTTGCTGAACGACGAGCTTCTCGTGACTCTGTTTGACAGCTTCTTCGATCTGCTGTTGCTGCTGCTTCATCAGCACCTGGTACTGGGCTGATAGATTCTGCTCGCTTTGTTTAATCTGCCAAAATAAAATAAAAAATTAGATCATGAAAAATCTATTTCATGTATGTACTTATATGTAATTTATGTTTCGGATTTTTTAACACATATTTTACGATGCTTTTATGTTTATCACTTGTTTTATTTACATTATGTATATATTCATTTTTGAGAAATATTTATCGTACATTAATTTATTTATTTATAACCTATTTATTTATTTTGAATTAGTTTTTCATATAATAATTTGTTAAGTTTTACTATATATTTTTAAATTTATATTCAATTAATTACACTTTACTTATTCATTGAATATTTTTGTCAACCATCACCATTACCTGTTCTTGGAGCTGACTGATTTGTGTGACCAGGACGTCTTTCGCTCCATTTAAAGCAGACACGTCTGCTGATGGCTGCGAAACAAACGGCGGCTGATGCTGGAATGGGGGCTGCGATCCTGGATAAGAGGGTTGCGTTCCAGGATAAGAAGGTGCGTTCCATGGCGGTGGGGCGTGTACTGGAGGCGGAGGGCCATAGTTATATCCGGATCCGTAACCGGCAGGATTAGAATTGTGAGCCTGCTAAATAATTAGTAAGCATTAATAAATGGAAAAATTATTATTATAAAGTAATTAAAAAGGAAATACGCTGCTAAATTAGCTTAAACGAGACAAGATGATGTTATTACTATTGATACATTTAAGTAGATGAACAGTAAATTTCCACAGTTTCAGATTCTGTGATCCTATTCTTCATATTTCAAACAATTATATACCTTTTCTGCATGTTTGTTATTAAATCCTAATATGATAACTAAACTTCAAACTCTTACCATCATAGGATGTCCCACAGGTGGTCCGTAATTCATCCCAGGGCCTGGTTGTCCGTAATTTGCCGCTGCTTGTTCTCGGCTGTGCTTCTGTTTGATGATCGCTTGCTCTGTCGCCACGCGATACTGGTAGTAATTGAAATACTCCCCTCCAAATAAAAAGCCAAATTTCGGATTGTCCCGCTGCTTGTTTTTCGTCATCATCTCGAAATCTGGTCCGTTGCGAGCAACAAACTGAGCCAGTTTGTCGATAATGTTCTTCAGATCCTGGTCTGTTACGTTAAAGCGTTTGTTACTTTAATATTTTTCCAAATTTCATAGTTTTGAATGTTATGATAAACATTACCTTCAGGACTTCTCGGGAGCTCCATTTCAGATGACTGATTGTTATATAAATAGATATTTTAGATACAGCTAAAGTAGATTACACTTAGCTGGTTGCAAAAATAGTTAAGAAACTTCAATTGTTAATTTGTTTATGTTTTTTCCGGCTTTCTAACAAATAATATTACAGAAAATGTTTAAAATGTCGTCTGTCCTGGTAAAGTAAAAGTAAACGCCACAGCGGAAGCTTCCATAACTATCATTATTAAACAAAATATTTAATATTATTTAAATTATATGTAGAAATTAGAAATAATAGCTTAATATTAAATATTATTGAATTTTTATTTTTTATTTTCTTTCGTTTATGTTTACTTTTATTTTTTCTCAACCGTAAAATAATATTGGCGAAACGCATTTTGTATTATTATTGGGGCGAAAAACTGACTCGCCCGTAAATGGTTCAAAATAATGCAAAATGAAAATTAACCATGAAGTAACATTAAATCACAAGAATTAAAATAATTCATTACTTTTGTCAGATTTCATAGGCCTATTTATTTTTTTAGTTAAAATATATTATGGGCGAAGTTGGTTGGGGGCGAAATGTGCTTTGGGCGAGCTCGCCCTGAGGTTGTTGTGTTGTCACGCAATGATGAAACTTAACAATGACGTACCAACATAGAGTAATACGGCAAGTCATCCTCGACTTGTGAAAGGGGGGCGTCTTTCTAGTTTCTTCCTGAATTCACCTCTTCGGAAGACTAACATTTATAAGTCTCCATCACTTCGATTTGCAGAGTCATTCATTTCCTGTTTGCTGAGCTGGTCGTGTCAGTTATTTTAATTAAATCTAAAAAGACACTATGGAGTTCCCTGATCTAGGAAAACACTGCTCGGAGAAAAGCTGCAATCTATTAGGTAAAGTCGTCTTTTAGTTTTATTTTGAACGTAATCAATAGTTTAATAAATAATTTCTAAATCAACTGTTTTGTTTATTTGAATTTTTATTTTTCCAGATTTCTTGCCGATGAACTGTGACGCCTGTTCCAAAACTTTTTGGTAACTTTTTAACTCTCACGATTCTTAGAAATCATAAAAACTTAAACTTTGTTATGCGTTAATAGTAAAGACCATCTCCGCTACGAGTCACATTCCTGCGAGTCTTCGTACAAGAAAAACGTTCAAGTCCCCGTTTGCCCCTTATGTAACAATCCCGTTTCCTGGAAACGTGGAGAAGCCCCAGATATCTCAGTTAGCGAACATATAGACAGAGATTGTCAGTCAGACCCCGCACAGCAAAAACGAAAGGTACGTTAGTGTATTGATATTATAATTTTAATAGATAAATTTTATAATTTTTTACTTGCAGGTGTTTGGAAACAAGTGTCGGAAGAAGGGCTGCAAGCAAAAAGAGCTGGTCCCTATCGTTTGTAATCAGTGCAAATTAAATTACTGTCTGAAACATAGACATCCGACCGACCACAGCTGTGGAGGAAATAATCCCGCGAATAAGGCTCGGGAAGCTGCGTTAGCCAGAGCCTCAGCTTCGACTTCTTCAAGCTCGGTTGCTGGAAATACCGGTGGAATAGCATCCTGGTTTTCATCACAGCAACAGCGCAGGCCTAACATTACGGCAATCCAGGGATCAATGGTATGCTACTCTCATCATAAATTGTTAAATAATAAAAGTAAATAGTTATTAAGTAATTAATTAGAAAAGAAATGATAAAGTAAACATACCAAAAAAGTGAAAAAATGCAGAAAATAAAAGGATAGTATGTGTTAATGGAACAAATTGTAGTTAGAAAAATAGTACTCAAAAGTGTAATATTAATTAATTAAATGATTGTTCAAAAAATTGATTTAGCAAACAGAAATGAAAAAAAGCGAAAAAATATTAAGAAAAATTTTAATTAATAGTCAATATATACATGAAGTATTTTCTAATTTTATCTGATTTATTTAGAGTGAAGATGAAGCCTTAGCCAGAGCTTTGCAAGCCTCACTCCAGCAGAGCGAGAAATCTCCGAAAGACCAACAAGAAGAAGCCGATCGTTTGCTGGCCCTTTCATTGCAGCAGGCGGAGAGTGGGAGATCGCAGCCAGCGACTACAGCCTCGCCTTCTGCCGCGTCGTCAAATGATAAATGCATAGTCTCTTAAAGTCTTTTTTTAAGCAAAGTATAATATTCATATCATTGTAGCCTTTTTGAATGCCGTCTTTTCTTATTGTAAGATGTACGACCGACCACAGAATACTACGCACTTGTGAACGAATAAATACGAAATATGTGAACAATTAAAAATATTTGAAAAAAGTAAAGGGAAATTATTTTAATAAAAATGTGTTATAATAATAAAAAAATAATTGAAATGTAATAATAACAATAAATACATTAAAGTGTAATATGTTAATTTTGATGAGAGTTGCAGACTTGTTCATTTTCAAAACTCCACTACGGCCCAGTGCACGGCACGTGTTTCTCAGGTTACAAAGAGGCAAAGGAGGGGAAGCACTGGATCGTAGTGGGGTTTAGTATTCTGTGTAGCCGGATTACTAATCCGGGTTTTACAAATATTTTACTTCTTGACTCTTATGTCGTTTGTGTGGACAGAAAGACGACAACTACGTCACTAATGGTTCCTGTCCGCATATTTTGAAAGCCCACTACGGCCCAGTGTTACCCCTGCTTTGTCTCCTTGTACCTCGATAAACAGGTGCAAATGCACAGGATGCACTGGTTCGTAGTGGGTTGTGTTTCCTGTCCAAAGTTCCATAACTTATCTCGTCTATCCCCTCAGTACACACAATTCTTATCACTTTTACCGAGAGAGATATTGATAAACTATGCAGCACTCGAAATTAGACGAGTCATAAGGTGTGACTGCACTTTTCAACACGTAGCATTTCTGCAGCATTTTTATTAATTGTTTTTATTATAATTTAAAGTCAGTTACTTGATTGGTGAATTTCAAAATGGGTACTTTAATGGGCCACATTTTACCCGGTTCCTTTTTCCTGGGCTTCGCTTTATGGTGGTGCTACAGTATACTCATCAGGTATTAAATTTACTTAAAATTTCTAATTAAAATAATCCTACAAAAATAATTAATAAATGGCAAAATATAATTAATTAATAATCGCAGCCCTTACTTAAACAGTATTAATTATACATATATTTTTATAATAATTATAATATTAAAACACTTTTAATTAATTTAGTTGTAATTCAATGTAGGTACTATCGTTCCCGTGTTTCCCGAGAAGACGAATACTACAGCGTTACAAGTTTCTCGTGTTCGTGCAGTCGCTTACCTTTAGAAGGCATACTGAAAATAGTGGCAGTTTCTATAGGGATCCTTGGTAACAACTACAACTTCCTAAATATTTCAATTCAGTTAAAAACTAGTTTAATTTAATAGGTGAAACGATAACTGGGTTCGAGGATGGCCACTGGGCTCATATGGGCAACGCCCAGCACATTTCCATGTTCTTCTTCTTCGGACTTACCGGAGTTTTGGACGTTTTGTATCACTACAGGTTCAGCTTGCCCCAGATCTCGATTATGCTACAGCACTTATCGCTTTTCTTATGGAAGGTCTCCTCTTCGCTAACCACTTGCACGGAAGGTCACACATGGATGTCCAGGTAGCAATCTCTACTGCTTTTAGTAGTAGAAGAAGTAGTAGCAGTAGAAGCATTACAAGTAGCAGTAATAGTAGTGGTAGTAGTAGTAATAGAAGAAGTATAAATAGCAGTATTAGTAGTAACAGAGCAGTAGTAGCAGTGGCAGTATTAGTAGTGGTAGTAGTAACAGTAGCAGAAGTAGTAGTAGCAGTCGCAGTAGTAGTGCCAGCAGTAGTATTGGTAGTAGTATCAGTAACAGTACTGCTGTGATTGTAATATAATTACCCCCAAAAATTTAGAAAATGATTAACTTGCTCACTAAATACCTTTAAAAATCGAAGAAATAATAAATTTGCTTAAAAGGTTCACACTTTCCTGCTGTACGTGATTCTGGGCTGTGCTCTATCAGTTTTAGCCGAGGCTCGGTATCGTAGAAGTGTCGTTCCCGCTCTGGCTCGTTCCTACTTCACGCTGCTGCAGGGAACCTGGTTCTACCAAGTCGGTTTTATTTTGTACCCTCCTCCCGGCATGCAGAAATGGGACGAGGAGAACCACGACCAGATGATGGTAGTCACAGTTGTCTTCAGCTGGCATTTCGCACTCTGCCTCCTCACGATGTTGGGTATGTCGGCTTTGGCTTGGCTCCAGGTTCGCAGGTCTGCACCTAACGCTCAGCGGCAAGGCATACCTTACCAGAAGATCGACTTAACCGCCTTTTCCGATACCGAGCGATTAAATGGCCCCAAACTGAATAACGGCAACAGGGTTAAGTCTGCTATTGAAGATTCCAGTGAAGAAGAAGTTTGAAAACTTCTTTAAAATTATTTTGTGGAAGAAAAAAGTTGAGTTAAACAAACAAGTTTGTAGATTTTTACTTTTTTCTTATGATTTATTCGATTTTTTTTTTCTTGGAGAATAGCAAATGCCAATTGAAATGTATGGTGTTCTTTGTTGTTTTCATATGGAATTGAAGTAATGCTGGAACGTTGTGTTGAATAGCGAAGCGGTTTTACGTCTCCATCACTTCGGGTGCTTCGGTTTCTAATACACAAAATAAAATAACATAAAATTAATCGAACAAAATAAGCTGACGTACATTATTATTTATTATTTACGTGATTCCTGCAAACGTATTATTACTATTTATCATTCAATATGTTCATTAAATGTGTAATATTTACATTAGTAATTAACTAATTTTTTAATCATAATTTGTCGATTGCTTATTATGATTAATTTATTTTATTTGCCCTAATTAGTTTTACTGTTAGTCCAAGGTAGACGGAAACTGAAGTAAATAAAATACATGATAAAAAAAATTACTCTCTTCGCTGAACATGAACTCGTCCTGGTACTCTTTGAGGAACTGCGTGGACCGGTGTTCGTCGAGGAAGAGCGTGTAGACTCGTTTGATGTCCTCAACGCTAATCTGCAAAACGAAAAATCAAATAGATAATTTTGTTCAGGAAAATTTATGAAATATTAATATATCATACATAAAAAACATTAATAGAAATAACTTTGACATAAAAATGAACATCAGTGTTACTTGACAATAAAATAATACGCACGAAAAAATTTTAAGTAAGTAAACGTGCTATAAATAATTAACAGTAACGTATTACAAACACACAGGAATTGTATACTGACGTGACTCATTAATGACGTTTGAAATCACTCGATTCATTGAATAAGGTTCCATAAAGAATAAAACAGCGTTTTTACGTTATATTATTCATAGTCTATTTTAATTGAATTATTTTAATTTATGATTTTTATTTTCTTGAGGATGATTAATATTTGTTCTACCTCCATGGCTTTACGTTTGCGGGCTACCAGATTGGCCACGCTGATCAGCTGAATGGAGTAGCGCAGACTGGTTTCCACGGCAATGCGAGTCAAGACGATCAGGGCGTCCTCCGACATCTGGCAGTCCTCCTCCTCGCACCTATCAGTGAAACATTTTATTCAATTAACATGTCAAACCTTATTATTTACCATTATTTATTATTATTTATTCTTATAATACAACAGGGTTCCCACTGAAAAGTCTTAATCAAGTTCCCTGATTTTCCTCCGATTTTCCTGACAATTTTTCCAATTTTTTCCTGACTTTTTAAACGCATTATACTTTCTAGAAGTTATTCATTAGAGGCTTGAGCAAAGGTTAGTTGAAACTGAGTGAAAACTGAGTGGAGTGGCAACTCAAATTCCCTGACCTTTTCCCCATTTATTACCAACTCCGTGATATTTGCCTGTATTCTTTGACTGAAATCTTATTCCCTGATTTTCCCCTGATTTCCCGGTTTTACAGGTCGGTGGGAACCCTGATACAATGAAAACACTGTATGAAATAGCAAAAATTACGTATGCTGATTGAATTTGTATAAAATACAATATTTACATAACACGCACCTATTTATCATTAAGAAGTAATTACATAATTTAATAATAAATAAAATAAATGTAAAATAAACAAAAATATTTATAAAGACATATAGTTATAATACATTTTAAAATAAGTGTGTGTACAGTGAAAAAACATTTACTGTAGATAGAATAAGCATATCAGAAACATAGGATTTCTGACCATGTTTTCATTTTCAATTTCCCTTTTTCCCCTCCGCACTAGGATACAGACTGTCCTTCTAGATTTCCCCTTCTCCCTATTCTCTTATTTTTCCCTTTTCAGACCCCGTTTCTCCCTTTTCAGGGAATTTTCCCGTAAAGGGAAAACACTGATTTTTAGTGTAATACCTAATTTTCAGGATTTCTTTGAGGTCTTTTTCTTCGTAAGGCTGCGTGGAGATGATGATCATGCGGTCCAGCAAGTCGATGGGGATTCCGTGCGGGGAGCGGTACTTGGTCCCGCGGATCTTCGTGATCCCTCGGTTCGTGGCCATGATCAGGACGGGAGCCATCTCGTCTTCCAGGGCTCGGTTCAAGTAGGAAAAACACTCCATGTCCAGCATATGGACCTGTTTAATCATAAGGCAGTTAGAATTAATAATAATAATAGTAATACAATAATAATAATAATTACAGAGACTTGATAGTATAATTAACATTTAAATACACGATTGATAGTGTTTAACTTAAGCAGTGTTTCCACTTTTCAGGGAAAATTCCCTGAACAAGGGGGAAACAGTGTCTGAAAATGGAAGAATAAGAGAAGAGGGAAAGGGGAAAACCTAAACGTACGGCCTGTATTCTAGCACGGAGGGGAAAAAGGGAAAAAATGAGGGAAGAAGGAAAAGGGAAAATTTAAACGTACGGCCTGTATTCTAGCACGGAGAGGAAAAAGGGAAAAATTAGGGAAAAAGGGAAAAAGGGGAAACTGAAAGTGGAAACACTGAACTGAACTTTGTATAGAAAATGTCCATTCCAACGAATTACAATTTAGTTAGCCATTACTAACGTAGTTAATGTGTAAGTATACGACTAATGGTTGTTAATTTTAATTCGAGTTTCAGTAAAAAAAATTTACCTCGTCGATGAAGAGGACTCCAGGGACGATTTCAGCTTTTCCCTCTTCACGCCATTCAGCCACTTTGTTGTTGATTTGATCGCGGACTTCACCTTTGATTTCTCCAGTGTCACCTGTCAGAAAAAAAAAGTCAATAAAATAAATAACAACTACATACAATAGTAAAAAATAAATGAAAATTATATGAAGCAAAGGTTAAACAGCAACAAAATTGAACTAAATCGTAAATTAACATTATCATTATTAAATTAATTAATTGATTAATTTATTTATTTATTTCAAGAAGGGCCTAAAGGCTTTCGCCCATGGCCCTACTTTTGTGCAAAATGTTCTTAATATGAAGCGGATACTGAGATACTACATCCCGCAGACTTAAAAATTTTCAATACTCAAGTTCTTTTCCAGTTAAAAACAGTTATTTTGAATTTACGATTGTTTAAGAACAATAGCTACGTAGAACAAGACGCTGTGGTTGGTAAAACACTTTGTCAAAGTAAAAGGAATCCCCTGGCGTTTAAGGTGTCTGATTAACATTGGGCGTTCTCGATTTAAACGGCGACACAGGAGAATAAAATGTGCCCAACCGTGTGGTAAGACATCCCACATTGACATAGTCTATCCTGATTGGGCGTGAATTTCGCCAATTGTGTTCCAGACATGTACTTATTTGAACGTAAACGAACTAAAATGGCGGTGACGAACTTCGGTGCGTTGAATTGGGCCACGCTTAATCTGGGGCTGGGTAAAAGACCTAGTGAATGTAAGTGTTGAGCTTTGGGGGATGATCGCCATTTCGCTGTCCACTGATTGAGAATGACTTGTTTGATTGTCTGCCTGGCAAAGCTCTTAAGCCGGGTTCACACTGGGCCTATTTTGGCCAAACCGTTTGGGCAAACGGGCTACTGAAATCCGATTTTCTTGGTTCTTTTAAACGCAAAACGCACGGTAATAAGAACAAAATGATTGTTTTGTCCCAGACAATGCTAGGAAAACCACCAAGTATGCTCTGAAGTCTTATGATATGTTTTGTGCAAATCGTTTGCCCAAACGGTTTGGTCGAAACAGCCCTAGTGTGAACCCGGCATTAGGGGTGCCCCTGTCTAGTAAGAGGCTATTGTCATTTTGAGGCTGCGCTGCCTGCTTTGCCTAGTAATAATACTAACTGATAATAATTTATATAAATAACAGTTAATTAATAATATTAAAGTTTTACTAAGTAACAAGAAATTCATAAATTTGATTTCTCCAGGGTCGCCTATCGAAGTCCGAACGAAAGAATAAAAAATCAACTAAAAAATAACAGAAATAATAATAATAATAATAATAATAATAATAATAAATACATGAAGTAAAAGGTAAATAGTAATGCAAATGAATGAAACAGTATATAAGAATTATAATATTTAAGTTAATGTTGCATGTAAAAAAAATTAAGTATATCAAGTAGAAAATAATTAATAATTAGTAAATGTAGTAGAATAAATTTACCGGAGAAGAGAGCCAAGAATCCCTGCGTCCTGCTGTTGATAACATCGATCTCGTGGAGAGTTACAGTGTGCACTACTTCTTTGCGTTTCTGGAGTTCACCTGAAATAAACATCAACATTAACGTATAATCATGTTCACTAAAGAAGGGTACAGCACTGGAAGGTTTAAACTCGCTTTTTGCAGTTTATAAAACAATATATGCATTAAATTTAGTTAGGATAGATCAAGTTAACTGTATCTGTACTAAATTAATGGATATTATCAAGTGATATTACAATATTCTTCCAAAAACTAAGAAAAAGTGACGTTTAGATTTCCCTTGCTGTACCCTATTTTTATGAACATGGCTGTACAGTCGTGAGTTTAAAAAAATCTACCCCACCTGGAATAGGGAAAGGCCCTTTTACCTGAACTTGTCTACTACTATCTATCAATCGAGGTCAAAACGAGGTCATGGAAGCTTAAACGGCGTTAGGTCACGTTAATTTTTACCCTTGTTAACCATTCGACTGCTACAAGTAGTAGACAGGTTGAGGCAAATGCGCTTTCCTCGATTCTAGGTGGGGTACCAGTGCTTCGACTTTCAGTTTTCCATTTTCCCTTTTTCTCCCTTCTCTTGTAGACATCAAGTATCCTTTTCCCTTCCGTCTAGGATAACAAGCCATACTTCTATGTAATCTTTCCCTTATTTTCCCTTTTCGAGACGCAGTTTTCCCTTATTAAGGGAATTTCCCTGCAAAGTGGAAGCACTGTGGGGTAGATTTTTTTTTTTGCTCACGACTGTACGTACTAATACTAATTCAACTGAAATAATACAGCAGAAGAACAGAAAAATGTGTTCAAAACAGATAGAGAAAAGAGTGAATAGTTTAAATACAACATTAATATTCATGCCCAGTCATTTAAAATATAACATAATACTAACTAACGTTTAGTACTAGTTCCACTACAACAATGAATGTTATTACGTTAATACAATTATAGTTATAATCATCAGGAATATGTAAATGATACAAAGATAATATTAATAATAATAAAATAATAAATAGGATACCTTCAGGACACTGAACAAATCGAGTCTGCGCTCCGGCGGCATCGTAGTCCCGGGCCCTAGCGAACGATCTCCCGAGCTTGGTGATTTTCCCAGTGGCTTTGTCGATAGTGATGACATCTCCAGCTTGTACCTATTCCAGTTAAAAAGATAAGATTAATTGCACTGAATATTATTCAGTAATTTTATGAAAAAATAATGCAATTAATATAAAATCAAATAATCAAATCACCAAAACTAACTTATACAAATTAAAAAGTAATATTATCATGTTCACTAACAGGGTTCCCACTGAAAAATCTTTATCAAATTCCTTGACTTCTCCCTGATTTCCCTGACAAATTTTCCAATTTTTCCCTGACTTTTTAAGCGCATTATACTTTCTAGAAGTTATTCATTAGAGGCTTGAGCAAAGGTTAGTCGGAACTGAGTGAAAACTGAGTGAAGTGGCAACTCAAATTCCCTGACCTTTTCCCTGTTTATTACCAACTCGGTGATATTTCCCTGTAATTCCTGACTGAAATCTTATTCCCTGACTTTTCCCTGCTTTCCTGGTTTTCCAGGTCGGTGAGAACCCTGACTGAAGGTTAACCAACTAAAAGAATGTTTTAAAGAGAAAAATCGGCATTTCTTTCGAATCCTGGGCGGAATGGACTCCTCTCTGTCTGCTGTAGCAAAAGTTCCTATTCCTTTCCTTACCTAACCTAACTAGATTTCACCCTCAGTCCGAGCCCTACCATCCCCACCTCGGCCCTACAATGGATCTTCCATAGGCCTACTCGATTGGCAGGGTCTAGCCTACTTTTTACATCCCCAGTGATATTTTTCTCAGGGTCCATTGTGGCGAGGGTCTATTTCTTCCAGATGCCTTTCTTTCAACAGGAATTCAATCATTTTACTAAATATTAATCCAATTAATAATTAAATCACCAATCATAAGAATCCAGTGTTTCCACTTTGCAGAAAAATTCCCTGGAAAAAGGGGAAAATGGGGTCTGAAAAAGGGAAAATAAGGGAAGAGGGGCGAAAGGGGAAACTGAAAGTAGAAACACTGTAAGAATCAAATAGTCGGAACAAAAATTAAATAACATATCACAGTCACTAAAACTTTATAAATTAGCCTATTCTTTTAACAAGGATTCAATCATCTTGTGAAATAGCAACCAAATTAATAAATTAACTGTGAAAAAATAATCAAATAAAACTATAAAAATTAATTAAAAATATATCACAATTAATTACCTTTTCTTTCAACAGAGATTCAATCATTTTGTTTCCCAGATCGTAAACCGTTTCCATTTCTGTTGTTTTCATGGTGAGCTTGCCGATCTTGGCTCCGGTTCCCGTAGCGGGCCGATCGATCTGGATCTCGACAATTTCACCTTCGATAATCTCCGTTTCTTCCCTGAGACAAAACACGCCATTTAGTCTTTTCGTTGTGTTATTATCAAAATTAGAAAAGTTGTAATTAATGATAAATAATCTCAAATAATTTTTTATTAATATTTACATTATAATATTATTTAACATTAAGGGCTTATGACAAATTAAATTATGCAAGGCAATATAATAATTCCTAGATAATGTAATAAAAACTGGGTACTCTGGAATGTATGAAAAATGATTAAATTTTATTATTATGCATTCATCATTATAATTTCATATATACTTATAATTGTATTTAAGGCTAGGGTTTCATGGCGACAATTATTATTAACTATGACAATATTTAATAAAATTCCAGATGTTACTATCATAATTCAGTACATTGTCATATCTTAAAAAACGGGTAAAATTATACTTGATCCGAACTCCGATAGACTTTCTGAATGCCTGGGTTAATGCCTCCGTTTTGCTCATTTCCAGACTGTAGATTTCTGAACCAGCCATCGACGTGAAAGGTGTATCCGAACCTATGGCCTGGGCGATTCCCATGGCGATGGCAGTTTTTCCTGTACCTGGCTGTCCTGCGATCAAAACGGCTCGTCCCGCGATTTTTCCTTCTTTGATCATTTCTAGAACGACTCCCGCAGCTCTGCGAGCACTCAACTGCCCGACCATGCCTTGGGAAACCTATATATTTCATCACAGGTAGTTTAGTACTTAACGAAAGTTAGAAATTTTTAAAATAATATGGAAAATCTACCTCACGCGGCTCCAAGGAATCATCTAGACCCAGACCCCGAATGTGAGAATGAGCCCCGATTCTCTCAATACGGGAAAATTCTCGCACTTCTTGAGCTTTCGCTGATGTTATTTCCTAAAAACAATAAAATTTTAACTCAATATTACTGAAAATCATATTTGAAAAACGTGTTATGGCTTACCGCCATTTTTCGCTTGTAAGCTAGCAGACAACAACAACGGTTGCTAGGCAACAGGTCTCGACCGTTGGACGTAAACGGCGCGAAATTTGAATTTGATTCCGACATGTCTGGTCCACGCAAAGTTAGTACTGCCGTAAAAAGAAGACGAAAAAGTCAATTAAGCAAAGAAGAGAGCAAGAAACTTGCTAACGCGACATGGAGAATGAAAATTACGGTAATTCTGACTATTTATTCAATTTAAATCGTTCTAAAACAAACTAAAAATTTTGCTGGTTAACTTTCAAATCGAACAGGCCTGTTTCGAGATTCTTGGGACACTCGCAATCAAAGAAGGCAAAAAACCAACGAGGAAAAATACATTAGAGACCTGTACAAACTATATTGAGAAACTCGAGCAGAATCTGAACGAAGTTTACGGTGAATTCTGTCCGACGATAATGAAGGTCCTCGTCGACTCGATGCTCAAGCACTTATAACGTGCTCGTTCAAATATATGGTACATGTTATTACAGTTACCTATCATGATTTATCTTAATCTTATATTTTCCAGGGAAAGCTGCACGATAAGATTTTATATGATCTCTTCGGCAGTCGTGTTCAATCAAAACGTTTGGCGTTCAGACTATTTCTGAAATTGTATTTGGCCCGATTACTACAGCACTGCATTTTTTGCACTCTTTTTTGTAATGCTCTGTATTTAGCACCGTCATTGGGAATATACACCCATTTTATTCAAATCTTAATGGCTTTTAACTTTTTTCTTTCCCGCTGCCTTGTTCGGCTGCTCCTTCTGTTTATTCGAGTACACGACCTCAGATCCCGAGCGGAAGAAAAGATTGGAGAAAATCAGCAAAGCCACCCAGCAGACTCCACCGATCACCATTTTATATTCAACATGGTTCGGAAAGGGCGTTCCGCAAATCGTGTACCACTCCACGCCGTCGCTGACTGGTTTCCCGCCGGCCAAACAGTGGAAATCGAAATAACCCTCGTCGTAATCAGACGTACAGAGATATTTCCTCTTCTGCAGGGTCTGTAATATAAAATAATTAATAAACGCTACTAAAGCGACAATCTATAATATACCATTCCAAACGCAGTCACGACGGGCGAGTACTCGTCACAAGGTCCCGTTTTCTCGTGCACGCCGACCGAGACTTCATCTTCGGGTTTGAAAAACAAGACGCTGCACATGTAGCAACTGTAGTGGATGATCAGACTCAAAACGTTTTCATTAAAGCCCCTGAAAAAACCTATTTAAAAAATCACATCAGCGATTCAGAGTAATAGTCCAGGTAAAAATAACAGTATAATTAATATTTGCTAATTTAACTTAAATTGAATTTGTGACCCATACTTAATACTTTAAAAATACACGTAGTATGTTTCTAGAATATTTTTAGTACATTTCAGGTATAATTAAGAAAAATTTGAATACCGGGAGCATTTCTCGATCCAACGATAGGATTCCTGTCAGCGGACCAGGCGATGAGGAAGAAAGTAACAACGAGGAGGATCACACAGTTCTCCGTGTGAACTCCCCAGATATCATGCAGCGGATGATAGAAGGGGATAAACTGCAGGACTCCACCAGGCATACCGCACAGGGCAGTCAAGACAGTGCAGAGCAACTCTTTGCCAAACGAACCAGCTTCCCATTTATCAGGGGAGGTGCCCATGATGATTCTTCTCCAGGCATGGAACCAGAAGGTGAAGGAAGCGGCAAAAGTGGCGTGGAAATAGTAGGAGTTCCAGGGGACCCAGTAATGGCGGTCGTAGATGTTGGGGTCCGTGTCGTGCCAGGTCCAGTGAAGAAACTTGACGGCGGTGATGTCGTAAGGGAGATCGATTAGAACCACGCAGATCCCCACTAATAAATTTACAAGAAAAACACATTAGCCACTGCATTTGATTGTCATGGAAGAATTAATCAATATAATTTGTAGTTATAAAAAGGTAAACGTAAAGTATAGAATAAAATTTAACTGAATACAGTAACAGAGTTCCCACTTTCTGTTTTCCTTTTCACCCCTTTGCTTGAAAACACCCATTTCCCCTTTTTCCCCTCTATGCTACGATGTAAAGCTGTATATTTCCCTTTTCCCTCTTTCCTTATTTTTCCCTTTTCGGATCCAATTTTCCCTTGTTTCAGGGAATCTCCCTGCAAAGTGGGAACACTGGTAAACTAACATGGTATGTAGTGACTCAACTTTTTAGCATTCTGCTTTATAAAATCATTATTATCCTTATCAATAATATTATATTTTTATCTTACTGTTATTAGCAACAAATAATATTTTATTATGAAATAAATTAAATATACATTTTAACTCTATAACAATTAAATACGATTAAATAATAATAATATTTATTACAATATTTAAACTATTATCATACATTATATTACTCATTTGTCATCATACCATTATTTTACTATTATTATCAGCCAATAACACGATGAAACATTAATATTTAATATTCAATAATTCAAATAATAAGTTCAATTAATTTATACTAAGATATTTTGGAGCCTACAACAATGAAATACAATTAAATTAATAAATAAAAAATTAAATTAAATAAAAACATAAATAATATTAACATATTTATCAAATTATTTAAATAATAATATTAAAAGAAATAAATAAATTAAACAAATAAAATTAATTAAACAAACAAGTTAATAATATTTATTACGTTATTTATATTATTATCATACATTATATTACTTATTGTACAATCAGACCGTTGTTTTATTATTATTATTATTATTATTATTATTATTATTATTATTATTATTATTATTATTTCTATTTTTATGAATAATAATCGAGACCTGCAAGAGGTTCCGCCCACTTGGGCAACTTCAATCGAGATATGGCGACGGATGCGTTGTAGATAAACGTCGGGTCTGTTCCACATTTCCATTCATTTTTTATAAAAAGAAAAGAAAATTCGTTAATTTTTTTCTCTTATTAATTTTATTAATTGTTATTTAAAGTTAAGAAATTAATTACAAAACTCATTCATTTTTCTTACATAGTACATGTTCTATTATAATTTATTCTCTTATTAATTCAGAATAAAATTTCCAAGTAAGACAATAATTTAAAAAATTCACTGATTTTTCTCTTATTAATTTTACAGATTTCTTAAAGTGGTCAAATAAAATCATAAAAATTTACTCATTTCGTCTTATTAATTAAATTTGTTTTTTAAAATCGGAAATAATAATTTTTCTACGAATGTATTTTATTTTGATATCATCATTACTATTCTTAATAAATAATAAGAAATAATAAGAATATTCATATATATATATATATTAATATAGGAATAATAAGAAATATTTTACACTAAGGAAAGCAAAAATTAATTACAAAATTCATTAATTTCTCTTATTAATTAATTAACGAATTTTTTTTTCTTTTTTCAACTGAGAAAATAATTACAGAGGAAAATGATGTGCAGCGGTAAACGACGTCCTAGTAGCACAATGGTTGTTTGCGAATGCCAAAAGTTGTCAATGTCGGGCAACCAATATGCAGCACATTCCACCACCAGTCCGTGAAGGATCGTCCCCAGCCACAAGTAGCGAAACCGACCACCAACTCTCTGGGCTGGGAAAAAAAATTTCAATAATAATTAAAATAATAATCAAAATAACAATTAAAATAGTAATTAAAATAACATAACAATTAAAATAATAATTAAAATAACATAACAATTAAAATAATAATTAAAATAACATAACAATTAAAATAATAATTAAAATAACAATTAAAATAATAATTAAAATAACATAACAATTAAAATAATAATTAAAATAACAATTAAAATAATAATTAAAATAATAATAATAACTTTTGATATACAAAATACAAAATATCAGTAATGGCTCGTTACAAAAAGGCTCTACTCACTACATGACTACAGACTACAATACGTTAACTTCTTACTATTATTATTTTAATTATAAAATGATAACAATAATTGAAATACTAGTAATAAAAATATTACTACTACTGCTACTACTAGCACCACCACTACTACTGCTGTTATTACTACTACTACTACTACTGCTGCTGCTACTAGTACTACTACTACCACCACCACTACCACTACCACTACTACTACTGCTACTAGTACTACTACTACCACCACCACTACCACTACCACTACTACTACTGCTACTAGTACTACTACTACCACCACCAGTACCACTACTACTACTGCTATTACTACTACTGTTTCTGCTGCTACTACTACTACTACTACTACCACCACCACTACCACTACCACTACCACTACCACTACCACCACTACTTCTGCTATTACTACTACTAGTTCTACTAACACTACTGCTACTGCTACTGCTACTACTACTACTACTACTACTATTGCTATTACTACTACTAATTCTACTACTACTACTTGTACGACTACTACTGCTAACACTACTACTACTACTACTCGTACAACTATTACTGCTAATAATAATAATAATAATAATAATAATAACTTGCTTTAATTTTATTGAAATAATATGACAATTAAAGTGTGCTTAGTTACAATGGATGAAGGTGAGGAGTCCAACAGTGAGGAAGGAGATCTCCGATAACAGATAAGTCGGCTGAGCTTTCCAGCATTCACGGGGGTCCCTGATTTTGATGAACCAGTCGAGCCACTGCAGACACAAAAGTAAACAAATCACGTTACCATAGCAACCGCTAAACACATCATTTACAAAATTAATTAATATCTAAATTGAAATACAAAATCTTACGCCATCAAATTTCATTTCAGGAATCTCCTGAGCGAATCCTTCCAGCTCCGTTAGATTCCTGCGGACGTAATCTTCCACTTGGTCGGCCATTGCGTGTGTCGCAGTCTTCAATCAGAATCCGACTGTTACCAATCTGTCCGGTTTAATCTCTGGAAATAAGTTGTCCCGCAACGTGAACTTTGCACTCGACGAAAAAAACCTTCAACGTGGAACCACTGATAACGTAAGAAAAAAAGAAAAAAAAAACGTCCAGGACAGCAGAAATCAAACGAATGCAGTTATCAGACGGACAAACTTCCTGAAAAAATATAAAGAAACAATATTTAGTAATAATAATAATAATAATAATAATAATAATAATAATAATAATAAAAATAATAATAATAATAATAATAGGGTTAGTAGTAGTAGTAATGATAACAGTGATACTAGTAGTAGTATTAACAGTACCAGTAGTAGTAGTAGTAGTAGTAGTAATACTAGTAGTAGTAGTAGTAGTAGTAGTAGTAATAACAGCAGTAGTAGTGGTAGTAGTAGTAATAATAACAGTGATACTAGTAGTAGTATTAACAGTACCAGTAGTAGTAGTACTAGTAGTAGTGATAACAGCAGTAGTAATGGTAGTAATAGTAATAATAAGAGTGATACTAGTAGTAGTATTAACAGTACCAGTAGTAGTAGCACTAGTAGTAGTGATAACAGCAGTAGTAATGGTAGTAATAGTAATAATAAGAGTGATACTAGTAGTAGTATTAATAGTACCAGTAGTAATAGTACTACTAGTAGTAGTAGTAGTAGTAAGTAGTACAGTAATAGTAGCAATAGTAGTTGTAGTAACAGTACTAGTAGTAATAGTAGTAGTAGTATCAGCAGTACTAGTAGTAGTAACATTTGTAAAAATTTACTAATAAAGATAATAATCTACGTACATGAAGCGTGTACCCCAAATAACGGATCTCTCTCTATTAGAACAGTGTGTCTCTACGTCCACGTAAGTAATGTCTCTGAGTGTGTAAGCCCTGTGTGTAGATGTGTGTACGGGTGTGTGAGTGTGTAAGGGGAAGGGTCCTGGGGGTATAGAAGAGCTCGTCGAGGGTCGTGTTGTCCAAGTGAGTGGAAAACAGCGCAACGATGAGCAGCTGTCCCAGACTGTGGTGTCTGCTTCTGGTTGCCCTGGCAACAGTAGCAGCAGTAGTAGCAGCCGACTCGAAATGTAGCAGAGAAGGTGTCCGAGTGCCCAAGACTCCAGGCGATAATGGATATCGCCTCAAAATCAGTGGGAATCCCGAGAAGTACGTTCCAGGAGAGGTCTACACTGGTAAGCCTTCCCCACTTTTCCCCTGTTTTTTCCCCCCGTCTCTCTTAATTGAATTACAGGGTTACTGTTTGAGTTAATTGGATCTTTCATGTCTTCAAGAGGTTGGTAACATATGATAACACATGATAACAGGGCGATAACACTTGATGATCTGATGATAAGTTAATAACAGAAGGTGAACTTACGCAATACCGAATTTAACTAATTGAATTAGACGTTAAAATTCGACTTAATTGGATTGAGGGATCGCGAACATGATGATAACAGTTGATAACAGGTGATAACACACGATAACTTAACTTGATAACTTTAACTGAGTTTGACATTCTGGGCTAATTTAATTATATTAACCAACTTTAATTATAATTAATCTGGTCTTTTACAGCGAGTTGATAACACGTGATAACAACTGATAACATGATGATAACACTCAGATGCATTACATCCAGATATAACGCTAATACTTAATACACTACTTAATATGACAAACTTAAAAAATTTAATTAAAAATGTAATAACAATACATAATATAATATAAATATAGCAATAATTCTGGGAACTACACAATTTCCCAGTAGAAAATTTAGGATAGTTTCAGGACCCTGAACATATCCTGTAAAGGACATTTTTCAGGATGCCAACAGGACTCTGACTGTAGTGAAAATTGGCCCACTTCCAGGGTGTTCAGGACCCTGACATTCGAATGCCTAAACAATACATATTCAGGATACTTAACAGCGTCCTGAAAAAACGCTTTTCAGGATACTTAACGGTGCCTTCAATAATCAAGATTCACAATTCTCAACACATTTTTTTTTAAACTCATCCGCGATCGGACGTGGTTCAGGATGTTCAGGATATGTTATGGATATCGTTCAGGGTGTAGCCGACATCCTTAATTTTCCACTGGGTTATTTAGGAAATTTAATATTTAATGTATTATAATAAATACCACTATTAATACTAGTTGCAATAAATTACCGAAAGGTCCAAGTGAATGCCGGTGACATTTTCTATAAGAAAAACGACGGGGAGTTTTGTGAGAATATCGTCATTTCAGTTCTTTTTGATGGAGAACGTAGCGCACCTTTACTAATGGGATTGTCAATGCAAAAAGGTTATGCGTGGACAAGGTAGCGTGATTCTTGACTCCAGAGAAGATTCTTGGCAAGATTCTTGGAAAGAATCGGGAAAAATGTATAGGGAAGATTCTTGATTCAGTGAAAGATTCTTGCCAAGATTTTTGGAAAGAATCGGGAAAGATATATAGGGAAGATTCTTGATTCAGGGAAAGATTCTTGGCAAGATTCTTGGTAAGAATCGAAAAGAAAGATACAGAGGGAAAATTCTTGATTCAGGGAAAGATTCTTGCCAAGATTCCTGTAAGATTCTTAGATTTTGGGACAGACTCTCGATTCACGGTACGATTCTTCGGAAGATTCTTAGATTCTACGAAAGATTCTTAAAAGATTCACGGCAGAAGGCAAGATTCTTGGATTCTGTGAAAACATCCTAGATTTTTGGCATGATCCTGGAAAGTACTGCAAAGATTCTTGATTCTTGGTAAGATTCTTAAGAACATTTTTAGATTCTTTGCATGATTCTTGGCAAGATTCTTACAAGACTCAATGGAGAATGCAAGATTCTTGATTCTTGGTAAGATTCTTTAGAATATTTTTAGATTCCTTGTTTGATTCTTGGCAAGATTCTTACAAGATTGACGGCAGAAGCCAAGATACTTTAGTTCTAAGATTCTTGTTATACGAATCTTCCACGATTCTTAAGATTCATGAATCTTGTACAATTCTCAAGATTTCTATAAGCTTTCTTGGTTAGGTTTCAACTCTCATATTCTTCCTCGTGAATCTTAAGATTCTTCCTACGATTCTTCCACGATTCTTAAGATTCACGAATCTTGCACGATTCTCAAGATTCATGGCAGAAGGCAAGATTCCAAGATTCTTTGCACGATTCCTGATAAGATTCTTACAAGTTCCATGGCAGAAGACAAGGTTCTTGGTTCTCAGATTCTTCCACGAATCTAGGACGATTCTCAGATTCTTCTCAAGAATCTTGCACGATTCTCAAGATTCATAAGCTTTATTTTTTTACCATCTTCTTTCTCTGTAAGGTAAATTAGTGTGCATGAGCACGCGTCAAGTGCATGTTTTCCTCCTCACTCAGAACCAGGGGGGTCCGCAACTCCACAGAAACCAATACTACGATAACTTGATAACGTCTGATAACACTGCACGAAAATTATTCCGTGACACGTACAGCAAGGGTGGATAACGCGTTGATAACCGTGATAACACGTGATAACACTTGATAACATCATCTGGTTGGAGGAAGATAGTTGACATGGACATAACGAAAATGGATATAACATAAGATAATACATAATAAGTAATAATAATATAATAAAAATATGGTAAAAATGCACAACTAGATAAAATATATGGATAGAAGATGGTTGAAAACACTGATAACAGTGTGTGGGTGTAACGAAAGGATTAGAGAAGTTGTCGACCCCTCTGGTGTACGTCCATCAGGATCGCATTAACGAGTATATCCCTGTCATTCAGCTTAATCCTCTCGTTCCCCGCTAATCATGCAGGATCACAACGAACAAAAAATCCTACCCCAAATACCGAAAAAAAAAATTAGTTTATTTACGGTCTAATGTAAGATACTAGTAAAAATAACAATAAAAATACAAGTAGTAGTAGTAGTAGTAGTAGTAGTAGTAGTAGTAGTAGTAGTAGTAGTAGTAGTAGTAGTAGTAGCAGTAGTAGTAGTAGCAGTAGTAGTAGTAGCAGTAGTAGTAGTAGTAGTACTAATAATACCAATAATCATAATAATAGTAATAACAACAATAGCGATAGTAGTAGTGTAATAGCAGCAAGTAGTAGTGGTAGTAGTAGCAGTAATAATAATAATAATAATAATTTAACTAGCCATAGGACTTTGTGTCCTTTGGTGGTAGAGTAGCTTAGTCGGGTAATATTATTTAGAAGTAGATCTAGTCATAAAAATTTTTCATTTGTATGTATCAGTGTGAAGTGTGTAAAAGTGTTGTGTGGCAATAGGCTATTAGCCTATAAGCCGAGCCGAAATCAACAATAAACAATAAACAATAGGCCTTTCCCGACTGAAAATTCTCATAGAGTTTGTAGAATCTGGAACATAGACTCAGTGAGATCTCAGTGAGAAACTCCAAAAAGTTGTGAGATCTCACCGAGTCTCTGTTCCAAATTCTACATATGAGATCTCACTGAGTCTCTGTTCCAAATTCTACATATGAGATCTCACTGAGTCTCTGTTCCAGATGCTACATACTCTATGAGAATTTTCAGTCGGGTTGGCCTGATGCTTTGAAAAATAAAAATTTAAATTATAATAATTCATTCTTTTCTCTACAGTGACTCTACAAGGTTGGCGTTCGCTGTACGCCGTTCAGAAGTTTACGGGCTTTTTGTTAACGGCCGAGTCGGGAGAAAATAATGTCAACTCGTCGCCGGACACTGTGGGACACTTTCAGTTGTTCGGAGATGCCCTGACGAGATTCAGCGACTCGTGCCCTAACGCTATCACGCAAACCTCGTCCACTCCCAAGACTGAAGTCCAGGTCTTGTGGACGGCGCCCGGCCCTGGATCAGGATGCATTTTCTTCAGGTAACATGTCCATAATGATAGTTGTAGCAGGAGGAGGAGTAGGAAGAGGAGGACGAGGAGGAGTGGTAGTAGTGGTAGAAGTACGAATAGTAGTATCAAGTTTAGTGGAGATTGGAATAGTAATGGTAGGAATTGTAGTATAAGGAATAACAGTAGTAGTAGTAGTAGCAGGAGCAATAGTAGCAGTGGTGGCAGTAGCAGGGATAGTAGTAGTAGCAGTAGTGGCAGTAGTAAGAATAGTAGTAGCAGCAGTAGTAGTAGGAGTGGCAGTAGTAGGGATAGTAGTAGTAGCAGCAGTAGTGGAAGTAGTAGGAATAGAAGTAGCAGCAGTAGTACTAGTGGTGGCAGTAGTAGGGATAGCAGTAGTAGGGATATCAGTAGTAGTAGTAGCAGTAGCAGCGGTGGCAGTAGTATTAATAGTAGTAGTAGGAATTGCAGTACAAGAAATAGTAGTAGGAATAGTGCCAGTACGAATAGCAGCAGCAGTAGTAGTAGTAACACTAGTAGTAGTAATAGTGATAGTAGGAACAGGAATACGTACTAGTAAGAGGAGGAATAGTAAAATAATAGTACAGTAACAATAATAATAATAATAATAATAATAATAATAATAATAATAATAATAATAATAATAATCAGTACAAACTGATCAAATAAAATTAACAAGGACAAGGGAAGTTTGTATACATCAGAAGGGTGATAACACTGATAGGGGTTTGACAATAATACTAACAACAGTTAACTTAACAACGTTAACCTAATCCTTAGTCTTCTCGTTTGCCCAACTAATATCCCGTGCAAGATGAATCCTATTATGTACGATAACAGGGTGATAACACTCAAACCGGGTTAAACCACTTACAACACTATAATAACACCAGCTGGGTACTGGGTACTGGATACAAAATAATATTAACCCTGTTAGTCCTTCATCTTCTCGTTTGCCAAACTAGTATTCTGGAACAGATGAACACTATAATGGGAAATACAAGGGTGATAACAGTGTGATAACCGAGTGATAACACTGATAAAAGGATGATAACACTGATAAGCGGATTAAACCACTTCTGTGCTTTCCCTTCCAGTTTCCCGTTTTCCCTTAAAGAGGGAACGGTTTTCTCTTTTCCCCCTTCCCTTGTAGATATCATGTATCCGTTTCCCCTCCATCTAGGATACTAAGGCTATACTTCTCTTTTTTCCCCCTTATTTTTCCCTTCTAAGACTCAGTTTTCCCTTTTTCGGGGAATTTCCCTGCAAAGTGGAAGCACTGAACCATTTAAAATATAAATAACACTAGAAATCCCATAGAAGATGAATACTGTAATGGAAGATACTGGGTCGACAACAGTAGATAGTATGGATAACACTGATAACACGGACTTTTCATGTTGTAAATTGGGGCTGTTGGGTGAAGATCAGAAATTTGGGTCTTTCTTGGGTAAATATTTCTTGGTGAAAGATGCGTGAAACCTGAGAAGCTGGAACAGATGCCGTCCCAACTTATAAACAAACTAATACACACCACCACGCAGATCAGTCCTCGCTCTACATACTCTCTTTCTATTCTCTTCTTCTTCTTCTTCTTCTTCTTCTTCTTTATATTAATTCAGATTCTTTCATTCCACGCCATTCATTCATTCGTTTAGTCAGTCACTCGCTCATTGCTTCATACTATGTCTTCCCATTTTCTTCTTCTTCTTCTTTACATTCATTCAGATTCTTTCATTCCACGCCATTCATTCGTTCAGTCACTTGCTCATTGCTTCATGCTATGTCTCTCCATTTTCTTCTTCTTCTTCTTTACATTCATTCAGATTCTTTCATTCCACGCCATTCATTCATTCGTTCAGTCACTTGCTAATTGCTTCACACTGTGTCTCTCCATTTTCTTCTTCTTCTTCTTTACATTCATTCAGATTCTTTCATTCCACGCCATTCATTCATTCGTTCAGTCACTTGCTAATTGCTTCACACTGTGTCTCTCCATTTTCTTCTTCTTCTTCTTTACATTCATTCAGATTCTTTCATTCCACGCCATTCATTCATTCGTTCAGTCACTGCTCATTGCTTCATACTATGTCTTTCCATTTTCTTCTTCTATATATTCATTCTTTCATTCCACGCCATTCATTCGTTCAGTCACTTGCTAATTGCTTCACACTATGTCTCTCCATTTTCTTCTTCTTCTTCTTTACATTCATTCAGATTCTTTCATTCCACACCATTCATTCATTCGTTCAGTCACTCGCTCATTGCTTCATACTATGTCTTTCCATTTTCTTCTTCTTCTTTGTATTCATTCAGATTCTTTCGTTCCACACCATTCATTCATTCGTTCAGTCAGTCAATCGTTGCTTCATACTATGTCTTTCCATTTTCTTCTTCTTCTTTATATTCATTCAGATTCTTTCATTCCACACCATTCATTCGTTCAATCAGTCACTCGCTCACTGCTTCATATTATGTCCAAGGGATCCGAAACTGCGAGGAAAAGTGTACGAAGATTATTTGATAACATATGATAACGCGGAGATAACATGGAGATAACAGGTTGATAGCAGTGATAACATGACCTAGGTGTACGAAGATTATTGGAAGTTTCGGACCCCTTGACTATGTCTTTCCATTTACTTCTTCTTCTTTATATTCATCTAGATTCTTAATTTACACTTCATTCATCCAGATTCTTTAACTGTTCATTCATTCAAGCAGTCATTCATTCACTGCTTCACACTTTTTCTGTTCTCTCCTTTTACTTCTATCTTCATCCAATTCTTTCGCTCTACTTCATTCCTTATTCATCCGTTAGCCTTGTCTTCACTGTCTTCATTCACTCATTCATTCATTCGTTAAGTCAGTCAGTCAGTCAGTCAGTCAGTCGATCATTGCTTCATACTCTATCTCATCTTCTTCTTCCCCTTTATCTTCATCTAGTTCTTTCTTTCCACTTCATTCATCCTGATTCTTCCTCTTTCTTTGTTCATTCGTTCAACCAGTCATTCATTCACTGATTCATACTTTCTTTCTATTCTCTTCTTCTTCTTCCTCTTTATCTTCATCTAGTCATTTCTTTCCACTTCATTCATCCATATTCTTTCCTCTTTCTTTGCTCATTCGTTCAATCAGTCATTCATTCACTGATTCATACTTTCTTTCTATTCTCTTCTTCTTCTTCCTCTTTATCTTCATCTAGTCATTTCTTTCCACTTCATTCATCCATATTCTTTCCTTTTCTTTGTTCATTCGTTCAACCAGTCATTCATTCACTGTTTCACACTTTCTTTCTATTCTCTTCTTTCCTTCTACTTTATCTTCATCTAGTCATTTCTTTCCACTTCATTCATCCAGATTCTTTCTCTTTCTTTGTTCATTCGTTCAACCGGTCGTTCATTCACTGCTTCATACTTTCTTTCCAATCTCTTCTTCACTATATCTTTATCCATTCATTCACTCACTCACTCTTTCATTCATTCTATCATTCACTCTTTCATTTATTTATTCACGCATTCTATCGTTTTTTCATTCATTTATTCACTCACTTGTTCATTCCTTTATTCACTCTTTCACTCACCAGTTCATTTACTCACTTTTTTTCATCCACTCGTCCACGCACTTATTCGTTCCCATCTCGTTACCTTTACTTTCCACTACCCACTCTTCCTCTCTACACTGTGGTGAAAAAGGCCCTTTCACCCCAAATTCAGGGGGTGAAAAAAAACTTTCATCGCAAATTCAGGGGCGAAAGAAACTTCATCGCAAATTCAGGGGGCGAAAGAAACTTTCATCGCAAATTCAGGGGGCGAAAGAAACTTTCATCGCAAATTCAGGGGGCGAAAGAAACTTTCATCGCAAATTCAGGGGGCGAAAGAAACTTTCATCGCAAATTCAGGGGGCGAAAGAAACTTTCACCGCAAATTCAAGGGGTGAAAAAAACTTACACAGCAAATTAGGTGGCGAAAGAAATTTTCACCGCAAATTCAAGGGGTGAAAAAAAACTTTCACCACTGTTTTACCCGGTGAAAGTGTCTTTTTCGCCACAGTGTACCCTTCAGTCCCTATCTGGAGATCAACGATTCTTACCTTATTCAACCTTACTTTACCTTCTCCTATTTGTAATGTGTTCTAGGGCCATGGTGATCGAGACGAGGGACGTTTGGTTTGCTGACGACGGGGGCCTGACCAAGGAGCTCTGCGAGGAGCAGCAGGAGAACGAAGACGAGCAGCCCGAGATTATCGAACCGTGCTGCGCTTGTGATGAAGCTAAATACGAGGTATTCAGTTTCACCTTCCTTCCTTACCACTACCGCAATTACTACCTCTCCTCACAACTAATTACTAAATACTAATAATAATAACGTAAATAACATAAACAACAACTATTAGTAATTGCTTGTAAGCAATTTACTAAATACCACTAGTTCGTATACACAAGTTCGTTAAAACTAATTCAGCAACCTACTAGTATAACAGTGTTTCCGCTTTCAGTTTCCCCTTTTCCCCCTTTTCCTCCTCCGTGCTAGAACAACGGCTGTACTTCTAGATTTTCCCTTTTCCGTCTTTTCTTTTTCTTCTTTTTAAGACCCCATTTTCCCCTTTTTCAGGGATATTCCACTTTCCTCTCTTCTCTTATTTTTTCCTTTTCAGACTACATTTCCCCCTATACCAGGGATTTTCCCTTTTCCTCTCTTCCCCTATATTTTCTTTTCAGACATTATTTTCCCCTTTCCCAGGGATTCTCCCTTTTCAAAGGTTTTCCCTTTTCCTCTCTTCTCTTATTTTTTTTTTTTTAGACCTTATTTTCCCTTTCCCAGGGATTTTCCCCTTTTTCAGGGATTTTTCCTTTTCCTCTCCTCTCTAATTGTTTTCCTTTTCAGACCCCATTTTCCCCTCTCTCAGGGATTTTCCCCTTTTTAAGGGATTTTCCCTGCAAAGTGGGGACACTGTATAGGAGAATTACAATGGTTTATTGTTTCCATATAACTTGCAGGTAATGTTTGAGGGTTTCTGGTCTCGACACACACATCCCAAGGACTTCCCAACCAACGAATGGTTGACTCATTTCAGCGACATCATCGGGGCTTCGCACAGTTCCGACTACCGCGTCTGGGACTACGGCGGAATCGCTTCCGACGGACTGCGTCAAGTAGCCGAATGGGGGTCTACACGACAACTCGAATCCGAACTCAAATCTCAAGTAAAAGAAACTAAACCGTTTACTATCTAGCTGCTGAGCAGATCGAAATTGATTTTTAATAGGGCCTATTCCAAAGGCGCACCTCACTATAGCGGACACTGATATCAAATCAACTTATAAATATTTGCAACTTTTTTTTATATCAAAGGGATTCTTAGATTTTTTTGCGATTTTTAGACATAATTTCAAGTCAATTTACTTGACACAATTATTGTACACGAGTGACCGTAGTAGACGGGGGTGGACTACAGAGGCCTTTTTGGAATAAGGTCTTCTAAGGACTAGGTTATTTTTAATTTAATTATAATTCATTCATTTAAGTGAACAGATTGAATTTTACTTTTAAGTAACGGTTACTTTTCGGTTCCAGAGTAATCATATTCGGACCATCATCAAGTCCAGAGGATTGTGGTACCCGAACGTCAACGGGAAAACGTACGCAGTTTTTCGAGTTGATCGGAAACATCATTTAATGTCGCTAGTCTCCATGTTGGGTAAAAAATGTCGTATTTTTCCTGTTTTTGTTTTGCAAATTTTTTTTCCCCCCACAAAAATTCGCAACTTTTTGCAAATATTCCAACGTTTTCGATGATTTCAGGACCTTCTCCGGACTGGATTGTTGGAGTATCAGCTCTAGAACTTTGTCTACGTAACTGCAGTTGGGTTGACAGCAGATCGTTTAATCTCTACCCGTGGGACGCTGGAACAGATAGCGGAATCACTTACATGGTAAACTAGAATTCTTACCGGTGTTTCCACTTTGCAGGGAAATTCCCTGGAAAAGTGGGAAATGGAGTCTGACAAGGAAAAAATGAGAGAAGAGGGGAAAGGGAAAATCTAGAAGTACAGACTGTGTTCTAGCATGGAGAAGGAAAAGGGAAAAATAAGTGAAGTAGGGAGAAGGGAAAAATCGAGATGTACAGTCTTTGTTCTTAACACGGAGGGGTAAAGGGAAGAAAAGGGGAAAAGAAGGGAAGGAGGGAAAAGAAAAATTTAGAAGTACAGACCGTGTTCTAGCATGGAGAAGGAAAAGGGAAAAATAAGTGAAGTAGGCAAAAGGGAAAATCGAGATGTACAGTCTGTGTTCTTAACATGGAGGGGGAAAAGGGGAAGAGTAAGAGAAGAGGGAAAAGGGAAAAAGAAGGGAAGGGGGAAAAGAAACATTTAGAAGTACAGCCTGTATTCTAGCACGAAGGGAAAAACGGGAGAAAAAGGGGAAAGAAGGGAAGTGGGAAAAACCAAAAGAAGCACACGCTATGTTCTAGCACGGAGGGGAAAAAAGGGGAAATCGAGAGTGGAAACACTGATTCTCACGTAAAAAATTAAATTTTTCGGTAAACACAAAATGTTGATTTACAGTCGGCAAACGCCGCCACGATGCCCCGAGAAAAGATCCGCAGGATAACCTCGACCTTCCCCGCAGACCCCAGGTCTCCGTTCTACGATCCCTCCGGATCACCGATGAAACCCCTAGGCCGTATTGTAGTCACCAGACAACGGGTTTACGAAAAATCCTGCACTGATTTATCACTGATCAACGAAGATGTGGAGCATCCTGATACTAGTGAAGACGCACTCCGACGTAAAACTTTTTCACATACTTACAGCCATGTCCATTAAAGCAGGGGGTACGGCACGGGTAAAAGTTATAAGTCATTTTTCGTTACTTATGAAGTTACTACACAATCATTTTATATAATTATTGATAAAATAGACTAAGTTGTAATTAACATTAATTCAATTATAAAATAATCTAATTATTGAATTAATATAATAAAATATATAATAAAAAATATAAAAATAATATAATAATATATAAATATAATAATATAATAAATAATAATATAATAATAATACAAAATATATGAAAATAATAAAATATAAATAATAAAAACTATAATAAATAATATAAATAAATTGAAATTTAAAAATTCAGTTTTAAATAATAATTTAATAATTAATAATACTTTAAAATAGAAAAATAACTAAGTTAACATTAATTAATAAATATTAATAAATGAAATATTAAATTTAATTATTAATTTAATTTAATTAAAATTACACACATATGATGCAAATAAAATTCAAATACATTGGTAAAACTAAAAAAAAGTGGCGTTTAGCTTTCCCGTGCTGTATCCTTTTTTTTAAAATGAACCTACTGTACCGTCTTGTAATGTAAAAGTGCTGTTTATTTTATTTTGAATTTTATTTTTGAAATTTGCTAGCCGAATGTGCGGTAACGGAGTGGGGACCTTTCAGCCCTTGCTCCGTAACGTGCGGCAAGGGTCTTCGCATGAGGCAGCGTTTCTACGTTAACCAGATGAAGGCCGAGATGATGAATTGCGAGCGACAGTTGGTCGAGAAAGAAATGTGCGCCGCTGATATCGACGAATGCGAGTAAGTTTCAACTACAGGCGGACACCTTAATTAAATCGACTTTCAAAAATTTGCAATTTTTTTTGGGCACTAAAGTGTTGTACTGAATTTTTTGCAATTTTTCCTGACGTATTTTAAGCCAAATTTTGCCATTGAAATATTTTATTCGACTGTCCGCAGTAGAGAGGCTGGTCTAGCGATGGTATTTTTGGAATGTAAGGCTCTATGCAGTGTTTCCACTTTTGCAGGGAAGTTCCCTGAAAAGGGGAGAAATGGAGTCTGAAGAAAGGAAGAAGAAGAGAAGAGGGAAAAGGGAAAATCAAGAAGTACAACCTTATATTCTAGCACGGAGGGGAAAAGGGAAAAATAAGAGAAGAGGGAAAAGGGGGAAATTGAAAAGCAGATTCTGTGTTGAATACTTTCCAACAACTCAGTTAAATTTTCCTGATTTTTTTTTTCTAACGAAAAATTATTCCTCAACAGGGGAGGATTTGCTAAGGACAATATATGTGCAGTATCAGAGTGGTCGCAGTGGTCTTCGTGCTCTGTAACCTGTGGTAAAGGATTCCGCTCACGGACTAGGCGATACCTCGATCGGATGGGCCGTAAGAAATGCTCCGTGCAACTACTCGAAGAAGAAATGTGCTTGGGAATGAAGCTCGAATGCGACGAGCCCGAACAAGTGGTACAGTATCGCGAACCAGAAAACGCTGCAAGTAAACGTAACGTGTCAACTGTATTTGGTAGGACCCCGAATGTGCAGTCAGTCAGTGGAGCGACTGGTCTCCGTGTAGCGCTACCTGCGGTAAGGGTCTCAAAGTCAGGACTCGCATCCCGCTGGTCTTCGGGACGAACGGAGAACTGCTCGCTACCCTTCCAAACCGCTGTAATGTCGAGACCATGGAAAAAGTCATGTGTACGGCCGATAAAGAAGATTGTGATGTCGACATGCATGACGCTAAAGGTAAACTTCATTTGAAAAATTAAGGTTTTATAATATTTTAAATTGTTTGATGTAGAGATCTGTATGCAAGAAATGGACATTGGTCCCTGCCGTGGCTATTACAAACGCTGGTATTTCGAGCCGGCCAAGGGAATGTGTGTCGATTTCGGTTACGGAGGATGCCGAGGCAACAGAAACAACTTTGAAACGATCGAGGACTGCCAGAAGACGTGCGGTTTCCTTGCAGGTAAACGAGGCTTGCGTTCTGCGTTAGTATTGTATGAATTATTGAACTAACCTAGCCTAACGAGTTTTGCGAGCAATATAGTCCCGTGTTGCCACAGAAATGAATTTCACCGTCCCGTGGATCCGTCCAATCATTTCGACAGTAGTCAATTACGTGGTCCCGCAACACGAGTACGACAACTGCCTCAGTGATAACTGTAGGCACCGATAAATAACTTAAGCCCCCAGTTTTTGTTCGCTCCACCCAGGCTTCGTCTTACTGAGTTCGTTTCTTATGTTGATAATCTTCGATTTTTATTAAAGACATCAACGATTATTATTAAAGATGTGCTACTAACCAAAGCATGCTAAATGACTGTAGCAAATTAAACCTTTATAAAGAAAGCTCAATTAAGATTTATACCTGTCTAGCTGTGAACACTGCCGCAGATCACAGTAGCTACCTCGACGAGCCGCACGCCCCACCGTCTGTCGACTGTATGATAACGGAATGGTCCGACTGGTCACCGTGCAGCGTCACCTGTGGAAACGGGTGGAAAGAAAAGCTAAGAATGATTAAAGTAAGTTCACTATTTCATAATTATGTATTTAATCGTCCCCCATTTTAATACCAAAACATGAGGCAGTGCAATGCTGGTTGGTTCGTAATGTCTACCGAGCTTTGCTGGAGTTTGAACGTGACTCGACTAGTTTCTAGTTTTACTTATTTCATGAAAAAAGTTACAATTACCATATAATTACTTGTTTATTACGCTGAAAATCTTGAAATATAAGCAATTTGACAGACTTGACTCACCTATTGAAGGAATCCACCAAATGTTTACATTTTCATCGCCATCTAGTGGTCGATTTATGTACTATGTAGCGCCTGGAGCAGCTACATGTTGTTTTGCTTACATTTGTTTATAAACAGGGTTTTCTTATTATTTACAGGTTCCAGCGCAGAACAACGGGAAGCCCTGTCCGAAAAGACTGACGAAGCGTCGCAGGTGTAATCTGAAACCTTGCAAATAAAGCATTTTTCCCCATTCATTTGAGTCATAAGTAATAATCCATTAGAGCGAATACTGAATCAGCGTCTTTTTACTGATGGCGGGCATTGTTACAGCATATGCTTATTATCTTTTCCAATTACATCCAGTTCTGTCGACATAATCCACAAATCTTGTACTTGAATGAAGGCTTCCTAATATCTCCATACACGCTTGCCTGGAGTTTCTGACTAGTTTTCTTGATTAAAATGTCGTGTTTCGCAGCAAATCTGCAAAGCCTGCTTATGACAAATAATATCTGGCCCAGAATCTTTGTCAACAAAAAAAAAAAAATTCAAAAATATCAAATTATCAGTCGTATTGTAATCTTTCTTTATATGAAATACATTTCAAACTTTTTCAACGCTCTATACATTCATAATCTTCTTTTCGTTAATTATTTACAAAATATTAGAATCTATACTTAAAGAGATTCAAAGTTTCCATAAAACAACTACCGATAACATGTGATAAAAAGTTGAAAGTAAGTTGATAACACTGAAATCCATCAAATCCGATAAGAACCTGAAACTTGTGATTATACGAATTTGTGAAATATCTACAATCCAGAAGTATAAATGGAGCTGAAACTAATTCTAATCAGCAGTTACGGCACAGCTGAACAGATAAATAGATAAAAGTTGATATAAGGCTCATAAAAATGAGCTAATCAGCTCCAAGGATGGGTTCATGATGCAATCAAACGGTTGCTCGGCTCCGAATCTCGTTGGCAGGTTTTTTGGTGCAGCCGAAGACAGCGAGAAAAGCTCCTCGGAAAGAGGAGCTCATGAAACAGTAGGTAATGGGATTACAGCAACAAGAAGCATGAGCCAACAACTGCACCAGAGAAATGCCTACAGACCCCAGGCCCTCGTACAGCGCGCGTGGGTCGAATAACGAGAGTGTGTTGACGACATACAGCGGCGTCCAGCAGACGAAAAACTCTAGCACCACAACGAAGAGCATCTTGAGGACGCGACGCTTGGTTTTCAGACAATGCTCAGCGTTGCAGCGGCGTAAACTAGGCGCTGCTGAAGGTCTTCCACCCTTGGAGCGTACCACTGAACCTGCTGCTGAGTTCTTAGCTGAGGACTTGCTGTTCCAGCTGCTGAGTCTCTCGCTGTGTGAATGGTTTGGCTCAGTCCGAGGTGTTCCGTCCTCTGAGGATCCTAATTAGTTTAGCAGAAAATAGTAGAAATTAGTTATAAATTAACGACTCAGGATGTTCAAACTATTGGAAAACAGTAAGTAATAGAGCTAGCAGTGGTCGAGGTAGCGTAAGTAATGAGAAAAGTAACAGTAGTAGCACCAACAATACTGAAAAGTAGTAGTAGTAAAGCTAATGTAGCAGTAATAGAATGAATGGTAGCAATACTAGCGGTAGCAGCAGAAGTAGCATCCGTGGCAATATCAACCTGCTACTTACCGGTAGCATCAACTAGTAGTAATAATAGCAGAAAAGCTAAAGAGAGCAATATGATCGCAGCTATTCGGAGGTAAGCTAGAATCATGTCATTTAAAACTAACAGAAAGTAGCAGTTTTAACAGAAAGTAGCAGTTTTAACAGTGAGTAGCAGTAGAAGTAGCGTACGTAGCAATAGTGACCTGCTAGTAACCGGTAGCAACAACTAGTAGTAATAATAGTAGTAAAGCTAATAACATCAATACGATAGCAGCCAATCGAAGTTAAGCTAGAATCATTTCGTTGAAAACTAACAGAAAGTAGCAGCTTATCAATAAGTAGCACTAGGAAGTAGCGTACGTGGTAATAGTAACCTGTAGTAACCGGTAGCATCATCTAGTAGTAATAATACTTGTAAAGCTAACAATAGCAACATAATAGCAGCTATTCGAAGTTTAGCTACAGAATCATGTCGTTTAAAACTAACAGAAAGTAGCAGCTTATCAGTAAGTAGCAGTAGGAAGTAGCGTACGTGGTAATAGTAGTCTGCTAGGAACCGGTAGCATCATCTATAGTAATAGTAGTTGTAAGGTTATTAGTGGCAACATAATAGCAGCTATTCGAAGTTAAGCTACAGAATCATGTCGTTTAAAACTAACAGAAAGTAGCAGCTTATCAGTAAGTAGCAGTAGGAAGTAGCGTACGTGGTAATAGTAGTCTGCTAGGAACCGGTAGCATCATCTATAGTAATAGTAGTTGTAAGGTTATTAGTGGCAACATAATAGCAGCTATTCGAAGTTAAGCTACAGAATCATGTCGTTTAAAACTAACAGAAAGTAGCAGCTTATCAATAAGTACCAGTAGGAAGTAGCGTACGTGGCATTAGTAACCTGTTAGTAACCGGTAGCATCATCTAGTAGTAATAATACTTGTAAAGCTAATAATAGCAACATAATAGCAGCTATTCGAAGTTAAGCTACAGAATCATGTCGTTTAAAACTAACAGAAAGTAGCAGTTTTAACAGTAAGTAGCAGTAGGAAGGGGCGTACGTGGTAATAGTAACCTGCTAGGAACCGGTAGGATTATCTAGTAGTAATAGTACTTGTAAAGTTATTAGTGGCAACATAATAGCAACTATTTGAAGTTAAGCTACAAAATCATGTCGTTTAAAACTAACAGAAAGTAGCAGCTTAACAGTAAGTAGCAGTAAGAAGTAGCGGACGTGGTAATAGTAACCTGCTAGGAACCGGTAGCATCATCTAGTAGTAATAATACTTGTAAAGCTAATAATAGCAACATAATAGCAGCTATTCGAAGTTAAGCTACAGAATCATGTCGTTTAAAACTAACAGAAAGTAGCAGTTTTAACAGTAAGTAGCAGTAGGAAGGGGCGTACGTGGTAATAGTAACCTGCTAGGAACCGGTAGGATTATCTAGTAGTAATAGTACTTGTAAAGTTATTAGTGGCAACATAATAGCAACTATTTGAAGTTAAGCTACAAAATCATGTCGTTTAAAACTAACAGAAAGTAGCAGCTTAACAGTAAGTAGCAGTAAGAAGTAGCGGACGTGGTAATAGTAACCTGCTAGGAACCGGTAGCATCATCTAGTAGTAATAATACTTGTAAAGCTAATAATAGCAACATAATAGCAGCTATTCGAAGTTAAGCTACAGAATCACGTCGTTTAAAACTAACAGAAAGTACCAGCTTAACAGTAAGTAGCGGTAGGAAGTAGCGTACGTGGTAATAGTAATCTGCTAGGAACCGGTAGCATCATCTATAGTAATAGTAGTTGTAAGGTTATTAGTGGCAACATAATAGCAACTATTTGAAGTTAAGCTACAGAATCATGTCGTTTGTTGCTATTGTATATCATCGTATTGTTAGCTACAAAAGATTTATAGCCTGGATAAGGCGATAGGGACAAGGCAGACCTTGATCGATTCGCCACAAATGGCGAACAATAAGAGCGTACATAGCCGCCATGATGACTAGCGGAAGAACCAGCAGCAACACATCCAGGGACACGGTGAAGATCCGCTCCGAAGTCGCGTCCGGCCAAACCTCGCGACACTTGTGACGACCTATACAAATTCCCAATGAAAAATTTTAATAAATCAAACTAAAATAAATAATAATATACTACTAGATAAACAGTAGAAATATAATAAATTATCAAGTAAAAAAAATTATACAAGTGAAATAATTCATAAATAAATAATATTCATAAATATAATACTTAATCTTCCGGAATTTAAATTTTTCTTTATACAAGGGATCCGAAACTTCCAATAATCTTCGTACACCTAGGTCATGTTATCACTGTTATCATCCTATTATCTGCATGTTATCTCCGTGTTATCATATGTTATCACATAATCTTCGTACACTCTTCCTCCGAGTTTCGGACCCCTTGTCTTTATAGAACATAAAAATCTAATATTCATTACTGTTTAGTATGATAAAAAAATATAAATAATAAAATGATAGTAACTGTAGTAAATAACATATAAATAATTCCTATAATACAAACTATTCAGAAATCTGAAATTTAATTTACTGAAAACTTAGTATTATACCATGTTCACACCTGAAGACTTTGCCCCACATTTTTCTGGGGGTAAATCCGCAATCCGGGGGTAAATCCGGAATCCGGGGATAAATCCGGAATCCGGGGATAAATCCGGAATCCGGGGATAAATCCGGAATCCGGGGGTAAGTCCGGAATCCGGGTGTAAGTCCACTTTTACCCCTGATGTGTAAACGCGAACCAAACCGAGGGTAAGTTGTTTTACCCCCGAAAATTTACCCCTTGAAAAATACCGGGGGTAACTTTTCGGTGGTGAACTAAACATACCCCGACTCCGGTCGCGATTGACAGTGTGAACAAGGGACATTTGTGGGTAAAGTCTGGGGTAAATTTCAGGACACATTCAGGGATAAAGTTACCTCCGGAGGTAGTAAACTAGTGTGAACAAGGTATTAGCCTCATACAAACTAATAAATAATGTTAATCTAGGTAAACTTAATAGGATTTGTACTATTTGAATAGAATGTTTGGTAGGAAATTCAATATACCAAGTATTTTTCTTTAAATCTTGTTGAAAGTCGTCATTTATACACGAAAAGTGACGTTTTTCTTCCAGAATAAAAATGGAGATTTATGGAAACAGGTTTTGCTACTTTTTCTTTACTTGGATACTCCGCTTAAGTAAACACTACATCAAAATCAGAGCAACATTTGGCCGCTGTTAGTTGATAACATACGATAACGTAGTGGTAGTACAGTCATATTTGGATGGTAGTTTGAAATTGTAACTGAATTAAGTATTAAATAAGATTTAAAAAATCGGATTTGGAGATTTTAATTCCAGTAATAGGATTTTTACAAGAAAACAGTGAATCAGATTTAAATGACTTTGCAGAATTGTAATCACAGTATTGAGGATTTAGACGCCTAAAGGATTTTTTCGTAAGGATTTCAATGGGGAAAATGTTGGTGGAATAAGTGAGAATATCAGCGAGAAGCTTTTAGCAGCGTTATGTACTGCCGTCAGCTGCAGCCAATCCTTTCTGAGGAAAACGAAACAAGAATACCAGTCATCCCAGCAGTAACTGAAGACTGATAACAAGTGATAACCTGTGATAACACGGAGTTTGAAATCGTAACTCGATTTTGTTGGCTGTTTGGCCGTTTCCCTTCACAACTTTTATGTAACGTCCGTGACAGGATTCCCAAATAAATACCCGACAATAATTCCGACATTTATTGATTAAAAGGAATAACGTAGATATATTACAATAAATAAAAATCCAATAATAATCATGAATAATAAGAATTCAGTATGTAAATATAATAATTTAGAATATTAACATAGAAATTAATGATATTTAATAGTTTATGAATAGCGATGAACCATTGATTAATAGTAACTTAACCTTATAATAATAATTCACTATTTGTGTATAACCTTCTGAAGGTTCTAGTAAGATTTCTTCAGAGAAGAAGTTGAAGATTCACGGATTATAAGGATCAAGAATCCTGTACTGCTTTTTGTAATTGAGTTCACGCAATGAATCTCGTGGTGAATTAATGAAGGCTGGAAATAGTGAAACGCAGAGCCGGGATCATCAGCACGATGGATCGCCCTTGTCTTGTCTGTGGCTATCTCAAGCAATTAAGGTCTGGCCCCACAAAAAAAATCCTAGCGGGATCGGGGTATTTATCCACGTAATATTTCAGCTAAACTAAAAATTCTTATCAAAGTTAATAGTCATTAATCAAATTTCATCGTATTGCTCAGTTTTTAACGTATACAGGAACCAACAAAAAATCCTGCGAGGATCGTTACTGTTCCATATCAACCTTATGGGAAAATTATAGTAAAATTCTACGTAAAAAATTATAATTTCAGGATTTTAACTGAGTTTACCGGATTCTCCGATAGGCTGCAGGTTAGACAGGATCGCTACTGGACTCATAACAGTCATAGAAAGGATCCATACGAGCAGGATCATCAAACGAGCATGTGGGATCTAGAAAATTGCAATAAATACACAATTAAATTCAAATATTTCTCCTTTTAGTTAATAATAATAAAGTTGCAGAACAAGTTCATAAATATTAATGACCTAGCTTCTGGGTATATAAGATAGGCCGAGATAAATGGGTAAGGGAAGCTTGTGTTGAAGTATTATAGTATCAGTGTTTCTACTTTCAAGTTCTCCCTTTTTCCCCTCTTCCCTTATTTTCCCCTTTTTGCTCTCCATACGATCATACAAAGCATACTACCAGATTTTCCCTTTTCCCCTATTTCCTTATGTTTCCCTTCTCAAACCCCATTTTCCCCTTTTTTCAGGAAACTTCCCTACAAAGTGATTAGTATGTGCAGAGTGTCGGGTCAAAGGTTATCTCGTGGGATTGTTTGGACTGCCAGAAAAGCCTAAAAATAAAGAAAAGAAAAATAAAAAGACAGAAATATTGTCACCGTTTGCCATCGTCGTGAAGTCAGCGGGTGACAAATTGCGTAGAAGCGCTCTACCGAAATGGCCACCAGAGTCCAACCCGAGACGCTCACCGACACGGCTACATATTATCAAAAATAAAAAAAAATTGTAAATATTATTATTATTGTTAAACTTAACATTATGATTACTAGATGACGTTGAATCATTATATTAATTAAAAGTTATAGTTTTGGACTGAATTAGTATTCAAATCCGTAAGTTACGAAAGACCTCTTATAAGTTTTTGCTTAAGTGAAGAAACTTAAGTTTTTAAAACGAGGTTTTAAACGAATTATTAAACTTGTTTCTAATTAATTAAATTTAAATTAAGTTTTTAAATCTGTCAGTTTTTTAAGAAAAAAAGTATAATAGCTTAATAGTGTAATTTATAAACTGATTAAAATTTTAGTTGTTTACAATGAACTAGTATTTTAAATCAGCGTTTCTGGAACATATAGGGCGGTTTGGAATAGAATCTGGCAATGAAAAATTGTAACAATAAATATTATCGTTATTGAAACTAATTATTTATTTATTTGTTTATTTCTTCTCGGCTTAGGCCGTAGGCCTATTGCTACATAAGATTTGCATACACTTCAAAGAAATTGTTCGATTGTATGGAAATTTCTGCTGTTTGAAATTTTTCGAATATAATAAAATTCGAAACTAATTAACATAACGACAAATTGATATGATTTTTAATCATTACATTAGTTAATAGCAATAGGTCGTCATGCATTGGTATAAATATTATTATTTATATTAATAGTTGTATTTTATTAAATAAATTGGATTCTTGTGAATGAAAATAAATAACTAATTTGCTATTAATAAATTTTCATTGTTAGTCTTCTATGAGATACAGAATTAAAACTGAAATAATAATAAATTTAAAGTGTAATAGTTTGTAGTGAATTAGTATTTAAATCGGGTTTTCGGAGCAGGGTTATTTGGCAAGGAATCCGGCAAATGAATGGCTTCGGCAATTGAACTGCGGAGAGAACCTTTTGCGAACGGCGCAGGAATGAAATTAGCAGCTCACAATGAAGCGCTAATGTAAGCAAGTTCGGAATCACAGCAAGTCAGGCAAACAAACAGAAGACTTTCTCAGTCGAAAATAAACTGGACTGACTCAAATAAACAAGTAGAAGTTATAAAGATGAAATAAGTTATAATAAAAGTAGTAGTAGCAGCAGTAATAGTGGAAATAGTGGTAGTAATAATAATAGTAGTAGTAGTAGCAGCAGTAATAGTAAAAATAGTGGTAGTTATAATAGTAGTGATAGTAGTAGTAGCAATGGTGTGGTAGCAGTTACTAGTAGTCGTAGTAGCATAGTAGCAGTAGTAAGTTAGTATAAAAGTATTTATTAAGTAGTAGTGGAAGTAGTAACAGTAGTAATATTAGCAACAGTAGGAGTACTAGTAGTACAGGCATTATTAGCGGTAGTAGTAGTTGTAGTATTAATAATAGTACTAGTAACAGCTATAGTACGAATATAGTGGTAGTACTAGCAGCAATAATAGTAGTAGTAACAGTAGTAGTAGTAATAGTAGTAGTAGTAGTAGTAACAATAATAGTAGCAATAATCGTATAAAATTCTCTGTTACAATTTTAAGTTTTCCAAAACGTAACAAGTATTATATTGTGTTTTACAGCACAAAGAGAGAATTAACACATTTTATCAACCTGTTATCAACTTGTTCTCAACATGTTATCATATACTATTAAATAATCTCCACTATTTTTTATCCACGAAATTTTTCCGGACATACTGAAGTCTGTAGTTTTCCAATTACGAGAGAGAGCGAGAGGCCCAGGAGCTTATGACAGAAAGTATGTAGTAAATATTACAAAAATACAATAATGGATGAAAACAATAATATAAATAACTCTCGGAGTATGTTCATATAGGCCCAGGGAATAATCCATTTGTAGTGTGCATGGATTGAATGTACAAGTTTCGAAAGAATCAATATATGTCCATAACCACTTTGAGCAAATTGCTTCCAATATTCTAGGACTTTGAGCAATGACATTCACATACTGCTACTATAGCTACTACTGCTACAACTGCTATAACGACTAGCAGGGGTACTATTATGCTGCTGCTATTCCTAGTACTGCTATTGCTACTACTTCTACAACTGTTTGTTGTTGTAATATACAATTGTGGCTATCACTATTATTGCTAATCCTGCTACTACCACCACGCCTATGACTGCTATTGATACTGCTTTTGCTAATGCTACTACTTCTACAACTATTTGCTACTGTGATACGACTGTGGGTACTAGTACTATTGCTAGTACAGCTACTACCACTGCTGCTATGCTAGGTCACTATTGCTACTGCTATTGCTAGTAGTACTGATACTTCTACTTCCAAAGTAGCATATAGTGCACAATTATATCTCAAAAAAATTATACAGAAGCAGTAATACTACTGCTGCTGCTACTACTTATACTACTACTACTACGTTTACCACTACAACTACCACTACAACTACCACTACAACAACTACTATACTATTGCTTAAACTACTGTATCTACTACTTCCATCGCTACTTTCACTTTCATTACTACTCCAATACAACTGCTACTACTTCTACTACAGTAAGACATCCCGTATTTACAACTTTAATTGCTACTTTGAGCATTCGTATACTTCAGTATTATTTTATATCAACATATTAAGAATAAGTTAATTTTATTCTTAATTTCATAGAATAATACTGCGGTATCGCTATTAGTATTGTGTGTTAAAACTTCGGTTCTGAGTAGGTCAAATCGACTTGCTCAGATCCGGAGAAACAACCAAGGTCACCCCGTGACCCAGGCCATTAGCCAATAAGTCATTATCTTTGTTAATATATCTATCAGGTGGTGGGTTTTATTTAGTCAGTGACTTGTTGGCAGCGCTTCCACTTTGCAGGGAAATTCCCTTAAAAAGGGAAAACTGGGTCTCAAAAAGGAAAATTGAGGGACAAATAACACAGAAGTATAGCTCGACATCCTCCGTGGGGGGGAAAAGGATCCTTGTTACCTACAAGAAAAGGGAGGAAAAAGGGAAAACCGTAACCTCTTTAAGGGAAAACGGATAACTGGTATTAGAAGCACTGCTTGTTGGTCTTCGGCCCTTCAACAACACAAATACAGTTCATCGAAATCTCAGTTCCTTTTTGCCTTCACTAAGTTTTGGTTAAGCTATCAGAAACACTGCTTTCTAACTGTTAATTCTAACGATTTAATAATACTTATCAATACTACCCGACTGAAAATTCTCATAGAGTGTGTAGAATTTGGAACAGAGACTCAGTGACAAACTCCGAAAAGTTGTGAGATCTCACCGAGTCTCTGTTCCAAATTCTACACACTCTATGAGAATTTTCAGTCGGGTATGGTTATCTTTAGCTAATTGACTGTTAAATATTAAATCTAAATGTCAAAATTGCCAATTTTCCGGATGATTGGGAGGATTTTAAATGGAAATATCTCAGTGGCTTGTCAACTTAATTGACAGTTCCCCAAAAGATAATGAAAATATTTGGCCAAAAATGCGCAAAAATTCTTTAAATATTCGTCAAATTAATGGAATATCACAAAGCAATGAAATAAAATTACATAAAACTATATTAAAGACATTTCTAATTCAAATAGTTCAATTAATATGTTAAAACATTTATAACTTTAATTATAAATATTTTTATTAAATATACTGATATGAAATAAATCTAAGTTATTATAAACTGAAGAAAACTTCTTTTAAATGAGAAAAAATCGATTTCTGTCTTCATTTGCATATAAATAAGGATTCTGCTTTTGCAAAGAGAGAGAATAGGAAGAGATCCTGCAGGATCACTAGAGCAACAAGAGCGATAAATTGGAAATACCAGCGATATCAGGAATTTTAATTAGCTATTTATGGATCGAGGCTTTGGGTCTTTATGTACTTTTCGATCCCCGCAGGAATTGCTTTGATGGATTAAGAACAAAGGCTACACCAAAGAGGAATTGCCAGGATCACACCACACACACCAACGAGTCTAAGTCTATTGCCAAGTAGACCTGCAGCGATGGGATTCTCGATCCTTGTGAAGAATCGTAAGTTGAGCAAATGGCGAAATCCTGATTCTTTGGAAGGATTTTGGATTGTGGATTAGGATTAGGATTCTCGATTCTAATCGTGATTCAAGAATGTATCATGAATCTTTGAAGGATTCCAGATTCTTGGAAGGACTAGACTATACTCTTGGTAGGATTCTTTATTCTCAAGAAATATTCTTGATTCTTGCAAGGATTCCTTAGGGCTCTAGATTCTTGGGATGAATCTTGATTCTTGGAAGGATTCCTTAAGATACTAGATTCTTGGACTGAATCTTGATTCTTGAAGGATTCCTTAGGATTCTAGATTCTTGGGATGAATCTTGATTCTTGGAAGGATTCCTTAAGATACTAGATTCTTAGGACGATTCCCGATTCTTGGAAGGATCCCTTAGGATTCTAGATTCTTGGGATGATTCTTGATTCTTAGGATGATTCTTGATTCTTGGGACGATTCTTATTCTTGGAAGGATTCTTTATGATTCTTGATTCTAGATTCTTGAAAGGCTTCGTGATACTTAAGGATCCTTGACTCTTAATCATTAAGAATTCTTCATTCTAACCAGGATCCCTGATTCTCAGTAGGATTCTTGATTCTTGCCAAGATTCTTGATTCCTGGAATGATTCTTACTGTTTCGCGGGGGGAAAAACACTTTAAAGTTAGAGCACTTCGTAATTAATTTTTCTCGGAACAACGAAAATTTCCAACAGCTTTTAAACTATTCAGAGTTCTTAGTAGCATCCTTATTAAAAGTATATATATATTATATAACGTACATATATTATAATGTATATATATATATATTATATTTAGCGACCATATACTGTTATATTATCAATTATATAGAAAATAGGTGTATTTTTCTTATCGAATAAGTTTCTTTTAATTTATCACTTATAAGTATAATAAAACAAACATTAATACTGAATAAAATGTACGAAAGAGTAGTACTACAGTTCAGTAATAATAAATAACACTAAAGAATTAGGTATTATACTAATAATGAATATATATTAATACCAATGCTATCTGTTGGTGTTAATGGTTGGTGGCTTATATAACCGTTCTTGTGGGAACAGAAACAGACTTCAATTAGTTTCTGTTATCGGCTATTGGAGAATCTGAGAGAAAAGGTTCCATTGACGCAGAGGAGCCATTTTTCAGTATCAAGACACTCCGGATAAGATCTTCCCGGGACAAGTCTATTCATCGTATAGAAGATTCACTTCTCGTTAAGCCTCTCCGAGAGATTCTACACATTAATTCTTGATTCTTAAAAGCAATTCTTAAGATTCTTGTTTCGGAGAGTATTAGAAAGCCGTAAGATTCTTAGAAAGCTGTAAGATTCTTGGGAACGATTCTTGATTCTAGAGATCCTCATTCAAAGATTCATGAACAGACGCAAGATTCTTGAATAAGATTCTTCAGAACGATTCTTGATTCTTAAGATTATCTTGAAGAGAATCTTGAAAACACATCAGATTCTTGAGATTCTTTTCCAGAGATTCTTGGGAATGACTCTTGATTCTTCAGCTGGAACAATTCTTGATTCTTAGTTTCTCTTGTAAATATTCTTGAAAAGACACAAAATTCTTGAGTAAGATTCTTGATTCTAGAGATCCTCATTTAAAGAGCCTTGAAGAGACGCAAGATTCTTGAGTAAGATTCTTCAGAATGATTCTTAATTCACAAGATTCTTTTCTAGAGATTCTTGAAAAGATTGTTGAGAATGATTCTTGTATCTTCAGCTGGAACGATTCTTAATTCTTAAGATTATCTTGCAAGATTCTTAAATTAGATTCTTGAGAATGATTCTTAATTCACAAGATTATTTTCCAAAGATTCTTGAAAAGACGCAAGATTCTTGAATAAGATTCTTGATTCATGAGATTCTCATTTAGAGACTCTTAAGCAAGGGGTCCAAAACTTCTAATAATCTTCGTACACTTATGTCATGTTATCACTGTTATCAACCTGTTCTCTCCATGCTATCTCCGTGTTATCATAATTTATCAAATAATCTTCGTACACTTTTCCTCGAAGTTTCGGACCCCTTGTTCTTAAGAACACGATAAGATTCTTGCTTCATAAGATTCTTTTCAAGGGATTCTTGAAAACACTTAAGATTCTTGAGCACGATTCTTTGAGAATCTTGCGTTCTACTCGCTTCTAGTTATTGATTCTTAGGTTCTTCAGCATGATTCTGAGGTTCTTACCATGATTCTTACTTCTCAAAAGACTCTAACACCGAAAAATCTCTGCAAAGCAGCGAACTGTGAACATCGCGTCTTCGTCTGTGCGTTTATTTTTTGCTGCTACACAAGCAGAAAATTAATAACTCTTATTAGACTCCTTGTGTTATTTTTTCCCCAAAACGAGGGGGAAATGAGGGGAAAAAACGTGGGAAACCCCGTGGGAAAGTGAGTTTTCCAAATATTGCTGGGAACAGCAAACTCGGACAAAAGGGGACAATGTCTTCAAACAGAGACTTGATGTCTGGGCAGTTTCTTTTAGATCAAGATTGGCACTTGGAAAAAACTACTCAGCGAAAGTAGTTGGTGGTTTACGAACCATCTAGAACTACGAGAACTTAACTCTACCTTCTCATATGACTTTCATGCGAGTCTCGTATCGCGTAATTTTAAGCTGGGGATCAACTGAGGATTTTGCAAAGTTTCAGCTGAGATTAGCGGACGATACTCTCAACTCTTGCCAAACTTTCTGTGTGTGTTGCCACTTGAGCTGCAAATCCCGAGGCTCACGTTTGATTTGCTTTTTTCTTCTTTCATCTTATTTTCTTCTTTTACTTTCGTTCTTCTGGACTTTTCTCACTTTTTGGTGGTTAGCAAAAAATGAATTGTCTGAACAAAGTTATCTCAACAGTACAGGATAGATCCCACTTGCTCGTAAAACTTATTGAAGCAACCATACTGCCAGATATACTGTGTTATCTCTTGTTATCAACGTGTTGTCTTGGTTAACTAATGTGGAATAGCTGTCATTCGATTGTTATATGAAACTGATATAGTGTAAGTGTAGAATGTTAAAAATATTATGTTATTAAGACTGAATTCAATGAATAGCAGATTATTAACACTGGATAATGCTTGGTAACATAAGGTAACACCTGAGGATGATTGATAACACTTGATAATCCTTGATAAGTCTTTATAGCCCTTTGACATCAACTGATAACCCTTGATAACAGTGTATAACTCTTGATAACCCTCGATAACGCTTGATAACCCATCGGTACCCTTCGAAATAAACTGATAACATTTTGTAACCCTTGATAACGCTTGATATATTACTTGATAACACTTGATAATCCTTAACAAGTCTTCAAATAATCTTTTGACATCAACTGATAACGCTTTGTAACCCCAGATAACACTGTATAACCCTTGGTAACCCTTGATAAGTCTTTTATAAACCTTTGTCTTCAACTGATAACGCTTTGTAAACCCCTGATAACTCTTCACATATCACTTGATAACCCTTGATAAGTCTTTGAAACCCCTTGACATTAACTGATAACATTTTGTAAGCCACTGATAACACTGCATAACCCTTGATAAACCATGAATAGTCTTTGGTAGCCCTTTGACATCAGCTGATAACGCTTCGTAAACCCTTGATAACCCCTGATAAGTCTTTGGTGACCCCCTGACACCAACTGATAACATTTTCTAAGACCCTGATAACTCTTGACATATCACTTGATATCACTCGATAACGCTTCGTAAACCCTTGATAACCCCTGATAGGTCTTTGGTGACCCCTGACATCAACTGATAACATTTTCTAAGTTCCCTGATAACTCTTGACATATCACTTGATATCACTCGATAACGCTTGATAACCCTTGATAACACTGAAAACCAATGCATGCACGGCACGTTGGCCTTGTTATAGGCCATCAACTTGGTAATCCTTTAAGAGAGTGCGGCATTTTTGCTTTGCAGATAAGAAGGATTTCTATTTTTGCCCACCTTTACGTCACAGGATGTTGTGAATTTTCATGGCGACGCAAAGTGAACATTTGGATCAGTTCCATGACAATTCAAATAAGCATTTCCCAACGGTTTTTCTACTTCCATGGTATGCAATCCCGATTCAATGATTCGAATCGACACTTACAGAAATTCTACCATCTAAAATTTGTTGTAATACTACTGTATAGGAGTCGGGGTTGTCCTGTTAGACGTATGTCCTATAAGAACACGTACTGTTTTGTCAGAAAATGAAGCTTATAAGAATGGCAGTCTCGCGACTTGCGATCCTTGGTTAATGATGCCTTTGATCCCATATGTTGACAATGTCCTGAGTATCTGCAATCCTGATTAGAATAGAAATTGCCATCCTCCCCATGACCTCGAAAACGGATTAGCTTCTAATATTATGACAAAATTTCGTTCGTTGCTTATTACATATCAGAAATGAAGCTCATTAATACAGGTTAATTAGTGTTGTCCGTATCAATTACTAGTGTTAACCCTTACTATGTTTATAAATGATGGTATATCAAGAGGCTATGATGCGGTTGTCAGGTGATATGAGAATGAATGGGACGTACGTATACCTTGTAAGAACGGGATCAGTTTGCAGAGTGCTTGTCCGAAGACAAAGTCCCTGAGCAGAGTTCCTAGCAGCGTGAAGGGCATGCAGAAGACTCCCAATAGCAGGTCAGAAATGGCCAAGTTGAGCAGAAACAGATTGGTCACCGTCCGCATCCGTGAGTTTTGTACCAAGGTTACAATGACAAGCACATTACCGGCGATCCCCAGTAAGAAAATCAAACTGTACAGCGGAATCCGCACTTTGCCGGCTTCCCACAGGGATCCTCCCGAGTCCCCGGTTACATTGCCCGTGATCGTCGGAACGGTCGTTGAGACGTTCAGTTCATCCAGAAACTCGGAGACGTCGTAACTTTCTAGAGAAAAGTTCAAGAATTCGGAATAATCTGGTAATCCGGAATAATCCATTCTCTTCAAACAAACTCTCATTAAACCCAGCTAGAACTGAGATAAATGAGTTAACTCTGAATCTAATTTCGGGGGATTTTGTGTGAAGAGCGATACTGGATTGGCGTCTGGAACATTACTGGAGAACATCTCGCGTATGCTGTGATAGAAATTCCACGCCGTTTGCTGCAGACGACGCAGACGACGCAGACTCCGCGTTTGCTATGGAAACCGTTAACAGTTGTAAAGTTTTGTTGCTATGATTACATCGTGTTATGACTGCACAGGGTTTCTTGAAAGCGATTTGATTTATTCCACATGAGCAAGACTTGAAATGGTTTATCGATTCTTGAGATCGACTAGAGTGATTATAACATGTGATAACAGTTTCCACGTGTTATCACAGATCTTTACCGCGTTTACAAACTTCAAAGGCGGTATCATAAAAATTTCAAAAGAGACTGTTTGACGAGCTTCTATTGTTGAGATTGGCAAGATTCGCAATTGTGTTGCAGTTCATGAAGCTCTTTACAGTGTGTTATCACCGTGTTATCGCTAGTTATCAGTTGTTATCATTCATGATTCCAGCCTTTATTCTCACAAAGACTGATCTGTGCTTGACGTGTGAATTCATTTCTCGAGAAGTTGCTCACCAAGACGCCTTATTACTTACTTCAGTAATAGACCTACGCCCTAACTCGTGTTATCGCAGTTATCACTGTGTTATCATTTGGTTATCAAACAATACAGTAGCACCACATTAAAATATTTTGCAGTAAATCGTAGAAAATCACACGGATAAAAGTGTGAACAGATGATAACATGACGATAACACTCTAACAATACTGATAAAAATGCTTCTCTTTAAAACTATTCTTATAACGTCACCTAGCGGTTAAGAATCGAACTAAATATTAGCAAAAATTTAAAAAACTTATGTAATAAAGTTAATATAATATCATGAAATAATTATACAATCATATTAAATATTTAAAAGATAATTCCAATTAATTATCTCTAATCACCCATATTCACGCATCATTTCAAATAGGTGATACAAAGGGAAACTAAAAATTATCCACGCCACCTAGCGGTAGATTATTGAACTAAATTCGATTTCGAATCAGCCAATCTGCGGCATTTGTAATTTCATAACGGTTTTTCCAGACTCCGGCAAGGCCGTGATTTTCCCGAACGGGGTGGCTTTTGTTCGGTCGGTCGGTCGGTTTCGGTCGAGTCTGTCGAGTCTTTTTCTCGGTCCTGCGCGGCCGTTTCCCAATCACTCAACTGTGACCGCTGCACAGGTTAGCATCGCTAATTCCTCACTTCCACAAGCCGTTTTCTCTCCGACTCTCACACACATACCTAACTTCCTCTGGGAAACCAAAGTTTTGCGAAGACAGGAAGGAAAAGGAAAAAAAAACCTCTGAATTTTCAACAATGACGTCTGCAAGCTTCACCGTTGGAATCAGCGATGACACCCGCATTTCGAGCAAGTAAGAAACTTTCTTAGGGAAACAAACTATACAGTAACATTTTATGAAATTTTTATCAAGGTTTTTTTGTTACTGTGAGTCAAACATGGCGCTGGGCGTGACGTCTATTTCACTTCTTATATAACGAAATTTAAAATTCAAATAGTTTTCTTTGTTTTGTCAAGTGCTGCCCTGACCTTTGGTGACCCAGACAGGAATGCACTTTAAAGAGAAGAAAAAAAGGGGTCAGACAGAAAAGAGAGGTCAAGAGGTTATTTGAGGTCAGTGGCGGAATCTGTCGAATACGTGGACAGCATACAAAGTGTCGTTAGCCGTCTCTTAGTCTGTCCACTGGTTCGACAGTTTTTTTTTTCCAAAACTGCTTAATGTGTGGACATAGTTGATTATTTTGTAGATCGATACCGGCTTGTCCACGGATTTGACAGATTTGCCCAAAGGCCAAGCCAATCTGTCGAATGGGTGGACAGCATTCATTCTCTCGTAAATCGCCTCAAGCGTGTCCACGTGTTCGACAGATTCTATTCGCGTTTTAAAGCTTAACGGTATTTAATGAACTCCAAGGTCAAAGTTATCAGGAAACGAGTTACTTTCCCAAGGTCATCTCAAGGTCACTCCCTAATGGAATGTATACCCGAAACATGACCTTGATTGTAGGCAGGAAAAAGCAAGGTCAGGGGTCATTTTGCAGACTTTTAAAAGCCAAATAAGGATAGGCTTTTTAGTCCGGTTAATTACTAAGATCCTGTTTTAGATGGATTGGCAAATCTAGCTCTAAAGTGAGGATACCAGGAAACTGAGTCATTACCTTGACCTTGTTTGACCTCTGATGACCTGGTTCTTCCTGAAATGCAAGGGGGATACGTTGGGGGAGCATCTGTTTCCGCTATTATCATGGGTGGCCTCATTCATCCACCACCTGTCTCTTAATAATCGATTTCTTAGCAAGGCAGTTAGTCGATTTCTATCAAACATTTCTTGTATAAAAATTATATATTATTGTTATTATTTATTGTTATTTTATTTATTTTATTATTATTACTTTAAAACGAAATATACGTATTTGAAAATTTGTTTTTTAGAGTATTATTTATTTATATATTTATTAATATATTATATATATTATTATTAATAATTAGATCTTTATTCGCAACCAAGGGGTCCGAAACTTTAAATAATCTTCGTACACCATAGGTCGTGTTATCACTGTTATCGTATGTTATCACATAATCTTCGTACACTTTTCCTCGGAGTTTCGGACCCCTTGTTCGCAACACCTATTTTTAAACGCTGCCATCTAGTGTTTTATCAACATGTTATCAGTTGTTATCGCCCTTGTTATCAACTGTTATCAGCACGATTCTGCTAGAGAGCAGATTTAAATTACTTTTTTGGTCTGTTATCCTTGTTAATAGTGTGGCTATCTGCTGTTATCGCATGTTATCAAGTGTTATCAAGTATCATCTTCTGCCTCTTTGTATTAATTGCAGTTATCTTTATTATTATTGTTTTGTAACGATTATTTCTTATTAGAATTCATTTTAAAATTAAACTACAACATACACAAATATTTAACATAATTATTATAAACTATACAAATAACATTTAATAAATTATTGGACACTGTGAGAATTTTAATAATTACTTTGATTTAATATTCTGTTATAACGATTATTCCTTGTTTGAAATCACTATTTAAAATCAATTACAATACAGTCAAATAGTAAAATAATTATAAAAATTAATTATAATAAATAATAATTTAATAAATAAAACAAATAGCTTAAAAATGAAATATTATATGGTTAGATATTTTATAGTTTGTAATAAAATGAAATTTAGTTAACTGATAAAAAATTTTGGAAAAACACGATTCCGTTAAGAAAACTTCGCGGATCCGTGAATCGATTCACCTTGGCACCGAAAGCTCTGGAAACCGAAACTCTTGATAACACTGGATAACAAGCGACAACTCAAGATATTAACACTTGATAACATTACGATGATAAAGGCAAAATTAAAACATACCTAATCTGGCAACACTGGATAGCATTTGATAACACGGATAAGATAATAACGTTATCAATGATATTGTGATAGTACACTAATATACAGTGTTTCCGAAAATGGGGGAAATTCCCCCGTGTGGGGAAAATCGACTTCTCGGAGGAGGAATGGGGAAAAGGGGGAAAATAGGGGAAAATCAGCTAACAAAGCATTGAAATGGGAAACGGATGAATAGGGTAGGTAGCAACACTTGATAACAAATTGCAATGAGGAAAGTGACAGTTAAAACGTAAAATCGATAACAGGTGGCGTACCTGTCACATCCTTTGGTAATACCTGATAACAGGATGATAACACCTGATAACAGGGATAACAGATTATCGTTTGGATGGTAACACTTGATAAAGCTGCAATGATTAAAGCAAAATTCGTTATATTTTACCTGATAACAGAGGGCGTAGTTAATACAGCCTTTTGGTAATACCTGATAACGGGATTATAAACGCTCGATAAATAGTGGACAGCAAATGAGAGGTAGGATAATAACACTTGATAACAAAATTCAAAGTACTAAACTTGATAACCAAAGGGTTCGAAACTCCCAATAATCTTCGTACACCTAGGTCATGTTATCACTGTTATCAACCTGTTATCTATATGTTATCTCCGTGTATCACATGTTATCAAACAATCTTCGTACACTCTCCCTCGGAGTTTCGGACCCCTTGTTGATAACAGTTGGTATAGATATCGCATCTGTTGATAACCCTTGATAACATCCCGATTATCAAAGTAAAACTCAAAATACCCAACCTGATAACAGTAGATATAGTTATCACATCTCTTTGTAACACCAGATAACAGGGATAACGACTGATAAGCAGGATAATAAATCTTCCTATTTTGGCTACGATAAAGCAACACACAAAATACCTAGCCTGATAACAGTAGAGATAATTATCACGTCTCTCGATAACACCTGATAACAGGTTGATAACACGATGATAACACTGAAGTGAAGGGAGGGGACCCCGAACCCGTTTTGGACCAGACAAACCGCAAGTCCTTGGCTATGGGTTTTGCACAGCCCTTGAGAGAACCAAAGCAATGGAAGCTGGGTGGGGGTCTGCAACTGTCGGAAAGCTTTATGTTATCAAGTGTTATCACCGTGTTATCTTTTTGGGTTATCATAGTGCGCCTCTGAAACGGAGTTGCGGTCCTGTGAATCGAAGTTTTCCGCAGAATCGGACGTCGATTCACTCGAGTGTGAATGTCGTTTCCCTTTACCTTTAGCTTTACCTGCTTTCCTGGAGAAAATGTTTGCGAAAGTAGCAAGTTTGCCAATCAGGTGCATCAGTCAGCCGATACCAGGAAGTCCTTCCATTGTCCACCTTCACCTAAACACAATAACGTTTTCAGCATTTGACCAACGTGTTATAAACAACAGCTCCGATAACTAACCAGTCTCTTAATTATTATAAATGTACACGCAGATTCTGTTATGAATATGTTACACATTTATTATTTTCTATCAAAATTAGTCTTTTATAATCATGTTACATTGTATCGTATATTTACCTACTACTAAATTGAACTGTATTAGCAGTGTCCCCACTTTAGTTTTTGTGCTTCCCGTCAGGGGATCACAAATTTCCCCCATTTTCCCCCATCAAACTTTCTCCTTAGTTTTCCCTCATTTTCAGTGTTTCCACTTTGAATTTCCCCTTTTTTCCTTCTTCCCTTATTTTTCCCTTTTTCCCCTCGGCGCTGGAATTAAGGCTGTACTTTTAGATTTTCCCTTTCCCTCTTCTCATGCTTTTCCCTTTTCAGACCTCATTTCCCCCTATCTCAGGGAATTTCCCTGCAAAGTGGAAACACTGCTCATTTCAATTCTTTGTTAAGTGACTTTCCCCTATTTTCCCCCTTTCCCCCATTCCTCCTTCGAGAAGCCGATTTTCCCCCAAATAGGGGAATTTCCCCCGTTTGTGGAAACACTGTATATTAGTGTACTATCACAATATACTTGATAATGTTATTATTACTGCTACAACTATTATTATTTTTATTTCTATTATCTTGTATTATAATCAAGTCCGATTATGTAATACCATTAAATGACGATGGTTATCGAAGATTAATTGTAGTTTCTATTATTTGAATTCCCGTTACAATTATTGTTACAACTATAGCTAAGCAACTATTCCCCGAATTGATTAATAGCTTTACCATTGAAAAGATGTGTTGTAATTCGTTTCAATGACTGCGTTTTGCGGCGCAGTGCCTTTGCCCATTGTCTTTTCCTGTGATCGATTTCCACTCTTTTTGTTTCTCCGCCAGAAAATTATTTCTCCGAGTGCGGAATCCGAGTCCCTCGGGTTTTTCACGGTTCGCTCGGTGCAGGTGCGACTCACCGGTTTGAGTTTGTTTTCCCTTGTTGCACCTTTTTGGACCTTTAAACATTTAAAGGGACGCCCGTTTAAAGGGCCACCAGGGTCCGCAACTCTGAACTTACCTGCAAATCAAAATATCAGACATTGAAAAGAAGTACATGTAAATTATAGTGAAAATTATATGGTGTAATGTAGTTTTATTACAATATTAAAAGAATTATTGTATTTTTTGTCACGATTATTGTAGTACTATATCCAGTTATTATGAATATTATTATTTTTATTAATGAATAATTCTACTATTTGCGTTGTTATAATGTAGTAGTAGGTTAACTGTAGTATATTACAATAGCAGTGTTGTATTTTTGTATCATTCTAAATTTTATTGTCGTAGTGCAGTAGTAGTATTATATTTTTATACTACTATTTACTATTGTTATTATTTATTGTTAGTTTTGTACTATTGTTATGAAATAGTGAGTTATTACCCTAGTTTGTGATCGTGGGTCGATTTCCATGTTTCGTGTGGAGGTTTTCTAAACCACGGGGAGACTTGCAGAGGAAGTTTTGAGCGGATGAGTTTTTGGACAACTCCACCCTTCCACTGTTAACGATTGTAACCTATTTAGTCAACTGTTGGACAAACAATCATTAGTAATGGAAACTGATTTTTGTAGCTACTAGTTTTGGTATTTAAAAAAACCGTCTATTTAGTCAATCTAGGACTAAAATATAATTACAATAACTTTGAAATTACTGAATTATGATACAAAATAATAGGAAATAAATTAGTTTAATTTACCTCCATAGTTCGAGAAATTTTGTTAATTATTATTTTGCACACTTGAATTTTGGAAATTTTAAATATTATTTATGTATTATATCTGGTGTATATTTATTGCTAATTTTCCTCTATCAATTTGTAAGTATCTAATGTTCATACTATATTATTATTATTATTATTACACCACCAACTTATTGTTTGACGCCATATGGGGGTAAAAGCTTGGCTATGGCTGTGAGGTTTAGCGATGTGGCCGGACGGAAACACGTGTTTCGGAAATGATGATTGACCCATTGTGCCGTGTTATTATTACGGTCCGTAAGAGAGTTAGGCCGTGACGAAAGGCTTGGCTGCTCTCTACCCAAGTCGTGGGCCTTCCAGCAGAAAAACTCCCCAGCAAGAGGAAATCCTTTGACCCAGAGATTTCTTCCTTTTACTTCTCCGTAGTTCTCTCTCTCTCCCATCCGAGGAGTAGGCGATCGTCTTTTGTTTGCATTTTTCTGATGTCTTGCTTCATGGAAACTTCTTCCTTGGCTTTTTTCTTGCTTCCTTTTTTCACGTCTTTTCATGCAAACCTCCATCGCAGCGTGAAGAGCTTTTCTTTTCTTGTCTCTTCTTTTGGGCCAACAAGAAAAAGCTGCAGGGCGGTTAGTGACTCGTCGAACGTTCCAAAGGGGGGGGCTGCAAGAAAAAAGAGGAATTTTGAACAAAAATGGCGTTTTTCACGAAATAAATTTGTAATAGAAATGTACCTTTGCTTTGTCCGATGAAGAATCGGTGATTGTTTCCCTTTCAGATTCAAGGATGTCTCTGATATTTGGAGATTACGACGCGGCTATCGAAAACTATCTCTGAACAGATCCAATTGTACGTGCCCCCCATTATAGGCTTCCCTTAATATGACGTATAAGAAGTACGTCACAAAATTAATGCAAATCTTGAAAATCAGGGTGCAATGAGTACAAAGATCTTCATCAAATTAATTCTGATTATTTTAAGTAAGATTTGAGAAAAAAGCAATAGCACCAGATTCCTATACTGAGCTGTTGTCCCGTGATTTCTAAGATTAGCCAGAGTATTTTATAAAAAGTAACCTCTAAATCAGTTTATTCATTAAAATTAATTAGATTTTTGTTTAAAGCCCAGTTTTTAATAATTTACTTACGTTTTGAGAGTTACTGTTATGTCGATAAGGCCATATTACTCTTCTGGGTTTCTGTAAAAATGCGTCGATATTACTAGAAAATTTGCTATCTTTTATCAAATACTTCTACGAATTGATGAACCGGACTCGGTTTTGTTTAATGTAATACTTAATTTCAGATTTCGACTGGATTTTGAATTTTAACTTACGGAATAAAATCAGACAAACTTGGAGGAGCTATGGCTTCCTCCTAGCCGTGCAGGCGTTAGTGAAGGAGCGTTCCATTTTGAATCGAACGCCTGTTTACAGCGTTGCATGTTTTTAAAAAATATAATTTATAATAAATTTAAAAAATATTAATACATAGTCGAATAATATAAATTACAAGTAAATAATTTAGTAACTAAAATTGAAATTGTATTTATATTTGAATTAAATAATTCGGACGGAGCGTTCTTTCTTCTGTAGAACGCTCTCGAAGGTTTTTTTCTAGCTGATTGGTTGATTTGAAATCGGGGCCAGCCATGAGAATCGAAACCAAGGATTCCTGACTAAAAATATGAAAATCGCTTTTGACGTAAGCTAAGCAGATTTGCCCGCTTAAGAGGATCCCCATTTGTTTTATTTTCTTTTATGGCCCATAAATTCAAACGTTATCGTATTAAGAAATTATGCTAAAGTGTGTGTGTCGTAAGTGCCTTGGCTGGGGGGGATGAAGAAGAAGGGGGGCCAAGCAGTCCACTGTAGATTTTCATAGGCTTCTTTCAGCACTGTTGCCGTTTTTAAGGATTCTTTAGCGCACACAAGAAATTGAATAGCCAACCAAACAGTTGTACGACTGACGCAAGTGCAAAATTTTTTCGTAATGAAAAACTTAAAAAAAAATTTTTTCACGACCCGAAATTAAAGTATTTATTGTAGCAAGCTTGGCTGCCTTGCAATATTACACAGGAAGCGCGTATAGCAGGTGACAAACCAGCCGTTACCGTTTCCTATTGGCTCGCCACGCTCCAAAGCTCTGATCCCATTGGCTAATTAGCACTAGCGTCCCCTCCACCATGCCTATATAAACATGGTCTGGCCGTGGTTTGGTTGCATTCGAACAATCGCAGTCGTCCAGAGCTGACGTGTCTTGAAATCTTCCAGTGTATTTAATCATTAGTTAATATCTCATAATGGCGGCTTACTACGCTTACCGACATGTTGAACTCGATCACGTTGGATCTGGCAAACGAAGGTTACTAACCTGTGTTAATTTGTTAGAGTATAGTCAACACCTGAATAAGTGTATCCATAGTTTAGTCCGTAACTTGCTACGTTGTTTATGTGTTCTTAAACGTGTGTTTGTTTTTGTAGGGTTTTGAAACCCCCTGGTGGTGGTTCTAGCAATTTGTTCGGTACTGATGACACTCCGACGAGCCAGCGCCGTGTGAAGAACTACATGGCTTCGAACTTGCCTTTCGGAGAATCGGAAACCGGATCTGAAGTTCCCAAGTCCTCGGACTCGACTGACGGAAGCTCCACCGCTTCGCAGACCCCGATGTCGAATAACTCTCCGACAAACTCTGGAAACAACACTCCTCGAGCAGGTACATTTCAACATCATAACATTGCCCTAAAACCATGTTGTCGTTTTATGCTAACCCTCGCTAACATGTGTTGCGGTCCTTTTAACTAACAAATGGCTTTTTCTTGTCGTGCGGGGGCTTCAGGCACTCCTTTGCATCATCATTCGCTTTCTTTCGGAGCGGACCAGCCAACTCCGAGCCGCTTGCAGCGGAGATCTAAAGGTAGTCTCTTCCTCCTTGTAGATCGTCAATCGTTTTTCCTAGTTTTCTGACCAAACCATCAACCCAGTGCGATTTCCTTACTAATTTTCTTCTTAATTTCAGGAAATCCTGTGACTGGTGAGGGATACGAAGAGGAACAACCCAAGAAGGAAGAAACGCCCGCTAGGAGACAGCGTGTTCCTCCAGGTGGCTACTCGTCGAAGCTGTGGTAAACTAAATCGGAAAAAAAACGGGACGAGGATCTTGAAATATTCCAGCTGTTTTTTGTTTGTTTTGCTTCACAGTAATTGATTGATCCCCTAACGTGCCTTTTTTTGTATTTTTTTCTCTTTTTAAGTAAGGAGTTCCCTTTTCCCACTTCTTCTTTTTCCTAAATTAATAAAGTTCTGAGGAAAGTAATGAAATTCTGCGACTAACTGTTAACAAACCGTCGGAGGCTTTTTTTTTTGTTTCAAATAAAAGTGTTGAACTTGCAGCGAATTTTCTGTACGGAAAATTTTTATTTAAAAAAGTATCGGGGTATACATTTTGGGGGCTGTTTGGCAGAAAATGTAGCGATTGGCTGGAGATTATTTATACTTTGCTAATTAGCTTTGGTTAAACCATAATCTGAATAAAAAAACTAATTTTAACATTCCAGTTATTTAAAGTCTATGAATTGCACAGGATATTCAAAACCACCGGTTAATTATAGCACTAAATATTCCATTATTTTATAATTGTTTTATTTATTAAAATTACGATTTTTTTTAATAGAGAAGATAAACTGGCACGTTAGCATTTTGTTAATACGTTTAAATGGCTTTTGCGTTAAGTACAAATTAACGTTTAAAAAAAATTATCACCGGTAATTCTGGAAACCACAGAAAGCATTACACAGAGACGAATAAAATGGAGAGAAATTGTATCTAAAATGTATAAAAGTTCTATAAGAAAATAATTTCTTTTTAATACACTTTCGTGCGGGGAGCGTTGCTAGAGCGCGCGTTCTTCACCAGAGTGGGACTGACCATATCCTTGGCGACACTGGCAGCTGTCGGTCGCATGAAACTCAGTGAAGGAGCTGCTGAAGCCAAAATTCGGCGTGCTGGAGCTGGAGAACTCGGAACATTCACTGGAAAGTCGTGAAAAGTTGCTTCAGTAAGTGTTTGCTTAGGTAAAAATTTCCTATAGTGGACTAGTGAAAGTATGTATAGTCGTGAGTTTAAAAAATCTACCCCACCTGGAATATAGAAAGGTGCTTTTGCCTGAACTTGTCTACTACTACAGCTATCAATCGAGGTCAAAACGAGGTCGAGGAATATTGAACAGCGTTAGTAACATAAATTTTCAACCTTGGTAACCATTCTACCGCTGCAGTAGTAGACAAGTTCAGGTAAAAGCGCCTTTCTCTATTCTAGGTGGGCGAGATTTTTTTGCTGACGACTGTACTATGTTGCAAAATATTAAGAGGACCATACCATAGCTGAAGAGCGAAGTAAAACTACAATAAAACTACAGTGAACTATGTTGCAAAATACTAAAGTGCCACAATATTTTTTTTTTTACACTTACAGCTAGTTTACAGCTATGGTAAATTTTTACTTGGGTACGGAGTTGAGTAAATGGGTATGATACCTTTGGTAGTGCTACCAAGAGTATTGGAAGGGTTGCTACTGACGCGGACTGAACTGGAACGAGTCAGGAACGTTGATGTTGGAGACTTGGGCTGAGAGGGAGAAGCTGCGAACGGACTTCTGGCGCTCTACAATAAAATAAAATGCAAATTTACGAAATTTAAGTATATTCGTATGATTAATGACGAATTATTATTGTACCTTGATAGGTGACAGTGAAGCAACAGAGCTGGCTGATTTCTTGAGGCTGCTGTTGCTACTGCTCAAGGTCGAAGCTTGTCTTGCACCCAGAAATCCAGGTCTTGTGTTTGTCGAGGATTTGCGGGAAGCAGTCAGCGATCCTCTGCTCGACTGTCTCGAAATGGGTTCTTCCGTCACGTTCTGTCTCGGCGACGAAGTTTTGGGCGGTTCTTCCTTCTTGCGGAAGCTCTTGGTCAAATTCATGAAAGTGGAAGTGTAGCCCGAAGTACTGGGTTTCGAACTCTTGGTTTCGTTCGACGAGGAAGAAGAAGGTGTGACTCGAACGCTCGCAGTTCGCGAAAGAGTTGAACTTCCAGTAGGACGAACAGCTGACGGGGTCTTTGTCGTCAGCTCGGGAGTCGGAGCGTAGAAAGCGGATCTGGGACGCTCGGCTTTGATGGACGCAGACCTTCGCAGTAAACCTCCGCTTTCCGAGCCAGACGGCTCGAACTTCTTGGCCAGGATCTTCGTAACTCCTTTACTGGTATCGCCAAACAGGCTGCGGCGTTTCTCTGTTTTGCCCGAGTCGCTAGTCTGCTGCTGAGGTTTGAGAGCTTCGTTAACTTGTGAAGTATCAATGAAACTGCGGCTTCTGTCTCTGCGGATCGACCCTCCGCTCGTCAGGCGGGAGAAGACGGAATCTGACTTTGGCTTCGGCGAAACTGTCGTGGTGTTTTCTTCTTTGTTCGGACTCACCGAGCGGGAACGAGAGTTTGATTTCACATCATCGTCCGTTCCGGAACGGAACTTGCGAGCCAATTTAGTGCGCCAGTCTTCGGCTTTTTCTGGCGTTTCGGTAACAGATTTCGGAGAGTGCGAATTTTGCAAAATGTCCAGGGCTTTCTGAACTTCCTATTAAATTAAGCAAAATAATATTAGAAATTCTATAATGAAACTACAATCAGTGCTTCCATTTTGCAGGGAAATTCTCTTGAAAAGGGAAAACTGGGTCTCAAAAATGAAAAATAAGCGGGGAAAAACGGAAAAGTATAGCTCGATTTCATTGACAGAGGGTAAAACGGTACTTGATATCTACAAGGGAAGGGAAAAAAGGCAAAACCGTGCCGTCGCCAAGGGAAAACGGAAAAAATGAAACTGACTACAACACAATTATTGAATATTAATTTTTAAAAACCTGTGGATCCAGTTCGGTCCTGGAACGTTCTCTTCTTGCTCGTGAAACAGTTCCAGCGTTGTTGGCAATGATAGTGTCGTCTTCTCGGGGTACTGACAGCTTTTCCTTCCAGCGTTGAAGTCTACGCTCCTTGTCGCTCACGATATCCCGTTCCTCGCTGGGGCGTCTCGTCACTTCGACTTGCGAAACTTCACCCTCCTGCACAAAGACAATATAAAATTTTAGTACAAGATTTAAGGTATATTAAATAGTTAATTAATCTATTTACTGTAATTTATCAAATACATTTATTAATTATTAATGAAATTATTTGAATTAATTTACTTGGTACAAGATTTAAGGTATATTAATTAGTGAATTAGTTTATTAGGATAGGATTTTGTTGAATACTTTTCTAACTTCCATGCCGATAATGACATCAGATTTCGTCGGGGAAAGCTCCTCGGGATCTTCTACACCTTCGGGAGATTTCCTCGGTTCTAGATCGGTCAGTTCTTCCTCAGCACCTTCGGGAGCTTTGCGAAGTCTGCGGGTTCTGCGTATCGATGAAAACCTATCGAAGCGACCATCGCCGAGTTCCTCGTCCCTTCCACGAGGAGTCGACTGTGTTTCATTGGCGGAAAGATCTTTGCTGCCTTTCTCTTCTACACGATCCTCCGAATCCATTCTGTTAATACGAAAACAGTTAAAATTCAAACAAAATTTCTAGTAAAAACCCTAACAATTTATTAAAATAATATTACACTAAAATTAAGAAAACTTTCCATATAAAAATGACAGTGCCTTTTGAGGTGCTTTTTTAGTTAACTTGAACTAGGTACTTTGAACGTACTTTAAAACTTGGACGTTTTGGGACCATACAAGCAACTGTGAAAAAGGCACTGTCAAACAAAACTGAGGAATTACCAAAAGGCATTGCAATGGTGCCTTTTTACAGTGTTTTGTACGGTATAAAACATCACTGCTCGGATTCATTTTTACGCAGGTTTAGGATGTATTAAAAGTTTTACCCGATTCTTTCGGAATCCCGCAGCGAGCGGAATGGTCTTTGCCCGAAAGCTCTACGGGTAACTGGAGGAGTTTCGATGTTTTCTGAATCTATTTCGATTTTGTCGTTGTACGAAGGCACTTCATCGTTCAGACCTCCTCGGGAAGTCTTGCGGAAGCGACGCGGGACGCTGGGCGGTAGAGCAGGTTCTGAGTCCTCGGGTTTGGGGCTCGGGACAGTCTAAACAGAACGGAAAAGTTAAAATTTGAAACAACATGCGAAACAATTCCAAAAAAAAACTGGAATAAATTAAAAATCAAAAAATAATTATACATAAGAAGAACATAAATATGTAAATCAAATAAATAAAATTAAAAAATTATTAATTAAATAATTAAACAAATTAAAACATTTAAATAAAAAATTTAAATTAAAATAAATTAAATTAAATAATAAAATCATTGTATTAGAAAAAAGGATTGTTAATAAATGTAATTTATGATTTTGAAATGAATTAGATGTATTTATTGTGAAAATAATGCTTAAAAAATAATATATATCAATTTTCTTTACAATTTTTAGGAAAAATCATACGATTAAAGAATAATTTAATTTTTAAGTTCGAATTAAATAAATAAAAACCTCAGAATTGTTAGTTTGATCCGGAGCTGGCGAATTCTGGATAGAAGCAATGGTTCCAGCAAGTTCGTTCTTATCAAAGCTGCTGATTAATTTCTCCTGCAGTTTGGAGCGGAGTGTGTTGGGAGTCATGGTCCTCTGGTATCGTTTCTTCTCGCGGTCCAGTGAGCCGGTTTGAACCGTTGGTAAGGGACCAGGTTTATCGACAGATTCCTCGGCTTCTTTGTCGTCTTTGCGGTCCACTTCTTCGATGGTCCGCAGCAGATCGTTGGACACTTCCACCGGGTGACGGTAGCGGTTCAGTAACCGCGACGACGGTGAGGATTCGACCGGATCAGAATCCAGACTCTTGCGTCGCTGGTCCGCGACGTTTTCGTTGACCGCTTCGTCCGGCTGGCGAATGTAGAGAGTCAGTTTGTCGCTCATCTCGTCCGAACGACCCAGTGCTCCGATGATAGCTTTTCTGTTGTGATCGTTTTCTGCTGTAACCTATGACAAAATAAAATCAAGGTTAGCAATGTTAATGGAAATCTTATTAATTAATGTTAACCAATAAAAATATAAAGGTAGTTAACACATTTTATTACCGAAACAAAATAATTGTGGTGCTTGCCCTACTTTACGTATCAAGTAGAGTTATAAATTATTTCAGAAATAATAGTGATAATGGCGAAACAGTAAAAAATAGTGTAAAAATAGTAAATATATAGTTAAAAATAAAAGCAAGTGGACAATAATGTCATTTACAATAATAATAGTTTTAGGTAAATAATAATAAACACTTCATGACTAACAAATAGAGTTATAATTTATTTCAGAAATAGTAGTAATGATAACGAACTAGTAATAAATAGTGTAGAAATAATAAATATATAGTTAAAAATAAAAGTAAATAGATAATAAAGTCATTTACAATAATAATAATTTTAGGTACTAATAAAGAACATTTTAGTGGTTATAAGTAAAATTAAAGTTTATTTCAGATATAATAGTAATGATAATGATGAAAAAATATAATTAACAGTGTTAACTACTAGTATGAATATAATACTAGCACTAATGTAGTACTAGTATTATTCATATAATGTCTAGTTGAGGGCTGGTAGCTCAGCGGTTACAAGGGGTCCGAAACTCCGAGGAATGAGTGTACGAGGATTATTTGATAACATATGATAACACGGAGATAACATGGAGATAACAGTGATAACATGACCTAGGTGTACGAAGATTATTGGAAGTTTCGAACCCTTTGAGCGGTTACGACCGCCGCTCTTCACCTCTGGGTCTGTGGGTTCCGTCCCACTCCCATGTGAAGTCTATTCCCAGGCCAGCCACTCTAGGCAGACAGATGAAGGAATTTGCTAATTCCCTCCCTTACCCTGACCACTGGGGCCATGGACACACAGCCTGAATGCCCGACACGGAAAAGTAAAAAAATATCTAGTACTAATGCCCAATACTTACTAATGTCTTACCTCTAGCTAATTAATAACTTACTCGCTACTACCTTATTCACACTGGTTTACCTTCAATATCTAGTACTAATGCCTAATACTTACTAATATCTTACCTCTAACTAATTAATAACTTACTCGCTACTACCTTGTTCACACTGGTTTACCTCCAATATCTAGTACTAATGCCTAATACTTACTAATATCTTACCTCTAGCTAATTGATAACTTACTCGCTACTACCTTGTTCACACTGGTTTACCTCCAATATCTAGTACTAATACCTAATACTTACTAATATCTTACCTCTAGCTAATTAAAAACTTACTCGCTACTACCTTGTTCACACTGGTTTACCTCCAATATCTAGTACTAATGCCTAATACTTACTAATATCTTACCTCTAACTAATTAATAACTTACTCACTACTACCTTGTTCACACTGGTTTACCTCCGGAGGTAACTTTGCCCCTGAAATTTACCCCAGACTTTACCCCACAAATGTCCGTTGTTCACACTGTCAATCGCGACTGGAGTCGGGGTATGTTAGTTTACCACCGAAAAGTTACCCTGGTATTTGTTTAAGGGGTAAATTTTCGGGGGTAGATCAACTTACCCTCGGTTCAGTTCGCGTTCACACATCAGGGGGTGAAAATGGACTTACCCCGGATTCTGGATTTACCCCAGGAAAATGTGTGGTAAGTCCTCAGGTGTGAACATGGGATTACTTACTTAACTTACTAGTACTAATACCGTACCTTACTAATATCTAACACTAGTACTAATATAACGATATTGTTTAATAATAAAGTTACTATCAATAGCAATAACGATAATAATAATTTTTTTCTGAATTAATATACCTTATTGGTAGGTGTTACAGTGTTGGTAGGTTTTTCCGCTTCTTCCACATGATTGCGGGATCTCATCCGACGTAAACGTCTTATGGGATCTTCTTTATTCTCGCCACAGTTCAATACAGATTTGCGTACTGCAGTTTTATCTCTCGAAGAAGCATCTAAAAAATAAGAAAAAAATAAGGTTATTGACCCGAGGTCAAATTCAAGGAAAGGTCAAAGCCATGTTTCCATTTTCAGCCCCCCCCTTTCTCCCTCTTCCCTTATTTCCCCCTTTTTCCCCTCCATACTAGAATACAAAGCGTATTTACAGATTTTCCCTTTTCCCTGTTTCCTTATGTTTCTCTTTTCAGGCCCCGTTTCCCCCTTTCTACAGGAAATTTCCCTGCAAAGTGGAAACACTAGGTCAAAGGTCAACCACTTTTCGTGACCCTATATATTTAGAAGAACAGCAATCAGTTCTGATATTCTTGTTTCAGAATGGAGTTCAAGTACAGCGTGTTTGTTTTCTGCTGCTTTTTCTTCAGTTTAACTACTGGTATTTAATATAATTATTATAATTATTACAATTATTACAAATAATATAATATAAGTTAATTCACTTTTTTTTGCAAATTTTTCGTTCTAGCTCGGAGATATTCTCCATGCAACTACGACTCTCCTTCTCTTCTAAGAAGATACAAATATTCACTGTTTAATGATTTCAAGTTCTCCAGGACTCCTTCCAGATTTTTCCCGCCATTTTTCGATTTGACGTTCGTCGGAAAACGCAAGCCTTACTTTCCACCGCCAATAGAACCTTCCAGATTCTCAGTAATGCGTTATCCGTACATGTTGTTACGTTACGTGTAAGAATAAACGAATGTTCGGTCAATAAAAAGTGAATTAAAAGTTTCAGTTTTCCATTTTCCCTGAAAGAGGGCACGGTTTCTCCCTTTTTTCCCCCTTCCCGTGTAGAAATCACGTTTCTTTTTCCCCTCCCATCTAGGATACAAAGCTACACTTCTATGTTTTTCCCCTTACTTTTCCCTTCTGAGAACCAGCTTTCCCTTTTCCCCTCCATCTAGGGAAACAGGCTATACTTCTAAGTTTTCCCCTTATTTTTCCCTGTTGAAACCCAGTTTTCCCTTTTACCCTCCACCTAGGATATCAAGTTATACTTCTACGTTTTCCCCCTTATTTTTCCCTTTTGAGACCCAGTTTTCCCCTTTTTTTTAAAAGGGAGTTTCCCTGCAAATGTGCAAGTACTGGTTTCAGTATACCTTCAATAGCTTCCAATGCACTGACAACATCAGTATTCTCCACCGGCTGCTTCCAGTTTCTTCTTGGCGAGCGCTTCTCGTCTATGGTTGTGGATTCTGGTAGCGGTTCCAAGACTATCCCGGTAGCAGTACTAGCGCTGATCGAGTTCTCCGCTAGAGGCGACACTGGAAGAGTGTTGCCGGTAAAGTCCGCGCTCAGAAGATCCGGACGTTTCTTGTAAGAAATGCCTCCGGTGCTTCCGCGAGCGCGACGGGCCCAGGAACGGTCCAGTGAGCCGTAACCGTCGACTACAGGAACAATAATTAAATTATTATTTCAATATATTATAAGTACTAGATTAATTAGCGGTAAAATATTTTTAAAAAGTTAATTTAAATAATAGTTAGTATAATAACTAATTGAAAAAGTAGTAAATTAGATATATTAATAAATAGTATTATAATGATAATTAATGATAAAAAGTTAATATATTAAATTATTTAACAATTAATATATTTAATAAAAGTTAGTCCAATTAATATTAATTCTTAAAAACTAATTTAATTGCAATTTCACACTAATTAAATGACGATTCGCATTCAAATTATTATTTACGTATATTTGTGGTAGATTTAAGTTCTATACTAATTGATTAATAATTAATAATCGCGTTATGATTTACGTATATTTCCGGTAGATTTCCGTTCACGTGATCCGTCATGTCCGGACGCTCTGAGATAATCCATCAGCGAAGTGTCGTCTTCTTCAGACGGAACTCTGCTACGTCTGCGTCGAAGCGTTCCGTTAGGAGTCACATCATCTAAAACAAACCATATTAATGAAACATAAGAAGAAGAGGAGGAGGAGGAGGAGGAAGAAGAAGAAGAAGAAGAAGAAGAAAAAGAAGAAGAAGAAGAAAAAGAAGAAGAAGAAGAAAAAGAAGAAGAAAAAGAAGATGAAGAGGAAGAGGAGGAGGAAGAAGAAGAAGAAGATGATGATGAAGAGGAGGAGGAGGTGGAAGAAGAGGAAAAAGAGGAGGAAGAGGAGGAGGAGGAAGAAGAAGAAGAAGAAAAAGAAGATGAAGAGGAAGAAGAGGAAGAAGAAGAAGAAGAAGAGGAGGAGGAGGTGGAAGAAGAGGAAGAAGAGGAGGAAGAAGATGAAGAGGAGGAGGTGGAAGAGGAAGAAGAGGAGGAAGAGGAGGAGGAGGAAGAAGAAGAAGAAGAGGAGGAGGAGGTGGAAGAAGAAGAAGAAGAATGAGAAGGAATAATAAAAAGTAGTAATAAAATAAGAATGAGAGGAAATAATAATAATAATAATAATCTTTCACCAAGAAAAATTATCATCATCATCATCATATTAATAACTAAGATATAAAATAAAATTAACTACCTGGAAGCATGTTAGGTTCATCTCTCCCTTGTTGTTCAGGTGCTGAAGGTCCGGAGAAAGAGCCTAGGCGTCGTCTGCTGACACGCGGTGAATTAGCAACAGCCAGGACTAAGGGGGAGACCTCGTCTTCTGGTGACACCCCTGATGGCACGTCCAGATATCCCTTCTTTCCACCCTTACGGTTCTGTGATTCACACATATACAGAGGAAAACTTTTAGATCAGTGATTCTGATGAGACGCTCGAGATAAGACTGGTAATTAGTGTTTTGTTAATTGGCAACGCTGCGTTGGCTGAATCTCCAATCTCTGTACAAAACCCTCGTTGTGCTTTGAATAAACAAAAACGCGAAAACCTACGCTAGGATTTTAACTATATTATAGATAATTGAAAATTATGAAACAATTAAGGTCATTGGAAAGTTAAGAATTAAGATTAATGAGCATTTTTTTTTGCTGTGTAGTAAAGATAGCACTACACTCATGGTTCAACTGTAATCACGCTATTATTATTTTTAATAGTTGGCCTGCGGGTTGTTACTAATCTGCATCCTGGGGCTTAGTTGAAGTGTTTCCATATAATTCCAGTTTTCCCCTTTTCTCCTCTTTCCCTTATTTCCCCTTTTTCCCCTCCGTGCCAGAATACAAGGCTGTACTTCCAGGTTTTCCCTTTTTCCCTCCGTGCTAAAATACAAGGAGGTACTTCCAGATTTTCCCTTTTCCCACTTACCTTATTTTACCCTTTTCAGACCCAATTTTTCCCTGTTTTGTTGCCCTTTTTCCCCTTCGTACTAGAAAACAAGGTTGTACTTCCAGATTTTCCCTTTTCCCTTACTTTTCCCTTTTCACACCAAGTTTTCCATTTCTTCAGGGAATTTCCCTGCAGAGTGAAAACACTGGCTTAGTTTTTCAGAATAAAAAGATCCGCTAAATTATGTAGTAAAATTAACACAATAAAATTAATCAAATTCATTACAAATATGTTCAGCTGAGTGTTGAATTTTTCACTGACCTTGTAATCTCTGTCGCCGGGTTTGCGGGTGGGGAAACCGTATCTGATGTCCAGCAGCAGCGAATCGACCACATTATCCGAGTCTGCACCATTTGCGGAGCCATGTTGGTCACCTCCTTTTTGAATCACAACACAAAGAAAAAGGTTTAGATTACAATGAGATGGCATGTTATACCAACACAGCGTAATTATACATTAGCAATGCAACTGCAAGGACATGCGAAACTATCCTCTGTAAGTCTAAGGTTTTGTCTAAGAGTTTTTAATTACAGCACTAATACATAACTGATAATAAATAATAAGAAATAATCCTTAAATAAATAAATAATAAATATAAATAATTACAATACATTACTCTGCACGAAGAATTCTTGTTTTATAAAATTTTCTTGCTTTATTATGTATTTCTGTTTTAAAAATATGACTTCCAAGATAGGCTAGAGTGAAAGTGGAATTCTGTAACTTTTTTCTGTAATCCCTACACATTGTTTTGGTTATCGATATTATCGAAAGTGATATCGAAATCGTAAAAAATTTTAGCTGTAAAAAGTTTTAAAAGGTTTCTGAGTCTTAAAAGGCCCTGAGTGATCCATTAGATTTTTAGAGTTATAGCGGAATAAATTTTATTACCTTGGCTTTGTCTTCGTTTGCCGGCCATTTGTTCTTCACGCTGTTTTCTCCTCTGTTCTGCGGCAGCTTCTTGAGTTTTGCGCCGTTCGTTGTCTATGACGCCTTGCCTGAACTTTTGACAGAACCCGTGGAAGAGTTTAAAACATTCCTCCAGTTTGAAAGTGTCTCGTTCCTCGCAGAAGAAATCAGCAAGTTCCTCGCGCACTCGGTCCAGTTCCTGAAGATCCTCCTGCAGTGCGCCCACTTCGTTTTTGGCCATTTGCAGGAAATCACCCATCTGTTCCTTGATATCGTTCTGCGTGGACGGCATCTCGATGTGGGTGCTGATCTTCTTGATACGGGCATCGAGAGCCGACACTTCGTTCCGTAACTGATCCACTGTGGTTTTTGTCGCCTCCTCGATGACGTTGATCTGGTCAGGTAGGTTGAGTAGATTCTTATCCTTCTTCTCGGCCTGCAGAGCCACGAAGTGTATGAGATTCATGCCTGGCTTGTTGGCTCGGATGTCTGTCAACTTCTGAAGAGATGCCAGCTTCACACCTAGACACCATTTGTATTCATTTTCAGTTTTCGGTTCATCTCTTACACGAAAAAAGTTAACTAAAATTTACCTGCAGCGTTTCCAGCGTACCCGCCAGCATTCAAAAAGTTACCCGCCACCACCACCATGTAAAGCAGTTTCTGCAGATGGGCGTTACTCTTCAGTTCATCAGCAGCCATAATCATAGCATTAATCGACGGTTCGAGATAAGCGACACTGGAAGCGAACTCTTCCTTCAAGAGCATGGCTTCAATACGCAGTCTGTAGTTAGGAATGCCCATCAGCTGCAGCAGGAATTTCTCAGCGTTGCCAAGTTTAGTAAAATCTCCATCGTAGGCTCGCAAGATTTCGACTTCGTCATTGGCCGGCAGGATTTTGAGGAGACCTCGAAGTTTCTCGGCTCCGAAATCGTCGTGGGAGCCGTCGCGTATCATTTGGATGATCTCCGAGTTGGAACTACGGAACTGCTTAAGGAAAATATTGATATTGAGGCTCCGTTTCCCGTCGAGAAGAGTCACTTCCGCCGCTTCCTTCCGTTTCCGCTCAGCGTCTGGAGTCCCCGGACCGTTGATTTGGCCAGACTTGCTGTTGTTCACGGCTGAAGGTGGCGAAGCTGTTTGCTGACAAAACAAACCCTCCATTTCTTCCCAGTCCAGGTCGGCCATTGGTGAACTCTGGTGCAGCTTGGCAACTTTGGTCCACACGTTCAAACGGCCCAACACCTTTTTTAGTTGCAAAATGAAAAATAATTATTAATTAACTATAATAAATCATAAATTAATAAACATATAGTTAATTTAGCGAAATTTCTATCTTGTTCACGTTGCACTTATTATCTAATCAGAAAGTCGTGAAGTGAAACAAAATTGTGATTTTGACTAATCAAGCTCGTTTCCAAAACCTGTACATGAACGCTAATTCCATGTTACCACTTTCGGTTTCCCCTTTTTCCCCTTCGTACTGAAGCACAAGACTGCACTTCCAGATTTTCCCTTTTCCCTTATTTTTCCCTTTTCAGACCCCATTTCCCTTTTTACAGGGCATTTTCCTGCAAAGTGGAAACACCGCGTTGATTTCTTAAAAATATTAATTTATTAAGATAAAACTATTTCATAAATCAGTTTAATTAATTAATTATAAATAGGATTTCTATTGAGGATTTTGGTCACGTACTTTGTTGTCGGGCAACTTCACCCAGTTGAGGGTCTTCATTTTGGCCTTAGGTTTGGGGATTTCCAGCTGTGGCAAGCGCAGTTTTTCCAGCTGCGGATCCAATGGAGAAGGACGCAGTCCCCCGGCAGCGGGTGGAGGAGGAGGAGGACCTCCCAGTCCCGGTGGTGGCGGAGGAGGAGGAAGACCTGGACCCGGTGGAGGAGGAGGAGGAGGTGGCATACGAGCTCCTCCTAAAATCAATTGAACATATCAATTAAAACTTTATAGACATTATTATACGTATTAGAAGCGTACCCACTAAAAGTAAAAGATTTTTGCTATTTTTCAGCACTTTCTCAAACAAAGATGAGTCTTGACTACTTTCCTACAAGGGAAAAACTTGATTTTCTGCAAAGCAAGTTGAGTAAAACCTGAATTGAGAATCACTGCTTGCGGCCATCATAAATTACTCGGACTGAGAAAATAAGAGGGACGTGGAACCGACTTTAAGAATTTTCCGTTTATTTGCACAGGGAGGTCTAGCCTTTTCTTTAACGATTTTTTCTGTAAGAGTCTACGAGTAGTTAACTTGTAATCGCTTATTAACATGAACAGTTTAAGCTGTTTTTTACTTTTTGCCCGTATTCAACAGAAAAACCTTTCACGGATATTTACTCAATCTCTTCATAAGAATATAATACAACAAATTCAAGAATGTAGTTTTCATTTCCTAACATTTCTTACGTATCAAGATACCTAAAAAGAATGATAAAAAATATGCGCAAAATGTTACGTATTCGATCTGGATTTCGCTTTCAGCTACTGAAACAAAGACTTAAATATGTGAAACTTTGAATATTTTTGAAAAAGTTTCGAACTGAGATATTTGCTTTTGGTGAGTAATTACCTGGAGGTGGTGGCGGTGGAGGAGGTGGAGGCGGTCCCGGCGGAAGTGCAGTTCCTCCCGGAGTGGGTGAAAGCATCCCCGCGGGACTCCTGCTTCCTTCGCAGCTGGGAGAGAGCGTCAGATTCAGCGATTGTTTCCTTGACCTGTTGTTGTTGGCCGCCGAGTCTTCTCTATGGCACGAACAGAAACACCTACCGCCTTCTCCGGCAGTTTTGAGTTTGGTCAGAGATTTGGCGTGGGAAGGACTGCGCAACAAACGCACGGAATCTTCTTTCGAGTCGAGGAGAGTTGCTCGATGAACCAGGGTTTCAGCAGTATCCCATATAACGTCCGAAACAGGTTCTTTGGGATCGATTCTCAGCAGATGCTGAAGTATGCTGAGAAAGGGGATTTCCTGCGGGGTATCGGCCACTTGTCGCAGGAGGGCGTAGAACACATCGAGGTGCGAACTCAGATCGACCCCGTCAGGTCCTTGAAGCTGCGATTCATCGCTTTCTCTCTGCTCGTCGAACACATCGATTTGCACGGAGAGATCCGTGTCGCCGGCAGCTTCTTTTCGCAGTTCGCCAAGGACGTTGAGAAGACGCAGTCCGATGAATTCATTGCGGATCCTGATGCGGTCCTTCAGTTGAGGGGTCGAGATGATGATGCAGTTGATAAAGGCCACTAGGGCGGTTTTGTAGTCAACCGAGGGAGCCTCTCTCAGCTCCCTGACGACGATGTTAAACCGGTAGCGATCGCCTTTGATAACTCGGTAATGTTCTAGGGCTTCTAGGGTCCGGTTGTAGCCCTCGGCGTTGTAGACGCACAAGGCGGAGAGCAGTTCGAAAACTTGTTTCTTGACGGTCACATTTTCCGTGCCCAGGGCCGAAGCCAATTTGGAGACATACTCGCGGTTCTCGACGATGTAATCGAGTCCGATTCGCGAGTCCATGACGGTGCGGATGGCAGAGACGCACTCTACCTGCTCCCAAGCGCTGTTAAATCTGCCTTGACCTTTGACCTTGTCTCGCAAGTGGCGCCAGGGGCTCTTCAAAGTGCTAAGCTCCTCGAGAGCATCCAGAAGATGGGTGAGCCCCCGAGACGCAGAAACTGATGAATCCACTCGTGATTGCCACTCAGTTGTTTACGTATCCCCGAGAAGAGTTGACTGTCTGGACTGCGTAGCTTGTCTACAGCTTCACAAGGATCCAACAACTCACTGAGGACTCCTCTTCTCAACAGCACTGGCTGTGCGGCAACAATACTTCGCCCTGCAGACGACAACAAACACTGAAATGACTATCACCAAATGTAGCAATGCTATAGAATGTAACCTTATAGATAAGATCTTTGACTCACGATATACTTTATAACCAATTTAAGATAAGACAAGGACGCGCACGAGCCTAAATCCGAGACAAATTCCTTCAAAACAAAAACTTCTCCAGGGGCTGAAATGTCTCGCGTGGCTCAAAGAATTTCTACAAGATTGAAAACCCCTGCACTCTCGCTTTCTCTTGAAATTATTAAGAAGAAACTATGCCGGTCTCTTAAACTTACGCAACTTTGTCTAAATTCTTTGAAAATGCTATTTTCCGGTAGTTTATTGCGTAACGAAGCTATTGGTCAACTCAAAGCGGATTACGGGTATCGTTTACGGCTTATTTGGGCATCTGATGTTGACAGATGCTGTAACACTGCCAGAGAGGTATTTGTAAAAACGTTGCAACTTGTGACCATGAGCTGTCAGCTGATAGAATGCATCATAAAGACCCAGAATGGTAACTGCCCAACTCTTCGGAAAACAACACACACAAAAAAACACGCGAAAAAAATGCAACTTACAAATCACTTTCACTTTCCTCTGTCTCTCAATACAAATTGTCTGTGTGGAGAAATAGTGGCGAAAAAATGGCTTTTTTCCTTTTTTGACCTGACACACTCGGTAAAGCCCACGGAATGACGTAACAGGTCAAAAAGGCAATTACAATGATTTTTCAACCTTCTCTTCACTTTCATCACTTGGCCTCTCCTCCTCCATTGAAGGCAAAACCAAGGGCAGGTAACTGTTTAGGACAAGCAGGTGAGTCAATCCGCAGCTGCCACACATCTCCATGTCAAAAATCTGGCAAACTTGTGCAAAAATCTGACATTTTCATATCTGGACCTATGATTTTTAACGTGCCCTATCTTCTGGTACCACTCTCATAGAGCTACGAACTGAGATTAATGAGGAATTAAGGGTTTTAAGTAGCATGTGCATGTGTGAGCTGGGGTGGCCTTGCCCCGGTGTGCCGAGGCAAACCGACGTGCCTAGCATGAATGGCCCTGGCGTGCAGCTCCCTTTCGCGCTCTTGTGCTTCTCCTATAACCACTAGGGTTAATTTAAATGTTTTCCAGCCCTCCCCTCGATAAACGTTCAATGGGGAGGGGAAAAAAAATTAGACGCAAAATATTACGACAGGTCCCGAATACCCAGTTTCGGGTCAAAAAACACATAAAAGATAATCCCCCGAGGCTGTGATAACATACTGATAACAGGTGACAACATGTTTGTTAATATGATAAGTGACTGAAGAAGGTAGGGGGTTTGTTATGGATGAGTTGTGATCCCCTGTTTAGAAATTAACTTGACGTGATTCTGCATAGACGACATCCATTTTCCCATACAAAACAATACGAAAAGAGAATTAACCTCAACCGGAAACATTTCTCTTTAAGAATCTTAACTTTTCCCAACAAAAACTAAAAGCCATTAATAAACCTAAACACGAAACGCGTAGTAAAAACTAATAAACAGTAAACTTTAGTTTAAACGTAAAGTTTATGCTTACCTCATGTTTTAAAACTATTAATTTTAGTTTTCAAAAAATTTTCAGTAGCTCTTTAACGGACGTATCATTTGAGCAGCTTTAATGAACCGTGAAGTTTTTTTTTCTTTCGGCTTAAACTTCCAAGTCTTGGTCTCACACAACAAGTCAATCCCTTGCACTGACAAATGTTTCAGACATGTAACGTATACGAGCGCAGAGACGCGGTGAACTGCACCGACACGAGGTAGACGACTGACTGAAGCTGCGAATGAATCTCCGAGTCTTTCTTTGCGTTTTCGAGGGGAAAATGCAGCAGCAAGGGACTCCTAACGTGCGAGGTCACAAAAACTGGCCGCGCGGGTGTGGCTTCTACCTGAACGCCCACAGTCGATCCGAAGAAACCCCTGACTCTTTCCCCCTCACTTGACGCACCTCCCTTCTTCCCCTGTGCCTGTCAGACTCAAAACACACACCCAATTATATCGATAATCTACGTTTGATCGAAATATTGTGTTATGCTAATGCAAATTGACACTTTGACATATTTCCAAGTAATGTGATAAGTGGAAATGTAGATCTTTCAAATGCGTGGACAGGACTGACGTGTCAAATGGCACTGTATGTACTGTCCAAGGAGTCGACAGATTCTATATATTTTAGACAATTTGTTCCACAATCACTAGAATACCAAATCAATCGAATGCGTCGACAGATCCTACGTGTCAACACGCGCTTTACGCACTGTCCAAGGATTCGACAGATTCTATATATCTTAAACAGTTCGTTCAGAATCACTAGAATAGTAAATCTACCGAATGCGTGGACAGATCTAATGTTTTGACATGCACTTTACGTACCGTCCGAAGATTCGACAGATTCTACGCAACTGAAACAAATTGCTTGCAATCACTAGAATAGAAAATCTGTCGAATGTGTGGACAGTTCCTACGTGTCAGATGGCACTTTACGCACTGTCCAACGATTCGACAGATTCTATATACCTTAAACGATTTGTTCACAATCACCAGAATAGAAAATCTGTCGAATGTGTGGACAGATCCTACGTGTCAGCTGGCACTTTACGCACTGTCCAATGATTCGACAGATTTGCCATAACGTTGGAAAATGACAATAATTACTACAAGTTGTTCACCAGAGATTAGCTGAGACTTGGTTAATGCACTGAGGCAGCGTGGGAAGCTAGAAGTTGCAAATGAGCATTTGATGATGATGATGCCAAAACATCAGAAGAAAAGACGGTGGGGCTCGCTACGAGATTCTTTCAACTGAGGATATGAATCTCACAACTGAGACTGGAACTTTAAAGAAGTGAGACTAGGACTCTTTACTTAACTGAGACCAAGACTCATAGGAATGAAGAGACGAATCAGTTGAGACCGAGATTCTCGCAAGTGTGACTTACCTGAGACAACTGAGACTGACCCCAGAAGAACAGAGACAAGAATTCTTGTTGGACTGAGACAAAGATTCATAGGAATGAAGAAATGAATCAATCGAGACCGAGATTCTCGCAAGTGAAACTTGTCTGAGACAACTGAGACCGACTCCAGAAGAACTGACACTAGAATTCCTGTTAAACTGAGACAAGATTCATAAGAGTGAAGAGCTGAATTAGTTGAGACTGAGTATCACGTAGCTGAGACTACGATTCTTCCTTATCAGACTTACCTGAAATTCTCACAGCACACAAACAAGACGAATCTTCTAAGTTAAAAATTCAGGCGATTGAGATTTATCTGAGAATCTCATAATCACTAAGAAACGCCATACTCTTACCTGAGAGTTCGAGAATCTAGCAGTTGAGACTCCCAGCACCACAACTGAGTCCAAGAATCGCTCAACGTTATAACATGTATATAACAACATCACAACATTATTATAATACAAATAGAAATACTGAACCCCGTGGACAAAGAGGCAAAAGCTGAGGGAAAACCTGACCGCCCACGACTTTCGTGCAAGTTACTTGTGCAAAATGACTTTCTAATGAGGATCCCAGCAACGACGAGGATCCCTCGGACTTGAACACACGCGTTTGGTAATACACGAAAACCATCCAGGGGTTCCCGGGGTGAGTAAGTTATTACTAGCAGGGCTTTGAAATTACAAAAACATCTTCGTACAACCCTTGATAGTGTTATCAACGAGTTATCAACCTGTTATCGCATGTTATCAAGCGATTTCCCTGCATCTCTCCATGGGGTGTTTCTGACCACATTGGCTATTACAAGGGGAAAATGAGGTTCTTAATGGTTTATTACCGCATAGAAATTTCATTCACACCAAATAACCCTCAGGCAAGATTCTTCGTGAATCCTTCAAGATTCTCATAAGATTCCTTCAGGATTCTATGGCGGACCGGAGATACAGGCTGTATAGAATCTTGTGTGTAAGAAAGAGATTCCTTTGGTTTTGGCGTCAGACTGCTGGAGAGGGACCTCATTAATATTCTCCGACACGAACTTGCCTTCAGAATGTCTTATGCAAAACTAGTTTCACTTTCAAGTTTCCCAAACGAATCGGATTTCCTTTTTTAGCGCAATTCTGAAGGCCGCGCTGCTGCTGGACTCTACGGCAAGGTCAAAACCTCCATACTACAACGTACAACACTTTACAACTCACCATAACCCACTATTATCATCGTATTATCATAGGTTTTACCCAGTGTTATCACAGCTTTACTGTTTGCCTGGTTTCCGAGAAGAAGAGTTTTGAAAACTTCCTCGTTATTCAGACTGCGGAAAAACTAAAACATATACAAGTTTTTGGGAAGTTTTGTACGAAAAAAAGTTACCTCCGCCCTTCCTGACAAACATTGTCAGCAGCAAAACAGCCTGAATGCTGACAAAACTGTGTATGCACATCATTTATTAAGTTAGTATTATTTATTTCAGTATTATATTCAGGATACCTGTTTGTCGGGAACCAGCGAGTCCAGATAACTTACCTCGAAACACGTAGATAACAGTTCGATAACAAATTCCAATCTGTAACAATTATAACTTACGATTAATCATGATTAATAATAATGACTAGTGTTGTTCAAATACCTTGTACCTTAACTGTCGTCCGAGAAGTTTGGTCGAGACCTTTCGACTTGCTTTTCTCGTTTAATTAACTGGCTTGGCCAAATGAATATATTTACATGAAAGTGAGCAAAACAAGCGGTGATTTAAACGCCGCTTTCAAGCCGGCAGCCTCGAGCAACAGGCAATAATGTTTCTCCGAAAACGTCTTCCCTTGAAAACCTTGTCAGAGACTTCCACAAATCAATAACTTACCTCACAGTGTTAAATGGCCAACAACTGGCCAAAAAAAAAAAAGATTGCCGAACTTGTAAACAAGAGTCTGAGTGACATTTGTACAATATTCACGTACAAGACAAATGTATAGTTTGGTTGTTAAAAAAGGCAAAAACAATGGCTGGCTGTGTTTTCAAATTCAAACGTCCCCCTGAACGGAATGCTATGTCGCGAAACGTTGTTCCAACTCTTTTGACATTCCAAACAATTCTTAATAACAACAAAATATGACAACGTCAAACAAATTCAGATAAAAACTAATTTTTATTTTTAATATATTCAATTAGTATTATGGTATCAATAAAACGAAATTTTTATTAATCCTATACGCAGTTTACAGAACTGTCGCTAGATGGTGGTAGTGACGCCGTGCTTTCAAACGCTACTTTCTCGTACCAGAATCTTCCTTAGCGTTGTTACATTTAATCCAGTAACGGAAAATGCGTGAAATTATGAGAAATGGCGAACATGTTGTCGGTGCATTATGGCATTGGCAAGTTTGAAAGAGACTGAAAGAGAAAAGAAGATTTTTCGGGGTCAAGGAAAAGGTCGTCAAAGATTGCAACTCATTTTCACTTTCTTCTTACATGACGCTGGTAATCGGCATTCCCACATGCCATGCTTTGGGACTCTCGTTATTAGAACCTCTTTCAAATGGGTCGTATCATTTGATAATAGAGGACGACCTTGAATATTAGAAATAATACACACACAACGCAACTTCACATTTCAGTCCATTGTCAATAATGGTATTATCTTTACACCCCAAAATCGTGTTACAATTGAATAATAAAATCCAAGTTTATTTAGTCAGTAATATAGAAAATAATTATTTATAATTATAAAATAATATTTATATTAATTAATTACGAATTAACATACTATTTAAGTTATAAACATAATCTTGCTCATGTATATTAAATACGTTATTATATATTATACCATCATGTAATATTATATTTATATACATATTAATTTCACCATAATATATTTAATTAACAAATCAGATTTTATGTTTAAATTCCCATCGCAGAAATTAATTAAATTTAATTATTTATCTTATAAAATTCAAATAATTAATCAAGAAATCACATTTATTTCAACATTTATTAACTTAATAGAATTTAGTAATATTTTTTTTTTTTTTGCTACTTTCCGATCTAGTGGAAGTCTTACCTGCTGGTGGCATTCTTCAGATTCCTCCACTGTTAAAAAATTTCACTGCGGATGACTTCTTTGCTGGAAAAGATCCTCCAGGTCTCAACATCACAGACCCGGTGACAAAAAAAGACTGCACAGAAAAACTGTACATCACACACCACTACCAAAACTGTTGAACAGAGAAAAAGAAAAGCGAAAAACGGATTTCTCACGATCTCTTGCAGCACAAGTTCATAGAGTCCCATTGAACTGCCATTGCGGGACAATGGAAAAACTTTTCCCCAGAAACCGCATTTACCTTGAGCACGCTTCATTATATCCTTTATTCACGTTTATTTATTATTGTTATTGTTATTTACACCCCCCGATTTCTAATTTTTTCACATTTTATGATATTCTGTATAGAGCTTACTCCATAAAGACCATTAAAGCCCAGCCCGCTCTATTGCGGACGGTCGTATAAAATAATACGTTTATCGCGAAATTTCACTTAAAAATATTTGTTTAAAAAAAATCAGGAAAAATTCGAGAAACATTTTGGTATAAAAAGATTTGCAAAATTCTCCAAATTTGATTTTATAACTGTGTCCGCCATAGAAAGGTACGCGGACAAAGTCGATTTAAGCAGGTTGTCATGGCAACCGTTGTTTGATCGATAGGCAGAAGTCAGTTACACTGAATCGGGTACTGAAAAAATGTCTCGTATAACTTTTTGCACAGATTTAGATAAATCCGTAGTAACTGCGAATTTCGTCAAGCGAGGATGGGTTCCTGCAGGATCGGATGAAGACTGGAACTTCTACTGGTATTTAAATCTTATTATTTATAATATATAACATATAAATATTCACTAAAACATGTAAAGTAGTTAATTAAAAGATTTTTTTAATACTTTTAATTATGTTCTGAAAGGGCCAGTACTCAATCCTGCAGGAATTTATTTTCGGTGGACAGTAATTGTCGCTTGGGAGACTATCAGTAACTAATACTATTATTCTACAACTTATACATGTATAAATTAACAATATATAATCCTGCAGGATCATCAATCACTTCCCGAATCACTACGAACTGACTCGTAAGGATCTGATGGTGAAAAATATCAAACGATATCGTCGAGAACAAGACAAGGATCGGGAAAAGCAGGAAAAAGGTCAATTTACTCTGGATTTTCTCCCAGTCACTTTCGTGTTACCCGCAGACTATAATCTCTTTGCCGAAGAGTATCGAAGAGCTCCAAACAGCACGTGGATCATGAAACCCTGTGGAAGATCACAAGGCTCGGGAATCTTTTTAGTTACTAAAGTAACTCCAACACATAACTTAACACCCAGAAAACTTATTTAAGAGATTAATTAACGTAATTCCAGCTTTCAAGGATCAAGAAGTGGTCAACGAACGACACCAGCGCCAGAAACAATCCTGCGGGAGTATCTCAGTCTGGAGCACAGTCCGCAGTTTCTCGCGAATCTTACGTGATATCCAAATACATAGAGGATCCTTTACTCATTGGAGGCAAAAAGTTCGACTTGAGACTGTACGTTTTAGTGACTTCGTTTCGACCGTTACGGGCTTACCTGTTTCGTCGTGGGTTCTGTCGTTTCTGCACGGCTAAGTACGACCGCAGTGTTCATCAGATGGACAACATGCTGGTCCATTTGACTAACGTTGCCATTCAGAAACAAGGCGTAAGAATATTCATTAATTTTTCCTAAATGAAAAGTCCGGACAATCTGAAAAAAAAATCCAATTAGAAATAATGTGTCGAGTAAACAATATTATGAAATCGTCTGCTGTAATTTGATCACGTGAGCGGCAAGAGCCAATCAGACCGCGTGCCTTCTTGCCGACGTTGCCATGTTTCGTTTCATACTTTAATTGATTCTAGCGACTAAACGGTAGAAAATCGAGATAGGGACACTATATATATTCGGAAGCAGCGTAAAAAGTTCTACAATATATGTTATTCTACAAGTTGTCCAGAGTTGCCCTTTAATTTTACTAATATTTGTCCTAAGTGTTTTTGGTAAATAGGAAGATTACAATCCGCACCACGGCGGTAAGTGGAGTGTTGACGATCTTCTATTGTACATTTCGAGTCTGCGAGGTTGCCAAGCTGCTGAAAATCTCTGGCACGAAATTTGCTGGGTTATTGGTAAATCATCATTAATTTTCAACAGCATTAATTCTCAAAAATAAAATGAATTATAATTTTGTGTTACAGGACATTCACTGAAAGCTGTAGCTCCGATGATGTTGAGCGATCCGCATTGCTTTGAATGCTATGGCTACGATATTATAATCGATTCTAATCTAAAACCATGGCTAATCGAGGTAATTACACACATTCAGATCTAATTAGTTTATTTTTTATTTTTTTTGAGACGGTAAATAGGTAAATGCTTCACCATCTTTGTCCACAACTACAGCTACGGATCATTTCTTGAAGCTGAGTTTGATTGACGCTGTTTTGAAAGTGGTTTTGCCCCAGATGGCATTCCAAAGTACTGAATTATATTAATTTTAACATTTTAAAACTGTTTTACGTGTAATAATTTAATTGTGTTTAGTGCCAAATGGAATAAAAGGCCATCTACCGACGCTCTGAAGGACTGGATTGTTCTTATCGACGAAGACGTTAAGAAGAATTCAAAAAAGACCGCGCAAAAACCAGCCAATAAAAAGAAGGAAACCAGCAATCCTTAATTATAAAATTCATAATTCAAAATTTGTATTATTAACTAAAAATTTATTGTTCTCTAGAATGAATAATACATAAAATGTTCATTTGGTCTTTAATGACCATTCAAAATATAGGTCTCGAGCCAAAAAAATCACTGAAGGTCAGCCTCTCTACAACGGACAGCTGAATTAACAACTGTTTTCTAAAATCCAGGCTTTTCAACTATTCCGAAAAATGAGAAAAAAATAGTCTAGCACTTTGATCTAAACAAAACTTCAAAATCTTTCGAAATTGATTTAATAATAGTGTCCGCTATGGAGAGGGCCGCGATAGTACATTAAGTTGTCGCTAGAGGCGCTGTGATCATTTGAATTTGGCGCCTTTCGCGCGGAGCCTCAGGAATCCGTTGCGAGCAGACGGTTCTTTTCGAGAGACAACCAACCACCGGCCAGCACGCGCTTTCTGCTGCTCCCGACTTTCTAGAATTTTTACTCGTTTACTCTGAATTAACAGTAAAACTTTTTCAAAATGTTTTGGGGTAAGACATCTTATAATTATCTATCAATATTCAGTTTTTATATTTTGTGGTTTTTTCAACTTTTAAACCGACTAACTTTCCAACGGTCTAAACCCACGTGGTGTCAGGCATTGACTGTTACAAGACGCCATTGTGGAAACAAAATTATTTTATTGCCCAAATCGATTCCGTGATATGGTACTTATTGTAAATTTTGTTTAGGACTCGTCTTGGAACCCGGCAAGAAGTACACGCAGACTGTCGAACAGTCTTTCCACATCTCGATGGCTGCTGTCGAGCCAACCACTGCGACCAGTAACAAGACATTATTCATAATTTCCGGAATATTTACTAATGTTCTTTGTTCCTTCCAGATGATATTAACTCTGTTGTCGTCTCGTACGAGGACGAGGAATACTTCCTGTGCTCGCTTTCCAAGAACGTTTTACAGCAGACGTTGGATTTGAATTTCATGGAAGGCACCTCCGTTTCTTTCCACACAGTCGGAGGAAAAGCTAAGATCCACTTGACTGGGTAACTATTCACTTCGTCTTCAACATTTTCATCTCGTAACGCAAAACACTTTGTAGTTACGTTCTTCCCGACGAAAACGAGGAAGATGGCTTTGGCGATTTCGAAGAGGGCGAAGAGGAAATGATGGACGAGAGTGCCGACGAAATGGGCGCTGAAGAGGGAGAAGAGGAGGAAGGCGAGGAAGAAGAAGAGGAAGAAGCCCCCGTCAAGCCTGGAAAACGCAAACTGGAAGGTACAATACTCAGATCTGGACTGAACGATCCAGTTTTAATGTTTTGTTTATTTGCAGACAAAAAGAAACCAAAAGTCGAGGAACCAGTAGCCGTAAGTTGTGTTCAGTCTATTGATTTTATTGAGTATTTTTTAATATTTTGTATTAAAAGGTTGAATCACCAGCCAAGAAAGCCAAGAAGGACAAGAAGAAGCAGCAGAAGGAAGGTGCCGCAGGTACCAAATTGAATTATTCAAACGGTCTTACCACTTTCATTTTCCCCTTTTCCATTATCTTTCCCTTTTTCCCCTCCTTGCTAGAATGTAAGCCCCTACTTCCATATTTTCCCCTCTTCCCTTATTTTCCCCTTTTTCCCCTCACTGCTAGAATATAAGCCCCTGCTTCCAGACTTTCCCCTCTTCCCTGATTGTTCCCTTTCTCCCTTCCATACTAGAATATAAGGCTGTACCTCCAGATTTCCCTTTTCCCTCTTCCCTTATTTCTCCCCTTTTAGACCCCATTGTTCCCTTTTCCAGGGAATTTCCCTGCAAAGTGGAAACAATGTATTCAAAATATTTCGTGACCTAATTGTTGAATATATATATATATATTTTTTTTTTTGCAGGACAGCAGGAAGCTGGAGCTAAGGCTGAAAAGACCAATGTAAATGTAATTGACAACTAGATCTCTATGCTTCCATACATTTACATTATATTTATTATTAACATTGCGCTTTGATTTTACAGGGAAGCCCCGCTGCCCAGAAATCCACAGCTGCTACACCATGTAAGACTCAAATAATATTTAATTGGTTAAATTTGTCATTAATTATTATTTTAATTTAATGCAGCTCCCAAGAAGCGCAAGCTGGCCGGAGGACTCCTTGTCGAAGACGTGAAAGAAGGCAATGGGAACGAAGCAAAGAAGGGCAAGAACGTAAGCTGCGAAAATCCTAAAACATCAAGCCAGTTAGTTGTTACTTACTTTTATGAATAATTTGATTCCAGGTCTCTGTTTACTACACGGGAAGGCTTCAGAGCAACAACAAGGAGTTTGACAAGACTGTCAAGGGCCCTGGCTTCAAGTTCCGCCTTGGAGCGGGTGAGGTTATCAAGGGATGGGACTTGGGAGTCGAGGGAATGAAAGTCGGAGGAAAGAGGAAGCTTACCATCCCTGCACACCTCGCGTAAGCTGACTTACTTGCTTTTCAACAACTCTTCCCTAGTGAAAATTCACCATAGTTTTCCTTTACTGCACTATTGTTCTACTTGGTTTGAACATCATTTACACTAATGTCATGTTTTATTATTAGTTATGGACCTAGAGGAGCTCCCCCAGCTATCCCGCCCAACAGCACGCTGGTCTTTGATGTCGAACTGAAGGGTGTCCATTAAACAAAATTTCTAACGCCATCTTCTTTTGAATGAAAGGCCCATCAAACGTCAAAATTTTCCTTTTTTTCCATTGGATCAAGTGATTTGTTTTTTAATTTCACCTTCCCATGTACTTGGCAATACACGAAACGATGTAATGCTCCTAATGCTTTTGATTGACTGTTGCGAACGCTACGAAGGTATTAACGGGAAACTATTGAGCACCGACTGATGACAAAGATATCTGTGGACTGTGGGTAAGTTGTCACACACCTTCGTTCAATTCTCACTATGCGTACTTTACATTTTACCAGTAATAAATCTGGAAAACGTTCTCTAAACCCGTTCAACAAAGAAGTAAACTGTTGTGACGGGGATGAAGAGTCTTACACGAAATATTCTGAATTGCAGGAAATGGTGTAACTGAAAACCAAAATGAATGCGCCAAGTCATACGAAAATAAAATATTGTAGCCTAAGTTGTATTGCAATTTGCACTGTTCGGTTATAAAAGTAATGTAATAAATAATAGTAGTGCTTAAGGCGATTTTCCAGGGTGGAAGAAGAAGAATCTACTGAAGAACAGGAAAACTATGAAGAAAATGAGGAAGGCTGTGTTGAAGAAGAGGAAAGAAAAAGAAAAACGTAAAAAAAACCAATGATGAACTTTCTTCATAAACTAAATTGAAAACTGTTTTCAAAGGAATTGACGCGGAATAAGACAACGAATGTGTCGATGTAATATTTACAGAAATAATCAAACTGCAACTAGTCGCCACCAGAGGCGCTGCGATAGTTCAAATTTCGCGCCTTCCAGGAACCCTAAGGCGCGAACGACTCAAAATCAAATCGACAAGTAAACAAACCACAGATCATCACGAGGTTTGGCCGCTCTCGTGGGCTTTCAAGAATTGTGTTATTTTCAACGCTAACTCAACGCTGAAACTTTTTCAAGGTGTCTTGTAGTAAGTCGAATACTTTTCTCTTTGCTGCCAATTTATTAAATTTGGATTCCGTTGTGTACTTTTATTAATGTACTCGGGAACTACCAACGTTGTTTAAACGGCATTGGCAGTGATGTCAGCGATCCTGGCGGCCACTTTTACGATTTATTTGAGAATGTCCCAAGAATTTCGGTAGATGCCGCTGTAGGAAAATGCGCGAAAAAATTTTCGAATACAGAAATATTTCTAGGAAAATGGGAATTGCTGCAAACTAAAACCAGGAAACCAGAATATCACAAAAATTCATTGTAATTTGTATGAACTTGGCAGTTATTTTCTAATAAAAAATTCCCAAACTTTGAAGGTGACGACCCGCGTTTTCTGCTACCTTGTAGAATTTCACACCGAAACTGAGTTCAGGACTTTTAGCAGAGATAGCATTGGATGATTGTTTATTCAATCGTTCAGTTTATTATTCCAAGTTTATTGACTAAAGCTTTCCGTGTTCATTGTTTTGTAGAACCCGTCTCAAAACCTGGATTAGCGGGAGGCCCTCACGCAGCATGGAAAACGCAGTTCACATTTCGATGACCAATAGGGGAACATCTGTTGCAACCGGTACTGAAGAACAATAACCATAACTACAATTTTTTACTGACAAGCATGGTTCACTTTTGTGTAGGAAACGTTACTGGTGTGGTCGTCTCGTGTGGGAATGAAAAGCGCGGCATCTCCGTGAATATCGCACAGTCAAGTTCGAACTCCAGGCACGGAAGCTCTATTTCTGTTCACAGTGTTGGCAGAAGAACTAACATTGACTTGTCTGGGTAACTTACTGTCAGTAGTTTTTAACAGTATCGCCCTTTGAAACATCAAATCTTTTCTATAGAAACGTGCATGCTGGAGAGAACGAGAAAGACGAGGAAGGTGAGTGGGATGAAGAGGGCGAGTGGGAGGAAGAAGGTGGTTGGGATGAAGAGGGTGAAGAAGAAGAGTGGGATGAAGAGGGCGAGTGGGATGAAGAAGGTGATTGGGATGAAGGAGGTGAGTCGGATGAAGAAGTTGAGGAAGGTCTAGAAGATGATGATGAAGGTGTGGTAGACATTACGGCAGACGAGTTTTACGACGAATTTGGTATTAAAGAGGATGAAGACGAGGAAGATGAAGATGACGAGGAAGTTGAAGTAAAAACAATGGAGATGGAAACAATGAGACTGAGAAATGGTACAACGCAAATGGCAATGAAGAGAGTGAAGACCAGGACGGTGAAGAAGGTGGTGAAGAAGAGGAAAGTATAGACATGGTGGAGATTCTCCTAAGTGTAGTTGTCTGTTGTCTGTCTGTCTGTCTGTGTGTTGGTTTTCTATTACTTTTCCAGGTTGAGAGTTACGCTGATGGAGACTGAACTTTTTTTGCTGATTTTTTTTTGTCTGAATTATTGCCTGTCTGATTTTGGAGTTGGAGGTGTAGTCTCCAGTGTCTTGCATTTGGTTACTCATTTGATTTAAGATTTTTTGTGTGCATTGATTTTCAGCGACTCGCTTTTTTCGTTTGTGAAATTTCTTGATTCGTGTAATGTATATTAAACCAGAAACTTGTATTGTTTTTTTTCTAAACTTTCAAAATACAAACACAGCTGAGTTGTTCTACCAATGTCTGGAAAGTTCGTGAGTATCCCATCCGTTGGTAAATGGGATAGGTGTGTATGTCCACTTCAGGTTTGATATTGGTTGTATCTGTTTGTAGCAAAATATTCCAGAAATCCATAGCGGAACACATAACTTGAAATCCAAAAGTTAATCAGGAAAAGATGTATCCAATATTATATTCATTAATATCTGTCTTGTATCTTAAGCGGCAGTTCAGAATGGTTTCTTTAATTTCAATCTGATTAAGGTAGGTTGCATTTTAATTGTAATTGAGTGTCTCACTTTTGAATACCTAACACCTAAAGCTTCCTACTGATTTTTAGTCAAGACATCCCGACTGAAAATTCTCATAGAGTACGTAGAATTTGGAACAGAGACTCAGTGAGGACTCAGTGAGAAACTCTAAAAAGTTGTGAGATCTCACTGAGTCTCGGTTCTAAATTCTACAAACTCTGTGAGAATTTTCAATCGGGATGGTCTTGAAGTTTCATCTGTTAGTCTTGCTCGGAAGAAGTGTTTGTTCCACTTGTTGTTTCGTTCTGTTTGCCGATTTTCCACGTATCATATATCTCATACAGGGTTCCCACCGACCTGGAAAACGGGGAAATCAGGGAAATGTCAGGGAATAAGATTTCAGTCAGTGAATGCAGGGAGATATCAGGGAATTGATAATAAATGGGGAAAAGGTCAGGGAATTTGAGTTGCCACTTCACTCAGTTTTTACTCAGTTTCAACTTACCATTGCTCAGCCTCTAATGAATAACTTCTAGAAAGTATAATGCGTTTAAAAAGACAGGGAAAAGTTGTCAGGGAAATCAGGGAAAAGTCAGGGAATTTCATTAAGATTTTCCAGTGGGAACCCTGTCATAGAACTTCCCCTTATTTGGGCTTTACTTTGATTTGAGATATTTCGATATTAACCAGCTCTTATTCACTTTTGTTGTACATATTGTGTTTTATTTCCTATGCTGTATTGCCCTGCTTCTGCTGGACGTATAAACGAAAAGGAAGGCTTAAGGTGTTAACCGGTTTTTCACGCGAATTATTTACTAAAACTTCAAATTAAATATTGGAATTGTTCTAACCAAGTTGGTATTTTGATATGGTACATCAACAGGGCGGGGTGAAAACAGTATTGGTATATGTATAATACTTTCCTTACAAGATTTTTTATAAGATCTTTGATATGAAATGGGTTAAAACACCTGATGTATCAGTGTTTGGATATATGGGCAACATCCCTGCAGGGAAACAACTCAGGCAAAGGGTAAACCACTGACCAGTACGAGCTTCAGGTTCTCTCTTGAAATTTCAAGTATTTTTCATATTTTCGATCCTGAAAGCAGATTATGGGAACCTGTTTCACGATGTGTTTTAGTAAGTCATCGTAGACGAATGAACTACTTAACCTTTGCTGAAGTTTTTACGAAGGAAACGGAACACAGTTGAAGAAAGTTACGAAAAATTAACAATCTCCCTTCGACAACTTTGCATTAAATGAAGACATGAATTTTGCAGATTCTGTATTTACTGTAGTTCTGTGTTTCTTAGGGGCTCCGCCGCCTCTTGCTTATTGCCACCAGGATTGCGCCGCCGTTGCCCCCACCTCGTTACGGCACTTCTGGATTGAACCATACTGAACCGAAACCGAACCGTGGGCACCTCGTACTGAACCGTAATGAGCTGGAACCGAACCCTGGCCTCTATGAAATCAACCGTACTGAACGGAAACCGAACCGTGGCGACCGCTGGATAAACCGTACTGAATCGAAACTGAACCATGGCCTCTATGGAATCAAAGGCACTGAACCGAAACCGAACCGTAGTGACCGCGGGATGAACCATACTGAACCGGAACCGAACCGTGAATACCTCGGAATGAACCGTACTGAACCGAAACCGAACCGTGGTGATCGCTGGACGAACCGTGCTGAACCGAAGCCGAACCGTGGGCACTTCGTACTGAAGCGTACTGAACCGAAACCAAACCGTGGCGACCGCGGATAAACCGTACTGAACCGGGACCGTTATGGTTCACAAATGTTACAGAACTGGAACCAAATCCATCCATGCTTTCTCGTGAACCGGCCGTCGCTACTCCATACTCATTTGAAGAAGAAGTAGGATACGAAGGAAGAGTCGACTATTACGATGTAGTAGAAGAAGTAGTAGGCGAAGTAGAAGAAGAAGAAGAAGTAGGATACGAAGGAACAGTCGACTATTACGAAGAAGTAGGATACGAAGGAACAGTCGACTATTATGAAGAGTAGTAGAAGTAGTAATAGAAGAAGAAGTAGAGGAATATTATAAAAACTATGAAGAGTCCTACGAAGAAGAAGACGAAGAGGAGTAGCCACGAAGTAGTAGTGGCCTTTTACCAAGAAGAATAGGAATGTTACGAAGGCGAAGAAGAATAGGGACGCATAACTACCCAAGTAAAAATTTACTCTAGTGCACTATAGTAAAACTGTTCTATGTTGCAAAATACTAGAGTACCACACTGTAGTACCACACTTCAGTTGAAAATTATAGGGCTGCACTAAAGAAAAACTGTAGTAGAACTAGAGTGAACTATGTTGCGAAATACGAATCAAAGAGTACCACACCATAGTGCCACACCAAGAGTTGAAAATGATAGGGTTGCGCTAAAGTAAAACTATAGTGAACTATGTTGCAAAAGTACTCGAGTACCACAGTATAGTGCCACACTGTAGTTGAAAATGAGAGGGCTGCACTGAAGTAAAACTATAGTAAAACTATAGTGAACTATGTTGCAAAGTACTAGAGTACCACAGTATAGTGCCACACTGTAGTTGAAAATGAGAGGGCTGCACTAAAGAAAAACTATAGTGAAACTAGAGTGAACTATGTTGCAAAGTACTAGAGTACCACAGTATAGTGCCACACTGTAGTTGAAAATTATAGGGCTGCACTAAAGTAAAACTATAGTAAAACTAGAGTGAACTAGGTTGCAAAGTACTAGAGTTTACAGCTATAGTAAATTTTTACTTGGGTAGAAGGCAAGCCCCCTTCCTGTTTCTTCACTTTTCTGTGTTTCTTCGAGTTGCCTGTAATTCTTCCGATTTATTTAAATCTCATTGTCGGATATGCAGGCGTTAGCGCAGAGTTTTTATTTTACAATAACTTTACGTGTTGATTTTCTATTGTGTTAGTGTATTTTGTGATTAGCTCAGTTGCCATAAATATAGATTAGGACTATGTCGTATCTTGCATTAAAGGTTCAACTTATCTCTGAACTATATTCGGGGCTACATTTATATTTCATCAAGGGGGTCGAAAACTTCAATAATCTCCGTACATACAGGCCACGTTATCACCTGTTATCAACCTGTTATCTACGTGTTATCTCGTATCATCAAGTAAAGTTCGTTGCAGTTTTCCTCTGGAGTTCCGGACCTTCTCGGATTTTCCGATACGACTAGACGTAATTGTACTATTATGAATTTACTGGATTCACTCACGTCTTTTTTTAATTTAATAAATTATATTTAATATTTTAGATATTTATTCATTATATTTATATTTTATTAACATTATTATACGTAATAATTTACGTGTAATGAATTAGGTAGCTCTCAATTTTCACACTGTTTTAAAATTAGTACACATATCTGACGGTAGATGGCGTTCATATATTGCGCCATATTACGGGGGAAGGGAATTCCCCGACCTCTCAGCTGATCGCCAAAGTTGTTTTAAGTCCCTACCGTGTGCACGTTGTATTTTACCGCATGTTTTTGTTACTTGATTAACCACCGTTGAACAATAATCTCATTGTACAAGTGGAAAGATGGTTTATAAAGAAAGTTCAAATGCTAGATTATATAGAAAACCGTCCTTGTCTCGAAGCTGTTACGCGGAAGGTGCGGCGTTTCTTCTCGTGATTGCAGCATTCGCAACAGGTAATTTTTTTTCTTATTTCATTTATTAAAAGATATTTTACGAATTTTCTTTATTTCTAGTTTTAGTATTTCCCGGCAGTTCGCATGTGAATCAAAGTCCAAGTTTCCTTCTTCAAGGTAAGTCACTAGTTACTGAATGCGTTCATAGATGGCGTACGTAACGAAAAATACTGTATTTGATACTGATAACTAGATCACACATCCAAATTTCAGCTATACCAAACCTTTTACATTAAATTACAAACAATTAGTTATATTTGATTTTATTACTGAGATTGCAGTTTACCACGCACGTATAATTTTTAAATCTGACAGTCTAATGTATCGGATAAATTTATGAAGGTTAAATATATTAAAAATGGCATGCTAAGTGTCAATGGTCATACGACATAGGTACAACTGCCCAGTCCTTTCAAAGTACAGATGCCCCTGGTTTCCCCTTTTTTCCCTCCCTTATGGAAGGTGACTATCAAAATTTCCCTCTTCCCTTATTTTCGCCCTGCTTTCTCCCTATGGTTTTTCTAGATTTCCCTTTTCAGTTCCCATTTCCCTTTGTCAGGGGAATTCCCTCATAGGTGATTCGACGCTCTCTAGCGGCGCATATTGAAAATATAAACAAGCGTTGACATTTATGATTTTTTCCAGTTTAGTACGAGTAAATTGTTTGTTTATTCTGTTGTATAACTCTATTAAGTATACGTAAATGTATGTTGTTATCAACTCTAAGCAAGTTATATACTTTTGCCGTTGTACAAGGTTACAATAAGCGCCGCTAGATGTCTCTGCATATCGAAAACAAATTTGACAGCTTCGTTTTTCTTAATTAGCATTAAACTTTACTCGTAAATGCCTTTGAAACATTAAAAACTTTTAAGTGCTAGAAAAAGTTCTTAACACAAAAACAGAAAAGTATGTAATAGAATCGACAAAACAAGTCAGTAATAAACCAAAACAGACAGCCGAAGCCGTTGAGCGTTCCTGATAGTTGTTTCTATTAGTTTAGACTCGTTTAAAGTTTCTGAACCGAATAAAATGGCCAAAAGTCGCTAAAAGATCCTGTTTGATGAAAATAAGTGGCAAATATGACTCTGGTAGACTCAGAGGGTACGGGAAGTGCTTTCGACCCTCGTTCGGCCTCGTTTTGGCTCATGGATCGTTCCCGAGCCAAAAAATGTGGAACGCTTCACGATTTTGCGTGTCATCCTTTGCGCCCAGTGCCAGCGGTGGCTCGCGGGCCAATTCGGAACCATTCGGAACTTTTCGGAACCATTCGGAAAAAATCGGAAATATTTCGTTAATAGTTCATATTTTGGCACATAATTACATATGAAACTGTTCAGAATGAAAAGCTCTATCGATTTATATAATCAGATTTTTAAAAAATTCTATAAGAGAATTAAATATTAACGAAAAACGCCAAGATGGAACAATTCGGGATTTAATTGGCTTTACTTTAACATTTTCTCGTAATGTTGGGTATAAAAATGAAGATAATGAAAAAATAGACCCGTTTGTATACTTAATTTATGTTTTAAGTCGTCATATTATGGATAAATAGTGAAAAAAAAGTTGGTTAGATGGCGCTGACGTCGGACCAAAATTCGGAACCATGCGTCAAAAATTCGGAAATATTTCGCTGAAAATTTTATTTTCACAGCACAAGATACACATCAGAGTATCCGAAGTTAAAAACAGTATTATCCAACTGTAATAAAAACTCATCCAAGACAACGTAATAGTTTTACATAAAACCACACAATGGAACCATTCGAAATTATTTGCTTTATTTTCCGATTTCCATGAAACTTGGTGCATATGCAAAGAACACTGTGAAGTGGATATACTGGAGAAATTGGTATTCTTCTTCTGTTTAATTCTGAATCGGATAATTTAAAAGGATAATGAAAAACGAAGGAAATTTACAAAAAAAAACAATCTTGAAATTAAAAAAAACAATTAAGAAAACGGAAGCAATTAAAATATACAAACTTCAAAAGGTGGTTTAATTTGGAACAATTAAGCAGATCACAGTCCACTTTATTGGATCTCTAAAACACAAATAAACTTGACAAGAGAGACTACTCCTTTTCCTTTTTCCTCCTCTCCGACTCTTGTTTCTTTGTGAAAAGCCATTCTTCCAGTGTTTTAATTAACTAATTTAATCCTTTGGAAAAGAAAAAAAATAATTTAAAAAAATAGTTTTAAATTAAATGTCTCGAAATGTCCTGGGGCTATTTATGACGTCACTAAGCTCCTCCCTTTTCCTCCTTCTTCTTCCCCCTTCTTCCCCCTTTCCCCTCCCTTTTCCCCCAGGCGCCGCGCGGATCTTTCCCAGCTTCCATCTTGCCAGCTATGTTTTCCTCGTTTTTTAAGACATGTAATAGTCCGAAATTGGAAAAAAATGATTGTTGAATTCGCTTCTTTATTCTCTTCAGCTTCATATGCAATATTCCAAAAACTGTGAAAGTGAAAGCGCAGATAAGTCACTTTGGGTTTTTGGTTTTCCCTACGAGGGGCCTCTGTTTTCCCATTTTTTCCTTCGTCCGGTACAACTTAATTTCCCTTTTTCCCCCTTTTAAGGTGTCTATTTTCGTTCCCTTTTCCCGTTTTGCATAAGAGCTCGAAATCCTACTTCAGCCGTATACTGCTGAAATGTACATGTTTATACTAGGAAGTTTCCGTTTTCTGTTTCCTCTTCATTTTTCATTTTGAGACCTCATTTTCCCTTTTTAAGGGAATTCCCCTGCAAGATGAAAGCAGTGCCCGGAAGCCAGGCTACGCCGGATCCAGTCAGTACTTCGATGGGTGACCGCCTGGGAACACTGGGTGCTACTTTTTCCCCTTTTCCCTTTTTCCCTTTTTTCCCTTTTTCCCTTTTCCCCTTTTTCCCCTTTTCCCCTTTTCCCCCTTTTTTCCATTTTCTCCCTTGTACGTTGCAGAATCCCAATCTTCTTACACTTACTTAGGTTATCTCAAATAATATTAATAAGTAACAGTAAAAATAACTTAAATTAATAATTTCATTTACATGAAATAAACTTGAATTTACATTGCTTACATTAGATATACCTAAAGGTACTATTATCATGGAGACAGTCAAATTACAATTTATAACTTGATTTTAGTTGTATCCACATACTAATTTTCTCTCTTTTTTTTTCCAAGTGGGACTAGTGCTATGGTTCGGGCTGATTTTGATTGTTGGCGAGCTGCTGCGACGCGTTTGTCTCCTGTTCGAAGAGTCTCGACACTTATCGCAGCGCTACGACAGCGACTTACGATTTCTGCTACGTTCTGTTTTCCATTATCCGCTGGCAGCTGCATTTCTTATCATTTTTGACATTTTAGGACTTTTGCTCGTAAGCGTCAAATAAAGAGAACCACTAATAATAGCAGTCCAGTAATGTAGTTTACTTTTACTTTGCGTCTCTAGTGTCGGGAAGCTGAACTGTTACTGTGGAATGAGATTTCGACTCACCGAAACCTAGGCTGTGGGATCGTTGCGCTTTATCTGCTCTTCCACCTGATTGCGAGAATCCAAGAGAATCCTGTGGACTGGAACCGGGTATTGGAGAACAACCCGCTATCTGTTGGTCAGGGACTTGCTTACGCCTACTACTACGGCTACCTGAAGATCGTGCTACCGCAACATAAGACGGACAATGGCCTGGTTAAAAGTATAGTGTAACTTTCTAGCTTGAAATGCACAAAACCTATTGAACAAATTATGTTCAGTCCAATAATAAACATGTTTAACTATATTGCTTTTGTTTTTATAGGTTTCGGGAACGTGCCGAAGATTTTAGCTGCAGAGTAACGAAGGGGTAACCTCTGAATAATACATATTTTTATTCATCATTAGTTATTATTATTATTATTGTTAAATCATTAATGAATACGAATTCGTATAGTTTAAAAGCATATTACTTTGAATAATTGAGTAACGCGCCCACGTAAAAATGAGTCCGAGCAATGGTCTTTTGTACCGTGCAAAACACTGTAGAAAGGCACTGTTACAGTGCCTTTTATTAGTTTCTCAGTTTCTTTTTGGATTGGTTTCCACAGTTGTCTGCATCACTAAGTTTGAACTACCTAGTTCAAGGCAACCAAAAACACACCTCAAAAGGCACCGTCATTTTGATGTGGGTGATGGTCAGTTTAATTAATATCTATAAACAATATCTATCAGAAAACTATAGATATAAACAATATCTATTAAGAAATTAAACATATAGGGATATTATATACAGTCTCTTTTTAGTCTGAACGACCGTTTGGTTTTGAAAAAACTGCTCATCGTGATTCCGGAATCGTGCTACTGTACGCCTGATTTCCAGTCCATGGACCCTGGAGCCATTGAAAGATCAGGCGTAATTACTACTACTACTACTACTGCCGCCACTACTGCTACTGCTGCTACTACTACTGCTAATACTACTACTACTACTACTGCTGTTATTTGATCAGTTTTTGCCTTTGTCTAGAAAATGGAGGACATTTGTTTCTCGCGAGCTGGAATGGCGAGTCGTCCGTACCCCGTCTACGTGTACCGCATAAACGATCCACTAGACAAGCAAACACCCATTTACGTCCCGCTGGACATGCCTTCACTGTTGCTGACACTCCTGGAAATGAACTCCGTAGGAAGCAGCAGGATCGGTAATAGTTTCAACTACTTAATTACTAGTAATTTGATTTTTATTAAATTTATTCTTATTTGTTTGAAATTTGGTTTAACTTCAATTACTTAACTAACAATTTAATAGTTTAGTCTGTTAGTTTATTTATCTAAATCAGGAATTAAAATTGCTTACTATGTTATTATATTATTAGATTCATATATTTTGATATTGATATATTGATATTATATGTTGTTATATATTAGACTTAACGAACCACAATTTTCAGTTAACTAAACTTGAATAAATTTAATTAATTTATTTAAGAGTTAATGAAATACAAAATTAATTTACATAGATATTTCGTTCGATTTACAGTTAGCATAATGAATTCGTTAAATAATGGTAAATAATATATATACAAGTTTGATAAAGATAATGATATAACTAGTCTACTTCTAGTATTTATGGTTAAATTATTAAATACTGTAATAAATTATACTTAAATACAAATTCAGTTTTTCTTTTATCATTCTGATAAGTTTTAATAAGATATTATGAAACTAAATAAATTAATTGAATTTTTACTGTTTTTTTTTTCACCTTTTTGCAGCGTTGAGTCGAGAAGAGAAATTCGTTCAGCTCGATTGCTTCGTGACTGTGTTGAAAGCGCTCCTCGACGAAGACCCCGCTTGTCGGGATCAGTACGAAATCCTCTATTACAAAGGTATAGCTTAACGGAATAAAAAAATAGTTTTATTCATAAAATTTTGTTAGTTTTTGTACTCGAAAAATCTGGATTGTTATTGTCAGTCAGTACTATTAGTAGTATTACAATTATTATTATTGCTATTGCTACTACTACTACCATCAATGTTGTTATTGTTGCTGCTACTGGTACGACTATCCCTAATACCAACTACTACCACCTATGCTAGTACTACTACAACGACAACTACTATTACTATTAGTACTAATTTTATTCTTATTATTACAACTACCACTACTACTGTTACTGCTACTACTACTGTAAGTAATACTTCTATATTACTACTAGTACTATTACTATTGTTATAACTAGTACTACTATTTATAATACTTTTATTACTATTACTACTACTACTACCACTAATACAGCAGCAGCAGCAATAACTTCCATTGCTAGTACTATTACTACTACTTTTATTACTATTACTAGTATTATAAGTGCGATTCATATAAGTGCTTTTTATATTACAGACATAGACGAAAGTGGTAACCCTGTCAAAGTGGGAGAGCTAATCTGGAACCATTTCCAGAACAGAGTGGAGTGTCCCTCTCTTCCTTGGAAAGTTGCTATTGGTACTATTACTAATGCTACTGCTACTAGTACTCCTACTACTACTATACTATCACTACTACTCCTACTGCTACAACTGTTGCTGTACTGTTACTGCTAGTGCTTCTACTACTAAGTAGTAATAATTTGTGTTTACTCAAACTACAGGCCATATGGGATGAAAATGAAAAGCAGCAGGCAGCTCGATTTTGGAACCAGCAGCCCAAGTGGATCGAAAATTTTGCCGTAACCAGTGTTATCGCCTTTTGCGGTTCTTTTGAAGACACAGTTTTGCCATTTACAGACATGGAACAAATAAACTTGCATACATATGTTACAGGCGCATTTGTACAATGTTTTCAACACACTTCTATTTGTTAGGAAAATAATTTTAACCTATGTTTCTTTTTTAATAAACAGTGAAACAATCACTTATTTATGTTGCACTGATTGTATTGATTTTATTTGCAAGAAATAAATTTGCAACAACAAATTGCAAGGTATGACCGCTAGGTGGCGTTTAGTTTCAGGCGCTTACACGTGGTCTGACTCGTTTACTAACGCCCAGCGTCCAGCATCGCGTTTCTTTTGGGCAAAATCCTCGCTAACAGTTAAAAAGGTCGTTTTTCTTACAGTAAAGTTTGCTGTATCACACATATTAGTAACAGTGTTGCCACTAACTAACTTTTCAGTGGCCCCTTTTTTCCCTCTTCCCCCATTTTCCCCTTTTCCCTCCGTACTAGAATGCAAGGGTGTACTTCCAGATTTTCCCTCTTCCCTTGTTTTTCCCTTTTGAGATGGCATTTTCTCTTTTTCAGGGAATTTCCCCCTAAAGTGGAAACAATGATGTAATTTACATTAACCCTTTCAAGTGCGTAGTGCATTTCTTTTGACTTTACCATGATTTGGTCGCCAGTAAATAAACTTAAACTAATTTTAAATTTAAAAGCGGCCATGGTAGCTCTGCTGCTAGAATCGAGTCTCTCAAGTGTTACGGATCTACACTTGGTTATTTGAATACGAAATGTGATTAAGGCTTATTCATTACTTTTCATAACTTTTCACTCAGTAGTTTTCTTGAACCCTCTGAATGCTTTCATTAGCGAGATTTGCTTGAGAAATAAGGTGACTGCGGCTGTCCACAAACTGATAACTGAACTTAAACCACGTTCACACTTCATACTGTACTGGAATAAGTTCAGGAAAAGTGATCTCTTTACGAGATAGTATGTTCTGGATTAGTAACTTATCCTGGAACAATTCGTGCTGTGTGAACATAGTGTAGTGAAGAAAGTCCATTATTCAGTCATTATGCTCCCAAACACATTCATGATTACGGGTTACTTTTTACATAGTGTTTAACACGAATCCTTTCGTTGAGATAACCTTACTTTCTCCAAATTTACTTAATCGTTAAGACAATTACTACTTTTACCAGTGGCCCTTCGGTTATAATTTGATGAAATGTTTAAAAAACTAACTTAAATACACTTAAACTTACATAATTATGTAATAAAATCCCAGCAGAAAATTAAGGATAGTTTCAGGACCCTGAAAATATCCTGAAAAGCACATTTTCAGGATGCCAATCAGGACTTTGAGTGCAGTGAAATTGGCCTACTCCCAGGGTGTTTAAGACTCTGACATTGGAATGCCTGAATAATACATGTTCAGGGTATTTAACAGGGTCCTGAGAAAAACGCTTTTCAGGATACTTAATGGTGCCCTCACTAATCAGGATTCACAATTCTCAACACAATTTTTTTTACTCATCCACAATCGGACGTGGTTCAGGATATTCAGGATATGTTACGGATATTGTTCAGGATGTAGCCAACATCCTTATTTTTCCGCTGGGATATCTTATACCTACATTGCTATTCATCTCATTATTATCATATTACTTATGTGTTATGGTACAATAAACACTGATGCTTAAAATAATTCAGAAGTTAAGAAAAAAATTTCTTGTTCTTACAAGGTTTCTTGCAAGTTCATAATCACAAGGACTGCTATTATTTCTATATATTCTGGACGTCATACGTGATTTAAAAAATATTCACTTTCCATAATATATAAAAGTTGAAAATATCTGTTTATTCAAACATAGATTGTGGTCTATGACATAAATACAATAGAATTTTTTAAAGAAAAGTCATGGAATGGCTTTAGTTCTTCTTGTAAGCGGGCTGGGGATAAGCTGCTGGTTCCTCGAGACGGGGAAGCTTGGCGATGGCCTCGGCAATTTCAGCGGGAATCGGTGGTGGAGTGGGCAGGTGGTCACCCTGGGGTCTGAATCCAGCTTCATCGGCAACCCAGGTGAGGGTGATCTTCTGACCTTCGGGGGAGATGTAGTAAGTGGAGCCCTGGTTGGTGTTGCCAGACTCGTAGCCGGCTACTTGTTTCTGGGCCACGGCTTCGTCGCGGGTCGTTCCGTCGGATCCAGCATAGCTTCAAACCACATAAGGTCATTAATAAGTTGTAATTTAATTTTACGTGTTTATAATTACCTCCAGCGTCCACTTCCATCGGGATTGCGGACATCAGACTGGCTAACAATGGTGATTTCGGGTTTCTTGTACTCGGTGGGGACAGCAGCGGCAACAGCCAAGAAAGCGGCAACCAAAAACTAAAACATAATTCACTAATTAAATAACTATTTCATAGCAAATGTAAATAAAAGATGTAAATTAAATCCCAGAAAACGTAAGTCCGAATTTTAGAGCTAAAATCTTGATTCTGGAATCAAAAATTCAATACTGAAAACTTGAAAACGAGATTGCTGTAACTCACCAGCTTCATTGTTGTTGTGTTGTTGGGAATCGTAGACCAAGTGTGGTTTCGGTGGTTTCTTCTTCGACTTTTATAGGCCGTCCACACTCGAGGAGAAATCACAAGAAATGATTCAACACACTTCGGGACGGTCCTATCTCTCGCCTTATCTTTTCAAAAGAGAAAACTAATGATTCTAACTTTGTAACAGCCTGCAGGTAACAACCGAAAGTGAATGGTGATGTATATTTTTTTGCTCTCCTTGACCTCCTCCACCTTCTAGTTGCCCATCTCGACTGATGATAACATCTTCCACGCAGGATTCGAGCAGCATGCTGTTGAGTAGGTATCTGGAAAAAATGGACCCCGAGAAAAATGTCACTGAAGATGTAAAAAATAGGTTAGACCCTGCCAATCGAGTAGGCCTATGGAAGATCCATTGTAGGGCTGAGGTGGGGATGAGGAGGGCTCGGACTGAGGGTGAAATCAAGTTAGGTTAGCTGAGGTAAGGTATAGTAACTTTTACTACAGCAGACAGAGAAGGGTCCATTTTGGGGGGTCCATTCCGCCCAGGATTCGTTGAGTACGCCTACGAATAGCTTGCAGTGAACCATACACACCTGGGACAAAGTGAACATCTTATTAGACGTTTGTAGAATTATTTGTTTTATATACTTAATGAACATCACGTAATCGAATATATACTCATGAAAACAATAGTTTTGGATTTTAGTAATTAACAAACCACTAAGTGGCATTTCCATTCTTATTATAGATTTGTGTGTAACCACTAGCTTGTTTGATGACTGAATAGATGGGAGTAAAGATTCAGGTGTGATGGGGCGGTTACTTAAATTTATATTCAAATAATAAAGCAACATTTTCTTATTAGAATTGATCAGTATTCATTTACCTATTATTCCTATTTTCCATGTTTATTATTGATACTAGAATTAATGTATGAGAGACACTATTAGCATTATTTATTTTCTGCGTACTACTAGTTACCTTATTTCGTCATTTTGACCTGCAATTCTGATTTTTTTCGTTTAACTGTTTTGATAGAACTTTTTGCACTTTTCTTTTTGGCTTTGAATTAACCGCCAGAGGTCATCCATGCCCTCGCATAATCAGACCCGAAATGCAGTGTCTGATTAAAGGCAATTTATTCCATGTAATTTCCTCGCGAAACCTTTCGTAGCGACAGTAAAACTTTCTCTGAATTTACCTCGATCAGTATAGCGGCAGTTTACAAGTAATAGAACGGGATATCTTACTTTAGTTACTATAATATATTGAATAAGTGTAATAACGTTACACGGTTACTGAAACAACGTATAAGAAAAGTTTTTTTAGTTTGCTAACAAGCGTCATTTAGGTAAGTGTATATTTCAGGTTTCCTGTACTCGTTGGTTTACAAAAACTTTTCCAGTCCAAATTTATCTCGGATAAAAACTTCTCGTGATTTTTAAACAACAGTACTCAAATTAAGAATAACAGAAAATAGTTTTAAGTAAAACTTATCTTTAAATGTTTAAAAACTGATCAAGAACATGAAACGTTACCACGGAGAAAGAACAAACGTTTTTTCCGTATCACAGCGGGCATTCAGTCGCTTGCTGCTGTTCTACAAAACCTTCAAAATGCCTTAGCAAAAACCAACTGATCTGAAGTGTAGTTAACTTAAAAATCAGATAAGAGTAGAGAAATTGTCTTAAAATTACTCTTAAAAGGTTTATTTAGACATATAGCTTGCACTCTATAGAATAAATACAATATAGAAATTGCATAGAACAGTCGCGTATAGTAGCTTTAGTTCTTCTTGTAAGCGGGCTGGGGATAGGCTGCTGGTTCCTCGAGACGGGGAAGCTTGGCGATGGCTTCGGCGATTTCAGCGGGGATTGGTGGTGGAGTGGGCAAGTGATCACCCTGGGGTCTGAATCCGGCTTCATCGGCAACCCAGGTGAGGGTGATCTTCTGACCTTCGGGGGAGATGTAGTAAGTGGATCCCTGGTTGGTGTTGCCAGACTCGTAGCCGGCCACTTGTTTCTGGGCCACAGCTTCGTCGCGGGTCGTTCCATCGGATCCAGCATAGCTTCACACAGCACAAAGTCATAAAGTTATAATACTATTTTAAACTTTTAAAATTACCTCCAGCGTGCGCTTCCATCGGGATTGCGAACATCAGACTGGCTAACAATGGTGATTTCAGGTTTCTTGTACTCGGTGGGGACAGCAGCGGCGACAGCCAAGAGAGCAGCAATCAAAAACTATTATGTCAAACATAACTTATTAATTGACTTTAACTAAAGCTTTCGTGTAGCTTAAAAAAGAACCAAATTCTTGAAATGATAAGAATCATCAAATACAGGTTCAAGTTAAGTTTAAACAAGAGAGAGCCATTCCCAAAGCTCATAACGAAATCAAATAAACTCTGAAAATACGACTTAATAGGTTCTTTTCTAACCGCTCAGCTGAAATCTACCGTTATAGAACAAATATTAAAGTTTACAACTCACCAGCTTCATTGTTGTTGGGTTGTCGAGAGTTGTAGACCAAGTGTGGTTTCAGTGGTTTCTTCTTTGCTTTTTATAGGCCGTCCGCGGTGCAAGAGAAATCATAGGAGATTGGATAGGTTCTCTTATACTTTTTCTTTTAAGATAAAGAGAAAACGATTGTTGTGACTGGACGGTAACGACCTGCAGGCAACAACCGAAAGTGAATGCATGATCTCGCCGGTTTCCATCTTTTCCTAGTCATACCAACAAATCCCTCGGTTTCCCACTAATGATGGCGTTTTGAAACGTACTAGTGCTTCTGCAAACTTAGACCATTAGTTACGGTAATTGGTGGACAAATACGTATATTCAGATAACCACCACTGCGCGCTTCACGTATTGATAGTTAATCAGTTTACACTACGATTGGTATAGGAAAATATCGTTCAGAATCAAGACAAAAAGACATCGGTAAGAGGGAATTTTCTTTGCCTCATTCCGCACTGTCCCCTACCGCAAACGACGGCAAAGTTCACCACATTACTCGCCATCCTTTGAAAGGAACCTCCCGCCCCTCCATATTCGAAAGGCAGATTGCCCGCTCCGCCGTTGCCGTTCAGAGTTATAGTCAGAATCTCCACCCACCCAAGAACTGGCAACGGTTTTAGTTTCTTACAAATGAACGGATAAATGAAACCCGGAGAAAAGACATAGGCTACGGCGGAAAAGAAACCAAAAGAAATTTATGAGTACGACTGTAAATTGTATGTGGTGTGTCACTGTAGGTATGTGTGACTATGTGTTATTGCCGTGTGCACAATTCGTGTTTGGCGCGTAGTGCACATGAACCTGGAGTTCACTAAGATTTAGGGTACCCATTCTTCATCCAACATTTCTGGTCTTTTTGGCGTAGGGGGCTAAATCCTACGTACCGGTTCTAGAGGCGTACACGTACGCCCAAAAAACTATGAGCGCTTTTTTGTAATCGATATATTTGCATAGTGATTTTTGTTTAACTTTTTTTTTAATGATCACGTAAATCTGAGGAGTACGCAGTCTGTCTGATGAGTAGGGCAAATGTTTCCCTATCTCTTGCATAGGTTTTATCTGTTTGCTCTAATTTTTTTTTTTTAAATAAACAGAATAAGGAAAGTCATGCTGGTATAATGCGTAGCCGGATGATGCCTGGGTCGTTTAGACATTCACAAATTATATTAGAATTTATCTCCCCTAAGAGCCTGTACGAAGTGTCGACTTGTCCGTATGAGTCCCTGGAATTCTCCGTACTCGATGTTTTCATGGAGAGAAGTACGAGCGTTGGACAAAGCTACAACATTATAAGGTGTAAAATAACCTCTCCAGAATCTTTTGGGAATCTCCCCGGGAAATACGATACGCCACAGTGAGACCCTTCCGAGCAAACCGAGCCAACAATGCTTTGCCATAGCGAACCAAGGACCACGTTGCCCAATCGCCCTGGTATGGTACAAACGATAGCGTCAACCCTTGTACCAAGACCTCGTGCATGGTCTCATGCAGTTTATGCAGCCATGGCTCTCGTGCGTTTCTTATGGGGTAAAACTCGTATAAAAGGGCTCCAAACCTTATTCTCGGGGCCTCTGTTTCGTTCAAACTTTGCTGCGATCAAGACTCGGTACCGAGTACTACTAGATCCATCCCCAGAGTTCCTCAAGTGTCGCGCTTTGTCTACTGTGTTTTGGTATAATACAATTTTTTCAAGCCTACTTGACGGTCGCCTCTCAGGGTAGTGACGGCCTGTTTTAACAACGGTCCCAATTTATCATGTCATAGTATCTGTATCAGTCAGATGTTAGGATGGCTCGTCAATTATTTTTCCTTTCATACTAAAAACCATTTTATGATTCTCCTACAAAATTGTATTGTATTTATGCCATAGAGTACAAAACCACAAAGAAAACTCCAAAAAGCTTCATCATACCAACTACACCACAGATCATACAGATGGACCCTTTCCCTATCTCGCCCATTGCGGCAAGTGAACGTCCGATAAGTTCAAGCCTAGTAGAGTAGGGCGGGGTCAAGATGACGTATGCAGCGTTGCCAACTGATGTTTCCATGGCAGCAGTAGACAAATATCACGCAGAAATAATTAATTTAAAATTTAGATAACTTTAGAAAATTTTGATAACTTAAGTTTAATTAAGACTTGAATTAATTTAATTAATTATTAATTTACTAATTAATTAATATTTCATTATTAAAAATTAAATTTTAAAAATAAATAGTCGCTTGAAGTTTTAATACAAGGATTACTTTTTCTACTCGAAAATTTACTTTTGATAAGATTTTAACCGAAATTTGCTGTTATACTATTCAACGCTTTTAGCGAAAACCGTAAACAAACGTTGTTTCTGAGCCGCCATCTTGTCTCTACCGCACCAGGTCGGCGGTTTCGGCAGCGACAGTCCCAATATAGGGACAATCCATCCTAGTCATCTTTGAACTACACGAACAAATTAGAACTGCTTGTTACTATAACTAAATAACGCGACTTTATCGTACGGGGGAAAAATTTTACTAACAGTAAGTTAAGCTATGGCTGAACGACCCATAGCTCGCAGATGAATCTAACGCCCACGAGTTAAACGCCACCTAGCACTAGGTGTGGGTTGATTTACTGAAACTTGGTCTTATCTACATGTAAACCTATTGTTTTAGTGAATTTATTTAACTGCAGTAAAGATCATGAAATACATTTAATATATTTTTTAATGCGTCTAATAGAATATTCAGTTAGTTCCACGTGTGGCCAGCTGCAAGCTATATACAGGCATACTTGATAAGAGGCTGATCGAATCTTGCAAGGAAGAGGCTTCAGCAGCCTATCAGCAGCCGAGATGGACATACTATAGAAGCTGGAGGAGGTCAAGGAGAAGAAAAAGGAGATAAGCCCCCATTCACTCTCGCTTGTTACCTGCAGGACGCTAGAAGGTTGGAATAATTAGTTTTCTCTTTTCAAAAGAAAAAAAAAGTAAAAGATAGCACCAATTCAAAGTGTGTTGAATCATCTCGTGTGGTTTCTCTTGCAGCATGGACGGCCTATAAAGACAAAGAAGAAACCACTGAAACCACACTTGGTCCACAACTCCCGACAACACAACAACAATGAAGCTGGTGAGTTCTGAACATATTCTTGGTTCTTAGACATCGAACCTTAATTCAACCATTACAAGAGAATCTGTTCAAATTTTATATTTAGAGTTTACTTGATTTTTCTTTTGATTTTTCGGTACGCCTTCTTGTTAAAATCAAATACAGCTTTATGTTTCTTAAATTCTGGAATTAGATTCTAATGTTCGAATACCTGAAGAGTCTAGCTAAGGATGATTTCAATGTTACGTTGAATTTGACAGTTTTTGGTTGCCGCTCTCCTGGCTGTTGCCGCTGCTGTTCCCACCGAGTACAAGAAACCCGAAATCACCATTGTTAGCCAGTCTGATGTCCGCAATCCCGATGGAAGTGGACGCTGGAGGTAATTATAAACACGTAAAATTAAAGTACAACTTATTAATGACCATGTGTGGTTTGAAGCTATGCTGGATCCGACGGAACGACCCGCGACGAAGCCGTGGCCCAGAAACAAGTGGCCGGCTACGAGTCTGGCAACACCAACCAGGGCTCCACTTACTACATCTCGCCCGAAGGTCAGAAGATCACCCTCACCTGGGTTGCCGATGAAGCCGGATTCAGACCCCAGGGGGACCACTTGCCCACTCCACCACCGATTCCCGCTGAAATCGCCGAGGCCATCGCCAAGCTTCCCCGCCTCGAGGAACCTGCAGCTTATCCCCAGCCCGCCTACAAGAAGAACTAAAACTTCTATACGCGACTTTTGTACAAAGTCCTATTATATTTATTCTATTTGAAATAAACTTTTTTTTGTAGCAGATTTCAAGTTCTCTATTTTTTTTGTATGAAACACAAATTGGATTTCGTACTTATAGGTTTAGTTACTTGGTGGGGTCACTCAACTCAAGTCAGCCTTTCGTATTTGAGTTGAGTTATTTGTGTCTCAGCAGTTAATTGGGTAAAAAATTTAATCTTGGGTGCCTTTCGTTAATATTGTTCTTTGTTCGTATTGTTAGAATGTGGGTAAATTCTGGGGGTTTAATGCCGTGATATTATTTTGTACATATTCAGAATCACTCAATGTACTGTTCTTACGCAGTGATCGGCGAAACAAACTAGTCTTTCACTGGAACCCGTTTCATCGTTATCGTCAACTGCGATAATCTATCACTAAATATCCGGTTTCGTGTATCGGAGGGGAACACAGCGGTGACAGCAAACAAAACGCCAGCCAGTCACTTCAGGTCCGAAATACGGAATGACTACCAAGTTCCAAGTAAGATTCTTTCGATATTCTTAAACAAGAGTCTTTCACAACTTCAAGATCACAGTATTTAGAAAAAAAAATCGACATAGTAGAAAAACTAAAAGAAAACTACATCTGTGGGAAATAGTCCACGAAACCACTCCCCAACGATAGCCGCACGAATCGGGAGCGCTCACTCTGAGTATCTCAGATGCAGGTCCGGGTAAAGGTACAGAGTAGCAAGGAATAAATTGTCATTCACCGCTGAAAGCTGTCTTTCCCGTGGCCGACTTGCAGGTGTGTACTCGTAACCGCCACGTCATTTTCCAACTACTTTTACCCATACGGTCTCACGAGCAGAGCAAAGGTTCCTCTATCTCATGCATAGACTTCGTCGCGTTTACGTATCTCCTTGGTGTAATATTCTAAACTAAACTCAGAACCAAGATGGTCATGCTGGTCATACTGCGTAGCCATGCTTGTGGTCTTTTTCAGCGTTATAACACAAATTACAGTTTTTCTTCCCCGAGATCCCATAGTACAAAGCTATCGATCTACCCACACGAAATTCCTGAACTTTCTACCCCGGATGTTTCCAGAAAGAGAAAAAACCCTGCAGACGTCTAATCCAGTCTAAATACGAGGATCAGACAAACCTATGAGTTTAAGTAAACTTGATTGCCAAGGCTTATAGTATCTATCAATCAGAAGTTGGGATAATCGTCAAGAAAAAGTAATAGAGTTATGGAAATGTTAAAAAAGTTTTATTTAAACACATGGATTGCGCTCTAAAGAATAAATACAATAGAACTTCAGAGAAAAGTTACGTAGATGCTTTAATTCTTCTTGTAAGGGGACTGGGCGTAAGCTGCAGGTTCCTCGAGACGGGGAAGCTTGGCGATGGCTTCGGCGATTTCAGCGGGGATCGGTGGTGGAGTGGGCAAGTGATCACCCTGGGGTCTGAATCCGGCTTCGTCGGCAACCCAGGTGAGGGTGATCTTCTGACCTTCGGGCGAGATGTAGTAAGTGGAGCCCTGGTTGGTGTTGCCGGACTCATAGCCGGCTAGTTGTTTCTGGGCGACAGCTTCATCGCGGGTCGTTCCGTCGGATCCAGCATAGCTTTAAACAGCATAAAGTCATGAAGTTGCAATACTATTTTGTACTTTTAAAATTACCTCCAGCGTGCGCTTCCATCGGGATTGCGAACATCAGACTGGCTAACAATGGTGATTTCAGGTTTCTTGTACTCGGTGGAAACAGCAGCGGCGACAGCCAAGAAAGCGGCAACCATGAACTGCAAGCAAGCAGAACACTGAACTAAGTTTTTAGCAGACTATTCTTCATTTTTAATGATATTTCTTGAAGCTAAGAATAGTACAATGCAGTATATAGCTTTAAGGTTTACTTTTATCGAGTAAAATCATAAATTAAATTTGATAAAGTAAAAATGTACTTCTTAGAACTAAGATTAAAGTCTGTAAACTCACCAGCTTCATTATTATTGTGTTGCTGGGGGTTGTAGACCAAGTGTGATCTCAAACAGCTTCTTCTTTGTCTTTTATAGGCCGTCCACACTGGAGGAGAAATCACACGAGATGATTCAACACACCTTGGGGTGGTTCTATCTTTTGCTTTTTTTTAAAAGAGAAAACTAATTATTCCAACTTTGTAACGGCCTGCAGGTAACAATCGAGAGTGAATGGAGATTTATCTTTTTGTTCTCCTTGACCTCCTCTGCCTTCTACAAGGCACTAGAATAGATTGTCTATCTCGGCTGCTGATAGCATCGTCCTTGCAAAATTCTAGCAGCTTGTTATTTAGTACGCCTATTTATAGCTTACAGTTGAATGCACGTGGAGCAAACAAAATATTTCTTTAGGTATCATAAAAAGAAGAGTATTTATAATTCGTGATCATTACTCATGAAATAAAATAACTTAGAGATTAGGTTTGCATTTAAATAAAATCAAGTTCAGTAAATTAAGTAACAGCTGTGTGGCGTCTAGCTTGTAATCGTTAGTTCCGTCTTCCACTCTCAGCCATAGCATCTTTTTCGGCTGATATCTAGTGTAGAACTATTGAAGTTTTCTAGGTTCCATATAGTAGAGTAAAAGCTAGATATCCCTTGAGAATCATGGTGTAACTTAAATGATCTTTTTACAGTCATGGAAAGCAGTGTATTTAAATGGTGAAACGACCACGGCCGGGCTCATCCTGCAGTTTTAGTTACTAGTACTAATAATATACTTGACTCGTAAATTACAGACTAATTTTTTCAAAGCAGATTATTCGTTACGAACAGTAGAACACAATCCATTTTCTCGGTACTTACATATAATTCAAGTTATTATTCGTAATACTTCTTACTCTTATACTTCTACCGGGTCGTCCGTGAGCTGACATAAGACGACCCAGAATGAGTTGTTTGAACGGGCAATTCCTTACTTGTCATTTCCTTGTGAAAGCACCCATTACAAGAATGCAACTTTCTCCAAACTTACCTTGGACATTCGATCCGAATGCGTACCAACGCTCCCGAAAATTAACGTATTAAACATTGTCATTAAACGTAATATAAACAATGAATTGTGGATCAGTGTTCTCAGTCGGTGTTTCAGAACAAACAACAGAAAAGAGCCACTGCTTCCATCCCGTTTGTGCAAACTGTATTGTCCCACAAAGGTTCTTGCCGATTTCTTGTACTTGGTGGGGAACGCAGCGGTGACAGGAAACAAAACAGCAGCCAAACACTTCAAGTCCAAAGTGCACGATAGCTACCAAGTTCCAAGTAAGATTCTTTTAAGGTTATCAAATAGAAATGTTACACAAATTTAAGCGTAAAGAGGAAAATGATGTAAATGAATGAAATAGAACTTTGGAACAACCTGTTAAAGAGATTCTTGGCTATATTAACTTTTAAAACTTGCTTCTTAAGTTCATGTTCCAAACGTCTAGAAGTCACCAGCTTCATGGCTCTTGGGCGGCTGAGCGCTATAGATCAAGTGTGGTATTAATGGTGTCTTCTTTGGCTTGTAAAACCGTGAGCTAATAAACCATTAATCGTATAAAACGATGCACAGTACTTTGCTGTTTTCGGCGTACGTGTGTACAGCCCGTACGCAGGGACTTGCACGAATGGGTAGCACGTTCCGGGCTCCCAGAGGTAGTACAGCCTTGTGAAAATACGCTCAGCATAAGTTCCGCTTATGCTGTACTGCAAGCAGAGCAGTTTGTCGGTGGCGAGGTTTCATTTCGCAATTCTTATCCAACCACAAAAACCACGTAACATTGTTTATTCAAGGAGTTATTTCTTTCTAGTTGGTAACGAGTGAGAGTATGAAATTTTATCACGGAAAAAAAAAGAAAAAGAAAAAAAGAAAGAAGTTTATGCCGTATTGGGAACATTCATGCAGTCGTTTACTTCTGTTTAACATAGCTTCGAAATCACCCAAAAAATCGTTCAGTCACGCAAGTACGCCATAATGCAAACAAAAGTGCACGTATGCCGAACGCGTCCAGCCTGAACAACACTTGTAAGCTCGGAGTCGTCTTCAGCCGGCCCTCTGAATTCCTTCCAACTGGAATCTTAATGGGCTAACCTTTGCGTCCCCTCGATTACCCAAGGGTGACATTTTTCGATCGTTCCAGCGCTTTTGCAAACTTTAAGCATCTGGCCATATCAGTTTTCGGTTAAGTATACAATAACGAAATGAATGATAAATATCAATGGGTTTGGGAAAGCATGTTTCAGATTCAAGGCAAAAAGGTAATGATAAGGTGAATTTTCTTTACTATTCAGTATTATAATGTTATTCAAAAAAGGTCAGAAAACAAGGAGAGAAAAAATAGCACAATCTTGGTGTGCAAGACTTGTGCATTACGATGGCCAAGGTAATCTTACCTATCGCTTTTCGGAATTGTGCGTATCGTTTAAAAATATGAGTAACAACTTATCTACATCAATCCTATTATGAACTTTTCGCAACCGTTTGTTTCAGGGAGAGAAAGCCCTGCGTAGACCTCTTAGTTCAGTAAAAGTACATTGCGGTTGGCTAAGAAAAGGTGGAATTTGAAGAGGCTGAGCACCAGTGGCCACAATGATATAACATCTCTGGTCAGAATTTAGAATAATTTAGAAACTACGAAATAGTAGAGAAATTGTCTTAAAATTATTTTAAAAGGGTTTATTTAAACATAAGTTGCGCTTTGTAGAAAAAAATACAATAGGACTTGATGGAAAAGTCACGTAGAGGCTTTAGTTCTTTTTGTACGCAGGCTGGGGGTAAGCTGCTGGTTCCTCGAGTCGAGGAAGCTTGGCGATGGCTTCGGCGATTTCAGCGGGGATCGGTGGTGGGGTGGCCAAGTGATCACCCTGAGGTCTGAATCCGGCTTCGTCGGCAACCCAGGTGAGGGTGATCTTCTGACCTTCGGGGGAGATGTAGTAAGTGGAGCCCTGGTTGGTGTTGCCAGACTCGTAGCCGGCCACTTGTTTCTGGGCTACGGCTTCGTCGCGGGTCGTTCCATCGGATCCAGCGTAGCTTCATATCAAATTAGGTCATAATAAAGCTTAAATTAACTTGATTACTCAGAATTACCTCCAGCGTGCACTTCCATCGGGATTGCGAATATCAGACTGGCTAACAATGGTGATTTCTGGTTTCCTATATTCGGTGGAAACAGCAGCGGCAACAGCCAAGAGAGCGGCAACCAAAGACTGTTAAGTCCCACGTAGCATTTAGATAATCTTGAACTCTCAGATAATCTTGAACTCTTCGGGTATTCTTACATAAGGATATAATTCTTGAAACTGAGAATCATAAAGCTATAGTTTTATTTTAACCAGAGAGTGATACTCAAAATTCACAAGTAAAATGAAGTAAACTCTGAAAATAAAATTGAATAGATTCTTTAATAATGGTTAAGTTAAGAATCTACGTCTAAGAACTAAGATTAAAGTTTAAAGCTTACCAGCTTCATTGTATCAAGTTGTTGTTAGTTGTAGACCAAGTGTGGTTTCAGTGGTTTCTTCTTTGGCTCTTATGGTCCGTTCACACTGCAAGAGAAATCGTTCGAGATGATTCAACACACCTTGGATCGGCTAATCTTTCGTTTTTTCTTTCAAAAGAGAAAACCACTTTATTGTAACTCGACAGTACCGGCCTGCAGGTAACCACCGAAAGTGAATGTTAATCTAGACATGCTCTCCTCGGGTCTCCTTTGCTTTTTGCAAGTACTGGAATATCTTTTTAGCTCGGCTGCTGATAGCATCTTCCACGTAAGTTTATTGGCACTGCAAGAGCAAGGTACGAAAGAGTGTTCGAACGACTTTCTAGTCCACGAATCAAGGTAAACGAAGGGCTTGCTTGGGAAAGACACAATGAACGAGGATCTGCAACGTTGGGTGAAAGTAGGACAGCGCACATACTTCGAACAAGGAAACACGGCGTACTGCGTCGAAGACAAGGGATGGACTGCAGCAGCTGAAGAAATGGGTTGAACTGCAGCAGTCGAAGCCGAGGGTCGATCTGCTGCAGCCGAGAAAGAGTTGAACTACAGCTGCTGAACAGAGTGTCGTACTACAGCAGTAGATACCCTCTCGTATTCTGCCGCTACCGAGGACGAAAAATGTGCTGAAGCACCCAAGGACAATTTGGTAGCTACCGCAGCCGGTCGAGATGTTTACTGCAACCGAGATGCGAATTGCTACAGCAGCCGAGATCGAGTTACTCACTACAGCAGCCCAGAAGCGAGTGCTTGCTGCAGTAGTCGAAGTCGAGGGCCAGGATCTTGAAGTAACGGGATAAGGGCACGTGGCAAATGGCGACGATGACGAAGCAGATGGAGACGAGGAGAAAGAAGGCAGAAGAAACGCAGGTGAGGCGATCGAAGACGACGGAGACGGAAGGAATGGGGGCCAAGACCAGACAGAAAAGGGTGATTAGGACGAAAAGGAATGAGACGAAGACGAGGGAAACGAGGACAAAAAGGAGTGAGACAAAGACGAGGGAGATGAGGACGCCGAGGAAGACGATGACGAGAGAAACGAAGACGAGGAAGACGAAATCGAGAGAGACGAAGACGAGGAAGGCAAGGACGAGAAAAACGAAGACGAAGGAGACCAAGGCCAGGGGACGAAAGGGAGTGAGACGAGGAAGAAAGAGACGAAGACAACGGAATTTGCGAAGGTGGGGAGTACGAAGACGAGTAAGTCTAGGCTGAAGGTAGCTGATACGAAGGCTACAATAATAAGGGAGACGAGGTCAAAGGAAACGAAGATACCAAAGACAATGTTTAAAGGAAGAGGAAAACGATGATATCGAGGAGTACTTTGATATTGTGGAAGACGGTAATGAAGGAGTCGACGTGAGGGACGAAGTTGAGATTCCCGAGCGAGACAGAGTTGTAGGAGACGCGGTAATGTTGCCGGCTTGTAACCTAGATGCTCTTGTCAGGCTGTGGGGGGTCTAAAGTTGTGGTGCGATGTTTTAGGCGTGTCTGAATGACCTCACGGCACGCAGTGAAACTTTTCTACTACTCTGAGAATCCAATCTACAGCGGCGTACCGAAGATTGTCTTCCATGCGAAGAGAGACGAGCAGCTGATCGTTGTATCGCTACAGCCGTGGAACAAATCGTCCAGTTCTTCTCCCAAGTATCAGCTTCGCCTTCGCTCCTCCCATCTGCTATGTGCACCTTAATCTACCCAATCTGCTTCGACTTTCGCCGTTGTGATGCTCAATATCGACTAGGCTCAGAATTTCTTCATCTTCAGTGGCTGCCACCGTCTTGAACCCTGTTACTATCCGTAACGTGGTTGTTGAAGGAATTCGAGTCAATTGTGCGTTATTTTCTATATTATAGTGCAAACAGAAATTAGCATTTACGTAAATACATACAAATACAAATAAATATTACCTCGAAATTCCTCCACCAATAAGACAACACAAAATACAGTAAATAATGAAACACGTCTGCATAGGCCGGATATCATCGGGCAACTGACTCAAATCAAAATGCGGCCTGCCTACAATGCAAGGTCGTGACCTTGCAGGGTCACGACCCTCACGGCAATAACCAAAGGTCGTAACCCGCAAGGTCACGACGTGCACGGCACTACCAATCACTGACAAATCCAACTCGAGTGTTACAGTAAGATGATCCTATCAGTCGTTGCTGTGACTCTGCCAAAGATCACCAAACAGACAGGCATCCACGACACAACACATCTCCGTCAGTCTAGTAGAGTGGAACAGGAATCAAGATGCGAAAAGGGTAAGGACTTTCAGTATAGTAGGAGCGAAGCATTCCCGGTTGATGCACCATTTTGTTCAGTGGGTAATCATGCACCGATCAGCGCAGAGGCTGACTGAACCGTATCCTTTGCCGAAGAATTTTCTTCGCTATAGTCCTTCGGCGCAGTGGATCGTATGTCTTCCGTCCCAGTAAAAAATTAATCAGTTGGTATGTAGTCGCAAGTAAACACTTGCAAGTACCTACTTTAACCTTGTCAGAACAGGATGTAAGACGTAACTGTAAGACGTCTTACTGGACATAAATTTGCCGATTCCAATAGTTTAAGACGTCTAAATCCGATTAAGTAGTTGTAAGCACCTACCAAAGAGTTGCTCTGGATAAACCATGGTAGGCAGTTTCAAACGTCTCACTTCGTCTAAGCGGTGTTAAGTACCCGAATCAGCAGGATCAACACTAGTAAACAGCGCAAAAACTACTTACTTGAACTACTTAAAATTTTTACTGGGGTCGCGTTCTCTGCTGCTCTTCCACCTTCGTCCTTCGTTGCAGATCCTCATTCATTGTCTTCTCTAAAGCAAGCCCATCGTTAACATCCCCTCATGGTCCAGCAAGTCCTTCGAATTCCCCTCCGTACCTTGCTCTTGCAGTGCCAATCGGTGTCTCCACTCGACCCTTTTCAGTTCTTTGGCCTTCGTTTCACAAAGGTGTTTATAAAACTTTCGCCCGATACTACTGCAGAAATTTCGTCGTCTTGTAGACCACCTTTTTCGTGCTGCTGAGATTAGATATTCCTGGGTCACATGGTCGGTAACAGCTCAATTGACGTTGCAGTTCTATAGTTACAAGCTGCTATATCGCTCTCGGTTACTACGACACCCCCTGTTACGACACCTTCGACTGGTCTGAAAATTTCGTTCTCGGCCACAGCAACATCTTCGGTCTACGCAATATGCTCGGTCGTGGTAATACCTTCGAATGCAGTGGCTCTGGAATACGTAACAAAGACACCGTTTTTGGTGACACTTGCAGTCATTGAATTTGCCTCCAGCTATAACAGCATCTCGTTTATCGATGGCACTGGCTCTACTGGCTCCGGTTAATACCTCACCCGCTGTCGTAACGTTATCGTTCTTATTGGGAACAACGTTAGTCATTCAGCAGGCCGTTTCGAAAACCGTTGGAAGAAACTGGATCTCGATAGGAGGAAACTTGCTTTGGCTCAGATAGCTTACATTTACGTGCATTGTTCATGTTGAGCTGGTTCTAATGCCATCCGACATCGTTTTGCTGGAGCCATTTCTGGAACTTACAGATATTGAACCGTCTTCCCCTCAAGCCTTGGTTAAAGCCTCTCAGTATCCAACTCTGAACTTTATTTCGCGTCTCAATCAGCCCCTTTTTCCGTTTTTGGCTTTTTCGCTTCAAATACATCGGCTCTATTGTAATCGTTGTTCTTTCTTACTTGGTCGACGCATGATTATTCACTGAACACTCACGCCAAAAGAGTGGGCGGTAATGCTCATAAGCTCTGGGTCGTCTGCAGTGTTGACTCAGTTATGAGCTTTCCGTCTGATTTTCACTAGAGACCAGGCCAGGTTGCCCCACGATGGGAATTTGTTCCGCTAGGGTAAGTTTCGAAGCTTGGTATGGTCGTTCCTGTACCGTAACCTGCATCCTCCTAAGCACAAAAGAGTAAGGATACAACACAGCTTGCTTCCACGGTACAAACTGTCGACTTGCCTACATCGATTCCAGAAAATTTCCGCAGCCGATTTTACCCGAGTAAGAACCCCTGGCGTAAACCCTCAAGTCCAATAAAAATGCTAGGACTGAACAAAAAAAGAGTTCAAGAGACTGAACCGCTGAGGCTTTTATTATATATTAGTTCAAAATTGTAATAACCTTGAAAAAGAAGAGAATAGCAACAATCATCTACAATTGGCTGAAAAGTTTATTTGAATAAAAGTTGCGCTCTATATAATAAATACAATAGAACCAAGGGAAAATCATGGAATGTCTTCAGTTCTTCTTGTAGGCAGGCTGGGGGTAAGCCGCTGGTTCTTCGAGACGGGGAAGCTTGGCGATAGCCTCGGCGATTTCGGCGGGAATCGGTGGTGGAGTGGGTAAGTGGTCACCCTGGGGTCTGAATCCGGCTTCGTCGGCAACCCAAGAGAGGGTGATCTTCTGACCTTCGGGCGAGATGTAGTAAGTGGATCCCTGGTTGGTGTTGCCAGACTCATAGCCGGCTACCTGTTTCTGGGCATAGGCTTCGTCGCGGGTCGTTCCGTCGGATCCAGCATAGCTTCAAACCACATTAGGTCATAAGAAGTTGTAATTTAGTTTTAAATGTTTAGAATTACTTCCAGCGTCCACTTCCATCGGGATTGCGAACATCAGACTGGCTAACAATGGTGATTTCCGGTTTCTTGTACTCGGTGGGAACGGCAGCGGCAACAGCCAAGAGAGCGGCAATCACAAACTGATAGTAAGGAGAACAAAATCGACAGTAAAATCAGTTAACTGAACAAGAACTTCATTATATGACACATAAATAACACGTGTAAGCAACAGAACGGCCGTGGAAACTATATAACAAAAAACCAGTAAGACTTTACGACCCATTCGTGATTCCTCAGCTAAAAAGAACTCGAGTGGTGTAACTTACCAGCTTCATTGTTGTTGAATTGTAGAGAGTTGTAGACCAAGTGTGGTTTCAGTGGTTTCTTCCTTGTCTTTTATAGGCCGTCCACGCTGCAAGAGAAATCACGTGAGATGATGTAACACACCCTGGATCGGCTCAATCTTTTGTTTTTTCTTTAAAAGAGAAAACTAATTATTGTAACTGGACAGTAAGACCCTACGGGCAATAACCGAAAGTGAGTGGTGCAGTGCATCGAATGCAGGCTGTCTCTTCTGCTTCCATCTCAGCTGCTGCTCACATGTTCCTTGCAAATCTCGAGTAGAATGTTACTGACCCCATGTTCATTTGATAAACGAACTTCCGTCCCATTTTATAATTGATTTGATTATTTGTGTGAAACTAATTGGTTTCATTTGCCGTTTTAGAATATTCATTGCAAGATACCATTAGTTCCCAGGGAGCAATTGTGCAGCTGATTTACAGCTCATTAGCCGTAGAAGTTTAGAGCTTCGCGAACCGCTCTGCACAATTACCGGGACAAATGGATCTGACAGCGTTTCCCTAAGAGCTAAGTCCGTCCGCACTGAAGCCGGCGCCGCCCTGGTGGCTGTTTCCCAATAGCCTCAACATGGCGGGCGTCTAGTAGGGTTACATTTAAATCTTGCATTTGGATATAATTTGTTTATGTCATATCAATGATTTGAATACACTATTACAACAAATATTGAATGCTGTTGATGGATTATGAATTTTCCATCGGCTCGAGAACTGCCAGCTTGAGGATCGCCAATCTCATGCATTCATTCGTGCGTAAATTTCGTGTATCAATCTGATCAATATAGATTACACAAAGTTTTCAGGCGGAATGTTTTAGAATGAATTAATACTATGAAAGAAAGTTACTTAATCAATACTGTATCACATGGTTGTAGTGTACACGATTACAGCACGGACTTGCCTTTGATTATTCTACACTTGTCTGAACTTAACATGGTACGTACATAATATATGACGGATAAAATATACAGCAATAATGCAAGGTGTGCTTTAAATTAGAATTTATGTAGAAAAATGCATTGTAAAATGAACATTTTTGATTCACCGTACCGGATCATTACACATTTCTGCAATGTTCGCAGTCAAGACTAAAAAGACTTGAGAAGTTGTGTTTGGAACTGCGAAAAAGTTTATTTACATAAAGTCGTGCCATCTAAAATAAATAAGAGCACTTTAAAAATTCTTTTGATTGAATTCCATCAAAAGATGTCAGAGGATAGCTTTAGTTCTTCTTGTAAGCGGGCTGGGGATAAGCTGCTGGTTCCTCGAGACGGGGAAGCTTGGCGATGGCCTCGGCGATTTCAGCGGGAATCGGTGGTGGAGTGGGCAGGTGGTCACCCTGGGGTCTGAATCCAGCTTCATCGGCAACCCAGGTGAGGGTGATCTTCTGACCTTCGGGGGAGATGTAGTAAGTGGAGCCCTGGTTGGTGTTGCCAGACTCGTAACCGGCTACTTGTTTCTGGGCCACGGCTTCGTCGCGGGTCGTTCCATCGGAACCAGCATAGCTTCAAACCACACAAGGTCATTAATAAGTTGTAATTTAATTTTACGTGTTTATAATTACCTCCAGCGTCCACTTCCATCGGGATTGCGAACATCAGACTGGCTAACAATGGTAATTTCTGGTTTCTTGTACTCGGTGGGAACAGCAGCGGCAACAGCCAAGAGAGCGGCAATCACAAACTGATAGTAAGGAGAACAAAATCGAAAGTAAAATCAGTTAATTGAACAAGAACTTCATTATATGGCATAAAAATATCACGTGAACAGAACGGCAATAAAACTATATAACATAAATCTAATAAGGCTATACGATCCATTCGTGGTTCGTAAGCTTAAAATGACTTGAATGGTATGACTTACCAGCTTCATTGTTGTTGAGTAGTTGAAAGTTGTAGACCAAGTGTGGTTTCAGTGGTTTCTTCCTTGTCTTTTATAGGCCGTCCACACTCGAGGAGAAACCGTGATCAACAAACCCAAGATTGTTCTATCTTTTTTTTCTGAAGAGAAAATCCATAATTGTAACTGGACTGTAGCGGCCTGCAGGCAACAAGCGAAAGTGAATGCTGGAGATTCAAACATGACCTCTCAAGAATCTTTCAGCTTTTATCTCTACTGAAATTGCTACTCTATCTTGGCTGATATCTTACGATGGCGAAGTTCGTTCAGTACAACCTATAACTGAAGTGTAACCCCCAAGCGGCTATAGTTGTAAGGTCCTTGTCGTATGCAAGAGCTGATCAAGTTACATAGTGTACATTACATTAGTTACAATTTGGTTGAAGTCCAGCGCAAATTTGAAACTGTTGATCCGTATAATGAAAGCTGCAAACTTCCCAAACATATTTAAAACGGTGTTCACCCCGTATTAGGCAAGTTATACAACGTTGTTTTATTGCAGAAGTATAGTGGCCTGGTCAACCTCTTGTCCAGCATCAGCAGACGACACAGTGGCCAATCTTGTAGAGTTAAGTTTTGACATTTACTAATCCAGCCTTAAATTTCTCAGCGCTTAATTATTTTGTATAATTTTTTTTTCTTTTTTTATATTTTTGCATTTATTTTTTTGTATTTTTTATTTATTTGTTCATTTTCATCTTTATTCATTCACTATTTTAGTGCTGCGTTATTTACTTACTATTATATTATGGTAAGGATTCTTCATTAGGTATTTATAGTCTTATCACATACTCTTATTATATTCGTATTTTGTACTATAGAAAAATGATAATTAATGTTTTCCAATGAGCGTCTAATGTGTGAGCTATTAATGAATTGTCTATTCTATTGTATATTCCAGACTAATTGAATTTTACATATTTTAAAACTTTATCTTCATACAATTTTATTTGATGTTTAACAGCTAGGAAGGATCCTAAAAATAATAAAATATGGAAAGGACATTTGTAAATTTGCTAAAAATTTTATTTACACATTATAAATTTGCGCTGTATAATATAAATAAGAGCACATGGATAGAATGTTCAGCTTCTAAGACTGCATCTTTGGATGTCAGAGGATTGCTTTAGTTCTTCTTGTAAGCGGGCTGGGGATAGGCTGCTGGTTCCTCGAGACGGGGAAGCTTGGCGATGGCCTCGGCGATTTCAGCGGGGATCGGTGGTGGAGTGGGCAAGTGGTCACCCTGGGGTCTGAATCCGGCTTCATCGGCAACCCAGGTGAGGGTGATCTTCTGACCTTCGGGGGAGATGTAATAAGTGGAGCCCTGGTTGGTGTTGCCAGACTCGTAACCGGCCACTTGTTTCTGGGCCACAGCTTCGTCGCGGGTCGTTCCGTCGGATCCAGCATAGCTTCAAACCACATTAGGTCATAAGAAGTTGTAATTTAGTTTTAAATGTTTAGAATTACTTCCAGCGTCCACTTCCATCGGGATTGCGAACATCAGACTGGCTAACAATGGTAATTTCTGGTTTCTTGTACTCGGTGGGAACGGCAGCGGCAACAGCCAAGAGAGCGGCAATCACGAACTGTTAGCAAGCAGAAGAGAAATTAAAATAAACTTAGTCAATTTCGCATTTTATTGCACTAATTTTGAATCTAGAATCATATAATATGGCGTACAAAACAAGTCTAAGCAATGAGATTTTACAGCGCATTCGTGTTTCTTAAGCTCAGAAAACTTATGCTGAAACAAAGAACTCGGATGGTCTAACTCACCAGTTTCATTGTTGTTGAGTTGTTGAGAGTTGTAGACTGATTGTGGTTTCAGTGGTTTCTTCTTTGGCTTTTATAAGGCGTCCGCGGTGCAAGAGAAATCACGTGAGATGATTCAACACGCCCTGAATCGGTTCTTGTCTTTTGCTTTTTCTTTTAAAAGAGAAAACCAATGATTCTGACTTTGTAACGGCCTGTAGGTAACAAGTGAAAGTGAACGGAGATTCAAACATGATCTCCTCGGTTTATTCCATCTTTTACATGAACTGTATTTGCTAGTCGATCTGGACTGTTGACAGAGTCTGCAGGTGTTGACCACGTCAGGACATTTTGCTTTGAGCTTGGTGTAAATTTGATAAGTTTGTTCTTAATATCGAAGTAGGAAACCGTAAAAATAAAATTTTAAAATGTAATTTCTCCTGTATTTGCCAAGATTCACGGCTTCAAATCTTGTGGAACAAAAGCAACTTGGTCAACACCGGCAGACGACATTAAAGTTTCGAACTACCGTCGCTTGGGGGCCACTCTTTTGCAGTGTTTCCACTTTTGAAGGGAAGTTCCCCAAAGAAGGGGGGAAATGGAGTCTGAAAAGGGAAGACGAAGAGAAGAGAGTAAAGAGGAAATCTAGACCCTGTACATTCTGGGATGGAGGGGGAAAAAGGGGAAAGATAAGGGAAGAGGGGAAAAATGGAAGATTGAAAAGTGGCAACACTGCTCTTTTGGTTTTGTTTTCCTTATTTTTGTTTGTTGGGCCGTGTCTAAAAATAACTCATAAATATTCCGAGGCTGTGCGGTTTCACTCATAATTATACTGTATTATTCAAACCTTAGACAAAGTTAAAATCTTCCATTTGCAATACTATTTAATGCAATGTAATATCGTCAAATAATACAATATATGTTTCATTAGTTGTTGATAGTATAGATATATCTCATATAATAATGAAATTTAATAATGGAAATAATGTAAATGATAATAATAAATAATAAATAATAATGTAATATAATATAATAATATAATAGTAATAATATAATTAATAATTATAATTAATAATAATCATTATAATAATAAGTCTATGCAGAATCATTATTCATTATCATTACTCATTCGCAGTATTTCCACTTCGCTGGAAAATTTCCTCTAAAAAGGGGAAAACAAGACCTGAAAAAGGAAACATAAGGAAACAGGGAAAAGGGAAAATCTGCAAGTACGCTTTGTATTCTAGTATGGAGGGGGGAAAAGGAGGAAATAAGGGAATAGGGGGAAAGGGGGAGACTGAAAGTGGAAACACTGCTCATTCGGTATCAACCTATAAATAAATTATTTAATATATATTTTGCTGTGAATACCACATGGATATTATTAGAATATGTATAATAATATACAGAATAATTAAATAAAAGTCTTACTCAATTGGTTTGGATGATAACATTGAAGTAATCTTACAGAACTTGGATAATGTGATAAAAACTTTTATGGTATCATGTAAATTTATTACCAGTGTACAAATCATTGTTAAAATTGTCTAAGTATCTTTTTACGTGTTAGTGTTATCGGTTGTTGAAGTTAGAAAGCTCAATAGAAGGGTGTTGAAAAGTTTGATTTGATAATGCTTACAGTTTATTTACACATAATAAATTTGTGCTATGTAATATAAATAAGACCACATAGATAGAATGTTCTGCTTCTACGACTGCATCTTTAGCTGTCAGAGGATAGCTTTAGTTCTTCTTGTAAGCGGGCTGGGGATAAGCTGCTGGTTCCTCGAGACGGGGAAGCTTGGCGATGGCCTCAGCGATTTCAGCGGGGATCGGTGGTGGAGTGGGCAAGTGGTCACCCTGGGGTCTGAATCCGGCGTCATCGGCAACCCAGGTGAGGGTGATCTTCTGACCTTCAGGGGAGATGTAGTAAGTGGAGCCCTGGTTGGTGTTGCCGGACTCGTAACCGGCTACTTGTTTCTGGGCCACAGCTTCGTCGCGGGTCGTTCCGTCGGATCCAGCATAGCTTCAAACCACACAAGGTCGTTAATAAGTAGTAATTTAATTTTACGTGTTTATAATTACCTCCAGCGTCCACTTCCATCGGGATTGCGGACATCAGACTGGTTAACAATGGTGATTTCGGGTTTCTTGTACTCGGTGGGGACGGCAGCGGCAACAGCCAAGAGAGCGGCAACCAAAAACTATCAATAATTCACTAATTAAATAACTATTTAAAAGGAAACTTAGTCAAATAATGTAAAATAAATCCTAGAGAGTTATAATATTGTTCTGCAAACTTGAAACTAAGTTGTTGTAACTCACCAGCTTCATTGTTGTTGAGTTGTTGAGAGTTGTAGATCAAGTGTGATTTCAAGTGGTTTTCTTCTTCGTCTTTTATAGGCCGTCCGCACTCGAAGAGAAATCACGCGAGACGATGCAAAACACCTTGAATTGGTTTTTTTGCTTTTTTTGAGGAGAAAAATTTCTATTGTATAACCTCACCATAAGAAGAGTCCTTATGCTGCAGGCAAGGAAAACGAAAGGTGATGCAGATTCGTATGAAAGATGAGATCACCCGCAAGACTGAACAACAGACTCTTTGTCTACACGGCATGTTCTGAAGGCGCGCCTCTCTATAGCGGACATCTCCAGTAAATCAGGTTTTAAAAATTTTGCAACTTTTTTGGTACCAGAACGTTTGTCGATTTTTTTTTGTGATTTTCAAAGATATTTTCAAGCGAAATATTTCTGTAGATTTATTATTATAAGACTGCCCGTAGTAGAGGGGCTGGTACTGAGTGGGCTTAGTGTTTCCAGTTTGCAGGGAAATTTCGTGTAAAATGGGGAAAACGGGGCCTGAAACCGGAAACATAAGGAAACAGGGAAAAGGGGAAATCTGTAAGTACGCTTTGTATTCTAGTATGGAGGGGAAAAAGGGGAACTGAAAAGGGAAATCTAAGGAAACAGGAAAAAGGGAAAATCTGTAAGTATGTATCCTAGTATGGAGGGGAAAAAGGGGGAAATAAGGGAAAAGGGGAGAGGGGGAGACTGAAAGTGGAAACACTGTCTTTGAGGATAAGCCGTATTGCCAAGAGCCGCTAGCTTTTCACCTTGGACTATTTACTTTTCTAGTATATTTTTGTATAATTAAGTATGAATTTATAAAATCTAATAACATTACAGTGTTGTAACTTTGCATATGTGCAAGTTCAATATATTTATACCGTAATAGTTTCAAAATATATTTAAAAAATAATGTTTGATTAATACTTTATTGAATTATTGACTTGCTAGTATTTACAGCAGTTAAATACATAAAATATTAATAATATTCATACATTTTTACGAATAATTTATAGAGATTGATCTTTGTATAAAATAATACTATTACTTTCATGAAAACTTAGTAAAATTACTTTGGCTTTGGAGGTTTGCGGTTTTTCGTGGAGAAATCATGCAATTGTGTCGAATCTAAATCTAACAGCTGATAGTTTGCGGATTCGCACAATAGCTTGTATTGAAACAAACAAATAAATATAACAGAAAAGATTTATATATTCTCCAAAAAAAGTTATGAAGCAATAAGCTGAACTCTCTTGGAAAATTCACGCCGTTCACTTTCATTGCTGGCAGGCAGGGAAGGGACTTTCGAAGATACGAATCATCTACTACAATTATATTTATTATATTTTATTATTATACAAACATAATTACACCTTCTCCATCCAGAACACATCATCTTTTTTTAATAGTACAAGTGAAATCTTCAACAACGCTTACAATCCTAAACTTTTCTTTAATTTTACACAAGTTTCCGCTGATCGATTCCCTTCGACAAAAGCGAACTCGGTCAAGAAAAATTTTTGCAAATAAGGACGAATCAAGGTTTTCCCACGCTGGTTATTTACAGCAAGAGCCAATAGGGCAGCAACAGCCATTAGGGCCAAATCGTCATTGTCTCGGTACGAATACAAAATCCTGGAGAAAAACCCTACAACATTTTTGTTTAATACTAAAATCCTGTAACTGGAATGAAAAGCCAAGTTGCGCAGAATCGTTAAGACATGAAATTCTGTTCTCCAGGAATATTCCCCAAGCGCCTGGAGGGTCTCCACAGCTCGGGGATCCAGTCCTGGAAGGATCGGTTCAGCAAACCGAGTCAACTGCGCCAAAAGTTTAGTTTTTAACTCGATAATAGTTAAAACTACTCGCTGCTGAGAGGCTGGAATCATTCGTTTGATGCTCAGTGGATGCCATTGGTCCGCAATTTCCATCCAGCAACGAGACTTAGCCAATAGTCGACGCGAGTCGGTACTGGAACAGGCCACGCAGAAAACTTCGTAAGCTGCACGCAATAGAAATTCGTCCTCTTCCAACAAACTGCCATTACGAATTAAGATCGCTTCCTTCATTTCTACATGTTCCAGGACCATTCCCAGCAAAATGCGCCATTCCTTAGAAACTGCACCATCTGCCAAAATCTCCAGAACTCGTAGGATTTTTTCCAGAACGTAGATATCGTGGGCAGCGTACGTTTTCCATAGAGTTAGTAAAACAGCAAAAATCCCTTTTTGTGTAAAATATTCCTTAGAAAGTGGATTACAAAGGCCGATACTGTGGACGAGGCCCAGTAAACTGTTCATTGAACATAATTTGAATGTAATAGATGTCTCCAGTTGTTCCAGGACAAAATCGCAAACTTTTCCCAGTGTTTTTTTGTCAATATCTCCCGCAGCCAGAACTAAACCTAGAATTTCTATCATTCCTTCCTTAAGATTTAATTCCGGGATACTTTTCCAGTGTTCCAGGACCCACTGACAGAAGCCTGTAGTCGATTCTAGATTGAAATTGACCGTTTTATACTCAGAACTGAGAGCTGCGCTCAAGAAAATCTTCAGAAAAAGTAAAATTTTCCTGGAACATTTGTTTTCAGGAAGTCTAGATGTTAAAAATTTGAGTAATCCATCGAAATCCGTTTTCAGGATCGTTGTCATGAGTCTGTGGAAGTTACTCTCGTTGTCTAAATGAACCAGGAAAACAGTCAGCAGCAAACTGGAATCTCCAGAAAGTTTTTCGTCCCTGGAACTGAGGCCTCTGACCAGCACTGAGGCGAAATCCACATTTTTTGAGAGGTTTTCCCGTATGTTCGGAGACCGGGAAACGAGTTTGTTGATGAGAGAAAGCAGAATCCAGGTATGCGGATTAGTATTTGAAGTCAAACTTAGAATTTTTGGCAAAGCTTCAGAAGCAATGATCGGCAAATAGGAAGAGCGTGTCTCTTTGCAGGCCAGACTATCCAGCAGAACTAGAAAAACCTGGAAAAGTTCTGGATTTTCCAGACAACTTGGAGAGTTTATAACTTCGCAAACGTAATGGACGACTTGATGTGAAACGTCAAATTCTGTTAGCGTAACAGCAGCTTGAATGGCTACGCAGCAGCTTTGGTTGTAGTTCAGCAGCATAGATTCAATAGACTCTTGAAAATTGTCCATAATTTCAGAAAAACGAGGGATTCTCTTCAAATGGCCGCTGATTTGTAGACAACAGGTTCTGATTAGCGGATCGCTATGACGAAATAACGTGACCAGCCAATCCAGATTGCTGGAAAACAGTAATTCAGCAGCAGAGGGTGAAGCTAGGAGTAAACTCATGATAACTGAGCAACGCTGGAGGATGCTTCTGCCCTTATTGGTTTCCTCCTCGCTGGAGAAGGAGCGAATAACCATAGAAATTTGCTGGAACAAGACCTGGAACTCTGGGAAAGGTTTCCGTGACAATAAGACGGCCCCTGCCGTGGCTACAAGACAATCCAGGACCAGTTTGAGTGTTTTTAGTTTATAGACTTTTGATTGGTCGTCCTGCTCAAACGCCAATCGGAGTGGCTTAATAATATGGGAAAAACAGTGATTGGTTGCTTCTCTTCTGTTAACCATTGAGCGTAGAACTGTCTCGACCAATCGGATTAAAGCTGGGAATAAAAAATCCGATGATTGGCTGGCCTGCCGAAAAAGCAACCAGAAAACGTGGCGCTCATTGGTCGTTATGTAGAACAGCCATTCTATTAGTGGATTTGAACAATCGTGGAACTTATCGGCCAAACTGCAGCAAATTGTGAGAACTTGCAGAATTTCTGCAAATATTTCTTCGTCTGAACTGCTGGAGGGTAGGACTCTGAAAAAATTTCTCGAAAGATTCGCGCCATTGGAGGTTAAGAATCTTTCTCACGTGTTCCAGGGAATCCTGGAATCTCCATAGTAACTCCCGCGCCAAATTCAAATCTCTGAGAAGGTCTTCATGCGATTCTGCTTTCTCTATTCGCTGTAGGACGTTTTTCAAAGTCCTGAAACCGTCGCTAATTGGTAGATTTGAAATAGTAGTTTCATCCAATTGGAGGAAAGAAGGTAGAGCTTTCTGCCGATTGGCTATTTCGTCCGGAGAAGTGCCCAATGAGATGAAATACAAGATTTTTGATGAGATTTGGACTTGTGGTTTTTTCCAGAGTTCTAGGACGTGTCCTGGAACATCTAGAGGTTTTGGAGGATCAAGTTTTAGTAGTTTGGCTCTTGATGAGAGGGTCTTCATTATGCAAATGCATTGACGTCTGCAGAGAGCGTCCTTCTCCATAAGGATTGCACACCTAGTGAAATATAAAAATATAATATAGTATATATAGTACAGTATATAGAACGTAAAGCACACATTATTAATACAGTAAAAACAAAATACAAGTCTAATGTAAAACAAATAAAATGTAATAATTATTCTAGTGCAGAACGGTGCCAAAATCCAGGGTTCGCAATGAAAAATCTTAATCAAATTCCCTGACTTTTCCCTGATTTCCCTGACAATTTTTCCACTTGTTCCCTGACTATTTAAACGCATTATACTTTCTAGAAGTTACTCACTAGAGGTTTGAGCAAAGGTGAAAACTGAGTGAAAACTGACTAGAGTGGCAACTCAAATTCCCTGACCTTTTCCTCGTTTAATACCAATTCCCTGATATTTCCCTGTATTTCCTGACTTTTCCCTGCTTTCCCGGTTTTCCAGGTCGATGGGAACCCTGAAAATCTTATGTCGTATCATTTATATCAAAATACCTGACAATATTAAGAACTGCATCAGTGGGAAGATCGACGTCTTCGTTAGCAGCAACCATACACAGCAAGGAGGACATAATGCTGGGTATAAGAAGAAGCCCGTTTTCTGTGGTGTTGACGTCAAGTGCCTTCTGCAAATAGCCATTCAGGATTTCCAGTCCTCGATGTTCCAGGAAAAGTGGATGCAGAGAAACATCTTCCAGGACGATGGCTAACTGAACCAACGGAGACCGAGCTTCACGGAGATCAGTGTTTTCTCCGGAAAGCTGCTTTAAGTTGTCCAGCAAGGTCTGTGGCTAAATTTAATAATTTTATTAATTGATTAGGTTGCTAATTTGTATCAAGTATTACCAGTTTAGTAATACGCCCATGCTATTTTATAAATAGTAAATTTACTGACTAGTTAATAACTTCGTGGAACATTTGAATTTAAATGTAAATTTTGTACCTGAATATTAATTTAGGCTTTAATTTTGCATAACGTTTATGTAATACTAAAACATGATCCATGAATACATTCATTAATATATTTCTTGTTCAACTTAATTAAAATAATTCTTTTAATTTTTAATGAATTAATTTACTTCGAATTTGGCGGCTATGCTGAAGTTGACGGTGAATGGTTGCTCGTTGACGATAACGTCTAAAAGGGTTTCTGGTTGCAGTGCGGATAGTCGAGGGACCATGAGATGCGATTGGTTCTGGCAGCATAACATTGTGACGAGGGACTCACACCATCTTTCAGTTGCTTTGGGTTTTGACATTAAGCCGCGAATCAGAAATTTTACGATGACTGAATGGTCCAAGGCTTTGATCCTGGAGAGTTGAATAGTAGTTGCAGTAGTAGTAGTAGCAGCTGTAGTAGTAGTGGTAGAAATAGCAGTAATAATAATAATAAATAATAATAATAAATAATAATAATAATGAAATAAATATATAATTAACTACAATATAAATATAATACAAATATAATAAAATATCTGTTTTCATACTTGACAGAGGGGTTAGCGGGAAGGATCGACTGGTTGACGAGGTCCCAAATATTTGCAGAAAGCACTGCGTACTTTTCCCAGTTGTTTTGGATAGCGGGTAAAAGTCGAGGGAAAAAGTCTTCAATAAACCGAGTCCATTGCGATTCTCCCAACCAAGACCGGCTCTTGAGAATCAGTGTGAAAAGACGCTCTGCTTGCTCGAAAATCTAAAAAATACAATACTACTACTAATAATAATATAAATAATAATAATAATACCTCTTCACTTGAACTACCAAGACCGTCGTGGACTATTATAGATAATACTGATTCATCAATCAGAGCGTTCAGTAATTCTTTCGAAGGATTTTTGACTGGAGTTACAAGATCGCAGACCGCAGCAAAGGATTGTAGTTTAACTGAATCTTTGGGATGGTGCAAAAGTACAGGAAGCAGTTCGGGATTTTTGTGAATATTCTTCATTATCAAAGGTGTGAAGTAGTTAACGCAGTTATCGTCCAGCTCGAGAAGTAGAACAGCCTGGTCCAGTTTCGTGTTTTGGTTTAACTGAAGCTTTGCCGCTGTTTCGAAAGCTCTGAAAATCTGAAGGGCTCCATCATGAAGGTCATTCAGAGAATCTGAATGATTTCTGAGACATTCCTTCATTACAGGGAATAAATTTGGGTTGAAATGTAGTAACGGTATATCAAGAAGAGCATTATAAACTTCTCCCAGGAAATCGGAGCTTGGAATCGGGTCCAAAGGGCACAGATTTCCGCTCATCAGATTTAAGCAAATATATAAATTCCTGTATTCTGCATTAACTCTTGAAAGAGTCAGTAACTGCCCAAAAGACGAGGAGACCCTTGAAAGGTTAGAAATATCTCGAGCTGCGAGGGTTGCGACCATTTCTGCTAACTCGAGAATGTAATGAACAGGTAGTGGACTCTTTGACTGCAGAAGTTTTTTGCACATTTGCAGAATTAAATCTAGAAAATCTCCGACAGTGAAGTGGTCAGTTTCTTCATCAGGCTGACCGTCGCCAGGGTCTCTTGCAACGACTAGCGCACCTACAGGCTAAATGTTATTTATTAGTTGAACATTAATTTTGTATTTGGATGAACACTTACTTCATGAGCTGGTTTCCATAGAAACGAATCCTGCTGTTTGTAAGAAAGTAACAGACACTGGCAAACAGACGATATCGTTCTGGCGATAATTTCAGAAACGTCAAGTTCTCCATTAACACACAAGAATGAAAGTCTCTGTATACAAATAATATTCATTAATCTAGAGACGGTGAGTCAATTTAAATGTACCTGGAATATTCTTTTGCGAGACAGAAAAACGTAAACAGGAAAGTCGTGAACGACAACTGACTGCAGGAAATCGCATGTCGATTTGATAATTTCGGAATTGGAAGATTCTAACGATTCAGAAATGCCGTCAAGTATTCCAGTATCTGAACTATGCATTTTTGTTTCGATAATTCAAATCTCTGAGGATTTATTTACATAAATTAAGTTTTGACAAAGTTTGTGATTCAACTGTAAACAAACGGGTTCGGAGAGGGAAATTCAAACTTTACAGCGTTGCCAAATATTGTAAAAGCAACTGTCATTTATATTAAATAACTCTTACATTTAATTTATTATTTATCATTTTTATGATTATTTATTTTATAAAATAATTTATTAATTTTTTAAGTTTTAGTTCATTATCTTAATTTTATGAGTTTTTGCTAAATAAATCTTGAAAGAGCCAAATACGAGCGGGGAAATTTCCTTAAAAAGGGAAAATGGATTCTCTAAAGGGGAAAATAAGAAAAGAAGAGTAATGGACGGAAACAGAGGAAGGGAAAATTCAAAGGGGAAAAAGGGAGAACTTGAAGAGAATAGGGAAAACCGACAGCACTGCATGTAGACGACTTCTAAGTAATGTCAAAAATCTCAATCGTTCCTATTCAAAACAAAACAAACATTAAACAATATAAATTAGTCTAAGAATTGAAGAAATCTAATTTAAACGAGTAAAATGTATTCTGTTCAGCCCTGCTACGATACCAGTGATAGTGAAATACTTTATAAACCTTACGATTTGTACTTAAAACCTATCGCAAGACTTCACATTTCTGTTCAACTGCCCCCTTTAAAAACAAATGGAAAGTCCATTTCTAATTGGGAAATTATGGAGAAAATCAGATCTCTGGCTAAACCAGATGAATTCGCATACATGAAGGTCTTATTCAGCATTTTCCCATCATCTAAAATAATTTAAAATCTTGTTCTTGTTGAAAAACGCAGGTTGTCAAAAGTACGTTGGAGTTTGTCCGGTTTGAAGCTGAGCTCGAAAGTCGGCATCAGGTAAATATTTCGTTTTTTCCACAAAAAATAATCAAATAAATTTTTTTTAAAATTAAAATTTCATAAAATAATAGATTAAAGGTGTTCTCTCCAAGCTGGATCAGCGGACGATCAAACTGAGTGGTTTTCCCGACACTTTAAAAATGAGGGCCTGCGAAGCCAAGTGCAGTTTCCCTTCTAAACACGACTGGGACTCGTTTTTCCGGGATGCAAAAAATATGAACGAAATGCGGCCCGGAGAAAGACCCGATACCGTTCATCTATCAGTTCTTCCTTCACGCTGGTTCGCAAAATCTGAAAGGTAAAACGAATCGTAGAGTCTTGAGCAGTGAAAATATTGATAATGTGCTTTGTTACATCGTAGATCAACTTTACTGCCGGACGAGAAAATGCTTCTCGAGGTTTTTGAAAGTTTTGGACCTGTTCGATGTGTGGACGTCCCAGTTCTCGATCGCTACAGGCCGCGGATCCTTGCCGCGTTGAAACAGGAAAATAAACCTTTCACTTTCGGGCAGGACGCAAATTTTGAGGCTTTTATTCAGTACCAAGAATATATGGGATTCGTTAGGTGCATGACTGCACTGAAAGGAATGAAGCTGCTGTACAAAGAAGGCGACAAAGCGTGGACAGCCTCGATTCAAGTTAATTAACTTTTTCTTTAAGATTTAAACTTATTTGCTTTATTCCATGTAAGTAATAGTCTTCAATTATCGTTAATTCCTTCTCCGTAGAAGTCCCTGTACAACCTTTACCTCTCATTGAACTCCAACCTTACCTATTTAAGTGCTTCCACTTTTTCCCCCTCCGCTTGAACATATCATTTTCCCTTTTTTCCCTCTCCATGCTACATAGTTATGCTAGATTTGTAAATTCACTTGTCCCTCTTCCCCATTTTCCCCTTCTTTCAGGGAATTTCCTTGCAAAGAGAAAACACTGGTCAGTTCTGATCCAGATCCCTTCTAGTAAACTGCCTTCCAAGCTTTTTAATAAATAGTAGCATCATCCAAAACCATACTTCACTCATTCATTCCTTCATAACATGCTCTTAATTAAAACTAACTATTAAAGTGTTGATGTGTAGAAAGTAATTAGGTTTTGTGTAAATAGGTGGACTTCGATAAGACGAAACATCTCAGCGAGAGCAGCGTCAGGAAACGACAGACGATTCGCGAGAAACTGATCCACGAAGACCTGGAGAAAGAACACGAGGAGAAACGAAAGCGAGAACTCGAAGAAATGAAACGAGAAGAAGAACGGTACCTTAAAATGTGTAGTTATTGTTAAATTAATTTTACAGTTTGCTGCTAGTAGTACAAGTAGTGTAGTAGTAGCAGAAGTAGTAATAATAATAGTAGTGGTTGTTTTGGTATTATTATTATTATTACTACAGTAGTAGGAGTAGCAGTAGTAGTAAAATTGTTTTGCTATTAGTACTTTTATTTTTACTGCCACCACTGCTACTACTACTACTTCTATCATTATTATCATTAGCACTACTACTACAACTTCTATTATTATTCTTGTTATTACTACTACTACTGCTACTACTACTACTGTTAAAATGATCATTACCACTACAACTACTGTAATTATGATTCTTATTAGCACTACTACTACTACTACTGTTATTAATATTGTTATTATTGTATTATTGCATAATCAACTATCTCTAGGAGGCGGCTCGAGGAAGAGAAGGCCCGGGAACGAGAAGAGGAGAGGAGGAAGCAGAAGGAAAAAAAGAAAAAGCGGAAGGAAATGAAGAGGAAGAAGCTGGAAGAAAAGCTGGAGAGAAGTATCGCTATGGAAGAGCGGAAGCTCCTCATCACGCAGCGAAAACTCGAGAGCCTTCGGCTTCTCGACTTTCTCTTCGAACAAGTTAAGGTGAGAATTTGAGTAAGAATTTTTTAAATACATTTCTTATTTTATTATGATTATCATTACTATTGTTATTATTATTATTATTAGTAGTAGTAGTAGTGGTAGTAGTAGCAGCAACGGTAATAGCAGCAGTAGTGGTAGTAGCAATAGTGGTAGTAGTACTAGTAGTAGTTGTAGAAGTAATGGCAGTGACAGTAACCGTAATAGTATGTGTAGCAGTAGTAGTAGCAGTACAAGTAACAGTAGTAGTGGTAGTTATTATAACTGTAGTATCGTCAGTATTACTTTTGTTATTGTTGAACCTGGTAGTAGTGGTAGTAGTATCAGTGGTATTATTTTATTATTATTACTATTATTACACCGTTTGACGTTATACCTGAGTCTGTATGATTGAAATAAATATTTCACTATTTTTGCTCCAGGTTGATGTCCAGAAGGAAGATGCCAAGCGAAAAGAAGAGGAGCTCGTCAAAGAGCTGGAGAAAATTCAGAAGAAGAAAAATAAAAAAGAACGGAAAAAAGCCGTAATAATATTTCAATATATTAGTAGTAGTAGGAGTAGTGATAACACTAGCAGTAGTAGCACTTGAAGTAGTGGTAATAATAGTAGCAGCAGCAGTGGTAGTAGTAGTAGCTGTGTTATTAGTAATAATCGTAATTGAAGTATCGTTATTGCTATTATTATTTTTATTGCATCTAGGAAAAGGAACGTAGGAAGCAGATGTCGCTAGAAGAAAAGGAGAAAGAGCTTCGTTCCAGGCTGGTCAAGAAATACACCAAACTCGAGGAGAAACGAATGGAAGAGCAGCGGGAAAAGCTCCGTCGAGCCGTCGAGAACTCTTCAGCTCGTTTGAAAAGTGTCGTTGCTTCTGCCGCTGCTGTGCGTCCCAACGATAAAACGAATCCGTGCAGCTCTGCAACCGAAGACGTTACCTTGTCTGAAGACTCGGAGAAAGAACGTTCCAGCGATAGAAAACGTTCGAGTAATAAAAAGTATGTATACGTATTGCAAGGTAACAAATGAATTTTAGAGTGTCATCTAAAAATGTCAATCTTTTGTAGTTCAAGGAGGGAACGTTCACGATCGAGAAGTCGCAGTCCGCACAGAAAACGAAGCCGAGACCGAGATGACAGAAATCCTCGGTACACGGATGACAGTGTTTCGTCTAAAGATAGCAGATCTCGTAGACAACCGAACAGAGATAACTCCTATCCTGATTGCTATAACATGTACGATCGTTACTTCTCCAGTCTTGCTCGTAAGTCGTCAAGAACAGTCGACAATGGTACGAACAACAAGCAAAAACCTTCCACGTCAAGAGAAAATGTCGGAAAAGTTTTTAGCTAACTCAAACTTGTAAATCAATTTTTTTTACTGAGTTGAAGTGTGTAAATTAAATACAAATAATGTACCACAAAGACTATATATAATGTATTCCGAAGCTGCGAAACGCTCAAACAAACCTCGATTAACCAAACAACGCTTGAAATTTTAACGCAAACTATCTGAAATATTAAAAAAAAGAGGCCCGCTCCTGTAGTACGATATGATGATGGCCTAGCAAAACTATTCTAAACTACTAGTAAATATTTTTTTACAAAGTTAACTATTATCTGCTTTGATACGAGTATTTGTTTTTTTTTTCTGTTTCGAGGAAAAAAACTCTTAAACAAAATGGCACCACACGCTTTTACAAAATTTTTGGATAAACGAAGTGGATTTAAAAAATCTGATACTTAAACGCGTTATTCGAGAAGGAAGCACGTAATAGGAAGTATACAACTAACGTTACGGGGGGTACAGAAGACCTTCGGTAGGGTGAATGGATCACGTTGACACAGCCAGGTGAGTCAGGGATGAGTCTAGGAGAGTCCAAGTCGAGCCAGAGTCATCTGCTTGCGGAGACGCAGGATTTCCAGGTACGTGTCCTGGGCGCTGGATTTGACTAGGCCCAACTGGATGTAGCGCAGATAAGAGAAGAAGTCGCACACTGCTGTTATCTGGAATAGAAAACGTTATTTTAATTAAAAGATGAAAATAAAATATAATATACAGTGTTTCCCCCTTTGCAGGGAAATTCCCTGAAAAAGGGGAGAAATGGGGTCTGAAAGGGGAAGAAGAGAAGAGGGTAATGGGGAAATCTAGACATTGTAGCACGAAGGGGGGAAAAAGGGGAAAGATAAGGGAAGAGGGGAAAAACGGAAAATTGAAAAGTGGAAACACTGATAATATATAAAATCTAGAGAACAAAAAGAAATAAATTTAATGAGAAATATTATCTATAATTTAAAAAAATATTAATGGTTATAAATATATTTATATTATATGGTATAAAATAATACGAATAATAATTATAAATAACAACGTACACTGAATAAAAATTAAACGTCTATAAATAGTAATAATTAATAATGCCAATAATAATATTATAAATAATACCAATAATAATAATTAATACAGAAATTAATACAGAAATTTATTTCAACGGTAAAGTTATAACATTATAATAAATATTATATAGAAATATAGTTAAGAAATAATTTTGCTTGTAGTACTCTGTTCCTGCACATCTGCGAAATCAGATGCCACTGGTTCTCATCGCCGATCTTCATGCGGTAGCGGCACGCGCGTAGCGTATCCAGCAGTGCGCACTTCACTCTGGGAGAAAAAAAAAGAAAAAAAAGATAAATATAAAATAAACCATAACTTTAATATCAATCAAAATGTTAAAATAACACAAAAAAAGAACGAAAAAATTTAATAATTTCCAAAATCCGGAAGTAAAGGTTCCGGAAGCCCCCGGAAACAAATAAGGACAACAGGATATAATTTACGGATAATAAAAAACTTAATATTTAATAATAATAACTTAAAAAATTTAAGATAACTTACGGAGATTGAGATTCCTTGTCGGAGACGTGTTCGATGTAGATAGAGTTCTGGAGGACAGCGTTGCGCACTTTGAGTCCGAGCTGGTCGTTGGGAAAGTCCAGGCAGAGGTCGGCATCTTCCTGGAACACGCGTTCCATGAAGGCGCTAGTTCGTTCCAGACTGGCTTCACTACGCCACATCAAAAATTCATTGTAGAACACAGGATCCACCTAATCCAGATATAATTTATTAAAACTATTTGTTATGTGTATATGTCTAGTAGAAATACTTCTAATAGAGTTCCAGCAATGGGAGTGTCTTTTTGTAGTTCCAGGATAGTTTCCGATGTGGACGAATTGTACTTGAAATCGCAGTCGGAGACTCCACGCCGGTGACGAGTGAAAATCTTCAAACCTACTGTGTGAACAAGTTTGTAAATTTAGCGTATTCATAATTAATGAATGGACTAAGTACTATCATAGCCTTCTAAACATAAAGCCTGTCACAGTAGACGGGCAATAAATCCGAGGGCGTCAACTAGCGATCCTAGCGGTAGACTTTAATAAAAGCTTAAAAAGTTAAAGTTTGTTGCACTTAGCTTAACTCAGTCCGTGTGGTTATAATCCGCAAATAACTCTTCCCTTATCTTTCCTTTCCCCCCCCCCCCCCGCTCCGTGCAAGAATGTACAGGGCCTAGATTTCCTCTTTACTCTCTTCTCTTCTTCTTCCCTTTTCAGATCCCATTTCCCCCCATTTTCAGGGAATTTCCCTGCAAAAGTGGAAGCACTGCTCCAAGCCGGGAAACGGAGGTTACAATGTTAGATAGGACTTTTGACAGGCTCTTTGTTTAGAAGGCTATGGTATTACATGTTAAGAATCTTAGTAAATTATTATACCACTTTATATAATATAAGAAAATGTACGAAGATATACAAGAAGATATTGGGAATAAGAAAGACGTAATAGTATTGTACATTATAGTAATATGTTAGATTTACTCAAATACTACAATATAACCTAAGTAGTATTTAATTTACATGTGAATTATATTAATGTATTACTTTATTATTTACGGAATATAAAAAGATGTAGAAGAAGGTACGGAGAAGGAAAAACATAGTATTATTATACATTATATTAATAAGTTAAATAGATTAGACTGTACAATAAATCAGATGTGGCTATTATTAACTATTATATAGAAATTATATTAATGTGTCGTTTTATTTTATGTACCATAACAAGAGCTATGTCAGAGTAACATGGAATATATGGAGATACAGAAGAAGGTACTGCGAAGGAAAACATAGTATTATTATACAATATATTAATAAGTTAAAAAGATTAAAATGTACAATAAATCAGATGTGGCTATTATTAACCATTATATAGAAATTATATTAAAGTGTCGTTTTACTATTTTATGTACCATAACAAGATCTACGTAAGAGTAACTTGGAAGATAAGAAGATACAGAAGAAGGTACTGGGAGTAAGAAAATAATACCACATTAAATTACATAAATATGTACAAATGTAATAAATATATTGATTTATATAGACAGGTAGGTAGATAAACGTACAAATAAAATGTATGTTACATTATTCACATGAACATGTTAAATATATTCCAATTATGCAGTATAAATAAGATAATTGATATTAATGTTAACGAGAGCTACCGTTAGTTTTGGAGCTGGCTGGAGTGTTTCCAGTAGAGTTAGTGGCAGTCAGCTGCGGATGCAAATGCGGATTGGGTTTACTGGGAGTCGACGTGATGACCATCAACTTCAAGGCGTTCACCTCCGCCTGCAGAACGTCCACCTACAACATCCAACAACTGATTAATTATGATCATAGTAATAGTAATAAGAAAAGTAGTAATATTAATAATAAAACAGCAATAATGGTAATAATACTAGTAAAACGTAATAATAAAACCATAGTATTAATAATGAAAATACTACTACTACCACTACTACTACTATCACTACTACTACTATCACCACTACCAGTACTACTACTATCACTACTACTACTACTACCACTACTACTACTATCACTACTACTACTACTACCACTACTACTACTATCACTACTACTACTACTACCACTACTACTACCATCACTACTACTACTACTACTACCACTACTACTACTACCACTACTACTACTACTACCACCACTACTACCACTACCACTACCACTACCACTACCACTACCACTACTACTACTACTACTACTACTACTACTACTAGTACCACTACCACTAGCACTACCACTTACTATTACCACCAATACCACTACGACTACTACTACTAGTAATAATAATAATAATTTCCTAACCTGCATCTGAGATTCTTTGAGAGCTTTTTCAGCAGCAGCGGCCTTGACGTTGGCTTCGTGGACCATAGCATGGGCCTCCTGTAATCAAACGACCAATACAATCCATAGAATCAATACACCACAATCCTTACCAACTGTAATCGTTAGTAAACTGTACAATTTACTACAATTTTTTACTTTTATTTTTATTTTATAAATTATTTTATTATTTTACTGTACAATCTAGTTACTAATTGTAACAACAGTTAATTTTAACTACTCTCAAATACAAACCTGGAAGAGACTGGCAGTCAGTTCTCTGACTTCAGCTTCCACCTCATCCCGAATGCGTCCTAGTCGTTCGACCTCAGCCCTGCTGCGGGTCAACTCGGTCCTGGCTTCAGTCAGAGCTTCCTGCAGTTCGCGGACATCGTCGCAGATCACCAGTTCCTGCGTCAGACTCCTAGGGTCCAGTGAAAGTTCCTGTTTTCCCGCAGTTTTCCCATAAGATCCTGTCGACTCCCAGCCCGAGTCCGTGCTGCACGTTGACCCCGGGTCACTGCCACTACTGCTGCTAACTGTCGATCCTGTCGATCCTTCCCGACTGTGCGTAGCTTTGCAACGGTTCTGCATGTCGGACTGACCCATGAATAAACCTGTTAACATAATAAAAATCAGTAAAATTAACTTAAACTCTTGCAAACTGCACGTTTTGTGTATCCTAATAATTTAACATGATAACACTACCACTACTACTACCACTACTACTTTAATTACTACTACTACTACTACTACCACAACCACTAACACTACTACTAACACTACTATTACTATTACTATTATTACCACTACTACTACTACCACTACTACTACAACCGCTACTACTACTACCGCTACTACTACTAACACTACTACCAACACTAACACTACCACTAACACTATTACTACCACTAACTCTAACACTACCACTAACACTATTACTACTACTACTACTACTACTACTACCACCATACCTTTAGTAAAAATATTACAATTTATTGTAAAAACTTTAATTTACTATAAATAACAGTAAATCTTAAGATGAGTGATAGTTTCAACTGAACTCGGCTAAGGGAAGTTGGAATCTGTGTGAACTTTATGTCAGCAGCTCGTTAATGCTAACCGCAGCGCAAAAAAAAGCCAATTAGTCCTACGCAATGATTCACTGTGGCTACCGGAAGTGATAATCTGGTGATAATATGATAACATGGTAACGGTAGAGTGACAATACTGGCGGTATTAATACCGTAGTATGCGCTAATATGACACAATGAGGTAAAAAAAATCAGCGATTACATGATAATAGCTTAACAACAATAGTCTGTTACGAGGGGTGCGAAATTTGCAATAATCTTCGTACTTCTAGGTCATGTTATCACTATTATCTCCGTGTTATCGTATATTATCAAATAATCTTCGAACACTTTTCCTCGGAGTTTCGGACCCCTGTAAAGATCAAGGGTCTGAAACTTGGAATAATCTTCGTACATCTAGGTCGTGTTATCGCTGTTATCAACCTGTTATCTCCATGCTATCTCCGTGTTATCAAATAATCTTCGAACACTTTTCCTCGGAGTTTCAGACCCCCTGTAAGGATCAAGGGGTCCGAAACTTGCAGTAATCTTCGTACTTCTAGGTCGTATTAACACTGTAATTAACTTGTTATCTCCGTGTTATCGTATGTTATCAAATAATCTTCACACACTTTTCCTCGGAGTTTCGGACCCCTTGCAAAGAGTCAATTAACATTTTTATTGATAACTTGATAACACCTTGTTAACACGACGATAACACGACGATAACACGATGATAACACGACGATAACCACTTTCGCTTTTGCATCCGTCATTGCGAAACTTTTGGTTTTCAAGTCATTTCTTTGTACTAAGAAAAATCCAGTCACCAATTTGGGAAGAAATTTCTCTCGTTTTTACGTCAAATTCAACTTTTCCACTTCAATGAAAAAAAAAGACGAAAATGTAAAGAATCTTTAACAAGGGGTCCGAAACTCCGAGGAAAAGTGTGCGAAGATTATTTGATAACATACCATAACACGGAGATAGCATGGAGATAACAGGTTGATAACAGTGATAAGATGACTTAGGTGTACGAAGATTATTCGAAGTTTCAGACCCCTTGATCTTTACAAAGGGTCCGAAACTCCGAGGAAAAGTGTGCGAAGATTATTTGATAACACGGAGATAACATGGAGAGAACAGGTTGATAACAGTGATAACATGACCTAGATGTACGACTTTCTGTTTTCCCCTTTTCCCCTAGAGAGGGCTCTATTTTTCCTTTTTCCCCCCTTCGCTTGATAACATCCATTTCCCCTTTTTCCCCTCCATGCTAGGATATAAAGCTGTAAATTTCCCTTTTCCCTCTTTCCTAACTTTCCGTACTCCCCGGATCTCATTTTCCCTTGTTTCAGGGGATTTCCCTGCAAAGTGGAAACACTGTTGGAATAGTATAAACTACATCTAAAGAAATAACTGACACTTAAAAGTCAGTCCTTGTTAGATTCTCATTATTTATCGTTAATTACATTAATACAATACAATAATATGGCATAATTCCTTAAATATTTCAGTTATTTATTTTCAGTACAACTAATCAGGATTCCCACTGAAAAATCTGAATCAGATTCCCTGACTTTTCCCCGATTTCCCTGACAATTTTCCCATTTTTTCCCTGACTTTTTAAAAGCATTATACTTTCTGGAAGTTATTCAATAGAAGCTTGAGCAAAGGTTAGCTGAAACTGAGTGGAGTGGCAACTCAAATTCCCTGATTTTCCCTGTATTCCCTGACTGAAATCTTATTCCTTGACTTTTCCCTGATTTCCCTGACAATTTTTCCCATTTTTCCCTGACTTTTTAAAAGCATTATACTTTCTAGAAGTTATTCACTAGAGGCTTGAGCAAAGGTTAGCTGAAACTGAGTACAGTGGCAACTCAAATTCCCTGCATTCCCTGACTTTTCCCTGATTTCCCCGTTTTCCAGGTCGGTGGGAACCCTGAGTACAACTAATAGTTAAATAGTTTCATGTAATGAAGTTAATTATTACCAAGACTTAATACGGAAATGAATTAATTAGGTGAAATTTGTCATTTCCGGCAGGAAATGAAATGCACTGATTCCAACCTGAGAAAGTCTCAAGGACGAAAACAAGAGGGGGTGCGTAACTCTCAAGAATCATGCGAGAATCTTTTTTTCAGAATCAGGAATCCTGAGTCATTCCAGTGTTTCCACTTTGCAGGGAAATTTTCTCTAAAAAGGGGAAAACGGGACCTGAAAAGGGAAACAGGGAAAAGGGAAAATCTTTAAGTAAACTTTGTTCTCTAGTATAGAGGGGAAAAAGGGGAAATAAGGGAAGAGGGGAAAAGGGGAGACTCAAAGTGGAAACACTGAATCATTCATTAATACTACATTTACTAAATGCTAACAAAACTAAATTTACTAAAATTACTAATAATAAAAACATACCCATAAATACTAAATATCATAAAATTACCATAAACACTATTATTATATGTTAATTCATCTATTAAACTAAGTTAACGACTTACTAAGGGGTCCGAAATTCGCAATAATCTTCGTACACCTAGGTCATGTTATCACTGTTATCAAACTATTATCTTATGTTATCTCCATGTTATCGTATGTTATCAAATAATCCTCGTACACTTTTCCTCGGAGTTTCGGACCCCTTGCGACTTACTACTATCGTACAATGCGATAATAGTTTTAGTTAATTTAATTATTACTTATCAGTTTTTCGGAGTAGCGGACCCCCCTTATGTGTGAGATAATTGTCTGTGTGTTGGAAAATATTTGACGATTGTGAACTTCCTCTAACGTCAGAAAAGGCGGATAACCTCATTTAGAAGCCGAGTGTTTCCACCGTCAGTTTTCCCCTTTTTTCCCTTCTCCTATAGATACCGAGTATCCTTTTCCCCTCGGTCTAGGCTACCAACCTAGCACTTTTATGCTTTTTCTTCCTTTTTTTCTCTTTTCAGTCCCAGTTTTCCCTCTTTTCCCTTAAAGAGGACAGGGTTTTCCCTTTTTTCCCTTCTCCTGTAGATAGCAAGTATCCTTTTCCCCTCCGTCTAGGATACCAACCTAGTACTACTATGCTTTTCCTTCCCTTTTTTCCCTTTTCAGACCCAGTTTTCCTTCTTTTTCCCTTAAAGAGGACAGGGTTTTCCCTTTTTTCCCTTCTCCTGTAGATAGCAAGTACCCTTTTCCCCTCCGTCTAGGATACCAACCTAGTGCTTCTATGCTTTTCCTTCCCTTTTTTTCCTTTTCAGACCCAGTTTTCCCTCTTTTTCCCTTAAGGAGGGCACGGCTTTCCCTTTTTCCCCTTCTCTTGTATACACCAAGTTCCCTTTTCCCCTCCGTCTAGGCTACCGATTTAGTGCTTTCATGTAGTCTTCCCTTATTTTTCCCTTTTGAGACCAAGTTTTCCCCTTTTAAGGGGAATTTCCCTGCCAAGCGGACAGCCTCGTTTCGATTCACGCCCCACCAGGTTTCCCACAATTTTCTCCCCACCGGATTTTAATCCAATTTTCCCACGAGCACGTCCACGTGAACTTCATTACCATTCTTGCGATAAACACGCGGATAATAGGTTGATAAGAGGTTGATAATAGGTTGATAACAAGTCGATAACAGCGATAATACCGTGTGGTTGTGAGAGGATGAAAGGAAGAACTGAGAATGAAAGGAAGATTAGTTGATAATAGGTTGATAATAGATGATAACAGAGATAATAAGTTGATAACAAGGGGTCCGAAACTACAAATAATCTTCGTACACCTAGGTCATGTTATCACTATTATCAGCCTGTTATCTCCATGCTATCAAATAATCCTCGCACACTTTTCCTCGGAGTTTCAGACCCTTGGTTGATAACTGATGATAACGGGTTGATAAACGGTTGATAATAGATTATCATCGGTTGATACCATGTAGACAACTATAACCAAGGAATCCAAAACTTCCAATAATCTTCGTACACCTTGGTCATGTTATCATTGTTATCAACCTGTTATCTCTGTGTTATCATGTGTTATAAAAATAATCTTCGTACACTTTTCCTCGGAGTTTCGGACCCCTTGACTACAACATTGGCAAACGTCTACATGAAGATTGAATAGAAAGCACTGAGAATACAAGACTGTTGTTAACATTTGATAATAGGTTGATAACACTGATAACACTATCTGGGCGTATAAACACTGTTGACTCGCATTTATAAGTCAACAGGAAGTGATAAAATCTTCAAGTGAAACCTGTAGAAAGTAACGGACACTCAAAAGTCTTGGAATCAACCGATAACAGGTTGATAACAGTGATAACATCATTGTAGGGCAAAGGAGAAACGCCACAAGTTCAAGACCCCTTCTGAAGCAAGGGGTCCGGAACTCCGACGAAAAGTGTACGAAGATTATTTGATAACACGTGATAACACGGAGATAACACGTGATAACACGGAGATAACAGTGATAACATCATCGTCGGGCAAAGGAGAAATAGACCCCTTCTGGAGCAGGGGTCCGAAACTCCTAGGAGAAGTGTGCGAAGATTATTTGATAACACGAATATAACACGGAGATAACAGGTTGATAACATCATTGTAGGGCAAAGGAGAAATGCCACAAGTTCAAGACCCCTTCTGGAGAAAGTCGACTTACAACTTTCCAACAACTGAAGAAAACTTCAAGAGATATTTTACAAAAAAAACTTGTAATATTCGCTTTAAGTAATAGTGATAGTAAAAGCTTGATTTAAATGACTAAAATAGATAAAAATTAACACAATATACTAAATTAACTTATATTTTTAAAAATCAAAAACTTGTAACAATTTGTTAACTTAAATAAGTCGTAATTATATAAATTAAGTAATAAATTTCCATTTAATCCTCATGCTTTCACTCACGTTGTCTCTATTTTCAAACAGTCTTCATTCCATAATAATTGTTTCAACTTAACAATTTCAACTACAATTTGAATTTTTTTTTTTTGGACTCAGTGACACACTGTCTTAAAGCCCGTTTTACATACACTGTGGCGAAAAAGACACTTTCACAGGGTAAAACAGTGGTGAAAGTTTTTTCCACCCCTTGAGTTTGGGGGTGAAAGTTTTTTTTCAACCCCTGAATTTGCGGTGAAAGGGCCTTTTTCGCCCCTTGAATTTATGATGAAAGTTTTTTTTCACCCCCTGAATTTTGCGGTGAAAGTTTTTTTTTCACCCCCTGAATTTACGGTGAAAGGGCCTTTTTCGCCACAGTGTAGACGTTACTGCACCCAGTAGGGCCATGGGCGCGAGCCTGACTAAATGAATTAAATGAATAAATAAATTTTCATTTAAATACGAATTGAATTATATTTGGATACATACGTAAGCATCCAGGTTTTGCATTAATAAAATTATTATGATTATTACCTTGATAAGAACATTTTACTATGATTACTATTGTTGTAACCGTTACACAGAAAGTAATCAACTTCAAATGAATTTGTTGTAGATTTATATTACTCGAATAATTAAGTTTTCATCAAGGGGTCCGAAACTTCCAATAATCTTCGTACACCTAGGCCGTGTTATCACTGTTACCAACCTGTTATCTCTGTGTTATCATGTTATCAAATCATCTTCCTACACTTAATCAAGGGGTCTGAAACTTCTAATAATCTTCGTACACCTAGGCCGTGCTATCACTGTTATCAACCTGTTATCTCCATGTTATCTCTATGTTATCACGTGTTATCATATAATCTTCGCACACTTTTCCGCGGGGTTTCGGACCCCTTGTTCTTATTAGTACTTTTATCTTATTACTTTATGTTGTTATTCTATTATTATTACTATAATTTGTATCGATATCATTGTTCTGGTGGCGATAAATAATCGACAACAAAACCGCGATTCTTACTTTTGTGGTTAAGATTCTTGATTGCTGGCCTATATCCAAGGGGTCTGAAACTCCCGAGGAAAGGTGTACGAAGATTTTTTTGATAACATACGATAACACGGAGATAATAGGCTGATAACAGTGATAACGCGGCCTAGGTGTACGAAGATTATAAGAAGTTTCGGACCCCTTGCCTATATCCACAAGGCGATTCTTGTAAAACGGTGATTCTCAGACTCGTGTAAAGGATCCCATGATTCTTGATCATGAATCCCAGAATCATGCAAGAATCAAGTCAAAGAATCTCGTGATTCTTGTAAACGAATCAAGAATCTTAACGAGGGGTCCGAAACTCCGAGGTCAAGTGCACGAAAATTATTCGGTAACATGCGATAACACGTAGATAACAGGCTGATAACAGTGATAACACGGTCTAGGTGTACGAAGATTATTAGAAGTTTCAGACCCCTTGAATCTTAAAATCTCTTGGAATCTTAAAAAGGATCTCAGGATTCTTGAAAATTACACGAAGAATCTCAAGATTCCCCGTAACCAGAAATCCAAGAATCTCTTTCCAATCTCGTTGAAGATTCTTAAAGATTCTGGAGAGTTTTCAACCCAAGATTCTTTAAGATTCTTGAGAGTTTTCGGTCCAAGATTCTTGGAGATTCTTGAAAACGAATGTTAAGATTCTTGAGAGTTTTGGATCCAAGATTCTTTAAGATTCATGAAAAGAATTGTAAGATTCTTGAGAGTTTTCCATCCAAGATTCTTGAAGATTCATGAAAACAATTGTAAGATTCTTGAAAGTTTTCCATCCAAGATTCTTGGAGATTCTTGAAAACAAATTTTAAGATTCTTGAAAGTTTTCCATCCAAGATTCTTGGAGATTCATGAAAACGAATGTTAAGATTCTTGAGAGTTTTCAATCCAAGATTCTTGGAGATTCTTGAAAACGAATTTTAAGGTTCTGGAGACTTTTCCATCCAAGAATCTTTAAGATTCATGAAAAAAATTTTAAGATTCTTGAAGATTCTTGAGAGTTTTCAATCCAAGATTCTTTAAGATTCGTGAAAAAAATTTTAAGATTCTTGAAGATTCTTGAAAACGAATTCTAAGATTCTGGAGAGTTTTCGATCCAAGATTCTTGAAGATTCAGGACAAGAATTTTAAGATTCTTGAAAAGATAACTTCAAGATTCTTTAGTGATTCACAAACGTTTAAAATTTGTTACTTTTTACTCAGAATTAATCAACTACGAATTGAGAAATAACATTTTTCCAGCGAAAAAAAAGAAAGGAACGAGAAAAACATGTTTTTCAAACGGGATTTTCCCAGTCTAATGACGTTTGGACGACGTCGGAAATGACGCTCAAAAGATGCTGTGACAAAGGTCTAATACAAGGGGTCCGAAACCCCGAGGAAAAGTGTACGAAGATTATTTGATAACATGTGATAACACGTAGATAACAGGGAGATAATAGGCTGATAACAGTGATAACACGACCTAGGTGTACGAAGATTATTGCAAGTTTCGGACCCCTTGGTCTAATATTATGCTTGGGGATGATGTTTGGATGATGTTCGGATGTCCCTTCATCAAAGCCTTGTATGATGCTTAAGCCGGGTTCACACTAAGGCTGTTTTGGCCAAACCGTTTGGACAAACGAGTTGGGAAAAAAAACATACATTAAAGCCGGGTTCACACTAAGGCTGTTTCGACCAAACTGTTTGGACAAACGAGTTGAAAAAAAACATACATTAAAGCCGGGTTCACACTAGGGCTGTTTCGATCAAACCGTTTGGGCAAACGATTTGTAAAAAACATATTACAAGACTTCACGAGCATACTAGTGGTTTTCCTGAGCATTGCCTGGGACCAAACAACCATTTTACTTCTATTACCTAGCGTTTTATAGAAGCAAGAAAATCGTGTTTCTGTAGCCCGTTTGCCCAAACTGTTTGGCCAAAACAGCCCTAGTGTGAACCCGGCTTAAGCATTGTCTGGGACAAAACAATCATTCTGTTTGTATTACCTTGCGTTTTGCCTTTAATAGAATCAAGAAAATCGTATTTCAGTAGCCCGTTTGCCCAAACTGTTTGGCCAAAACAGCCCTAGTGTGAACCCGGCTTAAGCATTGTCTGGGACAAAACAATCATTCTGTTTGTATTACCTTGCGTTTTGCCTTTAATAGAATCAAGAAAATCGTATTTCAGTAGCCCGTTTGCCCAAACTGTTTGGCCAAAACAGCCCTAGTGTGAACCCGGCTTAAGCATTGTCTGGGACAAAACAATCATTCTGTTTGTATTACCTTGCGTTTTGCCTTTAATAGAATCAAGAAAATCGTATTTCAGTAGCCCGTTTGCCCAAACTGTTTGGCCAAAACAGCCCTAGTGTGAACCCGGCTTAAGCATTGTCTGGGACAAAACAATCATTCTGTTTGTATTACCTTGCGTTTTGCCTTTAATAGAATCAAGAAAATCGTATTTCAGTAGCCCGTTTGCCCAAACTGTTTGGCCAAAACAGCCCTAGTGTGAACCCGGCTTAAGCATTGTCTGGGACAAAACAATCATTCTGTTTGTATTACCTTGCGTTTTGCCTTTAATAGAATCAAGAAAATCGTATTTCAGTAGCCCGTTTGCCCAAACTGTTTGGCCAAAACAGCCCTAGTGTGAACCCGGCTTAAGCATTGTCTGGGACAAAACAATCATTTTGCTTGTATTACCTTGCGTTTTGCTTTTTATAGAAGCAAGGAAACCGTATTTCTGTAGCACGTTTGCCCAAACTGTTTGGCCAAAACAGGCCTAGTGTGAACCCGGCTTTAAGGACGCTTGGTCAAACAGTAAGACGATACGTTCGGATGACGCTCTTGATGAGGTCCTGCTTGATGCTCCAGGACGCTGCGTCAAATGAAGAAGGACGCTTGAAGGATGCTTCAATCAAGTTTTCAGGACGTCTGTCATAAAACTTCATTTATGACGCTTGGTGATGTTCGAACAGGCTGACGCTAGCCGTAAATATCCCTGTTCTAGCATCTGCATGAAGCTTTATGACGTCCAACCAAAGCAAATGACGTTTGCAGAATGTCACTCTTCATAAAACTTCATTTACGACGCTTGGTGACGTTTGGCCAAACAGGATGACGCTAGCCTTACTATCCCTGTTACAGCGTCTAAATGAAGCTTTATGACGTCCAACCAAACCAAATGACGTTTGCAGAATGTCACTCATCATAAAACTTCATTTACGACGCTTGGTGACGTTTGGCCAAACAGGATGACGCTAGCCTTTACTATCCCTGTTCTAGTATCCATATGAAGCTTTATGACGTCCAACCAAACCAAATGACGTTTGCACAATTCTCTCATAAAACTTGACTTATGACGCTTGGTGACGTTTTATGACTTTCCTATGATGACGCACGACATCTTGACGTCCTGCCCTTTTGGCTTTTCTAAAGGGCCACTTCTACGAATCTCTTTATCAGACGCCAGAGGCGCTTCTGTTTTAAAAATAATATTTCATATCATACCAGAACCTCTGCAAGAGGTCAAGCCTCGCAGCAAGAGCTGTTAACCCATGATAACACTTGATAACAAGATGATAACAGTAACAGACATTGGTCAACTTCAGTTAACTTGATATCTAAAAGTTAGTGTTAAGAATCAGGTCCTAAAGTAAGTAAATGGATGATAACATGTGATAACACGCTGATAACTCTTGATAACAAGATGATAACAGTAATAGAAGTTGGTTCACTTCAGTTAACTTGATATCTAAGAGTTAGTTTAGGGCCTGATTCTTAACACTGAATAAATGGTTGATAACATGTGATAACACGTTGATAACACTTGATAACAAGATGATGACAGTAACAGAAATTAGTTATCTTCAGCTTACTGGATATCAAAAAGTTACTTTAGGATTTCGTTCTTCAGACTGGGCAAGCAGATGTGTGATAACATGTGATAACAAGTTGATAACCCTTGATAACAGGATGATAACAACGTGATAACATTCAATAGAACTTGCCTGGAATCTTCTAAGCTGTTTTAAAGGTCCAGGATCTTAAGAATAAGCTTGATAACACTTGATAACACGTTGATAACGCTTGATAACACAGTGACAAGCTGTTTTAAGGGTCGAGAATCTCACGAATAAGCTTGATAACACTTGATAACAAGTGGATAGCACGTTGATAACACTTGATAACACAGTGAAAAGCTGTTTTAGAAGTCCAGAATCTCACGAGTAAGCTTGATAACACTTGATAACAGGTGGATAACGCGTTGATAACCATGGATAATACAGGTTCGGGGTTTCAGGTACACTAATTGAGTTTTGAATCCCTTTTTTGGGTGTATCTTCGTGCATGGCCAAAAGCTTTGGCGTAATACACAATGGCCATCAAGGTTCAATGTACTTGCCATACAAGTTGTAACAGAGGGGAAAAGTTTTCCCTTCACGTGTCTTTTCCCTTTTTTATTATTTCATTTCGTTATTAGAAACTCCGGCAATGAAGACAAGTGGAACGAATTGATAAGCCGAAAGGCTGGGCTTCCACTTTGCAGGGAAATTCCCCGGAAAAAGGGGAAATGGAACTGACAAAAGGGAAAAATGAGCTAAAAGGAAAATTTAGAACCAGAGCTGTCTATTCTGACACAGAGGGAAAAGAAGGGAAAAGGCAACATTGGAAAAAGGAAGATTAGAAGCATGGCTTCAGATTAGCACGGACGGGGGAAAAGGGGAAAAGGGGAAAATAAGGGAAGAGGGAAAATGGCGGGAAATAAGAGATGTAGAAGAAGAGCTACAGGGGGAAAAGGGAAAAATACGAGAAGGAGGAAATTGAGAACCATAGCTTTACAATGTGGACGCCAAGGGGGGAAAAGGGAAAAATGAGGGAAAAGGGGAAACTGGCTGGAACTCTGTTACAGGAGCCTGAGGCTTTTCCTGCGTGATATTTAACGCATAACTGCGCAGTCTCAGCAGCTGCAGCAGCAACAACAAAAACTTGCAAGGTCATCACCATTTTCTGTGACGAAAAATTTAGTCCGAAAAAGCCTCAAGGACGTCCATAAGTACCCATACAATCAACCGTTGATAAACAACAGGAAGAACGATGAACGAGAACGAGAGACGAATCTTCCCGACGAGTATCGTGACAGTTCCCGCTGGTTCTCGTTCAACGTTCTCGAACGAGTGACAAGACTTGAAGTCCTTGGCCACTGAATCCATAAAGAGTGGTAAAAGTTATGAACCCAATTTTGCATGAGCTAAAAACACCATAACCTTAAAAAAATATTTTCTTTTTCCTCTTCGCTGCGTGTTTTAAGGATAGTGGGTCAATAAAAAATTTTTCCATACGCTGCCGGGTTGGAGAAAATTTTTGCTTTACCTTAACAAAATGCAGGATGTGGCTTTTCAAAATGGCTTTTCAAAAACTTGAAAATTTCTAAAAAAAGATTAAGGAATGGATTTTTACCGCTGTATCGATTTCCTAAAGGCAGAGCTCTGAAAAGGAAGACGCCGGAAAATCCGTAAGTTGGGATAAAATCAGAAAACAAGCAGATCCATTGGTTTCCAGTAGAATGTAATGAGTTAAAGCTCTGTTTGAATCCGTAGGATTTGATTTCTGGTAAAAAGATTAAGAATTATTGAGTCTTTTGTTCAGACGCTACAGACACGTCCTTCCCCTACGGCGGACAGAACTCGACTGAGAGGTATGGAAGCTTCAAGCGTCAGCGTCCCCTACTGCGATGTAAACAACGCCCCAGGCTTTATGTCGTTCGATTATTTTTAGAACGATTCTAAAATTATATCGACTTAAATTTTCGATTATTAAAAAAATACTCATTAATATATTTAATTTATTTTCTAATTAATTATATCATAATTAAAAAATAATATGGAATTTAACAAATAAACAGAATTCGGAAGAAAAATTACATCAATTATAAAAATTCCAGACAGTGCTTCCACTTTTCCGTTTTCCCTTTTTTCCCTCTTCCCTTATCTTTCCCCCCTCCGTGCAAGAATATATAGAGTCTAGATTCCCTTTTTATACTCTTCCCTTCTTCTTCCCTTTTCAGACCCCATTTCCCCCCTTTTTCGGGGAATTTCCCTGCCAAAGTGGATACATTGGTTCCAGATAGGCGTCGCGTCATAAGGTTTAACCAAATCCTCAGTCTTTATCAGGCAGCTTAAACATATTAATTATAAAATTCCTTCATCCTAGATATCTTGCCTTTATTTTAATACAGTCATTATTAATATTACATTTTATTAATACTGTTATTATCTATGGATATATTTTTCTCAACAGAATCAAAAAGTTTCGCCATCTTTTCAGTTGGGTAACTCGACGCCATTTTCTCGTTTATTTTAATACATTTTGTATGTAAAAACATAAATTTTTCGCTCTACTTGTTTTTCAGTACCAGCTTTTCACTTGGAAGTAGTTAAGTAGTGCAAGTAGTAAATAGTAAGGCAAATAAACCACAAAGAGAAAGCTAAAAACGTGCCTTTCCCATTTTACGTTGTCAAACATCTAAACACAAATCCACAGCTAAAGTTTTATAAATATGTTTAAATATGAAATTATTCACAACTGGGTCAAAGGTCACACAAGGCTACAAGGTCAGGTCAGGTCAGGTCAGGCTTTTGTTGAGGTCAAAAGGTAATTAGGGCATCTAGATAAATGAATAAATTAATATTTTGAAGGTTCCATTGTTTCAACTATAATTCTAACCTTGAGAAACTGATACTTGCCTTGGAATAACTTTAGTTACAACACAGGGTCCGAAACAGCGTTTCCACTTTCAATTTCCCCTTTTCCCCCCCTTCCCTTATTTTTCCCTTTTTCCCCTCCGTGCTGGAATACAGGCCGTACGTTTAGATTTCGCCTTTTTTTCCTCTTCCCTTATTTTTCCCTTTTTGCCCTCCGTGCTTGAATACAGGCCATACGTTTAGATTTCCCCTTTTTTCCTCTTCCCTTATTTTTCCCTTTTTGCCCTCCGTGCTGGAGTACTGGTCGTACGTTTGGATTTACCCCTTTTTCCCCTCCTCCCTTATTTCTCCCTTTTTCCCCTCCGTGCTTGAATACAGGCCATACGTTTAGATTTTCCCCTTTTTCCCTTATTTTTCCCATTTTGCCCTCCGTGCTGGAATACAGGCCGTACATTTAGATTTCCCCTTTTCCCTCGTCTCTTATTTCTCCCTTTTCAGACCCCATTTTCCCCTTTTTCAGAGAATTTCCTTGCAAAGTGGAAACACTGGTCCGAAACTTCAAAGTAAATCATCGCAAGATCATTTGATAACATGTGATAACAGGTCGATAACAGTGATAACATGAGCTAGCTATACTAACATTATTTTAATTATTTTAAATATTACAAATTATTATAGATAAAAAATTAATTATTACAAAAATGCTGACTTGAAAGTTTGACTGGAATTTCAAGGTGGCAGTTCTTTTCCAGGTGAATAGCCATGCAATCCATTGTTATCAGCAATCAGCAACAGTACTTCCACTTTGCAGGGAAATTCCCTTAAAAAGGGAAAACTGGGTCCCAAAAAGGAAAAATAACATAACAAGTACAGCTTAAGATCCTATATGGAAAGGAAAACGATACTTGGTATCTACAAGGGAAGGGAAAAAAAGGGAAAACCGTGACCTCTTTAAGGGAATACGGAAAACTGAAAGTGGAAGCACTGATCCTGTTCTTAAACAAGTTTTTCATTCAATCAATTCGTCTATTAATGTAACAACTTCCACTTTGAGTTTTGGGTTTTCCCTTCGAGAGGGCACCGTTTTCCCCTTTTTTCCCTTCGTCCGGACAACTTGATTTCCCTTTTATCCCTTTTTAAGATGTCTATTTTACTTCCCTTCTAATAAGAGTTCAAAAACTTACTTTAGCCGTATACTGCTTAAATGTACACGTTCATACTTGGAAATTTACCGTTTCCCCTCATTTTCCCTTTGTAAGGGAATTTCCCTGCAAAGTGGAAGCACTGATACATGTGTATAGCGGTTGTTCAGTAAAACTATTAATGAGGGTAATTGTATAATAGAAACTAAATGGGATTTTGTGATCCCAATTCGATTGCAATACTATTATTTCATTCATTATTTCTTAATAATACTAAATAGATATTTTAAAGTAAATTTTCTACTTATTTTTGTATTGAAATTTTTCACAAATGCTATGACAACGACTGCACGAATCAGTTCCAAGGTTTCACCCACTGGTTGCGTAAATATTTCTTTAACGTGTCCGTGTCCATCGTTGAGGGGTCTTTTGGTGCGACTGCTTGCTTCTCCGCGACGATGGCATCTTCCTTCAACTGCGGGACGAAGACCACCTCCCCGTTTTCTTTGATTCGAGCGCCCCGCACGTCTCCATCCCTCGGTAGGCCCTGCACGAAAAACGATGACTCAGAATCGAGTGAATCAAGTTATTTTGAATGGACGATATACCTGCGGAAATGTGACAGGCGTGATGCGGACCAAATGCTTCACTTTCCACAGCATTGCGTTCGTGTGTGGTGTGTTAGGGACGAATGTGATCCTCTCTTTCTGCAAATGAAAAACGCAACATTTCGTTAATCTTCAACGTTAAAATTAAAATAAAATATAATGAATGAAAATTACCTCTTCGTCCAGTTTGAGATGCCTAATAGTATCTTTTTCCCAGTACGGACGACCCTTTAATTTCTTGATCAATTCGACCATGTGCACTTTCGAGGGCTGAATCGGGGGGTCCTTCTCGTCAGGGTGCCTGTAAAAACGTTATTAATAAGAAATTTAATGAAAAACGTAAACTTTCGAATATCCCTATGATGCATATTTAAGGTTTCAACTACATTTTTCAAGCTAAATACGACAATAACATTATGGATTTGTATACCTTGGGTAGTATGTAAAGCCAGGGTATCTGATACTGCCATCAGGGTTTCGAATTGGAAATTGCTTGTTGTTGCCCGGAGCTGGTGGAACATCGGGAATAGTTACGGGAATCGGCATGCTGGTTTTAGATCTTGCCAAAATGTGAAACACTTGTCGACTTTTCAGCATTTTTGATTGAAAAAATTATTATTTATTCTACTGACAAGATAGAAAGGATCAGCCGGGTTTGTACCAAACATCGTCTGCTAGCAGTGTTTCTACTTTCAATTTTCCCTCTTTCCTTAAAGATGGATCTGTTTTCCCTTTTCTCCCTTTGATATAGTAAATCAGTTTTCCCTTTTTCCCCTCTCTTCTTAAGCTTTCCCTTCGTTCTATTTCGACTCTTCCCTTACTTTTCCCTTTCGAGACCCAATTTTCCCTTTTTCAGGGAAGTTCCCTGCAAAGTCTGCTAGGGTAAACGACGATTGCAGCGTTGCCAGATTTATTATAATTTAACATTATAAAAAATCATTAAAATATATTGTTATTTTTATAAACCATATTAATATTTATTAATAATAAAATATTTCGTGATCCAGGTAAAACATTTTGTTAAGTTAATCAATTTAAAATAAAATATACTTATTTTTATTCAAAATTTAATTATATGATATGAGTTTCATTCATTTGTATTTTAGATATTGAATAAATTGTAAATCCGAATTTCTCGAAGGCGGTCATATTTATCCAAATTTCACGACTTAATAAATAGACTGTAACCCCAAATAAATAATAAAGAGACAAATGAAGATAAATAATGTGAGCTGCCATGTAGAGCGGGGCTATATGAGTTATTTTGGCGCTTGCCAGATGCTGTTTAACACACTTACGAAGATCTCTATTGCCACGGGAAATCCGTGACAATATTTTAGGTAAATTCCGTGGCAATAGCTTTCGCGCCCTTCTATAGCGGGCACTGTTATTTAACCAATAACTAAAAATTCGGAAGCTTTTTTTCATGAAATATTTAAGAATTAAAAAAATTTTCTAAGATATTTTAAACGATATCTTTTAACAAACTTACTTAATTTTTCTGTCCGTTTTTATAGTATTATCCTAGTTTTAGCGTCACGGCAAAAAAAATTCCGTGGCATTAGCTTCTGGGATAGAGCTAGCGTCACGGAATTTCCGTGACAATAAGCAATCCAAGCAAAAATCTTTACAACAATCATCTGGCAGGATGTAAATGTATTGTCAACTTATTACGCTAAGTACTGTTATTTTTCGTAAGCCCTTAGGGAAAACTGAAACCAAAGCACCCGTTATTTAGTTCTCACGTACTTTTTATAACGCTTTTACGGGCACAGAAGCGAGAAAGAAAAGGCGAACCTTATTTCTGTAAAAAGCTTTTTCTTGCCAACATGAAGGGAGTTGCCAAAGTACGCCTCTATTTTGCGCATTTTTAATCACGTTTCCAATGCCTTTTAGGAATAACATGTTTTATGTGACCCGAAATGTGGACTTGATCTATAGCAGCTAAGAAAATGAAGAAAACTAGAATTGCTCAGCGGGCTAGATCCTTCAAGGAAGATTTCCTAGACGCCCTTTCTACTCTGCGTTCACCGTCTCAATCAAACAGTCCGCAAACAAATGGCAATGTCAGAAACCACGTTTTCAGTGCGTCTCCCGTTCACTCTGTGGAAAAATCGCCCTCTGCCAGACAAATCGTTTCCAGACTCGACGAAGATTTTGCTGCCGTCGGACTGGGCGAACAACTGGCCAAAGAGATAAAGGGAAATACTGTCAAAGTAATTATTTAACATTTTTAACTTAAAACCTTACTTTGACAGATTCCTGTGATTTTTTAAAGATAACGTGTGCCCTGAAGTATTTCCAAGATGCCGTGGCCAAAAACAAACTGGAAATGCTACCTGGTTCTGCGTCAGTAATTCTGGAGTCAGTTTCGCACATGCTTTCAACGTTAGGAAATGCCGCAGCTTCAAATGAGCACAGTTCGAGCGTAATTTCGGCAACAAGTCTCGTTCATCAAGCCCTGGCCCAGCTGATAAGATGGTCGGACGAAGTCCTGCTCAACTCACCAGAAAATGATTCGTCAGAAAATGTTTTGAGAGAAGAAGTCGGACCTGTAGTCGAGGGCCTGCAAAACGCGCTTTACGATCTGGTGCAGCTCGTCATTCACAAAATCACCAACAAAATGCCCCCGCCCCCCACCGCGAGTCCCTTAGCTTCACCTGCAGCTACTTCGCTTAAAGTGAACGAGCAGTTGTAAGTTACTTTTCGTGAAAGCTTTCTTAAGAAAATATAGTTTATTTTTTAAACAGAATAATGCTGGATCATGAAAAAAAATACAGAGCAAAATCAAATTACAATCTGAATTAAATGAAATAACTCAGTTTGCCTTTTTACAGTCTTCCTAAAACAATCTAAAATGACCGTTAATCTCTTGTGATAATTGAATTTACATTTTGTAGTTCAAATTTGTCTAAAAATCGAATTTGTTTTAAGGTGCACTTTTCTGAAGTATGATTTTTTTAGGAATAGTAGTCTTGTTATGAAAGCAAAAGTGCGTAAATAAAATTAAGTAATTTTTGTTTCGTCTTTTAATACAGTTTTCACTGCGCACCGTCCTCGCCCGCTCGACTATCGAAATCGTCGGACGGGAGTCTCCTGGACGAAATTCGAAGTTCGGATTGGAGTTCAGACTCGTTCACCGATGATTGTGACACTGCTGTAGCTCCACCCAAACCACCGCTTCCCCTCAAAGGCATTTGGACTGAATCGAGTAACTATTACTTTAACGTCAATCATTTGATTTTTATTATAATAGTATTATTTCTCGCATATCAGTTTATGTTGATAAATCGCACCTTTTTTAGGTAGGAGTTATTGTACAGCCCGCGACTCTTCGCCGCCTCCACCATTACCACCTAAGAAACGTTCGTTGGCTGCAGCAGGAGCTGCAAAGCCGGGTCAGTTGAACTTGGGATGGGCGACACCGACGCTTCCTGATCTCGTCCCTCACCAGTCATGGATAACGGGCAGTCTGGACTCGCTCTCGCTGGGATGCTCAGCTTCGGAAGTGTTTCATCAACGAGTAATATGTTATACATATTTGTAATATCACTTTAAATATTATTATGATAGGAAGTGAGTTTACGGGACATTATGACATATGTATACATGTTTATTTGATATATAGACGGACATGGGGTTGGCCGATCAACGCAACAGTGCAAACGCGACAACAGACTCAGGATTCACGTTTTCATCCTCTTCGTCGTCTTCGTTCACGTCCAACTTCTTGCTGACCACTTACAACAGCCGTTTGGCCGAAGCTTTGGGTTCAGACGATAACGTAGTCGTCTTGTCAGTACCGCCGGCTCTTCCCGTTAAACGACGGCAGAGACTCAAGCGTACACCTTCGCAGTACGATAACGTCGATCAAACAGACGCTGCCTTCAGCAACGAGCAATTGTATGGAAACTTTTTCGCATATTAAATGACTATAATATAATATAAAATACTTCATAGGTCAAACTTTTGCAGCTCAGATCAGGAAATTTTCACCGAAAGCCCAAGTACAAACGTTAGGGTACATCACGAACTGAGCAGCTTGCTACAGCATCACATCACATCCTCAGCTCCACCTCTTCCTCCCAAAAAGCGGAATATTATGGCCTACATGGAAATGGTAGGTCAGTATTCTCAACCAAAGGCAGCTGAAATCTTTCGCCAATCAATGGAGGCCTACAATTCCCTGGCAGCCGATTGGCAGGCGAGAAACGAGGATCTTTTCATAGCCCGTGCGTCGAGCTACCTGACCAATCCGCCGCTGCTCCCGCCGAAAAAATCGCGATCGACCAATGCCGTCACTTCCCAGAGCTCGTCCGGCCAATCAGAGACCATTGGAGATAGAGAAGCCACGCCCACAGTGAACTTTGATACCCAGATACCCGCCACTACATCTGCAGAGCTGATTGAAATGGAAGGCATGGAAAAACTTGAATTAAGAAATGAACTGAATATTCAGAATCCTGAAGATGAAGGCCATGAAGTGCGAGGAGGGACGGTAGACGCACTGATTCTACACGCTACAAAATTAAATAAAGATGATTTTATGTATCAAGAGGCTTTCCTTGCTACTTATCGCACGTTTATCAGTCCCATTGAACTTGTAAGGAAACTCGTGAGACGGTAATTCATTTTTATACTAATTAGTTTGTAGGGAAACTTAGTAATTTTTATTAAATTAATTTTTTAATGCAGGTTTCACTGCTTTTTGCGTAAAATCGACATCACGTTCCAGCGGGCAGCTCGCAACGCTTTCTCGCTCTTGGTTCGAGTGGTTGATGATCTTGCGTTATCAGAGCTGGAACCTGTGCTGCTGCGGGAAATTATAGAATTCCAGAGTTATTTAGTCAGCAGTGGGGATTTGGTATTGGCCAGGGCCTTGCGGACTAAACTGCTGGAGAAATGCGCAGCTCGCAGGAAGAAGACGGACCTTTTCCCCTACCTGCCGAGTATAGGAATCTCGACAAAACTGAACACTCTGCTCGATTTCAGATCTGCCGAACTTGCCGAGCAAATGACCCTCCTCGATGCGGAACTTTTTCACCGTATCGAAGTCCCAGAAGTACTGCTCTGGGCCCAGGAACAGAACGAAGAGAAGACAACGAATCTCAATTTATTCACCGAGCATTTCAATAAAATGTCGTACTGGGCCAGATCGAGGATCTTGGAGCAAACAGAAGCCAGAGAACGCGAACGCTACGTTACAAAATTCATTAAAGTCATGAAACACTTAAGACGGCTGAATAATTTCAACTCGTACTTAGCACTCCTTTCGGCACTGGATTCTGCACCTGTTCGCAGACTCGAGTGGCAAAAGTCCATCACAGATGGTCTGCAAGAGTATTGCGCCCTCATCGATAGTTCCTCTTCGTTCAGGGCTTATCGACAGGCCCTGGCCGAGACCCAGCCGCCCTGCATCCCGTATATCGGTCTGATTCTTCAAGATCTGACATTCGTTCATATCGGGAACCCTGACCTGCTGCCTGACGGTAGAATTAACTTTGCCAAACGCTGGCAGCAGTTCCACATTTTGGAGAATATGAGGCGCTTCCAGAAATGCCAGTACCAGTTCAAACGCAACGAAAAGATTATTTTGTTTTTTAACGATTTCAGCGACTCGCTGTCCGAGGAAACCATGTGGAGCATTTCCGAGAGCATCAGACCTCGAGGAACCAACAACAACTCGACGAAAAAATGAAACCAAAATCACAAGAATCAGTATATTACTTTTTGAGTTATAAAGTTCGAGAGATCTTGTTACAATTTGCAAAAAAATTAAATAGTCAGGATAAGTTGAAATTTGTGTCTGTTTTGCGAGAAAATTGTATCCGCCCGTTTTGTCGGACCTCCTTGTTAGTTGACAGTATTTATTACCGAGAAAAACTTTAGAAAATCCATTTTTTTGAAATAGTGTTTTTATTGTGCGTGCAGCAAAATGCCCCCAGTGTTTTTTTTTATTGTAAAATTTTGGTTTTTTAAAGTGTTTACTTCTAACTCAACGCAGCAAAAGACACTCAACAGTCACAAATCAGTATTTCAAACAAAAAGACAATGTAACGCTCGTCCACGCGCTTCAGTTCAAATAAAATTTTATTTATCACAACTCACATTCACTAGACAAGTTATAACATAAAAGCGAAAATAATAGATAATATATATACCTAGACAATAAGACTAGCAGCAATTAAATGGCGGGATAGATTCAAATTAATACGTTTGTATTTAGTTTGAAAAGCCACCACTAGATGGCTCTGATAAAAGGCTGTACCAAAAATACAAATATTCAACAAAATTAGACAGCCAGAAAGCTTAAAACTTTACCGGTACGTTATAATATTAAAATCTAACCATTACTAGACTTTACCATTTGAAGTGAATAAAATTAAGTTCAAGCATTTAACTTCTCCTGCGATTTACCTTTAATTTAGGCCCAGTAACTGCATTTGTGGTATAATTTTTTATAGGTTTTTGACACATGACAGTCCCCACAACAAGATGTCCAAAGCTCCAGGATATTTTTGTTTCCTTCTTCTTCTGCTATGTTTTATCAGGAACAGTTCACAACTGAGTGAAGACGTTTACGACGAAGAGCTTTTCGTCAAACAGCTCGAAAGTGGGCATCTCTATACTTATTTCCAGTTCACGACAAAGTGGGACGTCAACCAGTCAGACCCTTCACAACGTAAAAAACAAACCTTTATTGTTTTCACCCAATAAACATTAGCGTTTTTTAACGTTCAATGATTTTACGTTTTCAGTTCAGCATTACAAACTGTTTCCTCGACAACTGGGAGAAATCGTGGAAAAGTTCCAGGTGCGGGAGCTCCACCTCTGCCTAACGCAAGGTTTGTGGAGGACCCACAAGTGGGGGTATCCTTATCGTCACTGCGGATCTGGTGCTGAAGTCTCTGCCTGGTTTCAGCCGCAAGTCAATTCGTAAATTTTGTTCATTATTTACCGATTCAGTACTATTTTTACAATCGTTAACTATCTTCTTCTTATATATTCGAACTTTTATTCTCTAGTTCGCAAGTAGACGAGAAGTGGCTGGGCTTCGTGAACGCTTTATCAGGACTTCTTTGTGCGTCTCTGAATTTCATTTCCCTGGGAAATACACTCAGTCCTCGATGGAGTTTCTTACCAGAAGGTGTTTCGGGTAAATTATTCAGCAACAACAACTCGCATTCACGATACGCGAGTCTGCCTCGGGAAATCGTCTGCACGGAAAATCTGACGCCCTGGAAAAAATTGCTGCCGTGCAACAGTCAAGTAAAAAAAAAAACCTAAAGTCTATCTAATCCATATTAAATATTAGATTTGATGCAATATATTTATTTTAATATTTTTCTGTTTTGTAGAGCGGCTTAGTCCAACTGCTGAACTCGAAGCAAGTCTATGATAGCAACTATCACTCATTAAGTGTCGACCTGCGTCCAGTCTGTCGGGTAAAAAGTTACTAAAAAGACGCACAAAATAAAATAACTGTAACGCTTGCTAAACTATTTAATTATTATTAAATTAAATCAAATTTAATACGATTTGAATTATATTTTTTTTTCGTTATTTATTTTGCAGGACAAAAAATGCACGAAGACTTCGTTGGAGCTGAAATTGTCATTATCTCTCGTAACAGAGCCCTTAGTCCGGAATGTGAACAGCAATAATAAGAACAAACAAAAAGCAGATTGGTCGTTTCGCAGCACTTTCGGGTCTGCCCTGTTTTCTACGTGCAAAGCTGCGAGAAACTCGCTGATCTATGTTGATGTCACTTCTAATGCTGTAAGAAAAAAAAAATAAAAAATTTATTGACAATTCATAATAAATTAATATTAATCAAAAATAATTTTAAAGTTAATGATATATATATATAAATTTAAGTAGAAGCAAAAAATAAAAATAGTAAATCGTTTATGAAAATGAGTATTATGAATGAATTTAAAATAATGTAGAATTATTTATGTAAATAAATAGAAAATTAACGTGAAAAGAGTGAAAAATTAAGTAGGTAATAAAAGTTTATATTGTTATTAAACGAAAATTGGTGTAAAAAATTATTCATACAAATTAATAACTAAATTAAGTAAAAAAGTAATTTATCAAAATTTTTACTATTAGTATAAATAAAAAATAATTTGTAAAGTACATTTAAATAAAATAAAATAAATAAGTAAAAGATATATTTTCTGACATTAATTTCTATTGAATGATAATATATACATTTTAATGAACTAAATTTAGTAAAATTTACTAATTTAAATTTTCTTATATTAAGACGGGATCAGCGAACTGGACCCTTCAGCCGGAGCCTTCGAGACGAGCGCTGAACAAACGAGGTGGCAGTTCGCAGCATCTCGCAGTTTACGATTTAAATCTGATGAGTCAAGGAACACCTCTGGCACTAAATATACGGGCTACCCACGAAAATAAATGGATTTATGGAATTGTACCTCCACCAGTACTTCATGCTACTCGATTCGTAGGAGGTAAATATATATATATATGTAAAAGAACAAATATATTTAATAATAGTGTTAATTATCCACGTATTTTTAATTAATATGATTTTAAGTCTTATTTTTGTTATTTTATTATTACTATTTGAAAAGTGAGAACTAGTGTTAATGGATTATTTATTTCATTATTTGCTATTTATATATATTTGTTTAATTCATTTACTATAAAATATTTAAATGCTTCTATTATCCCAATTCATTTTATTACTGTTTAATGGTTAGTATATTTTTTAAATCCCACTACGGCCCAGTGCATCTCCTGAGCTACCTATACAGCCACTTGCAAGCACAAAAGACCATCGACCGTCGCTCTGGGCCGTAGTGGGGTTTGGAAACTCGCTAACCGTTTATGCTATTATAATTAAATGCCGTTCAGTGTATTTTCATAATACTCATAATTCATATTTATCATTTTTACTATTATATTAGTTATTTACATTATTGTATTAATCATTATTATTCGTTTTTCTAGTTTTAATTACTCTCTACTTTTAAGGCCGTGGACAAGAGAAGGGGAAACTCGTAACCCGCATTTCCAACAACTACTTGAGCGGAGAAATAGAAGTCGTCTACCTGGAACTGATACCTTGGTACTGCCGGGTCCTTTCACACACTCTTTCAATCACCAACACCAGGACCGGAACTAAAATCACTCCCAGGAAGCAGTACTTCCTTCCGGGTCTTGATCGCAAAAGGCCGCACCACTTAGAGCTGCGTTTTAATTTGCCACCAAATTCAGTCACGGAAGTCCAGTTTGAATTTGAAAAAGCCTTCCTGAAATGGACTGAATACCCACCTGATGCTCACCGTGGCTTTGACTTGGGACCTGCAGTTATTTCTGCGCTTTTACCCAGCGCCAGAAACGTGTCCTCTATCCCGGTCTCCGTATCGACGATTGCAGAATCCTGGAATGTCAGTCAGCCGAATTATTTTGTCCGGATTTACACGGAACCGCTAGTAGTTACCATGGCAACACCCGATTTCAGTATGCCGTATAACGTCATTTGTTTGGCCTGTACTGTGGTAGCACTGGCGTTTGGACCTCTTCATAACTTGACTACTAAACGGTATACTACTTCATAATCACATTATTAAAATAATAATTTGTTATTTGTTCATCGTGTTTGATTATATTTTGTTATTTACATTTAATTTATTCTACCAATTAATCAGCGTTTCCATTTTCACTTGCCCCTTTTTCCCTTTCCACACCCCAGTTTTCCCCTTTTCAGGGAATTTCCCTGCAAAGTAGAAACGCAGCAATTAATCTACATAACAGTTTAATTTAAAATAAATATCTATAAATAATTATTATTAGTATATTATTATATACCTATATATAATATATCAATTATAAATAAAATAAATAAATAAATAAAATATATAAAATTTAAAAAAATAAAATAAAATAAAATAAAATGATTTAAAAATATTTTTAGATTATTTTTAATGATTTTTTTATTATTTATAGTAATGTAACTTATTTAGTGTTAGTTATGACTAATTATTGTTAATTTTGTAAAGACTCGTGCTGAAGGAAGAGTCCGAAGACGAAGGCCTCGTCAGGAAGATTTTCAAGTTTCTGAAAACGAAGAAAACGACAACCGACAAGAGCGAGAAAACGATTGACGGAGACGAAACTGAGGAAAAAGCTAAAATTGCCAGTTAATTTAACGCGCATCGTGTGTTTGGTATTTTATAGTGTGAAATAAATGAATTTTTTTCAATTAATTATTAATACTAAAAATTAATAATTATTCAAAATAATTGAAATGATTTTATTCAATATTTTAATTGATTAACTCGCCAATTCTAATTGTACGTACTTATCATGTTATTTACTTATTTACATTATTTTTTAATATTTATTTTTCGTTTGGGATATTGGGAACTTAGGACGATGTGAAATTTTTTTACACTTTTTTACGGAGGTGGCCTGGTCACGTAGATCGTCTTCTTCATCACCAGTGATGGGGTGAAAAACTTCTTGACAATTTGTGACAGTTCTTCCAGGGCTTCTTGACAGTGTATCCTCAAAACATCGTCAGTTTCTGTGGCTAGAATTTCTTTCAGGGTCCTGTACAGGTCTTTCAGGATCGGCTCCAACACCTAACAGTGAAAAAGTTTAAGTAAATTATTAGAAATTAAAATTATTAATTAATTTATGAATGAAAACAAAATCGAATAAGTGAAAAAAGAAGTGGATATTGAAATAAAGATTAGTAATTTTACTATTAATTGCAACAAATTAAACAGTTTTATTTACTAATTAAAACAAAATTATATAACTAAAAAAGACAAATTATTTGTAAAATTATTAACTAAATCACAGTTAATTGTAACAAATTCTGTTTAATGTAATTCAAATCGTCATACTTTTAATGCATCAGAGCCTAGACCTCTGAGCAGCAAGGTGACGAGCAGTACAGCAGCCCGCCGGACTTCAACAGCCGGGTCGTGGAAAGCTATGGAAGTGACGCACGTGAATAATTCGTGAACCATCGAACCGAGGGCGTAGCCGAGCGAACCGCAGAGCTCACCAAGGTTCGACAACGAAGAGGCTCGAATGAATAAGTCATCATCCCTTGTCCCGTACAGTAGGGCGTTGAGCAGCTCGCCTCGGAACTTGTGAACCATGGGACCTGAAATTTATAATGAAATATTTAATTTGTTATCTATTATTACCGATTTATCGTCTACTTATTACTATTTACGTATCATTATCTACTCACTACCGATCTGTTGTTATCTATTTATTGTCTTTTCCATTCATCTACTCATAACCTACCTATTCTGTATCTAACTATTAATATTTATATTTAGACTAGAAAGAGAAATCGGCATAATAGAAAAACTACGAGAAAAACTGAACTAAAAGAAAACTACATCTGTGGGAAATAGTCCACGAGATCACTCCCCAACCATAGCCGCACGAATGGGCGGTGTTTCCACTTTTGCAGGGAAAATCCCTGAAAAAGGGGGAAATGGGGGGTGAAAAGGGAAGAAGAAGAGAAGAGGGTAAAGAGGAAATCTAGACCCTCTATATTCTTGCACGGAGGGGAAAAAGGGGAAAGATACGGGAAGAGGGGAAAAAGAGAAAGCTGAAAAGTGGAAATACTGCGCATGGGGAACGTCTACTCCGACTATCTCAAATGTAGATCCGGGTAAAGGTACAGAGTAGCAAGGCTAAAAGAGAAGGCCAAGGAACAAAGCTAGGGTGAGACCCACGGCAGATGCGGATGGCAGGGGCCTAGCACTTAAAATTCATAATTAATAATTAACCAAGTTAATACTAAACCTTGTATACAACCTATTTATAATTATAATTATTTGCGTATCATTATCTACTTATTAACTATCTATTGCTATCTATTACTGCCATGTATTTATTACCTACTCACTTCCCTATTACTATTTATTTACTTGATATTTATTTCACAGAAATTACCTAAAAGTCGAATAGTTTTTAACAGTGCTTCTCCAACTTTCATCCGTACTTCAGGTGAGCGATTCGCCAGCGCCATCTTTTTGCGTTTTTCCTCTTCCACCTTTGCATCCAGTTCCTCCACAAGCCGACTTTTCGGTTCTGCTGAATCAGTGGACAGCATTTCCTTCGTTAAAACACCAATCACGATTTCCGTATGGATATCAGCCAGACTGGTAAGTCCCTGTACAGCCATGAGGTAAATGTACGAATCTTCATGTTCCAGACACTCTAGAAAAATTTTCAATAATTTTTCACTGTTTTCTAGAGTTTCGGGATCTTTTTTATCCAACAGCTTGGACAAGGTCAACAGGGCGTGACCTTGAACCGGAACTAAAGGATCTTCCAATAGGCGCATAGCTTCCTGGAACGAAGTCTCTTTTGATTGGTTCTTCTTTTGGAAGACAAAACCTCTGGTTGCTATGGCAACTCGTAGATCCTCAGCTCCATCCCGTATCTTTGTACAGGAATGATTCTTGGAGATTTTCTCCAAAGAATCCTGCAGTTGTTCCATAAGATTCCATACAGATTCCTGATCCTTCTTTTGCTTCAGGCTTTGCTCTATCAACATGGCGATCAATGCAAATGACAGAGAAAGCGATTCTTTCTGTAATTTAAGATTTTCTTCCGACCTGTCCACGTCTTCAGCAGTTTTGTCTATCAGGATTTTGATGAATTCTACTGCTTTTCCAGGATTTTCTGCTAAGGATTCTTGAAGCTTTTCGTTTGTGCTTAAAGCTGATACTAATTTCAGGACTGCTAAACCATGGCGAATGTCTATTACGCTATTTCTATCATTGAAATGCTGTAGGTCGGACAATAGGGATAGAAAAAATTCGCACAGCAGTTCAGAATCTTCTGCAACTTGCAGAAGGTGAACCACAGCGTCAATTTTGAGATCATCGGCTTCTAGCAGCTCAACAAGGTCATCCGAGGTCAAGATTCCTGGACAAGTCCCAGGAAACAGAAAATCTCGAACGGAATTTACAATTTTGCGACGATCGCCGAATTTGAAAATTCGCGCCAAAATTTCCTGGCTCTGATTTTTTGCGTGCAAAATGGTGGGGAAGAGTTTGCAGTAGACCGGAAGTATTTGCGGAAGGTGCGGAAGTAGCAGAGACAGAAAACCGGAAGAAGGATCGCTTCCGTTAACGAAAATGGAGTGAAGATTGTCTATGCTGCTCTCCAAGTCATCAGAAATTTCTGCTCCGTCTAGTTAAACAAAAAGTAATAGTTATAGATGTAACCAAACCAACTGATCACTATCAATGTTTTCAGTTTGCAAGGGAACTCCCCGAAAAAAAGGGGAAAATGGGGTCTGAAAAGGGAAAATCTAACCGTACGGCCTGTATTCTAGCACCCGAGGGGAAAAAGGGAAAACGGGGGAAACAAAGTGGAAACAGTGATCACTATACTTAACAACTACGAGATTACTACTAAATATTTTTTAAATATTGAATTGAATAATTTTACTTATTATTGTCATCACATTATAATATATACATATAGATTATTAAATTTATATAAACATGTTTCGTATTACCTAAGATCGTAAATCATATCTTATATTTACTCTTTTCATTTATACTTATTTCTGAAATATTTATTTTATGTATAATTAATCTTTATACACTGATATACATGAATGACATTAGTATACTGGAATAATTACGAAGCGGTGCGACGATTGGCTGAATGAAGAACTCTTGTGCAAAATCCTGGAAACGGGTGGAGATGTCCTTCAGACATGCTGATCCTATGAACCTGTAATGGCGAGCAAGCGGTTCCTATTTTTCAATAAACAAGGATTTCGTTAGTAAAATAACGAAATTTAGAATTACACAACGAAATTTTTAAAATACTTAGTAATTAGTCCTAGTGACATAATCTTTAAATATAATAGAACTGAACAAAAATTATTGCCAATAAATTGCAAATTAATTAATACAATTAAAATCAAAATCATAATTAATTACTGAAAGTTAATATTCGTAATAGTTAATTTAATAAGAGTTCAAACCAAAACATATTAAAAATTAAAATATATAGATACTATACATTAAAAATAGTGCAAGTATAAACGATAGTTGAAAATATCAAATTTAACAAAATTATTGCCAATAAATTACGAACTAACTAATACAATTAAAAATCAAAATCATTATCATTTGAATTTATTAATAATAATAATTAATTCAATAAACTAAAAGCAATATATATTTCCTATAAATTAATTTAAATTATAGAAAAAATTATAACAACTAAAATATATCAGTACACTATAGTTAAAAAAATAGTAGAAGTACAAACGATAGTTATGAATAATAGTTAAAACTGCAATACTTGGTAACGTAAGTGAAACAATTTTTCACAAATTTACTTTCTGGCCCATAGTCAGCAGTTGGAAGATCTGCGGCGACACGGTAGAATAGTACTGTCTCTGTTTGTCCGCATCTCCGCTAGGTGGCGTTGAGATGACCCTAGCTAGGCGTTCGCACTGCTGCCACATGGCTGCATTGACTTGGTCGGTGTCCTTATCAATGACTGCATCAATGACATTGATTACTCCCCCGGGTCTGATTAACTGGTCAGTCAACAAACGGGCACACGCCCGACGCAGCCAAGAAGGTGCTGGAGGCGCCGCATCCTGGAAAATCAATATTTTCAGCAAATATAAAATATGTAATTTATCAATTTCCGTACTTAACTCACGAACAGTGTTTCCACTTTCAGTCTCCCCCTTTCCCCCTCTTCCCTTATTTCTCCCTTTTTCCCCTCCATACCAGAATACAAAGCGTACTTAAAGATTTCCACTTTTCCCTGTTTCCCTATGTTTCCCTTTGCAGGTCCCGTTTTCCCCACTTAACACGAAATTCCCCTGCAAAGTGGAAACACTGCTTATGAACGCAAGGGCTGAAATGTAAAATAGTAAATCAAAATATTCTAATTGTAATAGATAAACGATAATAAATTTGAATTATGCTAAATATCAAATAATTATCAGTGTTTTTAGCATAATAATGATGGTTTGGTGATAATAATAATATTAACGTAATACTATTAATAATAATATATATAATACATAAACAGTGTTTCCACTTCAGGGGGAAGTTCCCTGAAAAAATGGAAAATGGGGTCTGAAATGGGAAAATATAGGGAAGAGGAAAAGAGGGAAAAATGTAAGTGGCAACACTGTACATAAACAACCACACTCTATTTGTACGGATAATAAAAATAATTGATTTATAATTCATAACGAATGTAAATTAATAATTAATAACAATATTTATAACATACAATCAATAATTGCAGTAATGATAAAAATAATTAATGTAGCTCATATATTTATTTATGTATTTTTTTGTACATTTTAAATATATATTTATATTACTATCTAAAATATTTATTGTATAATTTTAATGATACTGTTATAAGAGATTTAGAATTATACCCGAATAACTTTGTGATGCGAAGTCGAGGGTCCCTGCAGTAGAAGGAGACTCTGGATCAACAGTGACGGATGCGATACTCGAATAATGTATTCAAAATCGTTAACAAAAGCCTTTCGTTCCTGCAGCATTTTTTGTAATAAAATTTCTTCCTCCCGACAGCTTGGTTTCTTCAAAGGCGCGTGGCAAATCTGAAGCAGAGCTGCAAGAAGGTCTACGAGATGTTTTTTAAATACGAATTTGGAAAGGTGGCCCAGTCGGATGAATCCCAGAAGAGCGGAAACAGTAGTCGATAATCTAGAATATTTCTGTAAAACAGAAAACATTAAGAAACATTTAAGAGTGAGTATTTTGTTAGTAGAAAATTTAAAACATGTTTAGTAATTAATTTGATGGTTTAAAGTATATTACAAGGATTAGTACCTGCTCGATAGAGATACGTGTATCTTCTTTTTCTGTAATAATCAGAGGAAAATCTGTGCGTTTGGAAATAGGGACCCCAACGTTCGGGACAAGGTACGGGAGAACGCCAAACACGACGACAAACTGTAAACACTTTTCAACGTTTTTTTCTTGCTGCACGGAGAGGACGGTGTCGGAAAGCTGAACATCTCCTAATGAACTGACATCTTCCAGTTTCTGGATCTCAGCGAGCGTTTGCGATAACTTGTTGAGTACGTCTGTACATAGTGAACAGTAAGCCCACCTACAAAAATCGAGCAGGAAAATAAAACGTGAAAGGTTTGAAACACTAATAATTGTCAAATTAACTTACCGAACATCAGTTAAGTTGATTTGTGACTGTGTTTCGTAGTTTTCCAAAGCTTGCTGGATGTTTGATAGTAAAACATTTTCAATTGATGAGGATTTGCCTGTGGAAACCAATGGTAAACAAATCAAAACATGGCCTTTTTGCTGCTTTTAAATTACTTACCTGTCAAATTTTCGGTTTGGGGTTTGCTTAAAGTATCAAGAACTTTTAATAATCTTAATTTCTCTTGTATGACATCCATTATTACGCTTATATTTCGTAATCTATTTTACGGCGCGAGAGAGAAAATGTTCAAATCTCTGAATCGTGAGGGCGAGTATTTATTGACCAAACATTTCGCCCAATTTTTTTCGCCCAAAATTTTTAAATATTAGTATTACTTATTATTTATATTGAATTATTAACCAGTATTCAAAGAATATATATTATTACAATTTATTTGAATAATATTTTATCATTCTAAGTGGAAATATTACGTGGGCGAGTTGTCGGGGCGACTTTATTTGGGGCGAAAAGCGTGGGTAGAATATTTTAAATAATAAATTTAGGATTTATTCAAATATATGATTTAATTAAAGTCAGTTTTTTTTATAATTAGTTTCATAAATGAATCAATTCATATTATAATTGTTATTTGCTAATAAATAATTTGGGCGAGCTTTATTAAAGGGCGACTTGAAACAGGGGCGCAAAAAATCTTGGCGACTCTTGGCGAAACCAATTGCCCGTAATACGCAACGTATGGGGAATAGAGGAAGCCTCTTCTGTTGAGCCAAAGCAAAGGCGAGAGAGTTTTATCGGAACAACACGCGCCTCTCAAGTTTTTCCGAGTCGAACTAATCGGTGAAAATTCAGTAATCCAGACAAGACAGTTGAACAGAGTGATAGTCAGTCTTTAAGTTTCCTTTTTCTCATGTCAAATCAAGGGCGAGCTGGTAAGTGAAGCCAGATTGATTGTCATTTGTTGATGAGGTCGGTGACGACAGTCGCCATCTTTGACCTGTGTTGTAGCCCGTTGCATTAAGATCTCAGTTACCGGCCGAAACCAACAATTGCCGGGGCCCCGGTTAAATTTCCCCACTAAACCGTTGGACTTTTAAAGGGAAATCGGCTATGCTTACTCCAGCACCCACGTCGCAAAGTGACAAATTCCAAGGTAAAGAAACAAGCGCCATGTTTGTCCAAAAGACTGACCAACAAGCATGGGCCTTATTCCTTTGAAAAATACCATACACTCTTAATAAACCCTTTTCAGTATTCATGAGGCCAGTTTGGTTTGTTCAACTGGATTTTCTCATATTTCTGGCTTCGTTGTTACCTATTAAATTTTCATTGTTATTTTTTTCTTTGGTAATGTTGTAGAAAGAAGATGAGATTGCGGCTGCCATTACTCAACGTTGGAAATCTGCCCCTCTGCGATACATAACACCACTAGTTTCCCATTTAAAAAGTCCTTCTGTACAAAATGTCTGGTAAGCATCCCGTGCCGAGCCGCATCGTGAAGTTCGAACCGGGTTCGAACCTTCACCTAGCGAGAGAAGTCGAGACAAAAATAAAATCTATAAGGGGAGATAGGTTTATAGGCAGGGAGTCGCGTTTAAGAATTTGCTTCTTTTTTTCCTCCTGTCTGTAAAGAGAGAAGGGAAAGGGGGGGGGATAGTAGAAGAATGTATGCGTATGTATGGGTGAGAAGAGGGGAGTGCATGAGCTAAGGAAATGGGTATAGTCAGTACAGTAGGGACAAAGTACTGTACTGGAGAGTGTTATTGATCCAAAAGCTTTTGGCTTGCCACACGTTTGCTTATATGTGTATGTGGACGCTTGTGTAACGGCTAATACCTTCACCTTCTTCCACTACTCCCCTCATCCCGCACCCCCCGCTTGTAGCAAATTTTTTAGCGGAATGAAAACTTTCGCTTTTGGCCAAGCTTTCGGTCAGCTACCTTATTGAGACGCAATGTTTTTCTTGCCTGCAGCGCTTTTTCGCTTGATTCATTTTGAAGCATTCGTTGGGAAGATCTTCGTCAAAATAGGCCAAGGGTCAAGTGAACTCAATACGGTCGGTTGACGTCATGGAGAAATATATTTAGTGTAGATAATTTGTACAATTTTTGAAAGGGAAATTCGTACAATTTTTTTGTGTTGTATAGTTTCACTTTATGGCGAAAAATAAGTGATTATTTTTGTAATTTTTTTGGGGTTGTTTTGTAGGTGCTCGGTTAGACAACTTTCAAAGCCTTGATCCGCGCAAGCAGGAGCTGCTGGAAGCGCGTTTCCTGGGCGCGCGGTCCAGCTCGTCGAACCCAGGGTCTGGAGTCGCAGGCCTCGGGGCTAACCTGCAGCTTCCACTCAGCAACGCGTCGAACAGCGTCCACGCTGCTAACTCGCAGCAGCAAGCGCAGCAGCCCACTCCGTCCAGTTCAGCGCCGAACGCTTCTGTCTACGCCAGTTACCAACCAAACAACAATCCTGGTATTTCCTATCATCTCTCAATGTTTTGATCACTGACGTTTCAGTACATTCATGTTCATTAAAAAGGGTACAGCATTGAAAGGTTGAAAATTGTTGTTTTTGCAGTTTACACAATTAGTACGTATTGATTTTAGTTAGGATATATTAAATTAACTGTAGTTTAACTAAGTTAATCCATTTTATCAATTAATATTATAACATTCTTACAAAAATTAAGAAAAAGTGACATTTAACCTCCCCGTGCTGTACCCTTTTTTTTAATTAACATGACGGTACTTGCACAGCAGTTCCAGGTTGCGGAGGTTCTGGAAGCTCTGGTAGCAGCGGATACTCGAATCAGCCACAGTATAACCCACCTCCCGCCATTGCGCAGCAGCAGCAGCAGCCGGCACCTCCAACACAGCAGCAGCAGCAGCTTCAGCAGCACGACCAGAACTCGAACCTGAGCACCGGCTCCTCGGACCGAGAAACGGATGAACGAACACCTGAACGACCCAGTCGAGGTCACAGTATGGCCGGCAGCAGTGCTGCTGCGCCCCCTGAACGCAAGAGGAGACGGAAGGCTGACGATACCGTAGCTGGAGGTTCATTGAATTTGCATTTTTATTACTTGGCTTTTTACAGTGTAGTTGAATTATTGTATGGTTAATTAGTTTTGCGTTTTTTATAATGTTTAGGTGATTCCTAGTTTGTTAACTCGTGTTATTTGAATTATATTAATTTTATTTTGTTATTATTTTTGTTGATTAATTAACTTGTATTTTATTAATACGCTTGAGATGGAAGTTAATGGAATTTTCTGTTTGATTTAGTTATCTTTTATTGATACTGAATTTCTTACTTTTTATAATTTGAATTATTAATTAACTTTGTTGTTGTTTTATTGATCATTAATTATTTATTTGTGAACCCAATTTTTCTTCATATTATATCGTTATTACCTTTCACTGTTATAACATTTTAGTTATGAAGTAAATTGAAACTCTACTGTTTCAATTTGATTACTAACTTTTAACGTATGATTTTTTATTTTCTTTTATTTTTTTTTTCATAGGGAAAGCTTCTCGGATGGAAGCGAAGAAAATCAACGAGTACTTCAGCCGACCGCCTTCCAGTAGTCCAGGTCGTCACGGAGCCAAGTCGCCTTCGCCTCAGCAGCAGCAGCAGGCGTTCCTGGGTATGCCTTCAAGTCCCCAAGCAGCAGGCATGAGCTATCACACCGCCTCTGCACCCCTGACCAACTCTGTGGCTCCTCCCGCTAACCCCGGGGTCCAGAACAGCAGTATGCTGGCCTACAACCCGCAGCAGTCTACTGTTCAACCCCCGCAGAAGCCGGTCTCATGCAGCCGCCCCGCAACCCGGCCCCGTCCAATATCAAGAAGCAGTCTGCGCCGTCGAGTGCCGGGCAAGTCGACGGCGGAGGCAGCACGTCGCGGCGGAGAGGCGGCTCGGTCAGCAGCAGTTCGAGCATAGCGGCTACGGTAGCCGCGGTGGCCAGCGGTAACTCTGCGGCTTCAGGAACGGCACCGGTACCTGGACCCGGGCCTCCGGCTGCTTCACCAGGCAACAGTAGCGCGGCGACGAGCAGCCGAGTTCCCGACGACCCCGCCGTTCAGCAGCGGTTGCTGGAGCTGGAGGTGAAAGCCAACAGCGAGCTGGAGCAGAAGGAAGGACGGATCGAGGAGCTGCAGCGGATAAACGAGGAGCTAACGCGGCAGGTCGCGGCTCAGCAGAAGATCGTCGACCAGCAGAAGGCCTCCATCCAGAAGTGCATCGAAGTGGTTAAGCGGCTGCTGATTGAGAAGTCGACCATCGAGAAGAAGGAAGCCAGGGCCAAATGTATGCAGAACAGGTTAAGACTAGGCCAGTTTGTTACCCAGCGAGTGGGAGCCACCTTCCAAGAGAACTGGACGGATGGATACGCCTTTCAGGTTTGAATATTTCACCTCTAGTTGCTAACTATTTGTTACCAACTATTTGTTTACTATCTAAATATTGTAACTATTATTACTATTTGTTACTGTTTAACTTTATGCCTCTAGTTGCCAACTGTTAATCATTGTCTTAATTGTATCTGGAATAGGAACTGACCAAGAGACAAGAAGAGTTGTCCGCGTTAAGGGAAGAGATCGACCGGCAACGAAAGCTGCTGGGCAAACGGAAACCAATTAGTGAGACTTCAACGGGGACCAGCAGTCGGAAGCGAACTGCTAACGCCAATAGTAATAGCAACCAAGGATCCAGCAGCGCCCTCCTCAATGGAACCGAAAACATTCTGGACACAAACCGGGAGCTCACTATGCAAGAATATTATGAAACCGAAGAAATTCTCAAAGTATAAAATTTATTTATACATATTTATTCTACATTAATGTTAGTTTATTTTCAATTTTTTCCCAATTATTATTATTATTATTATTATTATTATTATTATTATTTCTTTTTATTATTACTTTGTATTAATTTACTGTATTGATTACTCATTTTTACTGTATTGTTAGCAGAGATGGACGGTTTAAACCAAATTTAAACATCCGAAACCGCTGAACCGGTTAAATTTGTTCAGTGCGGTGAGCCGAACCGTTTGTAACTCGGAAAACGTCTCGAGCCGAACTTGAACCGCCTTTAAAATCTATTCAATCCGCTCATCTCTGACATTTATTGTTAATGTTATATTAAAGTGATATTGAGAGGGGCTTACATAAATGAATTACAGTAATTATAATTTAATTATATCATTTTTTATTTATTGTAAGTCATATTAAACTTTTACCCCATTTTAGTATAGTTATTTCGTATAATAATAAGTAATTATACAACAATTTAAACTTATTAAATAATAATGATATTGATAATAAGTGAATAACTTGTGCAACAGCTGAAGCAGAACGCGCTGAAGAAGGAGGACGCCGACCTGCAGCTGGAGATGGAGAAGTTGGAGCGGGAGCGCAATTTGCATATCCGCGAACTCAAGCGCATCCACAATGAAGACCAGAGCCGATTCAATAACCACCCGGTCCTCAACGATCGATATCTTCTCCTGATGCTCCTCGGCAAGGGCGGCTTCAGCGAAGTGCACAAAGCCTTTGATCTTAAGGTAAAAAAAAGTGACTCCATTTTGAACTCCTATATTCGCTCCGTAGCTTTTGTTAGGTGAAAAAGCAATTATTCCGGTTTAACACTGGTGTTTATCCGGTTAATTTTTATTTTCTCCGAGACTAACCATCAGTGTTTCCACGTTTGGTTTCCCTTTTTTCCCTCTTCCCGTACTTCCAACTTTTTCCCTCTTCCCGTATTTTCCACTTTTTCCCTTCCGCACTAGAATACAAGGCTGTACTTTTAGACTTACCCTTTTCTCTCTCTCTAAAAAAAAATGACTCCGTTTTGAATCCATCTCTGTTCTGTAGCTTTTACTGGGTGAAAAAGCAATTATTCCGGTTTAACACTGGTGTTTATCCGGTTAATTTGTATTCACTCTGAAACTAACCAGAATTGTTTTCACTTTCAGTTTCCCCTTTTCCCCTTCCGTACTTGGATACAAGGTTGTACTTTCAGATTTTCCCTTTTCCCTCTTCTCTTACTTTCTCTTTTTTCCCTTCCGTACTAGAATGACAAGGCTGTACTTTCAGGTTTTCAATTTCCCCTTATCCCTTATTTTCCCTTTTCCGACCCCCTTTTCCCCTTTTCAGGGAATTTCCCTGCAAAATGGAAACACTGCTAACCAGTGAATGTCACCCTAAACAGTTCATTGGGTTAAGTCGCACTTAATTTCGATTTTTCATTGAATTTTATGAATTTAGATTAGGTAATTAATAATAATTGATGTTTCATTTGTGTTTTAGGATCAGCGATACGTGGCGTGTAAAGTCCACCAATTGAACAAAGACTGGAAGGACGATAAGAAGGCCAACTACATCAAGCACGCGCTCAGGGAGTACAACATTCACAAGCAGTTGGACCATCCGCGAGTGGTGCGTCTCTTCGACGTCTTTGAAATCGACGCCAACTCGTTCTGTACCGTACTCGAGTACTGCGACGGCCACGACCTCGACTTCTACCTGAAACAGCATAAAATGATTGCTGAACGGGAAGCGAGGTATCCATTGGGGTCATGTTATTGTAACCCCACTACGACCTAGTGCACGCGTTTCCTCCCTTCACTCTCCGTATGTAAGAAAGCAAGGGAGAAGCTGAGGGCACTGGGACGTGGTGGGGTTTGAAGATCGTGAAGGTCGCATATTTTTCTAACCCCACTACGACCCAGTGCACCCCTTCATTGCATACGTCTTGATCAGAAGATGGGCAAAGCATGGGAGGTGCACTGGGCAATAGTGGGGTTTAAAAAATTTGCTATGATCACGCAGTATTCAAACCCACCACGACCCAGTGCATCTCCTTCGTTGCCTGTATTCTGGCTATGGTTCAAAAATACGCAAAAAAAAAGCCTAAGGATGCACTGGGGCGTAGTTGGGTTTGAAAAATTTGCCATCGTCACGTGTATTGAAACCCACTACGACCCAGTGCACCTCTCTCATTCCCTGTATTCTGGCTGTGGTTCAAAGATATGCAAAATGAAAAAAAAACATGCACTGGGCCGTAGTGGGGTTTGAGAAATACCATACGTCCACGATCTTCGCGATAAGCAGGTTATATTAACTTTTCCCGATTGTTTGTGTATTTAGGTCTATTGTGATGCAAGTGGTGTCCGCACTGAAGTACTTGAACGAGATCAAACCACCAGTGATTCACTACGACCTGAAGCCGGGCAACATTCTGCTCAGCGACGGCAACATCTGCGGAGAAATCAAAATCACCGACTTCGGCCTCTCCAAGATCATGGACGAGGACAACTATAACCCCGAGCACGGCATGGACCTGACCTCGCAAGGAGCCGGAACCTACTGGTACCTTCCGCCCGAGTGCTTCGTCGTCGGCAAAACTCCGCCCAAAATTTCTTCCAAAGTCGACGTCTGGAGCGTTGGAGTCATTTTCTATCAATGCTTATACGGTATAATCCATATCCAAACCTTTCCTCTAACACATATCCATATATATGATGAATATTACGAATAATTTTTACTGTTGGAGTTATTTTCTATCAACGCTTACACGGTTGTAATGCGTGTCTAAGTCTTTTCTCTATCATATTTAGTTATATATGTACAATTAATATTATTAATATTTTGTTGCTGTTTTTGGATTATAGGAAAGAAACCTTTCGGTCATAACCAGTCTCAAGCTACCATTCTGGAGGAGAACACCATTCTAAAAGCAACAGAAGTGCAGTTCCCAGCTAAACCTGCTGTCAGCTCAGAAGCCAAGGTCTTGATACTTTGAATTGCATAGTAAATCTGAATCAGTGTTTCCATTTTTAGCAGGGAAATTCCCTGAAAAAGGAGGGAAATGGGGTCCGAAAAGGGAAGAAGAATAGAAGAGGGTAAAGGGGAAATCTAGACATTGTATATTCTAGTACGGAGGGGGGAAAAGGGGGAAAGATAAGGGAAGAGGGGGAAAAGGGAAAATTAAAAAGTGGAAACACTGATCTGAATATTAAATATTTAAGCATCTCGTAGAATGTGAATTAAAATGTACTATTTTGAATGTTCCTTCAAGTTTTAAAATTAGTCCTGGAGCTATTATTTACGAATAATTTGTAAGTTATTTAGTAATTAGTTAAATTGAATTTTGAATTTTGAATTAGTACCATTTTATAATATTAAAATTAACAATTTATTCCATCAGATCTGAAATAACGAATTTTGTGAATGGTTTACAGAATTTCATTCGTCGGTGCCTGGCCTATAGGAAGGAAGAACGCGACGACGTGTTAACTCTAGCCCGCCACGAATATCTACAGCCTCCGGTATCGAAGCACGGGCGTCAGTCACAAGTCCAGCAGCAGCAACAACAACAACAACAACAGCAACAACATCAGCAGCAGCAGCAAGCAACAGCGTCCGGCCTCTTTTCGGGGGCCTTCCTAAGTACCGGCTTAAACGCTTCCAGTTCATCGTAGGCCCTCTGAAACTTTAGTTTTAACAAATTCAACACAAACCTAAGGCTCAAGTTTAAAAAAAATTCTGGAAGAAAGAAGAGGAGACATGAAGAAAGTGGTGTTAAAAAAAAAAAACATCTTTTATTCCTGGAACGAAAAAAAGCGGAAAATTTATGCAAGACTGTATAAACGTAAAGCAAGCGCGGAACTTTGAGCGAAAATTACTAATGGACTCGACACTCGTGGAGCTGGAACTGTGATGTCGTGGTTTCATTTGAGTTGCTGTAGAGGCCTGCAGATTCAAATTCGTGCTGCTACTTCTGTTGTATCGACAGAAACTGAAAAGAAAAATTCTACCCAGACTATTGTAACTTGTATTTGAAAACAAGAGTCTTGTTCTGTGCAAAACTTATCAAACCTTGAGAAACTGATTTTGTACCTCCCAAGACTTGCGCTTGCCTGATACGATGGATTTATCTTTTTCTTCTGATCATTCAAAACAAAGTGTTACTTATTTGTGTTATAATTTTTTTTCCCGCTCTTGTTTGATGGAGAACTGTTGCTTTTTTTTGCTTTGGTTCCAATCCAAACTTAATAGCAGCAGATTTTGTTTTTTTTTTTTTGTTTTGTTTCCTGATTTTGACTGACTTTTTCTTTGATTTTTGTTGCAATTTCTGGCGCTGTACTCTCTTCCTATCTACTGTGGCTTACCATTTTGTTTTCTTTCTCCCGAAAAACTGATCATTATTACTATAATAACATTTACTTTGCCTGTTCTTTTGTCTCGGTGGACAGTCGTGTAGCAAGTATGAAGTGAAAACGAGTTGTAAAATTGATAATTATGCCAAGCCCGGGGAATTCAATAAGGATACGTTGATATTTGCATCTCTCGAGTCAATTCAAGAGTCTGAAGAATCTTAAGATTCTCGTACGATTCCGTGAAGAATCTAAAGTGATTCGGTTAGTAAGCCTTGTGTTTGTTTGCAGCTTGGGTGCGTTTAATTAGATTTCGTCACAGCTGCTTCATCTGTTGTGGAATCCCGACGATTGTTGCCCGGGAAACCAAAGACTTCACCCCAGCGTTTTTAGCGACCAGATAAAAAGCAAAAACCCTTTCCCCCACAGCAAAAAAGAGATAAAAATAATATTTAATTATAACGTAATAAGATTATATTAATGTATCAATTACAGGTTCAGTAGAAATAAGTAAAATATAAATAGTATAGAAGTAGAGAACAGTAAATGAATTAGTAGTAGTTGTAGTACTATCTATCTAGACTAGTTGTTATCATCTATTATCACGTGCTATATCACAAGAATCTTTATAGAGTCCCTGGAAGTTGGCGAGCTAAAAAAAGTCCTACATTTTTGTTATCAGCTGTTTTCGTTCTCTTATCGGCTGTCAGCAGTGGTTATCGTATGTTGTCAGCTCATCGGAAGCCATGTGCAATGAGTGTGTGTGGTTTCCAGGTGACCGTGGCAAAAGACGGTGTACACACACAATCCATTCTCGACATGGCGAAACCATAGAGACTTGGGCTTCAGTCACATCATAGACTTCTCAGCTGCAAGCAGTGCCAGTTATGGAAGCTGAAGAAGAATCTCAAGACTCTCAAGATTCTTGCGAAGAGAACCTTTCACCACTGCAGGTAAGAATTAGACGAGAATCACACAGCAAGAATCGTAAAGAATCCTTGTGTAGTAGAAGTGTAGGGTTAAGTTAGAGAATGAATAAAGTTTGTAAATCTTTGAAGAATCTTCGTAAGAATCCTGTATGAATCTCTATGATTCTTGTTGAGTAGATTCAAGAGGAACTATAGAGGTTTAAGTATTTTAAGAATCTTTGAAAAAATCTCTGTGAATCTTTAGGAATCTTTAGTACTGAGTACATTCAGCAGACTGGGAATTTCATGTTTCTTAAGAATCTTACCGAGAATCCTGTATGAATCTCTGGGAATCTTTTTGAATAGATTCATGAGGACCTACAGAGGTTTAAGTATTTTAAGAATCTTTGCAAGAATCTCGGTGAATCTCTAGGAATCTTTAGTACTGAACACATTCACCAGACTGGGAATTTCATGTTTTCTTAAGAATCTTACGAAGAATCTTGCCGAGAATCCTGTATGAGTCTCTAGGAATCTTGCTGAGTAGATTCATGAGGAACTATCGAGGTTTAAGTATTTTAAGAATCTTTGCAAGAATCTCGGTGAATCTCTAAGGAACCTTTAGTACTGAACACATTCACCAGACTGGGAATTTCAGGTTTTCTTAAGAATCTTATGAAGAATCTTGCCGAGAATCCTGTATGAATCTCTAGGAATCTTGTCGAGCAGATTCAAGAGGAACTATAGAGGTTTAATTATTTTAAGAATCTTACAAAGAATCTCTGTGAATCTCTATGAATCTTCAGTACTGAACACATACAGCAGACTAGGAATCCCACGTTTTCTTAAGAATCTTATGAAGAATCTTGCCGAGAGTCCTGTATGAATCTCTATGAATCTTGTTGAGTAGATTCAAGAGGAACTATCGAGGTTTAAGTATTTTAAGAATCTCACAAAGAATCCCTGTGAATCTCTATGAATCTTTAGTACTGAACACATTCACCAGACTGGGAATTTCATGTTTTCTTAAGAATCTTACGAAGAATCTTGCCGAGAATCCTGTATGAGTCTCTAGGAATCTTGCTGAGTAGATTCATGAGGAACTATAGAGGTTTGAGTATTTTAAGAATCTTGCAAAGAATCTCTGTGAATCTCTAGGAACCTTTAGTACTGAGTACATTCAGCAGACTGGGAATTTCATGTTTTCTTAAGAATCTTGCCGAAAATCTTAACAAGAATCTTGCAAAGAATCTCTGTGAATCTCTGGGAGCCTTTAGTACTGAATACATTCAGCAGACTAGGAATCTTATGTTTTGTTAAGAATCCTATGGAGAATCTTACCGAGAATCTTAACAAGAATCTTGCCGAGAATCTTAACAAGAATCTTGCCGAGAATCTTAACAAGAATCTTGCGAAGGATCTTAGCAAGAATCTTGCGAAGAATCTTAGCAAGAATCTCTGTGAATCTCTGGGAACCTTTAGTACTGAATACATTCAGCAGACTGGGAATTTCATGTTTTCTTCAGAATCCTATGGAGAATCTTGCCGAGAATCTTAACAAGAATCTTGCAAAGAATCTCTGTGAATCTCTGGGAGCCTTTAGTACTGAATACATTCAGCAGACTAGGAATCTTATGTTTTGTTAAGAATCCTATGGAGAATCTTACCGAGAATCTTAACAAGAATCTTGCCGAGAATCTTAACAAGAATCTTGCCGAGAATCTTAACAAGAATCTTGCGAAGGATCTTAGCAAGAATCTTGCGAAGAATCTTAGCAAGAATCTCTGTGAATCTCTGGGAGCCTTTAGTACTGAATACATTCAGCAGACTAGGAATCTTATGTTTTGTTAAGAATCCTATGGAGAATCTTACCGAGAATCTTAACAAGAATCTTGCCGAGAATCTTAACAAGAATCTTGCCGAGAATCTTAACAAGAATCTTGCCGAGAATCTTAACAAGAATCTTGCGAAGGATCTTAGCAAGAATCTTGCGAAGAATCTTAGCAAGAATCTCTGTGAATCTCTGGGAACCTTTAGTACTGAATACATTCAGCAGACTGGGAATTTCATGTTTTCTTCAGAATCCTATGGAGAATCTTGCCGAGAATCTTAACAAGAATCTTGCAAAGAATCTCTGTGAATCTCTGGGAACCTTTAGTACTGAACACATTCAGCAGACTGGGAATTTCACGTTTTTAAAAGAATCCTATGAAGAATCTTGCCGAGAATCTTAACAAGAATCTTGCGAAGAATCTTAGCAAGAATCTCTATGAATCTCTGTGTTGTTTCATAATAGCAAATTATGATTAGTTACAGATTACTATTAGCGCCATGCCGCAGACTCTTAAGGAAACTGGAATCACCTTCAAACTACCGCCAATCAAAATCGGTAACTTATTAATAATTGTTTAAATTAATGATTAACTAAATTAATTATATTAATAATCTTCATAATTGATAATAATAAGGTCCACCTTATTAAAGTTATTACTTTATAATCAAATTATATCAATATATATTAAAATACGTCGTAAGTCAGTTGTTATAGGTCTGTTATTAATAATATAAACGTATTTTGAATTAATTATAATTTGAAAATTATTCTATAGAACCTTTAACGTTATTTAGATCTTAGTAAGATAAAATCGTGTTACTATTACTACTACTTTTACTACTACTAGTACTACTGCTGCTGCTGCTGCTGCTACTACTACCACTGTTTCTACTACTACTACTATTACTACCACTATTACTACTACTGCTACTACTACTTCTAGTACTCCTACTGCTACTACTACTGTTGCTACTACTACTGCTACTACTACTACTACTACTATTACTACTACTATTACTACCACTATTACTACCACTATTACTACTGCTACTACTACTACTACTACTGCTACTACTATCACTATTACTACTACTATTACTACCACTATTACTACTGCTACTACTACTACTGCTGCTTCTACTACTACTACCACTTTAGCTGCTACTCCTACCACTATCACTATTACAATTACCACTACTACTACCAGCACGACTACTACTACTGCTACTCTGTACTACTATAATACTACTAATAATTATTTCATTGTTAATATTAAAAAGGAGCTCCAAGTTTAAAAGGCCGTGCTCGACGCACTGACCCCGTGACCTCGATTCAAGGTCAAAGTCAAGGTCACCGTCAAGGTCATCCGGTCCATTTGACCCCGTTACTGCAGACGACCTCACATCGAGAAAGTTTCAATCCTGCAGAAGCGATTCCTAACATCCGCTCGACATCCAAGTACCACGCACATTGCGGAGTTCCCAAGGAAACTCCGCTGTACTCGCTAAGTAAAAACAAATTCAAGAATCCGGTTACTCGGTAACGGTTACTTGGTAACGGTTCTTACTCCGGCTACAGGGAAACGGATCCCGTCACCTTCGCCGACCCGCGGACAGCTGCTGATTCCGGCGCCCAGGATCCAGCAGCGATCGACTACTCCCGGACCCCCGCTTCGAAGATTCAACTCTTCAAGAAATAGTAAATATTATTATTAAATATTATTATTATTATTATTATTATTATTATTATTATTATTATTATTTTTATTATTATGCCTTGTAACCCCAGCAGAAAATTAAGGTTGGTTTCAGGACCCTGAAAATATCCTGAAAAGAACATTTTCAGGATACCAATCAGGACTCTGAGTGCAGTAAAATTAGCCCACTTCCAGGGTGTTCAGGACCCTGACTTTGGAATGCCTGAATAATACATGTTCAGTGTACTTAACAGCGTCCTGAAAAAAACGCTTTTCAGGATACTTAATGTTACCCTCAATAATCAAGATTCACAATTTTCAACACAATTTTTTCTACTCATCCACGATCGGACCTGGTTCAGGATATTCAGGATATGTTAAGGATATCGTTCAGGATGTAGCCGACATCCTTAATTTTCCGCTGGACATACTATTTAGACGGGATTCAGGAGTAGATTTGATATCTCACTCTTGTAGGGAAAACTTCCCTACTACATGGAGTGCGCGTACACCTACGCTTATGCCCTCGGTGACTAATACGCCATAGTGACCAATGGGCGTTTGAAGAAAATAGCGCAAATTCGAAATTAATTAAAAATTAAAGAGAACATTATTATAATTATTATTATATTATTATTAGAATATATTATTCCCCAAGAAAAGAACAGTTTCCCCGTAATGGACAAACTGTAGTGAATTATTCCCTATGAAAAAAACTGCAGTAAAGGCAATGCAAGGGGTCCGAAACTTCCAATAATCTTCGTACACCTGAGTCATGTTATCACTGTTATCAACCCGCTATCTCTATGTTATCTTCGTGTTATCATATGTTATCAAATAATCTTCGTACACCTGAGTCATGTTATCACTGTTATCAACCCGTTATCTCCATGTTATCTCCGTGTTATCTACGTGTTATCAAATAATCTTTGTACACCTGAGTCATGTTATCACTGTTATCAACCCGTTATCTCCATGTTATCTCCGTGTTATCATATGTTATCAAATAATCTTCGTACACTTTTCCTCCCGAGTTTCGGACCCCCCTTGAGGCGATGAGTAAGCATATCAAATCTATACGGAATTTTCAAATTTAATTATGCTGTTAATACAAATTGCTTAATTACTGTTTAATCTAATTAATTAATTTAATTTAGTTTAATTAATTAATTTAATATGAATTGATGAATTAATAATTGACATTATTAATTGCAATACAGAGTACTATAGTATTATTATTATAGATTTTTGCTATTATTTAAATTAGATTATTATATAATGTTAATATTATATTATTGTTATATTAACTTTAGCTTATTAAATAATTGTGAAATATTATTATATTACGTTTAACATCAGTGGACACGATGAGTCACATGCAAGAATCTTGAACTGAGAATCTTGAGAATCACGTGATTGGGTCACGTGACCTAGGGTGGGGGGTTCGCAACTTGCGGGAAAAAAATGCGCACCGTAAAAGCGGTTTTCGTTTATATTTTCTGGCGGGGGGGAGGGTGGGGGTGGTTGGGAAAATCTTGAAATAGAAATTTGATAACAACTGATAACTCTGATAACACTGATAACATAGATAAGAGATGTTGGTGAACGATAAAATAAATAAAACGTCATTTATTTCTTTTGCCGGAGACTGCGGTTGGGCGAGTCTTATCTGAAAAACACCACGAGACTTGCAACTTTTATCTCTATCGAAATATTCACTCAAAAATTTTCGTAATAAATCGATTTCTTATTAATTACATATAAAGCAAACTTATTATAATAATTAATCAACATAAAAACCTATAATAAATATTTATAAAATTTTGATTCAACATCAAAAGAGTAGCGAGAAGTTTCTGAAGCAAATTTTTCAAGCAGCCCGCGGTCCAATAGGTTTTTCGCCTTTATTAAATATGTAAATGTGGCCTATGATCTTAAATTATGGTTAATTATTGTTAGTTTGGATAGTGTGTGCTGTAGAGAAATCAAGTGATAAGTGTTCGAGAATTGAGAGCAGTAAAAACTTTGTGAAATACTTCGGAGCGACCCTTGAACGCGGGGCCATTATCAGTGCGGGCCGAACGTCAGCCCGGGCTTGGGGTTCGTCAGTCGGCTCCCGTACGTGGCCCTGATACGCTGCAATAGGCTTTACCCGGTGACCAATCCTCAAAATCTATTTAATTCTACAATTTTCTGATTCGTCTATCCACTCCGTCAACTGCAAATTCTATTGGCTGTTCCGATTTTCGAAAAAAAAAATGTAAAAAAAATAAAAAATAACGAGTTTTGAATCGTGTGTTATCAGTTGTTATCAAGTGTTATCAGTTGTTTGCGAAACCTTTGTCTCTTGCGCTGTTAGAGAATTTAATCGCCGTTGAAAATTAATTTCACAGGAAACCGCACTTTGTGAATTTATCTCGTTGATCAAAGAACTGCGTCAAGAGTTTATTAATAATCTTTTTATATAATTAATTAATTAAAAACTGATAGTAATTGTATAGTACTGGAGATATAATTTGATATAAATTTTAATTTTAATTGTAGCTTAATTCAATAATAATTCTTGATTTTTGTGTGTGTGTGTGTGATGTTGAAATAAAAAGTTAGTGCGGACCGGTCCGGAATGGTGGATGCGGATCAAGTGAGCGCTTATCTGGAAGCTCATCCGGAATTCCTGGAGAACCACGTCCTGGAACACGTGCCAGTAGAACAGCTGGAACGTTGGCTCATACGACGCAGTCAGCGCGAGAAAAATAAATTTCTCCAAGTTAATGGCCCTTCCGAAAGAAAAATAAGCCTCTCCAGATGGAAGGTATCTTATCCGTAACCCAGTGTTTCCATTTTCAATTTCCCCTTTTTCCCCTCCTCCCTTATTTTCCCCTTTTTACCCTCTGTACTAGAATACAGGGCTATACTGTAGATTTTCCCTTTTCTCTCTTCCCTTACTTTTCCCTTTTCAGTCACCGTTTCCCCTTTTTTTTAGGGAATTTCCCTGCGAAGTGGAAACACTGCCGTAATCCACGTAAAAAGCACGGTGCCTTTTATGGTGCCTTTTTCGGTGACCTTAAATTGATGATCCAAGCGTTTTCTCAAACCATTGAGGCAATGTAGGATATTGTAAAAAAAAGGCACCGTAGAAAGAGACTGAGATGCTAAGAAAAGAAACTGTAGCGGTGCCTTTTTTCAGTGTTTCTTTTTTTTTTTTACGGTGAACCATCTGTGCTTTTTGCAAGCAAATGGGTTCAGCACCATTTGCACTTTATCGATTGTGTGCTGTTTTATTAACACAGCAGCTCTTCTCTCGCTGTGGTGTTAATGGAGAAGATGGTCGATTTGTTACACAAGACCTCTTTTAGCATTGACATTCAATCACCCGACAGTCATTCCTCACCGTGAAATCTATTCGCTTGATGATGGCCCATACTTTGCCATTACAACAAAAGTATTAAAAGGCAACTACGGACAAACTTGGGAAACAAAGACATATGTGATAGAACTTTTGACGCTGATTCCGAATATATATAGTGTCCCTATATCAATTTTCTACCGTTTGGCCGCAAAAATGAATTAAAGTCTGAAAATGTACGTGGCAACGCTGGAAATCGAGCGGACGATCGGATTGGTTGGCACTGGCCACGTGATCAAAACAGCCAATCAAACAGTTCGTTGCCTCCTAATGACAGATAATGCAGCATGTTGCAGGGAGTAAACAGTAGTACGAAATCGTCTGCTACTAGGAGGCGACAAACTTTCTCATTGGCTCTTTTTGATCACGTGACCAGTGCGAACCAATCAGGTCGTCCGCTCAATCTCCAGCGTTGCCACGTGCATTTTCGAACTTTAATTCATTTTTTCGGCCAAACGGTAGAAAATTGTTATAGGGACACCATATATATTCGGAATCAGCGTCAAAAGTTCTATCATATATGTTTTTATTTTCCAAGTTGTCCAGAGTTGCCATTTAATAAAATAATTAATAATATAATAAAGTAAAATGTTTTCAGTTCACTTGTTGTATTTTTGAAGTTTCTATTCTGTTTTATACAGTCATCAAGATTTATGCTAAACTATTACTATAGACGATTATTGTTGTTTTTACTTAATTCAGTTAGTTTAATCTGATTTAATGAATATATTTTATTTTTTTTTGTTTCAAGTTCTGCGTGCACGCGGACAAGCGTCAAATGCTTCAGGGACTGATGACATCGCTAGCGACTCAGCCGCAACCCAGTCGAGTGCTGTGGGAACTTTCCTGTTGCATCGCATCCGCGGTCGGGGCTGACGGATTCATCCTGCACCTCCTCGATCCTCACACCGGCAATCTTCGTCAACACCGCACGTAAGCGTAACAGTGCAGAGCGTATGCCAAATTGCCTGCTCCTCCTCTATAGCGGACACTGTTATTAAATTAATTTATAAACATCTATCAACTTTCTTTACACCAAAATGAAGCGCAAATTTTTGCGTAATTTTTGGACGTATTTCAAGTTGGATTTGAGTAAAAATGTATTCAATAACGGTGTCCACTGTAGAGGGGCATATTCCCAAACGCGAGCCCCGCCATAGCGGACACCATTATAAAATTGTATTTTAAAGATTTACAAACTTTCTTTATATCAAATTGTTATACTGATTTTTTTGTAAATTTCTGATATATTTTGAGCTGGGTTTGAGTAAAGATGTATTTAATAATGGTGTCCGCTGTAGAGGGGCTCGCTTTTGGTATGTGCCCCTCTACAGCGGACACCGTTATCAAATCAATGCCTAAAAATTTACAAATTTTCTTTGCACCAAAATATTTCTCTAATTTTTCTGTAAATTTTGGATGTACTTTAGGCTAGGTTTGAGTAAAAATGTGTCTAATAACGGTGTCCGCTATAGAAGGGCACATATCACATATGCACACTGTTATCAAATCCACACCTAAAAATTTACAAATTTTCTTTGCACCAAAATATTTCTCTAATTTTTCAGTAAATTTTGGACGTATTTTTAAGCTAGATTCTCTAATAAGCATATTTACTACTTTTGTCCGTAGTTTGAAGGGTCCGTAGTCTTCAATGGCCCTGTTTGGGGCTTGTAGCCTCTATGATAACACAATATAAAAATGTAAAATAAATACGGCAATGATAACATTAATATAAAACGGCCATGTAGAGTTGATAACATAGATGTAAAAAAAAAATTATTAATAAATAACGGAAAAGTATCGGAGAGTACTTATATTTACGCGTCTTGTTTTGGGACAGTATCGATTGCCGGCAAGGTTCACCGGAGTACGACAAAGCACCAGACGAGGATAATGAAGACGAAGATGTAAGCGATAGTCAACCGATGACTGTAGCTTTTCACGTAGCACAAAACAAAGAGACTCTCCGCATTAAAGATGCCCGACAAATCGATAGCCGCTTCCCTAATGGCACACCTTGTTTGCAGGTAGATTCGGTTTCACGTATATAAAGTCTCGTACTAATCATAGTTTTAGTATCTAGTTATGTTTGTTCCGTTTATTATTACTAACCATCCTACTGCTATTTATAAGTCAGTACGTAGTAAAATGAATTTCTTTTTTGTCGTTAGTAAGTATATCAAAGTATCAGTAATAACAAATAAATTGTATAAATTTTAAATAATTTTCCGAGTTAATTTTCTTACCAGCAAGGCGGAGTTCATGTCTTGGCTGCTCCCGTACTTCAGTCCGACGGGACGTTATCCGCTGTTCTCGAACTTTATCGGTAAAATCTCTACTAAAAATCTTCTACGTTCATGTTAGAGCAAACTTCAATAAGTGAAAAAACTGAAATTATAGTCAAATAACTTAATTTCAATTCAACCAAACAACGTAAGAGCGAGTTAAAGATAAACAAGAGCGTTCGACTGAAAGTTCGTGCAAATATTTTCCAGGACAACTTCCCGCGAGGACGGAGTCGAAACTTTTCCCGACCGAACTTTCCATGAAGAAGACGAAGAAATCGTCACGAGTTACTTAGTTTGGGGAGGAATCGCTCTCCACTACGCGGATTTGTACCACGCTCTGAAGAAACAGCGAGATCTTCACCAGTTCCTGCTTACTGTCGTCAAAGCCATCTTCCAAGTAACGCAAACCAACGCCAGAAAGTTATTTGATGTATTTTAAATGTTTCGATTTTGTTTCAGGATATGGTCAGTATGGATTCAGTCATCGCAAAAGTGATGACATTCGCTCAGCGACTAGTCCACGCAGACCGAGCTTCGCTCTTCCTCGTCGACAACAAGTCTCGAGAACTTTACGCCCGCATCTTCGATATGGGCAACGGGGTGACGGAGAAAGTGGCCCAGGAGATTCGCTTTCCCATCGGGACGGGTATCGCTGGACAAGTAGCTTTGACTGGTGAGGTCCTCAACATCCCAGACGCTTACCAAGACCCTCGGTTCAACAGAGCTGTTGACCAGCAAACCGGGTATCACACTCGGTCTATTCTGTGCATGCCCATCTTTTCGAGGAACCAAGTCATAGGTGTCGTTCAGATGGTGAACAAGTATCACGGTACTTTCAACCAAGAAGACGAAGAGTCGTTTGAACTTTTCGCCGTCTACTGCGGGCTGGCGCTGCATCATGCAAAGCTGTACGATAGAGTTCGACGTTCTGAGCAAAAGTACAGGGTAGCGCTTGAGGTCCTTTCGTATCACAATACCTGTTCCGACGAAGAGACGCAACTGGTGAAGGAAGAACTAACGTTCCAGAACGCACCGTTAGGTATAGACCAGTTCTGGTTCAGCGCTTTCAGCATCGACGATCTGGAAAAAGTCCGCTGTGCCGTCTTCATGTTCGTCGATCTGTTCGGTCTGACGAGGTTCGATCAGAACTCGCTGGTCAAATTCACCTTAACCGTGAGAAAGAACTACAGAAGAGTACCTTACCATAACTGGACCCACGGTTTTGCTGTAGCCAATACCATGTACACGATCCTAAAGAAAGCGCCTGGTATTTTCACTCCTCTCGAGGCTCTAGCGCTTTTCGTTGGATCGCTGTGTCACGACTTGGATCACCGCGGAAAGAATAACAAATTTATGCTCGAGACGGCTTCTCCGTTAGCTGCTATCTATACAACGTCTACGATGGAACACCACCATTTTAATCAGACGGTGACGATTCTGCAACAAGAAGGCCATAACATTTTCAGCAAACTGGGTAGCGAAGAGTACAAGCAAGTGCTTAGCAATATCAAGCATTGCATTCTAGCTACTGATTTAGCTGTGTTCTTTCCGAACCGAGCTAAGTTAGCCTCAGTAGTCGAGACTGGTTCGTTTGCCTGGGACAATTCCGATCATCGTTTTCTCGTAGAGGCGATCGCAATGACTGCAGCCGACCTTAGCGCTTCGTCCAAACCCTGGGACATCCAAGCCGAAACAGTGAAAGTTATTTTTGACGAGTTCTACGAACAGGGAGACATCGAGAAAGTTCAGGGTAAAATACCTCCGCCGATGATGGACCGCAGCAAACCGCATCTTCAGCCTGACTCCCAGGTTGGATTCATCTCGGGAATTTGTATTCCGTGCTACGGGCTTCTGCAGAAGTTGATACCCGAGACGAAGCCCTTACTCGACGGCTGTGAAAGCAACTTGAAGCGATGGAAGGAACTTGCCGAAGAGAACGAAAATATTCAACCGCAGGACGAGCCAGCAAATCCTGAGCCAACGCAGAAAACAGTTGTTGTCAACCCGCAACCTAACAAAGTAGATTTTGAGTTTTTAGAAGAGTTTGAATGAATATTTTGGACAGATTTTTAAAATTCAGTTTCGTGGGTTTGGGTTTATTTTTCTGTGAGTGAACTTGTTCATTGGTTATTTTGAAACTTTAATAAGAATTCAGTGTCTCATTTTGAATTGCTATAGATGTTGTAACTCTGAAAAAAAATCAAATTTATGAATTTTATTTGAACATGAAAGACATGTTTGGATGTAAATTATTTGAACAATGTTTGGCGGATAAGGTAAACTATACAACGCGGAATGCAAATCCTAGTAAAATCCAGTGCCGGCTTCCCTGTGGGCCAGTATGGCGACGAGCCACAGGCCCGGGCATGGAATAGGCCCGCTAAACTACTAGACGACATGCTGATGAATTTGTTTTAAAGTACCTGGTAGACCCGCTTCAGCTTTAAGCCATAGGCCCAGAAAGGCTCAGATCCGGCCCTGGTGAAATCTAGAGGGAAAGTCGAGTATGCCACTTGTTCTGTTTGGTAAAGGGTGCGTTACACGGGAGTCCGACTGGCCTGAGCAACGGCGAAAGTCAAATCGATTTGAATTGGAAAGGCCTGACGCTTGACTGTCGCGTCGTGCCTCAGACTAGGAATTTCGCTTTTGACGGGTGACTTTGCGACTTTGACTGGCCCGGAGTCCGACTGGCCGAGCAACGGCGAAAGTCAAATTGATTTGAATTGGAAAGACCTAAAGGCTTGACTGCCACGTCATGCCTCAGACTACGAATTTCGCTTTTGACGGGTGACTTTACGACTTTGACTGGCCCGGAGTCCGACTGGCCGAGCAACGGCGAAAGTCAAATCGATTTGAACTGAAAAGGCCTGACACTTGACTGCCGCGTCATGCCTCAGACTAGGAATTTCGCTTTTGACGGGGTGACTTTGCGACTTTGACTGGCCCGTGTATCGCACCCTTGAAGAACACATGATGAGGGCTGGTAGCTCAGCGGTTACGACCGCCGCTCTGGCACCTCTGGGTCTGTGGGTTCGATCCCAGTCCCAAGTGAGGCCTATTCCCGGGCCAGCCATTCTGGGCAGACAGATGAAAGAGACTGCCAATTCCCTCCCTTATTATTATTATTATTATTATTATTATTATTATTATTATTATTATTATTATAATTATTACATTATTAGCACTGGGGCCATGGGCACACAACCTGAATGCCCGACACGGAAAAAAATCCTCTACAACTGGAAATACGTACTTTCTTTACGATCAACAGTGGCCATATAATAATCGACAGTACAATGTTCTACAACGGGAAGAACGTGTTAGCTCTCCAATCGATAGAAACGTAAACGCTCTACATCTGATAGAACGTATTAGGTCTACAACTGACAGACTGAACCAGTGCTTCCACTTTGCCATTAAGCCTCTCTCCACTTGAGGACTCCGGTTTCCCCTTTTTTCCCCTCGTATCTGAAAAGTACTTTTCCTCTTTTTTCCCCTCGAAAGTATTAAGTTGTCCCACTTCTCCCAAGCACTGCTGTGTGGATCCGAGCAGGTACTTACTCGGTGACCGAGTACCAGCCCAAGATCCGTTACTCGAGTACTTCGACATCGAGTACTTTTGAATTTTTGTGAACACTTTACGAAAAAAAAAAAACGTTAAACTAGTACGCAAAAACGTGAAATGCGTATTATGACTTAATAAATATATCGAAAATTTCAAATAAGATGTGGATATGCTTCTGCTGAAATAAAATTTCAGCTTGTTAGCATCTTCGATGCAACGCCATCTAGTGAGTTTAATTTTAACCGATTTCGAGTAGGTCTCGTGCAAGGGGCCCGAAACTTCCAATGATCTTCGTACACCTAGGCCGTGTTATCACTGTTATCATCCTGTTATCTCCATGTTATCTCCGTGTTATCATGTGTTATCAAATAATCTTCGTACACTTTTCGTTGGAGTTTCGGACCCCTTGGTCTCGTGGAAATAAATTTTTAATCAATGTTTATCATAGTGAACGATTTCTTTCTGTGATGCTTTCGTATGAAAGAAATAAGTAACGCTGAGCCCTGAATAACTCATTAATAAAATTTCCAGATTTGAAGTTGTCAGAAAAGTACTCGGATCTGTACTCGGTACTCGAGTCAGTGTTTCCACTTTGCAAGGAAATTCCCTGGAAAAAGGGAAAACGGGGTCCGAAAAGGGAGAAATAAGAGAAGAGGGAAAAAGGAAAATCTAGAAGTACATAATATATCCTAGCGCCGAGGGGAAAAAGGGGAAATTGAAAGTGGAAACACAGACTCGAGTACCGGGGGTCGGTTCCGTACTTGGATCCGTACAGCCCTAGCCTGAGCGAGGCCTGGGCGAATCCCAACCACAGCATAATACAGTATTTCCACTTTTCAATTTTCCATTTTTCCCCTCTTCCCTTATTTACCCCCTTTTTCCCCCTCCGTGCAAGAATGTACAGGGTCTCGATTTCCTCTTTACTCTCTTCTCTTCTTCTTCCCTTTTCAGACCCCATTTCCCCCTTTTTCAGGAAGTTTCCCTGTAAAAGTAGAAACATATAAGGCATATTAAGGCATATTAACAGAACCGGTAGTGACAGTCCAGGTCAAAAGTCATCGCACTATAGCACTGCCACCTGTGTTACAGACTGGAAAGTTGAAGTCACGGAGGAAAACTTTATAAGAGTAGATCAAGGGGTCCGAAACTCCGAGGAAAAGTGTACGACGATTATTCGATAACACATGATAACACGGAGTTAACATGGAGACAAGCAGGATGATAACAGTGATAACTTGACCTAGGTGTACGAAGATAACTGGAAGTTTCGGACCCCTTGGAGTAAATAAATTCAGCCAAGCAACCTATGGGGATGAAACCAATGGGACCAAACTTAACTTGCGTACAAGAATTGGTTGTGCGTAAGGAAATAAACATATTTTGGTAAACTTATCGATAACTAAGAAAAGTAGTGTGAAGTTTCATGTGTGTTTTCCTACCGAATACCTTGACAAAGTATTAATGTTCGCATTTGACTGTAACGAATTTAATTTGCAAGCAAATATGCGAATGGAAACACACTTCATATTTTAAGTATACCAAAGAAATTTTCCCATGAATTCGTATTAGCCACCTTGAAAAAAGAAATGATTTATATTTGATTTACCAGTGATTTCAATCATCCCAGAAAAAAACGTAAATCATTTGATTTCAGTCGCGATTGAAATCATTTTGAATCCAGTGATTTATGATTTTGATCTATATTACGTTAGGAAATGATTTATACAACAGTGTTTGTTACCATTAATACTTGAAACTAGGGATCCAGACACAGCAACAATACGGGGTGGATGAAAAACCTACGTTCTACTCGAATAAAAGTCTTCTATTTAGCTGGGAACATGGCAGTGATGGGTGATTCCAAGTCTTCCTTCGTATTACAGTTGGCAGGCATTGGTCCGTCTTATTTCAGCTATCTCCGCTTGGGCGAGTTCACCTGTAAGTCGATATCAAGTCGTTAGTAATGCATAATGCATTCGCTTTTATAAATATCTAAATTGATGTTGTCAGAAAATATTAAATATCCTACTTGATGTTGCTTTCGACTGCTTACGCAAAATGCATAAAACTAGTCAATGTCTACTTGTTGCTTCTATAGTTTCTTGATGAACTTCCGTGACACAACCGTGAAACTGAACACTTTGCTGTTTGCAGGTAAGTATTGCACGGTCGTTCACTCGATAAACTACTGCGCAAATTAGTAATTCAGTTTTATTTACCTGTTCGGCTCAGAGGGAAGGTTTTCGGCAGAATGGTTGCGGAGTAACTCGATCAATTCTGTGTGAGATTTCTTGACGGCATAATCAAGTGGAGTGCGTCCACGGTCATCTTTGCAGTTGACTTCAGTGCCATGTTCGATGAGTAGCTTCGCAATTGCTGAGTGACCGTAGCGTGCGGCAAGATGAAGAGGAGTCCATCCATTTTTGTTTTTGCAGTTGATTTCAGCCCCACGTTTGATGATTAACTGTGCAATTGCTGTGTTATCGTTGTATGCGGTATAATGAAGAGGAGTTTCTCCGTCTTCATTTTTGCAGTTGACTTCAGCGCCACGTTCGATGAGTAACTTTGCAACTGCTGAATGACTGTTACGTGCGGCATAATGAAGAGGAGTTTCTCCATCTTTGTCTTTGCAGTTGACTTCCGCGCCACGTTCGATGAGTAACTGTGCAGCTTCTAAGTGATCGTACTCTGCGGCAGAATGAAGAGGAGTTTCCCCATTTTCGACTTTCCAGTTGACTTCAGCGCCACGTTCGATGAGTAACTGTGCAACTGCTGAGTGACCGTTACGTGCGGAACGATGAAGAGGAGTTTCTCCATCTTTGTCTTTGCAGTTGACTTCAGCGCCACGTTTGATGAGTAACTGTGCAAATGCTGAGTGGCCTTTGCGTGCGGCACGATGAAGAGGAGTTTCTCCATCTTCATTTTTGCAGTTGACTTCAGCGCCACATTCGATGAGTAACTGTGCAAATGTTGAGTGACCGTATTCTGCGGCAAGATGAAGAGGAGTTTTACCAATTTCGTCTTTGCAGTCGACTTCCGCGCCACGTTCAATGAGTAACTTTGCAGCTGCTGAGTGACCGTTGCGTGCGGCATAATGAAGAGCAGTCCATCCATTTTTGCCTTTGCAGTTGACTTCAGCGTCATGTTGATGAGTAACTGTGCAGCTTCAAAGTGATCGTACTCTGCGGCAGAGTGAAGAGGAGTTTCCCCATTTTCGACTTTGCAATTGACTTCAGCGCCACGTTCGATGAGTAACTGTGCAACTGCTGTGTGACCGTTGCGTGCGGCTTCATGAAGAGTAGTTTCTCCATTTTTGTTTTTGCAGGTGACTTCGGCCCACGTTTGATGAGTAACTGTGCAACTGCTGTGTGACCGTTGCGTGCGGCTTCATGAAGAGGAGTTTCTCCATTTTCGTTTTTGCAGTTGACTTCAGCGCCACGTTCGATGAGTAACTGTGCAACTGCTGAGTGACCGTTCTCTACGGATAAATGAAAAGGTGTCTGTCCAGACATGTCTTTGCAGTTGACTTCAGCGCCACGTTCGATGAGTAACTGTGCAACTTCTAAGTGACCGTTGAATGCGGCTCCATGAAGAGGAGTTTCTCCATCTTCGTTTTTGCAGTTGACTTCAGCGCCACGTTCGATGAGTAACTGTGCAACTTCTGAGTGACCGTGGCGTGCGGCATAATGAAGAGGAGTCCATCCATCTTCGTCTTTGCAGTTGACTTCAGCGCCACGTTCGATGAGTAATTGTGTGATTTCTACGACACCGTCTCCCACGGCTTTACGAAGAAGACTGTTAAACAAATCTTTACATCCGACGTCAGGGCCGGTACCGTCTTTAAGCAAAACTTCAACGAGCTCTTTCCTGCCTTTGTCAACTGCAGAACGTAACGACCTCTCCCATATTGTGCTCCCCAGTCGTTTGACTTTGTTCTGGAGCTCTTGAGGATCTCTCGATTCGCCTTCGTCTACAGCCCGGAGTAAGGTTGTTTCCGCATCTCTTCTGCGAACCGATTCTGGTGCAAAGTATCCACTTAAAAGGGCAGTCAGGTGCGTTATTTCCACTTTTTCCCACAAATGGACGATAAGAGACGGGAATCTATCCATCCAGTAACGCCGAAATCCTTCAATGTTGCCTCCGTATTCTGCTTTCACAGCTTCCTTCAAATCGTAGAAGTGAGTCAACTGTAAAAAAAAAATGTCCAGTTTTATTAAAAAGTGTTTTTTATAGCATCAAAAGCAAACTAACCTATGATGGCAAAAGATTAACAACAAAACCTTAATTACTGTGGAATTTAAATTTGCACAATCAGGTCTATCTTCCGCTGCATCTTTTACTTGGCACTAGCTGCTGGATTGGGAAATGATTCGTTTACCTTATTTCTTATGATGCTGGCCAGGTCAGCGCAGGATTTTGTGTGTATTTTACCTCGGAAATCCTTTATTACAACATCCTTCAGATAATGTGCCCAGTCAGCACACGCGGCAGGATCAGGAGGAGTTCGCTGGTTTCCGCAATTTTTGGGTGAAGAGCAGATGACGTGATGAGAATCTTCTTCAATTACTTCCTTCAGAAAGGCGTTCTGTTTGTCCTCGGTTATTTGGTGGATATCTTTGATAAAATTTAGCTTCTTCTCTTCGTTCCAAAAGAAAGGGTGATGAACCACTTCAGACATCCTGGGTCTCGCTTCTTGGTTGAAAGCAGTTAGCCATTTGACCAGCGAAAGAGCAGCCGGCTGTGTATGCAGCTCTGAGAGGTTCACAGGGTTACCTTTTATTACTTGGCCAAGATTGTTGTTAAACAAGTGTTTCCCTTCGCTGAGCACGTAGAAGACGACAAGCCCGAAAGCATAAACGTCACTACGCCATGAAAATGCCGGAGTTAGCAGTTCGGGGGCCTTGTACAAGTCTGTTCCTGCGCTGAAGTTACCCGAGACAGTTTGATTATTCGGTATGAAGCGGGAAATGCCGAAATCGCTGATCTTAGCAACCAACTTGTCTTCCTTGACGGCGAGAAGGATGTTACTGGGTTTGATGTCTCGGTGGATGATTTCTTTGTTGTGGACGTGAGAAAGTCCCTCAGCCGCTCCTCGGAGGATTTCTTCGACGGGTGTGTTGGGTAAGCTGGGGCTGTAATTTCCTTTCTTCTCAACGTATTCTTCCAAGTTGCACAGACAAAGTTGCATGGCGATATAGCTAGAATAAGAAAGATCAAACATTTTAAGTACAGTTGTGTCGAGAGAGCCATACATACCAGAAATCGTCGTCTTGTTCCTTGCAGTACTACTTGACCACGTTTTCATGGTCAGTTTTAACCAGGAGCACGTCAATTTCATTCTCTGCCAACTTGGCCAAGACGAGTGAAATTCTCTTGACTGCAACTGGGATCCTTCCTTCAAAGGTGCCCTTGAAAATAATCGATAACGGAGTTCTACCAATGGCATCCCTTCTACCAAACTCAATTTTTCCTTTGGTAATTTTTTCGTTTCTTAAGTCGGCCATCTTGGTTTGCTTCAAGTTTAGTGCTGAACCAAGTACCACGCCCTTTTACTCTGTTTCGCTCAGTTTTCAGCACACAGGGAAGATGGCGCAGTTCTCGACTTTTCTAGCACTACGGAAATACAGACGAGAAAGTTGCTATTAAATAACGGAACAAAATAACGGGTTTTTTAATTAAACGGTTAGCAAGAATGCTGACACTTAGGGATAGAGACTTCATCTTAAACTACAGGCACAGCGTATGACAAATTTTCGACGAACCAAGGCGTAAAAGAAGGGAAAGAATACCTTGTGTTAGGGTTAGAGCTCGTGTATTATTGCTTACCTTGGTTGGTTAAACTGATTCGTATAGGTGATGCAAGCTTCCAGCATTTACAGGGCGTGGATTCATCTTACCATAACCCTCTAAACATAAAGCCTGTCTAAAGTCCTATCTAAGATTGTAACATCCGTTTCTGGCTTGGAGGCAAGTTGTGGGCGTCAACCAGAGCCATTTATAGCAACTTTTTTTTCAAAGGAAATGAAAGAAATCAATCGTTCTTTTTACACAGAAATACTCCTTTACATTTATGGATTACAACCACACGTACTAGATGAAGCTAAGTGTACAAACTGTAACTTTTTCAGCTTCTATTATAGTCTACCGCTACGATCGCTAGTTGACGCCCTCGGAATAAGCCCCCGCCTACGGGTTACACGGAAACACATGGGGAGATACAAAGTGTGACAGGCTTTATTGTTTAGTAGGCTATATGCTCTTATACCTTGTTCACACTGGTTTACCTGCGGAGGTAACTTTCAGGGGTAACCTATCTTTTCAGTGCAATTGTTACCCCAGATCCCGGACTTATCCTGGAAAAAGATGGGGTAAGTCCCTAGGTGTGAACAAGGTGTTAGATGCATTTTCCAGTTGGTGCTTCCACTTTGCGATTAAGCCTCTTCCCACTTCTCCGGACTCCGGACTCAAGAGTGAAAATACTCTCAAAAATGAGTCAAATTTCATAAAAATCCAGGGAAATTCCCTGAAAAAGGGGAGAATAACTGAAGAAAGGGAGATGGGAAAATCCTGTAGTTTCAATTCCTTTGGCCCTTGTTATCAGTTTCATTATACAAAATTAAAAATCACCTTTTAATTTTGTATAATATTTTTATATTATTTTTTAAAGTTTTATTTTTATTAAATTAAATTAAAATTAATTAAATTAATTAAAATTTTATTTTATTTTACTTATTTTATTTCTTTCGTTAAGGGCATTCGGGCTCGCGCCCATGGCACTACCAGGTGCGAGACGCTTCCGTTTAAGATTTAAGGAGTCTTTTTCGTCACTCGTCTTAAAAATTTCGCTTGTTGTTTACCGTGTTGTATTGAGACGGTTAAGCCGGGTTCACACTAGGGCTGTTTCGACCAAACCGTTTGGGCAAACGAGTTGCAAAAAACATATTACAAGACTTCACGAGCATATACGTGGTTTTCCTAAGAACCGTCTGGGACAAAACAAACATTTTGTTCTTATTATCTTGCGTTTTGCGTTTAATAGAACCAAGAAAATCGTATTTCTGCAGCTCGTTTGCCCAAACGGTTTGGCCAAAACAGGCTCAGTGTGAACCGGGCTTTAGTAAGAATCATTGATTGCTTAAAAATGAGGGCAACGCTAGCGAAAGAGAACATGGGTGGTTTGTAAAACAATTCCACATGGTAAAAGATAGGTTTCTGGTTGACCTCTCAGGTATCTGATTAAGATTGCCCGTTCACGATTTAAAAGACGACAGTTGAATCAAATCTGCCCCAACCGTGTGAAATGCAGAGTTGCACTGGCATATAACCTGTCTTGGTTTGAAAAAGAGAATTTTGCCGAGTACGTCTTTTGTGTTCAAATTGTTCGAACGAAAGGCTGGAGTATAAAGTCGCTGTAACCGATCTGGGCGGATTTAAATGAGACAGGCTGGACGAGGTGCTCGGTACGACGCCTAACGAGTGTATAAACTGAGCCTTGGATGAGGCTTGTCAGGTGTTTTCCCACTGATTAAGTGTAAAATTCTTAATGTTTTACCTGGCAAAAGCTTCTTGGACTTTCCCTGTCTAAAAGGATGCTTGCTGTCTTTGTTGCCAGACTGGGCCGCCTGTTTGGCCAGTTTGTCGGCTTCCATTTTATTTCATTTTTTTTTTACTTAATTTTGTATAATATTTTTATATTATGTTTTTTTAAATTTAATTTTTATTAAATTATTTTAAAATTAATTAAATTAAACAATTAAATTGATTCATTCAATTAATTAAAATTTAATTTTATTTTATTTTTATGTCATTTTCTATAATATTTTTGTATTATTTTTTTTTTTAATTTTATTTTTATTAAATTATTTTAAAATTAATTAAATTAAACAATTAAATTGATTCGTTAAATTAATTAAAATTTAATTTTATTTTATTTTATGTAATTTTGTATAATATTTTTGTATTATTTTTTTAAAATTTTATTTTTTTAAATTATTTTAAAATTAATTAAATTAATTAAAATTTAATTTAATTTTATTTTTATGTAATTTTCTATTTTTTTTTATTTTTATTTTATTTTGCTCAAAGAAGGGCATCCAGGCTTTCGCCCATGGCCCCGATTTTCTGTTTGCATCGCTTTTTAAAATCTTCATTGGGTGCATCTTACAATTGTCGTGTTAGGAAGTCAAAACTGAGTAAAAGCACTGTTGTACAACAAGCTTGCTTTAAAAAGATTCGCTACGGGATAAAAAAGCACTTCTTTAGTAAAACACATTTCTTGTGAAAACGTAAAACAGTGTTTCCTGATTTCTCGGATAAGAACGGCTCTTTGTTTGTTTAAAAGAGGACAATAAAACAGGGCGTGTGCGACGGTATGATAGCCGGAGCCGCAGTGGCACAGTTTGTCTATCCCTTTCTTATATTTCGCTAAAAGAGACTTCACTGGTAAAACTCGAGATCGTAAGTTAATGAGAGTGGAGGTCACAAATTTGGGGAACGACACTTTGCTAATGCAGTTCCCCAGCGGAACTATATGTAAACTGCGCAGGGTGTTGCCGGTGCAGCCCGATCTCCATCTCTCCTTCCACTCATGTAAAATTCTAGCTTTAAAAACCTTTTTCAAGTGGCTCTTGGGAATTCCTAGGTCTACGGTTTTGGTCGTTGCGTTTTGAGCCGCACTCTTGGCGGCCTGGTCGGCTATCTCGTTCCAGAAAATTCCCTGGTGTCCGGGGCACCAAACAAGCCAAAGTGAGGTTTTTGTGGAAGCAGCCTCAAGCCTTTGACGGGCGAATGCTGTGTAAGGGTCTAAGTCTTTAGGTCCCGCGTCCTTTAACGCGGTTAAAACTGACTTTGCATCGGATAAAATAGCCGCTACTGGTGGGGCTTCTTCTAGGATCCACTCGAGGGCCATGCCAATAGCTGCCGCCTCAGCAAAATAACTTTCGAAAGGGCGAGAGAAACGACCTGTTAAAACTGTGGTGCCACTACCCAGGTCTCCCACTGCCGCGAAACCGGTGTTCTGTCCATCACTTGAGCCATCAGTAAAAATACAAGTCTTAATGTTCGATTCAATCCTAAAAACGGTCTTTTTGGCGTCCAATTTCGAGCCTTCTATGGCAAAATGTACCCCTGCTGGTGGCCAGTTTTGCTGATGTGGGATGGACACTTCCCTTACAGTTCTCAAAAGCGACCAGTCTTCTGGATTACTTAGGGTTTTGACCAGCATGTTGCCTGGTGACCTGGTCGACTGAAGAGCATTATTGCTTAAAATGAGAGTTTTCAAAGGGTGAGCGGGAGGACAGCATGCTAACGAGCAGATCTTCATTAGTAAAATTTGTTTAACTCGTAGGTCAAAAGGTAAAAAACCCGCTTCCACCTCTAATGCACTGTTTGCAATTTGTTGGGTTGCCCCGGTAATGAGTAACAGGGCTTTGCGGTAAACTTGCGCTGTTATACGAAGGGAAGAAGAAGGTGCACCTGCCCAGGATGTTGCTGCATAGAATAGCTTCTGGATTACAATTGCGTTTACGACCAGTCTGAGTTTGTCCGTCCTTAAGCCTCTATGTTTTTTAGCTATGCGCGTAAGGCTACCTAAAGTAGTTAAACATTTACTCCCTGTTTCTGACAAATGCTCTCTCCAGCGTAGTTTGTGATCTAGCGTGACACCCAAGTATTTGACAGTTTTTGACGGATATATGGTATTCCCTTGCCAAGTCAAGGAGTGTGTTTGAGGGGTCCGTTTTCGCGAGAAATGCATCAGTTCAGTCTTTCCCTTTTCGAATTCTAAATTCAACCCTCTGGTAACCTTTTCTAACATTTCTAAAGCGCGGCTAAGAAGACGACAGTTGACTTTAGACGATCTTCCGGCCACGAACAGAAGCAAGTCATCCGCGTATGCTTGTATCAGGATTCTTTTTTGTTTTAGGGAAGTAAGAACCGAGTTTATGTATACAATAAAAAGAATTGGCGAGAGAGAAGAACCTTGAGGAACGCCTTTACATAAAAGATACTCTTTACTGCTAGAGTCGTCGTGTTGTAAAATAATCGACCTTCTATGTAAGAAGCTTTCGATTAGAGAGACTAGAGTTGGATGCACTGATACCTTTTTTAAAATTTGAATCACCTTCTGGTGGGACACATTGTCGAACGCACCTTTAATATCTAAAAGGACAGCGGACGTGACGAGCCTTCGCGAAAAATTTCTAGAAATGTTTGTACATAGATGTAAAATTGCGTCTTCAGCGCTTAGTTTTTCTCTGAAACCGAATTGGAGAGAGGCGAAAAATTTGTTCGTCATTAAAACGTTACGAAGTCGTCTGGCTATAAGAGATTCAAATGTCTTACCTAAAACCGAAAGAAGGGAGATGGGTCTGAAAGACCTATAGCAGGTATAGTCCGATTTGTTGTGTTTCGGAATGGGTTGGACGATTGCCCTTTTCCAGATGGCAGGGAAGTACCCAAAGCGTAAGGCAGCATTAAAAATGGCGACAAGTACTTGCATGCACTCAGGAATTCGTTGTAAAATCAAAAAAGGTATGCCATCAAAACCTGCGGCACCCAAAGCCTTGCTGCTCGTGATTATCCCTAAAACCTCTGATTCCGAGATAGTAAAATTAACTGGTAATTCGCGACAACGCGTTTTGGCACCGCATATTGTCACCGTCTGTTCCGGTGGTACAGAACTAGCGTCCCGAGCACCGTCAAAAATTTTTCAGCTAAAAAGTTCAGTTTATCCACTGTGGACGTGAACAGGTGACCCTGGTCCGATTTTAGTTGGTCCAGGTTTACAGACTCCTTTTGTCGCGTCACATTTCTGGAGAGCAACCACACATCTTTTACGGAAGCGGAGTCGAGAACCTTGTCCCAGTGTTTTTGCTTAGCTGCACGGATACTTTTCTTGTATTCATTCCTCTTTTGTTTCCAAGTCGCGGTGGAAGCTGGGGTTTGGCAGCGGGAAGCTACCCGACGTGCCCTTCTTACTTCTTTTTTAACTGACTAAGTTCCTCAGACCACCACGGCCTGGAAAACTTGCAAATACGTTTTACCGGTACGAATTTTCTAAGTGACCCGTTTAATGTTGCTGTGAATTCCTCTATCAGTTTGTCTATGTCGGACGTTTCCTTAAACATTTCGTCATTTATGTTTCGCTGTTGGAGCCAAAGCCTAAACTCGGCGCGTATGGCGTCCCAGTCTGCTTTGTCATAGTCCATCTTTTCTCTCACTTCGCAATCCGTGCTTTCCACATTTAAGACAAGTCTCAGCGGATAATGGTCAGGGGACCGCGGATTCCAGTCCGGATCATTTAAAATATCAAAAGACTTAATGAGATCTTGGGAGTGTTCAGAAATAAAAACCAAATCGATGGTAGAAGTATGGCCTCTACTGTTCTTAAACGTTGGGATACCCGGTGTGTTGATAAGATATAAGTCATGTGATGAGGTAAAATCGACAAGAGCAGAACCTGCACTGTTTACTTTCTGAGATCCCCACCTCCAGTGGTGTGCATTAAAGTCCCCGATAAGAATAAAATGATTCCCCAACGATTTGTGCTGTTCCCATAGACCTTCTAAAAATAGTTTAAAGTCAATGCTGCCAGAATTGTATACGTTAAAAATAACGAGTTTTTCCCCATTTGGAATGTCATAATTTAAAACCGACGCATTTTTGTAACATTTCACAACCCGCAGCCCCCTACAGTTGTTGCGGATTGCTACAGCAGCACCTTTATAGTTTTCTGTAGGGACATGGAAAGAGAACTCAGGTGGCATGTCTGGGACTTCAGATTGTGATGGCTCTTGAAAAAGGAATGCGTCAGTGCCCAACTCGGCACCTTCCTCGATTAGAAATTCCATCTTTTCCAGATTTTTGCGAGTGTTATGTGACATGATGGTTAACTGCTTAGCGTGTGCACCCCTATTATCTGCAACCGTTTGATTAGCAAAAATTCCGGCGGGACTTGGCCCCAGGTTGTGTGATGTGCTGACGATACTCATGATGGACGAGGTCGAGAACCGTCAGTGGGGGGCTCCTGATGAAGTAGAACCTTACATTTCCTGTCAAAAGCCGGATGAGCCTCGCCGCAGTTGGCGCATTTAGGCTGTCCCGTTCTGGCGCACGATTTAGTTTCATGTTTTCCAGCACAGTATCCGCACGTGGGGTTGCATCCTTGCACCTGAACGCAAAGTGACCCGGCTTTTGACAATTGAAACAGCGCGTTATGGTTGGTCTAGACACTTCTTCCACTGGTGTTCGCCTGCCAAACCCGTAGAGAAACCCCTGAGATAGAACCACGTTCTTTTGTTCCGCCGTCTCCACAGAAAGAACCATGGATCCGAACTCCTTGGTGGAAGTCGGGTTCAGCCAGCGGCACATCGTGTCGGTAAAATTAACCCCTATATGTTTGTTTTTCTCGTTAAGATGTTCGATTATTTCGAGAACCGTTTCGTCACGTGGAAGTTGGTGTACGACTATGTTGGTGGCGTTTTTGTGTAGTTCCACTATCGTCTACTTACGGAGGTAGAAATAAACTAATTAAGTTAATTTGCATAAATTAATTAAATTAATTAAAAGGTGATTTTTAATTGTGTATAATGAAACTGATAACAAGGGGTAAAGGAATTAAAACAAAAGGATTTTCCCATCCCCTTTTCTTCCAAGGGGTCCGAATCTGCGAGGAAAAGTGTACGAAGATTATTTGATAACACGTGATAACGCGGAGATAACATGGAGATAACAGGTTGATAACAGTAATAACATGATCCAGGTGTACGAAGATTATTCAAAGTTTCGGACCCCCTTGCTTTCTTCAGTTATTCTCCCCTTTTTCAGATCGCATTTTCCCCTTTTCCAGGGAATTTCCCTGCTTTTTTTTTATATTTGACTAATTTTAGAGAGTATTTTCACTTTTGGGGGGGGGGGGGGTTTTCGAGGGAAATAGGTAAACACGTTCAATTTCACAAGTTTTTCTTTAAGAACTAAAATATTATAATAATAATGTATCAAGTATAATATAATATTATAACTTAATATATTAAATAAATTCAGATAGACCCAGCAGAAAATGAAGGATGTCGGCTACATCCTGAACGATACCCGTAACATATCCTGAATTTCCATGAGGATCACACTGGGATGTTGAAATCCTTGCGGAAAGTTCCGGATGTCGGATACGTCCTGAACGACACCCGCAAAAAGGGGCCAAAGGAATGATGTGCTGGATGACATCCTTGGAACGGCTGAAAGTAGAACCTCGGCAGCTATACTATGGCGCAAGCGAAATAAAAGCGGCGATTAGCCCTTCCCGTACTGTGGCCTTTTTAATTGAATTATTTATTGAATTGAATTTATTTATATGAATTTTATTATGAATTTAATTATGATTTAATTTAATTTATATGAATTTTATTACGAATATTTATCGAATGTTAATTTGAATTATTTACTTATTTTTATTTGCAAAATTTCAATTTTATTTAATTTTAATTCTTTCATTTTTCAATTCAATTTTATTTTATTTTATTTCAATTTCATATTTTCAATTTTCAATTTCAATTTCAATTTTATTTTAAATGTTACTTATTTTATACTGTTTAGTATATTTGATATGTTTAGTATAGTTTACACTGTACAGTCATATTCATTAGAAAAAGTGTACAGCATGGATGAAGTTCAAAGTCGTTTTTCGCTATTTATTCAGTTATTCTACAATTAAAGTATATAATTATTGATAAAACAAACTATAGTTTGTCTAAATATACATCCATTATCAAATAATATTCAAACATTCTCGTAAAAAAAAAACAAAGGAAAAGCGGCGTAGAACCTTCCCGTGCTGGACTCTTTACTAATGAACAAGACTGTACGTTCGGTCCAGTGCTTCCACTTCGTGGGGATTTTCCCCTTTCGTGGGAAAATAGACTTTTCCGACGTCCGCAAAGGGAAGAGGGGAAAAAGGGGAAAAGAGAGATTTTCAGGGGAAACTTGGGGAATCTAGACAGAAGTTCAGATATTTCTTTGGGAAACTGTCGTTCAGAATATGTTTTTTAGGATAAAGAAAAGAGAGTTCTTAACAAAATGAATTCGGAGCCATGGGAAATTTCCCATAGCAAAAAACCTATGTTGGAGAGGTGCAGGGTATTTACTTTGCAGGGAAATTCCCTGAAAAAGGGGGAAATGGGGTCTGAAAAGGGAAGAAGAAGAGAAGAAGGTAAAGGGGGAAATCTAGACATTGTATATTCTAGCATGGAGGGGGGAAAAGAGAGAAATAAGGGAAGAGGGGAAAAAGGGAAAATGAAAAGTGGAAACACTGAGCTGCTTTGTGCAAATCTGAATCCCGTCAAATCTGCGCACTGGAAACTGAGCTTGTTTCCAATTTTCCCACTGAAACTGAAACAATAGTTTTTCCCAAGATACTTTTGAAATAAAATAATTATAAATTAAAGGCAGTTAATAATATAAACCTATTATCAGTCAAGTTTACGGAGGAAAAAGTGGGGCAACTTAATATTTTCGAGGGGGAAAAAGAGGGAAAAGTACTTTTCAGATACGAGGGGAAAAAAGGGGAAACCGGAGTCCTCTAGTGGGGAGAGGCTTAATCGCAAAGTGGAAAGCCCCGACTGGAAAGTGCGTGTAAGAGGAATCCTTGCCGTGTAAATGCTGGAAGCTTTACAGAATCAAAGTCCTTATTTATCTATTTATCTATTTTTATTAAACATATTAAAACATATAAAAAATATTAAAACATATCTATTTATCTTACTGATCTATTTTTTCTGTGATATAAATACTGAATTCGTGCACGTTGCTGAAAAAATATGTGAGGTATTAAATAATTTAAAAGATTTGTTGTTTTGATTGTTTATTAATAAAGTATTATGCAATAAATTGTGTTGCTTTTAAATCAATGAATATATGGATTAAATAAAAGTAATAATTATTTTATTCAAACAACTGGCAACACTGGATTTATTTTTATTTCTTTTTCAAAACAGACGAACTTCACAACCTGTAAAGTGCATGTAAGTGGAATCCTTGCCGTGTAAATGCTGGAAGCTTGCAATAAATTGTGTTAATTTTAAATCAATTAATATATGGATTAAATAAAAGTAACTAATAATTTTACGCTTCCTTCAAACGACTGGCAACACTGGATTTTTTTATTCCTTTTTTTTCAACAGACGAACTTCACAACCTGGAAAGTGCTGCACGTAAGAGAGTCCTATAAATTGTAAATAAGTAAATGCTGGAAGCTTGCAATCAAATTGTGTTAGTTTTCAATCAATTAATTCATAATAATAATTAATCAACTCATATATGGTTTTCTTAAAAGCAACTTATAGTACGCTTCCTTCAAACAACTGGCAACACTGGATTTTTTGGGAGTCCTTGTAAGCGAGTCCTTGCCTGTAAATGCTGGAAGCTTGCATCACCTACAAATCAATTTAACCAACCGAGGTAAGCAACAGTACACGAGCTCTATCCCCAATACAAGGTATTCTTTTCCTTCTTTTCCGCCTTCGTTCGTCGAAAATTTATCATACGGTTTGCCTGTAGTTTAAGATAAAGTCTCTACCCGTAAGTTTCAGCACTCGTGCTAACCGTTTAATTAAAAAACCCCGTTATTTTTTTCCGTTATTTAAAAGCAACTTTCTTGTCTGTATCTCGATAGTTCAAGAAAAGTTGAGAACTGCGCTGTCAAATGATTTTTTGATTTTTTTTTGTAAAACTTGATCATGACTTGGTTAAAGGGACAGTCCAGACTTGTTGGGGAAAACATATGTTATAGAACTTTTTACGCTGATTCTGAGTATATATAGTGTCCCTATATCAATTATCTACCGTTTGGCCGTAAAAATGGGTTAAAGTTTGAAAACACATGGCAACGTCGGTCACACGGGCACCATTCTGATTGGAGGCCACTGGTCACGTGATCAAAACAGCCAATGGAAAAGCACCATGGGCATAATCCAAAGTCTAATCCAGTGGTGGATCGAGTTAACAAGATTACAAAATCGTCTGCTCGTGTGCCGCGGGTGTTTTCCTACTGGCTGTTTTGATCACGTGACCAGCGGCCACCAATCAGAAGGCTCATAGTAGCAGACGATTTTGTAATACTGTTAACTCCCTACAACATGCTACATTTCTGTTGCTGGGAGACCACGAAGTTTTTAATTGGCTCCCTCGATCACGTGACCTGTGTGAGAACCAATCAGATCAGGTGCTCAGTTTCCAGCGTTGCTCAAACGTTGATTAACTTTTGCGGCCAAAACGGTAGAAAACTTATATAGGGACGCTATATATGCTCGGAATCAGTGTAGAAAGTTCTATAACACAAATTTTTTCCTAGTTGTCCGGATATGCCATTTAACTACGTATTTCCTTAATTTTTTAAATGTTTAATATTACGTACCACCGTAATACTACAGATAGACTTAATAAGTAGTACACATAAACTTAGTTCGAAAATGATCACGTGACCCAAACGCACCAAATTCAAAAATATGAATGACATTTTTACAACCAGTAATAAAACACGAATTTCAGTCATGAAAATAATTTGATTATAATAATTAATAATTTCTTTTCTGTTCCTATCAATTTGATTTTTTAAAACTATAAATAATATTGCCTGGAATATAAGTTAGTGACAAAATGCGCGCCGAATTTTGAATTCGAATGAGCTTTTGCAAACCGTCACAGAACACGAATTTCAAATTTTGTTTTGGAGTAATTCAACAGTGTGTTTTATTATTTATTTGGAATACGCAGAAAGTATATGTTTGCTAAATTAGAATTTCGGTTTCACTATATCCTCGAGTAGAGGTTCTAATACTATGCACTCTACAGCCTAGTTTCACTAAGCCCAGTTAAAGGATTTACAACTCTCTTCGGCTTAGTTTTAGCAGACTCTACTTAAGGTAATGGTTTCACTACGCTTTAAGTTTACTAGTCTACAAACGAAAAACCTTATGGCTCGCAGTTTCGCAATCTTTCCAATTGCCTAGACCTACGGAGAAACAAAGTTCGCTATAGCCACAAGTGGATTCGTGAATCGAGTCTTTATCCGCCAGAGTGCAGTTCAAGCTTTCATAAGGTTTTATCAACCTGATAAAATGCTCGAAGCTTGCATCACTTACTAATCAGTTTAACCAAGGTAACCAACGACGCACGAGATCTAACCCTTAAACAAGGTATTTTCCCTTCCTTTCCGCTTTAGTTGATTCAAAATTGTCATGTGCTATGCTTGTAGTTTAAGATGAAGTTTCTTCCGTAAGTTTTACCAATCTTGTTAAGGATTTTGTTAAGAGAACGGTTATTTTGTTCCGTTATTTAATGGTAGCTTTCTTATCTGTATTCCGATAGTGGAAGATAAGTCGAGAACTGCGCTGTCTTCCCCGTGTACTGAACTGAGCGACCGAGTAAAAGAGGTGTGGTACTTTGTTCAACACTAAACTTGAACCAAACCAAGATGGCCGACTCGAGAAACGAGAAAATCATAAGAGGAAAAATCGAGTTTTGGAGAAACGATGTCATTGATAAAACTCCGTTATCGATTATTTTCAAGGGTACCTTTGAAGGAAGGATTAATGTTGCCGTCAAGCGAATTTCACTCGAACTGGCCAAGTTGGCAGAGAATGAAATCGACGTTCTCCTGGCTAAAGCTGACCATGAAAATGTAATCAAGTACTACTGCAAGGAAGAAGACCGCGATTACTGGTACGTATGGCTGCCTCAACACAAATACACTTAACATGTTTGATCCTTTCTGATTCCAGCTATATCGCCATGCAACTTTGTAGTTGCAACTTGGAAGAATACGTTGAGAAGAAAGGAAAATACAGCTCCAGCTTACCCAACACGCCAGTCGAAGAAATCCTCCGAGGAGCGGCTAAGGGACTTTCTCACATCCACAAGAAAGAAATCATCCACCGAGACATCAAACCCAGTAACATCCTTCTCTTCGTCAAGGACAAAAAGTTGGTCGCTAAAATAAGCGATTTCGGCATTTCCCGCTTCATACCGGATCATCATACTGTCTCGGGCAACTTTAGCGCCGGAACAGACTTGTACAAGGCACCCGAACTGCTCACTCCGGCATTTTCATGGAGAAGTGACGTTTATGCTTTTGGCCTTGTCGTCTTCTACGTGCTCAGCAGAGGGAAACACTTGTTTGACAACAATCTTCGCCAAATAATGAAAGGCAACCCTGTTAACCTCCAAGAGTTGAACGGACAGCCGACTGCTCTTTCGCTGGTCAAATGGCTAACTGCTTTCGACCAAGACGCGAGACCCAGGATGACAGAAGTGGTTCACCACCCTTTCTTTTGGAACGATGAGAAGAGGCTAAATTTTATCAAAGATGTCCACCAAATAACTGATAACAAAGAGAACGCCCCTCTCGTCAACGAAGTAATTGAAGAAGATTCTCATCACGTCATCTGCTCTTCACCTGAAAACTGCGGAAACCAGCGAACTCCTCGTGATCCTGCCGCGTGTGCTGACTGGACACATGATCTGAAGGATGTTGTAATAAAGGATTTCCGTGGTAAAATAAACACGAAATCCTGCGCTGACCTGGTCCGCACCATAAGAAATAAGGTAAACGAATTATTTCCCAATCCAGCAGCTAGTACCAAGTAAAAGATGCAGCGGAAGATAGATCAGATTGTGCAAATTTAAATTCCACAGTAACTAAGGTTTTGTTGTTAAGCTTTCGCCATCATATGTTAGTTTGCGTTTGATGCTATAAAAAAAAACACTTTTCAACAAAACTGGACATTTTTTTCTTTTTGACAGTTGACTCACTTCCACGGAAGTGCGAAAGATGCGAAAGAAGAATACGGAAGCAACATTGAATCGTTTCGGCGTTATTGGTTGGACAAATTCCCGTCTCTTGTCGTCCATTTGTGGGAAAATGTGGAATTAACGCACCTGACTGCCCTTTTAAGTGGATACTTTGCACCAGAATCGGTTCGCAGAAGAAATGCGGAAACAACGTTAATCCGGGCTATAGACGAAGGCGAATCGAGAGATCCTCAAGAGCTCCAGAATAAAATCAAACGACTGGGGAGCACAATATGGGAAAGGGCGTTACATTCCGCAGTTGGCAAAGCCAGGAAAGAGCTCGTTGAAGTTTTGCTTAAAGACGGTACCGGCCCTGACGTCGGATATAAAGATTTGATTAACAGTCTTCTTCCTCAAGCCGCGGGAGACGGTGTCGTAGAAATCGCACAATTACTCATCGAACGTGGAGCAGAAGTCAACTGCGAAATGACATTTGAATTTACTCCTCTTCATCGTGCCACACTCCACGGTCACTCAGCAGTTGCAGAGTTACTCATCAAACATAACGCTGAAGTCAACTGCAAAGACAAAAATGGAAAAACTCCTCTTCATTATGCCGCATTGTACGGTCACTCAGCAGTTGCAGAGTTACTCAACAAACATAACGCTGAAGTCAACTGCAAAGACAAAGATGGAGAAACTCCTCTTCATTATGCCGCATTGTACGGTCACTCAGCAGTTGCAGAGTTACTCATCAAACATAACGCTGAAGTCAACTGCAAAAGGGAAAATGGACAAACTCCTCTTCATGAAGCCGCACTCAGAGGTTACTCAGCAATTGCAGAGTTACTCAGCGAACGCGGCGCTGAAGTCAACTGCAAAGACAAAAATGGAGAAACTCCTCTTCATTATGCCGCATTGTACGGTCACTCAGCAGTTGCAGAGTTACTCATCAAACATAACGCTGAAGTCAACTGCAAAGACGAAGATCGAGAAACTCCTCTTCATCGTGCCGCAAACAACGGTCACTCAGCAGTTGCAGAGTTACTCATCAAACATAACGCTGAAGTCAACTGCAAAGACGAAGATCGAGAAACTCTTCTTCATGCAGCCGCAAGCGGCGGTGAAACAGCACTTGCACAGTTACTCATCGAACGTGGCACTGAAGTCAACTGCAAAGACAAAAATGGAAAAACTCCTCTTCATCATGCCGCATGGGACGGTCACTCAGCAGTTGCAGAGTTACTCATCAAACATAACGCTGAAGTCAACTGCAAAAACGTTGATAGAAAAACTCCACTTCATCTTGCCGCACGCCACGGTCACTCAGCAGTTGCAGAGTTACTCATCAAACATAACGCTGAAGTCAACTGCAAAGACGAAGATGGAGAAACTCCTCTTCATTATGCCGCATACAACGGTCACTCAGCAGTTGCAGAGTTACTCATCAAACATAACGCTGAAGTCAACTGCAAAGACAAAAATGGAAAAACTCCTCTTCATCATGCCGCTTCATCGTGGGGGGGTCACTCAGCAGTTGCAGAGTTACTCATCAAACATAACGCTGAAGTCAACTGCAAAGACAAAAATGGATGGACTCCTCTTCATCGTGCCGCACGCTACGGTCACTCAGCAGTTGCAGAGTTACTCATCAAACATAACGCTGAAATCAACTGCAAAGATAACCATGGACGCACTCCGCTTGATTGTGCCGTCGAGGAATCTCGCACAGAATTGATCAAGTTACTCCGCAACCATTCTGCCGAAAACCTTCCCTCTGAGCCGAACACGTAAATAAAACTGAATTACTATTTTGCGCAGTAGCTTATCGAGTGAACGACCGTGTAATACTTACCTGCAATCAGCAAAGTGTTCAGTTTGACGGTTGTATCACGCAGGAAGTTCATCAAAGAAATTATAGAAGCAACAAGTAGACATTGACTAGTTTTATGCATTTTGCGTAAGCAGTCGAAAGCAACATCAAGTAGGATTGAATATTTTCTGATAACACCAGCTTAGCTAGTTATAAAAGTGAATGCATTATGCACTACTAATGACTCGATATCGACTTACAGGTGAACTCGCCAAAGCGGAGACGGCTGGAATAAAACGGACCGATGCCTGCCAACTGTAATACGAAGGAAGACTTGGAGTCACCCATTACCGCCATGTTCCCAGTTAAATAGAAGACTTTTATTCGAGTAAAACGTAGGTTTTTCATGCACCCTGTATTGTTGCTGTGTCTGGATCCCTAGTTTCAAGCATCAGTGGTAATAAAGAGTTTCGTATAAATCATTTCCTAACACGGTTTAGATCAAAATCATCAATCACTGGATTCAAAATGATTTCAGTCGCGACTGAAATCCAATGATTTAGGTTTTTTTTCTGGGATGATGGAAATCACTGGTAAATCAAATATAAATCATTTCTCTTTTCAAGGAGGCTGATACGAATTCGTGGGATAATGTCTTTGGTATAGTTCAAATATAAAGTGTGTTTCCATTCGCATATTTACTTGCAAATTAAGTTCGCCACAATCAAATGCGAACGTTAACACTTTGTCAAGGTATTCGGTAGGCTATTGCTGTACTGTGGGTAAAATGTGGTGGTACCTCTCTCTTTTTGCGGCTTGGAGAAAACACACACGAAACTTCACACTACTTTTCTTAGTTCTCGATCAGTTTACCAAAATATGTTGATTTCCTCACGCACAACCGATTCCTGTACGCACGTCAAGTTCGTCCCATTGGTTTCATTCCCACAGGTTGCTTGGCTGAATTTATTTACTCTAATCAAGTTTTCCTCCGTGACTTCAACTTTCCAATCTGTGTATAGTAGTTCATCTGTAACATAGGTGGCAGTGCTAAATGGCGACGACGACTTGGGACCTGGACTGTCACCAGCGGTGCTGTTATTATGCTGTGGTTGGGATTCGCCCCGCCCTGGCTCACTAAGGGCTGTGCGGATCCAAGTACGGAACCGACCCCCGGTACTCGAGTCTGTGTTTCCACTTTCAATTTCCCCTTTTTCCCCTGGGCGCTAGGATACAGTATGGACTTCTGGACTTTCCCTTTTCCCTCTTCTCTTATTTCTCCCTTTTCGGACCCCGTTTTCCCCTCCTCCAGGGAATTTCCCTGCAAAGTGGAAACACTGACTCGAGTACCGAGTACGGATCCGAGTACTTTTCTGACAACTTGAAATCTGGAAATTTTATTAATGAGTTATTCAGGGCTCAGCGTTACTTATTTCTTTCATACGAAAGCATCACAGAAAGAAATCGTTCACTATGACAAACATTGCTTGAAAATTTATTTACACGAGACCAAGGGGTCCGAAACTCCAACGAAAAGTGTACGAAGATTATTTGATAACACATGATAACACGGGGATAACATGGAGATAACAGGATGATAACAGTGATAACACGGCCTAGGTGTACGAAGATCATTGGAAGTTTCGGACCCCTTGCACGAGACCTACTCGAAATCGGTTAAAATTAAACTTGCTAGATGGCGTTGTATCGAAGCTGCTGAAATTTTATTTCAGCAGAAGCATATCCACATCTTATTTGAAATTTTCGATATATCTATTAAGTCACGATACTCATTTCACGTTTCTGCGTGCTAGTTTCACGTTTTTTTTTTCGTAAAGTGTTCCACAAAAAAAAATTCAAAAGTACTCGATGTCGAAGTACTCGAGTAACGAGTATCTTGGGCTGGTACTCAGTAAGTTACCCAGTAAGTACCTGCTCGGATCCGCACAGCAATTTAGAACCGCAGACGGATTCGCATAGCAAAAACAAAAATCCATGTTGGACAGGGCAGAGGCTTCAAGGGAACAACTTCAGATGGTAACATTTCGCCACCGAGGCCCCCCAGCAGTGTTTCCACTTTTCAATTTTCCCTTTTTCCCCCTCTTCCCTTATCTTTCCCCTTTTCCCCTCCCCGTGGAAGAATATGCAGAGTCTAGATTTCCTCTCTACTCTCTTCTCTTCTTCTTCCCTTTTCAGACCCCATTTTCCTACTTTTTCAGGGAATTTCCCTGCAAAAGTGGAAACACTGCCCCCCCCCCCAGATCCCCCATTACCATTACGTTTTACATTTTCTTTGCATTGCAACTCTCATATCTCAGTCTATATTCTGATGATAATATTCCCTTTTACAAGCTGCTTTGTGCAGTATCAGAATCCCATCAAAATTGCGCACTGGAAACTTAGCTTGTTCCAAATTTTGCCACCGAAACTGAAACAATAGTTGTTTTTTAAAAAAAGGTACTTTTGAAATAAAATTATTATAAATTAAAAGCAGTTAATAATACAAACCTATTATCCGTCAAGTTGACGGAGGAAAAAGTGGGGCAACTTAATATTTTCGAAGGGGGAAAAAAAAGAGGGAAAGTACTTTTGAGGTATGAGGGGAAAAAAGGGGAAATCGGAGTCCTCTAGTGGGGAGAGGCTTAATCGCAAAGTGGAAGCCCCGACTGGAAAGTGCGTGTAAGAGGAATCCTTGCCGTGTAAATGCTGGAAGCTTTACAGAATCAAAGTCCTTATTTGTCTATTTATCTATTTTTATTAAACATATTAAAAAATATTGAAAGATATTAAAACATATCTTATTTATCTTATTTATTTATTTTTTTCTGTGTTATAAATACGGAATTCGTGCACGTTGCTGAAAAAATATGTGACCTACTAAATAATTTAAAAGATTTGTTGTTTTCATTGTTTATTAATAAAGTATTATGCAATAAATTGTGTTAATTTTAAATCAATTAATATATGGTTTTAATAAAAGTAACATAATAATACGCTTCCCTCAAAACAACTGGCAACGCTGGATCTTCTTTATTTCTTTTTTTAAAGAGACGCCCTTGACACGCTGCAGTAGGGCTGTGCGGATCCAAGTACTTGGTAGTACTCGGGTACCAAGTTCGGAACCGACCCCCGGTACTCGAGTACCAAGTACGGATCCGAGTACTTTTCTTGCAACTTTCAAGTCTGGAAATTTTGTTAAACAGTATGTTATTCAGGACTCAGCGTTACTTATTCTGTCATACGAAAGCATTACAGAAAGAAATCGTTCACTATGACAAACATTTCCTGAAAAATTGATGTACAAGAGACATATTCAACATCAGTAAAAACTAAGCTCACTAGATGGCGCTGCACCGAAGATGCGAAGAAGCTGAAATTTTATTTCAGCAGAAGCATATCCATATCTTATTCGAAATTTCCGCATATTCATTAAGTTATGATACTCATTTCACGTTATCTTGCCTGCAAGTTTAACGTTTTTTCGTAAAGTGTTCACAAAAATTCAAAAGTACTCGGTTCCACGAGTACTCGATGTCGAATTACTCGAGTAACGGATCTTGGGCTGGTACTCGGTTACCGAGTAGATACCTACTCGGATCCGCACAGCCCTACACGCTGGAAAGTGCAGCACGTAAGAGAGTCCTTGCCTGTGAACGCTGGAAGCCTGCAATAAAATTGTGTTAGTTTTCCATCAATTAATTCATAATAATAATTAATCAACTAATATATGGTTTTGTTAAAAGCAACTTATAGTACGCTTCCTTCAAACAACTGGCAACACTGAATTTTTTTGGGAGTCCTTGTAAGAGAGTCCTTCCCCGTAAATGCTGGAAGCTTCCATCACCTACAAATCAGTTTAACTAACCGAGGTAAGCAATAATACACGAGCTCTAACCCTAAAACAAGCTATTCTCTCTTTCCTTTCCTTCTTTTCCGTCTTGGTTTGCCAAAAATTTGTCTTACGCTTTGCCTGTAGTTTAAGATGAAGTCTCTATCCCGAAGTGTCCGCATTCTTGCTAACCGTTTAATTAAAAAAAACCATTATTTTGTTCGGTTATTTAATAGCAACTTTCTTGTCTGTATTTCCTTAGTGCTAGAAAAGTCGAGAACTGCGCTGTCTTCCCCGTGTGCTGAAAACTGAGCGAAACAGAGTAAAAGGGCGTGGTACTTTGTTCAACACTAAACTTGAACCCACCTAAGATGGCTGAATCAGGAAATAAAAAAATCACTATAGGAAAAATTGAGTTTTGGAGGGACGATGAAATTGGTGCAACTCCATCATCGATCATTTTCAAGGGCACCTTTGAAGGAAGGATTCCAGTTGCCGTGAAGAGAATCCCATGCAACTCCGCCAAGTTGGCAGAGAATGAAATCAAAGAGCTTGTGGAAAGAGATAACCATGAAAACGTGGTCAGGTATTACTGCACAGAAAAAGACCGCGATTTCTGGTACGTATGGCTATCTATATACACAATTAAACTTAAATGTTTGATCATTTTGATTCTAGGTATATCGCCATGCAACTTTGTCCATGCAACTTGGAGGAATACGTTGAGAAGAAGGGGAAGTACCTACGTGATGGGTTAGGTTTATCTTTACCCAACACGCCCGTCGAAGAAATCCTCCGAGGAGTGGCTGAAGGACTTGGTCAGATCCACAAGAAAAACATCATCCACCGAGACATCAAACCCGGTAACATCCTACTCTTCGTCAAGGAAGACAAGTTGGTTGCTAAAATCAGCGATTTCGGCATTTCCCGCATCATACCGGCTCATCAAACTGTCTTGGCCAACTTGAGCGCAGGAACAGACTTGTACAAGGCCCCCGAACTGCTGACTCCGCCGTTTTCATGGCGGAGTGACGTTTATGCTTTCGTGCTTGTCGTCTTCTACGTGCTCAGCAGAGGGAAACACTTGTTTGACAACAATCTTCGCCAAATAATGAAAGGCAACCCTGTTAACCTCCAAGAGTTGAACGGACAGCCGACTGCTGTTTCGCTGGTCAAATTGTTAAGATAAGGTTAAGATAAGAGTTTAAAACGTTGTGGCCAGTTAGAATTTGAATTACTTCATGGTCTAAGTTCCTCTTATGGAGCACCTTGGTTGCATTGATTGTCGGAAAGAAAAGTTCGGTGCCGTTCTCCGTCCCACATCTCTACCATTCATCTTCCCATAGCTACATTAAGTAAATATTTATTTATTATTTATTGTGAGAAGATTGTTTCTCATGGCTAGCAGTTTGATGATTTTCTTCTTTGTGTTCATTAAGAAAGCCAGCTTGTCAAGTAGAGCGCGCGTCGCCACATTGCTTCATAGCAACATTCATTGAAACGATCCTAGTTTTAATTCATTTTTTTCGTTAACTGATGCCCACAAAAAATTTGTTATTTTTGGAAATCATTACCTTTTGTGCCTTTACATAACACTTTGGAAGGTTTTTTCCTTAAATATGTTTCATTGTTTTATAAAAATTAAATACATTTGCCCCGATGCGGGTTTTACCAGGACCACGCGCGCTTCAGCAAATATTTTACCACTAAATTTCAACCAAAAACCATCAATAATTATACCAGTCAATTCATCTTGAAGATCAGAACACGGTTCTGTGATAAAAAGTTGGGGTTACGGATCAATTAACAGAGTTACGAACGAAAAACTCTCAAATTTGATGCAAAAAGTGGCCTCCAGTTGCGAATTTTTTTTTAATACGAAAACTTCAGTTTACAATTCTAATTTTAATGTGAAAAAGAGTAGGAAGACAGAGCTGTTCGAATATATTTTTGTTTGTGGCATCGTGCTTTAACTTCCCGAGATGATCGAGCACAAACGGATGCGTAAATCGGCGAAAATTTCGTCCAACATATGCATAAAATAAAAACATATGATTAGTCTATAATGCATTATTGATATGTAATATTATTTTGTATTACACGCTAAATATTATATTTTTGCTGTTTCTTTGTCTACTTGTGTATTACAATTTGTCTTCCCTATTTTAATTCTGCCTATATCTTTTTATAAATGTTATATTATTACGACATTATTGTCACTGCATTAAGATGAATCTTCAATAACATTTAGTGAATTGAATATTTCAAACCCGGTTGTCTATTGCCTCTTTTAATTTTATCACACCGTGCCAAGATTTGCCTATTACGACCGTATGTCCGCATCCAATTTTTCACAAATTAATGTAAATTCCTGGAACACAATTTTTGGCGAAAAACCTAGCAGGTCTATTCCTCAGGCTTAACTTTAGTAGATACCCTCGTAAATCGAAATAAAAAACCTTTCCAAATAATATTTAAATCACTTCAAAAATGTATCGTGGCTTATGGGAAATCGCTCAGCTTGTCCGCCGTTCGGGTCGATTCTAAAATGCATCCCGCGATGCGCATCGCTGTGGGCGACGCCGAAAAAAGTGAGTGGAGACTGGAAAGGTCTATACCAAAACTCTGGAACACTTTGTCCACGTTGGATTACTCTCTTAAAAAGAAAAGTGAGAAATAAAATTCTATCAGCTAGAATTGTACTAGCAGTAACTAATACTACTACTACTTTTACTAGTACTGCTGTGCTACAATTACTATCGCTGTTGTTAGGATCATTATTATTCCAGTTAATGGCAATAATTCATTACAAAGGAGGAGGAGATATTAGTACTGAAGTATATTAAATTAAAACCATTAAATTTTATTATTCTTTAGATGTAATTAATACACTTTTGTTCTATTGAAAATTATAATTTTTTAAGTAAATATTAAATTCATTATTTTATTTGGTTCAGTGTCACTGCCAGAGAGCTACTGCTATTGGTGGAGAAAGACGTCATGTAGGAAGCAGATTTCGTTGTTCACGTGATCAAAGTCATCCACTCACAACTCAAGGATAGTCTTATTGGAATTCGGTCGGCGAACTAAATTCTTTATCGTCACCACGTATTTTGCACTGCAAATATGACCGTTACCCATGCGTCTCTGGTCTGCTAGAAACCATGTTTGCCGGTTACCAAGGAGAACATCACGTGTAATCGACACTGCGTTCGCAGTTTTCTCGCCGGATGTCTAATTAACTGTCAATGAAATCAAGGAACCTGTACCTAAAACTTATTTCTATTAATCACAATTGATGTGCAGTTCCCAATTACCAGAAAACAATCGTTTAATTTTATCCCTAAAGATCTCTTTAGATTCAATATCTAATAGTGTGCCTCGGCCCTATGGAAGACTGTCCTCACGGCTCTATGGGTGTTTCGGCGCTGCATTTGAGATCTAACAATATTTATCTTAGATAGGTTATTATCTTCTGAAAAAATTTCTTTACAAAGATTCCGTTCAGGATGATCACGTGACCGAATACGCGCGAAATTCGAAAATAAGCATAGAAAGATACAGAGCATGGTTTTCTGGTTTATTTACCTTCCTCTATAACACTTTGATTGTACATATTTCATTCTATTTCATTATCTTTATACTATAATTTATAATAAGTGTAACAACATGTTTCCTTTTATCTGTCTATTTTTGTTTAATTCGAAGGAAACATCACATTCGAAAATAATCACGTGACATAAAACGCGTGAAACTCGAGACTCTGAATGAATTTTTACAGCCGATGATGCAGCACGAACTTTAATGTTTTAAGTTAATTTTATTATGATAATTTTTAGTTTGCTTTTGTGTTCTTATCTATTTTACTTTTATCCAATTGATAAGTAACGGGGAATTTAACTCACGTTATCAGGTGTGTTTAAGCCTGATAAATGCCCCAAGCTTGCAACACTTACTTACTAGTTTAACCAAGGAACCACAGCACACGAAATCTAACCCTTGAAAAAGGTATTTTCCCCTTCTTTTCTGCTTTAGTTCATCCAAAACTTGTCTTAGACTATCCCTGTAATATAAGATGAAGTTTCTTTTGTAAGTTTTACCATTCTTGCTACAGGTTTCATCCAGAAACGATTATCTTTTTCCCGTTTTTTTTATGGTAACTTTCTTATCTATATTTCGATAGTGCAGACAAGTCAAGATCTGAGCTGTCTTCCCCTTGTACTGAACTGAGCGTAGCAGACTAAAAGGGCGTGGTACTTTGTTCAACACCAAGTTTGAATCAAACGAAGATGGCCGACTTGAGAAATGAAAAGATCACAAAAGGAAAAATTGAGTTTTGGAGGAACGATGTCATCGGTAAAACTCCGTTATCGACCATTTTCAAGGGCACTTTTGAAGGAAAGATTGAAGTTGCCGTCAAGAGAATTCCACTCGACTTGGCCAAGTTGGCAGAGAACGAAATCGACGTGCTTCTGGTTAAAACTGACCACGACAACGTGATCAAGTATTACTGCAAGGAAGAAGACCGTGATTTCTGGTATGTATGGCTCCCTCCACACAATTAATCATAAAATGTTTGATCACTCTTATTCTAGCTATATTGCCATGCAACTTTGTCCGTGCAACTTGGAAGAATACGTTGAGAAGAAGGGAAACTACAACTCCAGTTTACCCAACACGCCTGTTGAAGAAATCCTTCGAGGAGCGGCTGAAGGACTTTCTCACATCCACAAGAAAGACATCATCCACCGAGATATCAAACCCAGTAACATCCTCCTCTTCGTCAAGGAAAACAAGTTGGTTGCTAAAATCAGCGATTTCGGCATTTCCCGCATCATACCGGCTCATCAAACTGTCTTGGCCAACTTGAGCGCAGGAACAGACTTGTACAAGGCCCCCGAACTGCTGACTCCGCCGTTTTCATGGCGGAGTGACGTTTATGCTTTCGGCCTTGTCGTCTTCTACGTGCTCAGCAAAGGGAAACACTTGTTTAACAACAATCTTGGCCACATAATCAAAGGCAACCCTGTTAACCTCCACGAGCTGAACGGACAGCCGGCTGCTCTTTCGCTGGTCAAATGGCTAACTGCTTTCGACCAAGACGCGAGACCCAGGATGACAGAAGTGGTTCATCACCCTTTCTTTTGGAACGAGGAGAAGAAGCTAAATTTTATCAAAGATGTCCACCAAATAACCGATAACAAAGAGAACGCCCCTCTCGTCAACGAAGTAATTGAAGAAGATTCTCATCACGTCATCTGCTCTTCACCCAAAAACTGCGGAAACCAGCGAACTCCTCCTGATCCTGGCGCGTGTGCTGACTGGACACATGATCTGAAGGATGTTGTAATAAAGGATTTCCGTGGTAAAATAAACACGAAATCCTGCGCTGACCTGGTCCGCACCATAAGAAATAAGGTAAACGAATTATTTCCCAATCCAGCAGCTAGTGCCAAGTAAAAGATGCAGCGGAAGATAGATCAGATTGTGCAAATTTAAATTCCACAGTAACTAAGGTTTTTTGTTAAGCTTTCGCCATCATATGTTAGTTTGCTTTTGATGCTATAAAAAAAACACTTTTCAACAAAACTGGACATTTTTTTCTTTTTGACAGTTGACTCACTTCCACGGAAGTGCGAAAGATGCGAAAGAAGAATACGGAAGCAACATTGAATCGTTTCGGCGTTATTGGTTGGACAGATTCCCGTCTCTTGTCGTCCATTTGTGGGAAAAAGTGGAACTAACGCACCTGACTGCCCTTTTAAGAGGATACTTTGCACCAGAATCGGTTCGCAGAAGCAATGCGGAAACAACGTTAATCCGGGCTATAGACGAAGACGAATCGAGAGATCCTCAAGAGCTCCAGAATAAAATCAAACGACTGGGGAGCACAATATTGGAAAAGGCGTTACGTTCCGCAGTTGGCAAAGGCAGGAAAGAGCTCGTTGAAGTTTTGCTTAAAGACGGTACCGGCCCTGACGTCGGATGTAAAGATTTGATTAACAGTCTTCTTCGTAAAGCCGTGGGAGACGGTGTCGTAGAAATCGCACAATTACTCATCGAACGTGGAGCAGAAGTCAACTGCGAAGTGACATTTGGATTTACTCCTCTTCATCGTGCCGCATGGAACGGTCACTCGGCAGTTGCAGAGTTACTCATCGAACATAACGCTGAAGTCAACTGCAAAGACAAAATTGGAAAAACTCCTCTTCATCGTGCCGCAGAGAACGGTCGCTCAGCAGTTGCAGAGTTACTCATCAAACATAACGCTGAAGTCAACTGCAAAGACGAAGATGGAGTAACTCCTCTTCATTATGCCGCATACAACGGTCACTCAGCAGTTGCAGAGTTACTCATCAAACATAACGCTGAAGTCAACTGCAAAGACAAAGTTGGAAGAACTCCTCTTCATCGTGCCGCAGAGGACGGTCACTCAGCAGTTGCAGAGTTACTCATCAAACATAACGCTGAAGTCAACTGCAAAGACAAAGTTGGAAGAACTCCTCTTCATCGTGCCGCAGAGGACGGTCACTCAGCAGTTGCAGAGTTATTCATCAAACATAACGCTGAAATCAACTGCAAAGACAAAGATGGAGTAACTCCTCTTCATCGTGCCGCAATCTTTGGTCACTCAGCAGTTGCAGAGTTACTCATCAAACATAACGCTGAAGTCAACTGCAAAAACGAAAATGGAGAAACTCCTCTTCATATTGCCGCACGCCGCGGTCACTCAGCAGTTGCAGAGTTACTCATCAAACATAACGCTGAAGTCAACTGCAAAGACGAAGATGGAGTAACTCTTCTTCATGCAGCCGCAAGCGGCGGTGAAACAGCACTTGCACAGTTACTCATCGAACGTGGCACTGAAGTCAACTGCAAAGACAAAAATGGAGAAACTCCTCTTCATCGTGCCGCAGAGAACGGTCGCTCAGCAGTTGCAGAGTTACTCATCGAACATGACGCTGAAGTCAACTGCAAAGACATATATGGAAAAACTCCTCTTCATAATGCCGCATACAACGGTCACTCAGCAGTTGCAGAGTTACTCATCAAACATAACGCTGAAGTCAACTGCAAAAACGAAAATGGAGTAACTCCTCTTCATTATGCCGCATACAACGGTCGCTCAGCAGTTGCAGAGTTACTCATCAAACATAACGCTGAAATCAACTGCAAAGATGACCGTGGACGCACTCCGCTTGATTACTATGGCATGACCAAAGTGGGCATCGAAGTACATTTACTTTTCGCTAACAATTCTGGCATGTTTTTCTAAGGTCCTTTCAAGTACATTTACTTTTCCGAAGCAGGTCTGCCGTACATTTACACCTTTTTCTAAGCTCCTCTAGAGCACTTTTACTTTTTCGAAGCAAGTCTGCCGCACATTTACTTCCTCGAGGCAGGTTTCCCGCACATTTACTTTTCCGAAGCAGGTCTGCCGCACTTTCGAGTTTTGTGTCCGCTGTGGAGAGGTCTAGTCTTACTTTCTTAGCGGCATCCGTCGGTCGAAGAAGGAACTTCTTCTTCTTGCCAACGACACTCGTCCACTAGTGTCACCTATCGCTTATAGATCAAATAACTCGACCATATTTAGCAAATTGCAATGCAAACCATTATGTTGTGACCACTACTTGATGCAATCATTAGTTATGCGTCATGTTTCCTACTTTTTGCTGTGTTACTTGAACTAGTTAAGGTAGTTTATTCAACAGTATTTTGGTCATTAATAATTAAGATCATTAGTTAATAGTTGTTAGTTGTGCAATTAAGTAGCATTCTCTGCGGGTCATTGTTAATAATTATAATCACAAGTTTGCAAGTACCTGTGTTAATGATAATATGAACAGTACTGCCAGTAATACAATAAACAACTAAAAAACGCAAAGCTGTAAAGTAAAGTCAGTCAGTTGTCAGTCAAAATAATAACATTATACATAATCAAGTTAAGGTTACACCGACTTCCGAGAATTGTTTCGATCTCTGTTATTCTGGTCACGTTGCAACGCAATCTTTCAGTGGCTTAATGTGTCTCGAGGATCTTTGCGATTCTTGTTAGCTTTCTTATTATTTTGTTTTGAATGCCACATATTTAACTTGCAATCATTACAGTAACGATTATTAATCAATATTTTGGTCTCCTTGTTTTACATAGTTTTATTTTATGCATAATGACATTAATTTTTTCGCTACTTGAATGAACTTTTACAGTCTGTACAGTTTTGTAACATTTCATGAGATTCTGGAAGGAATCTTGTTAAGCTTGAGCCCCGTTTACTCGCCGATTTCCGAAGAATCCCCCGAGACTGCTGCAGAAAATTCGGCCGTATGTTCCACGTTAAGCAAAAGGATAGAAAACTGCCCTCGCAACACTCAGTCCTGGCAATGGCGTAAAATGAAATGTAAAGATCATATTTGACGTGTTTTGGCACGGACGGACGGACGCAGATGGGCGGAGACAACCCAAAATATGCTGCACCAGCTGTCAAGCCAGATCAGTGGGGACAAGGAAACACAGTTTCCACTGCCAATTACCCTTTTCTCGCTCTTTCCTTATTTCCCTTTTTCCCCTTCTTACTGTTATATAAGGCTGTACTTCAGATTTTCCCTTTGCTTCTTCTCTTCTTTTTCCCTTGTCAAACCCCATTTTCCCCTTTTTCGGGAAATTTTCCCTGTAGAGTGGAAACACTGCTAGGGAAGGACTATCAAATCTAAACCTGAACTGCGGATGGGAGGAGCTCAGACTACTTTTCAAGACCCTGTCCTGCGGAAGCTTGTGCGGATGAGAGGAGCTAGAACTGCTTCACTAAGACCTGCTCGCTGGAAGTTTTTCAACTCAGTTTGGGCCAACAATGTCACCCTCGATAGGATTAAACTTTTTTCTTAAATTTCAAGCCATAAATATTGTTTGGCAGATGTTCTTGTGGAGGTTTGCGGTCTTGGGGTAAAAGAGGTATAAGTTGCACTCTAGGGAGAGATCGAACCTGGAAAAAGTGTGGGTTAGCTCTCGTGGGACCATTTCCCTTTTTACCAAGATTTGAAGCGTCTTAACCTAGGGGCAATCCTAAAAGAGGACTTTTTTCCTTTCTTTTCTTTTTTTCCCACATCAGAATGGCATGATGTCTCTGGTGTCGAAACATCACCTCCGAGGTAGAGCCTATTGTTCCACCTGACCCGGGGCATTTCACATTATTTCATTAATTTAACTTAATTTCACTCGATGCAAAGCTGGACCATTAGGGCAAACTAAGGAAATAAAGGTTAGAACTAGGAGGACCCCTTAGCCCTTCGCGACTGTGTGCGGCCTAGGTCTTAGCGGCATCATTTTCCCCTTTTATGGCTGGGGATACTACCCATTATTAAATCAACTAATTTAAATTAATTTGAATAAAACCATATCCGGCGACCCGGGATATTTCTCCTTCTTTCGTTAATTTAATTAGACTTAAGTCAAAGTGCACTCGGCGACCCTGGTTCTCTTTTTTCGTTGTGAACTGCACGCAAAATAAACAACACTATCAGTGCGATATTGTTGAAAAGAACGTTGGATTCGGTCTAAAAGATTTATTGTCGCCAAGGGAAATCGCCGCGCCCTGTGTCAACATTGCCCTTCGATGCCCTTTGACCGCTCCAGATTCTGGCGCAAGGGGTTCGAAACGCCGAGGAAAAGTGTACGAAGATTATTTCAAAACATATCATAACACGGAAATAACAAAGGGATAACAGGTTGATAACAGTGATAACATGACCTAGGTTTATGAAGATTATTGCAAGTTTCGGACTCCTTGTTCTGGCGCGAAAGATAGAATATTTCAATATTACAAACATAGGAAAATGAAAATTATATATATATATATATATCATATCATATTATACACGAACTTCTATGTATAGCTGTGAACAATCCTATAACAGTTTGAGCAATTAAACTGAATTTGATCGGACAGTTCCTCACAATTAATTAAACAATCAAATTTTTCCGCAATTGAAAGTAGAACTAATAGCCAAAGAACGCTATCAAATAAAATGAAATTATTTCACAAGTCCGAAAAACATCATATTTTGTAGAATCTCTGTGCTCTCGAAGTGGATCCTTCTAGCAGGAGATTTTTCTTCCGTGTTCTATATTCTTGATTACATAAGTCCTAGCAAGATCCAGATTCTCAGTCACTTCGCTTACTTTTCTTTTAGTATATTCTCTTAGGAGTAACTATACTGTTCAAGTTGCAGAACACTTCTGAGTAGCTTGTCAATGGTAAAATCTTAAATAATTTGATTAAACACTTCCAAACATTAGTGAATCATTCTGTTTGTTCCAAGCCGAACGCAGTGCATGAGATTGACTTACTGCGATGCTTACTGGATGTCAGGTTAGATTTTAAATTGCGCCGTTTATATTTTCACTTAAAAGAATTGGTTTAAATCAGCAAAATAAGGTGGAATACATCGGGTAGCCGTTTATATTTTCTCTTAAATTGGCTTAACTGAACAATACAAGCTGAAATACCTCCGGTCGCCGTTTGAATTTTCAACTAAAACGTCTTAACCAAAGGGAATAACATGCAATACATCGGTCGCCTGGGTCCCTGTCGCCTTTCAGGATTCGATCTGAGAAAAAAATAGAAACAGAAACAAAACCAAGCTAATTGAGGATCTTGCAAGGACTTGTTTCATCGAGAATTAAAACAGGAAAAAATCCTGTTGTCTCAGCATCTATTTCAAGAGGTTACTACAAAATCATATTGAGTTCAAAATGATTGAGTAATCAAACTTGTGAAAAAAATTCGATTTCTCTGTTGCATTCTCGGTCTACTAGTTTTGCTTTCAACCGATGAAATAATTTGTTGTTCTATCTCTGTAAATGATTGCAATTAGTTTTTACGAATCGTTCTTATCGATTTTGATTTAAGTTCATGAATTTACTACTCATGAATGTTTAAAGGTATTCATATGTCCCTAAGCAATGTAAATATATGTATATACATGTATATATATATATGCATATTCAGTATTCAAATTTTATATCTTTCCCGCCAAAATCTAGAGTTCGGCCAGAGAGTGTGGGAGGGAAGTGCTGAAATGGTTGGCGGGCGATTTCCCTTGGGGACAATAAATCAGCATAGTACAAGGGGTCTGAAACTTCCAATAATTTTCGCACAACCGTCATGTTATCTTTGTTATCAACCTCTTATCTATATGTTATTACATGTTATCAAGCTATCTTGTTACATTTTTTTCTCGGAGTTTCGGGCCCCTTGGTATGGTAGAATCCTACTTTCCTTATTTGAAATTTCGCGCTGGTAACTTTGTCCATTTCGCGCGCAGTATGTTCGACCAACGATTTTCAAGTCGCTTTATTTGATTTCTTCTTATTACCGCAAGGACATTTTGCATCTTGTAGTTTTATTCAGGGCCGCTCAGAGTAACGGTGCAGCCCGGGATGTGTATTATAACTGATTATAACTCCCTACCCAAGGCTCTTTAATCTATAAAATTCATTCGTCCAGCCTCGCATACACATGGGAATAACCGAAGCTCGGATCCGTGACGTCATGTCGAAACCTGGCATACAGTGCTGAACGTGCCGCTTATGACCAACCTCTCTAATATGGACAACCGTATCAAGTATTCTTGAAGCAAAATCTTACTGAAAATACTTCAAAACATCACAAAAAATGCACTTACCATTTTGATACAAAGAAAATTTTAAAATTACATGAAGTTGATTAGACAAAGGACTCCGCTATAGAGAGGCGAGCGGTGCGGAATGTACCCTGCTCTACAGGTCTCTGCGCGATATACTGGAAGAGCAAGCTGGAGCAAATATTTCACTCGCCATTTTGAAGATTTCCAGTCCGAAGTAAAAGAATTGTTTATAAAACGTAACGTTAGTGTTATGAAATTGTTCGGATACGCAATTTTAGTAAGCAAGTACAAGCTCGTGTTACTCCTATTCTTATCTGGTGCTATATACTTCTACGTATACTTCTTCTACTTCATACTTCATCTACGTATATACATACTTCCAGCTGTGTGTGGGACTCGTACGATTGCTGTATATTGTTGGTGTAAGACAAGCTCATTCTAGGATTTAAAGTTGTTATAAGAAGGGTGAGTCCAGATGCCATTTGCAGAAGTCAGCCCGTTCGATCTTCAAGCAACGGGAGTGAGCAGCACGGTTATGTGCTTTGTTTTTCATGGCTTAAAATCTCAGCAAGAAACATTCAGCTCTTCGTTAGGTGACTGAACAGATTCTATATGCTGACTCCAGTTACAGTAACTATACTACGGCACCTTAACAGAGTTCTCCAAGCAGTGAGATGATCCACTGGAAAAGCAGACAGATTTATTTTGAAAAAAAATATGCAACGCAATTAGTATACAAACAAAATCTTTTGGAAAGGAAGTAGTAGATCAATTCCAGAAATACCGTCTAGATGTTGTATAATGTTTGATTCGGATTGGTATTTGCGTGAATTAGATAGTGTAGTATTCTCCTTAACCAAAATGGAAGCAATAATAGAGCAATATTCTTCCGAACTAAAACACAGAATAGAGACAGTTCAAACATCGAGGAAAGAAGAAAAATACGCAGGTTTAATAAACTAAGAAACAATATTTTCCATAATCACTTTTGGGTATAACATAAACGATAAAATTACTAACTTTTCCATTCAAGTCTACGGCTCGAGTGCCTTGCTGGCTTCGACACTGCGTCACAACCCTGCTGGCAATTCCAATTCCAAGAGCTCTAACCCGCGGACGAATGAACCTAATAGATACAAGAGCCTTGCTCCCTACCTACAGGACATGGCCTATTCAGTGTTTCCACTTTCAGTTTCCCCTTTTCCCTCTTCCTGTATTTCCCCCTTTTCCCCCTTCGTGCTAGAGGACAGGCTGTAGCTTTTGATTTTCCCCTTTTCCCTCTTCTCTTATTTTCCCCTTTTCAGTCCCATTTTCCCTTTTTCAGGGAACTTCCCTGCAAAGTGAAAACACTGAGCCTATTTCAAAGCATGGGAGCCCGTCAAGTCAGGCCCTGTTGAACCCTGTGGCCCGGGGAGAAATTTACCAAGTGTCCCCCCCTCCCCTCTCTGTGCAGCCCTGAACACTCGTATAAAAGCCCAGTTGCAAATAAAAAATCGGCACTCATAGCACAGCGCGCGTTGCGTCGAAAAAGCCGTGTAGCTTCGCTTAACCAAATCGCGAATCTATCTTTGACACGAACTAAATTAAAATGAAAAGAAAGCACCGTGCTCTCAGCGACTTTCTGAATTCGACGAGAAATGTCGTCGAATGTCTAATGGAGGGAGAGAGTTCTGATTCCTCCGCAGATGGGGCGAATCCTTCGGAAGTCGGTGACAGTAGAGCGTCCGATTCTACAAGCCAGACGTCCGTCACTCCATCCCGCAATGTAAGCACGGGTACATCGGCCGAGTCTTTTGATGTTCCTTCGTCGGCCAGACTATCCACCAACAATGTACCCGTACTGGAACTGCTACGTCAGGCTTTCATGCCTGCGGTTTCATTTCCGTCTCCAAATAACCTTAGTACTGGAATCCTCGATTCTATCAGGGCACAAGGAGATTCTACTGGAAGAAATGGCGGGATATTTTCTCCTCTGTTCTCTGTTAACACGCCTCAAGGAGAAGGGCCGAGAAAGAGGAAGGGGAAAACACTCAAACGTAAGTTTTCAGTTTTTGTGCACTTGATTTTAAACTTGACCACACTTAAATGTGTTAGCTTCCATACTCAGCCCGGTTGTCTGCTGCCTCAGCAAAAGTCTGATGGGGCATAAGAAAAACAGTTTGAAGTTGCCTACCCCAAAAGAGATCCATCGCCTTGGTAACGCCGGCCTTGGGAAGAAGATTGTTGACATTCCAAAAAGTGCAACTGCACAAGAGGTTGCTGAATGTTTCTACACGTAAGCCGTCTATTTGTTACGTGAAAAAAATGCGCTTAATTTATATAATTCATATTTGAAGGAACTTTCCCAAACTGCGCTCCGCCGAAGGTTTCATCATGGCAAAAGGAGGTAAAGGGGAGGAGGTTGGAGTGTCATTGAAGTCTTTACTGGAGCCCGGAGTGCGAGGGATGTTGAGGTAACATCTAACAAAGCCGAACTGTTCAAATGATTCACTGAAAACGGTTTTCATTCATAGGCTAACTTCAAGGGTATTATCTACTTAATACCATTGATGAGCGACCTGGATGTATCAAGTCTTACCGCATCCAGCAGCAATTATCTCACCTGCACTGAATGCAACATTCCCATCCTGGAGGAACAGTTTGTGAGGCACGTTATAGAGTCTCACAACACTGAATCCACAACGCCTCAGCCGGAAAATAAAAGTAAGTGCATATATCTAAATGCGTCTGGAGCATCAATTTCTCATTCTCTGAATGTACTCCAACATTTCTCTCTAGAGCCGCTGCCCGCAAGGCAAAAGAAGAAAGAATTACCGAGTGCAACTGTGGAGAGCAGCAGTGAAGAAGACTCAAATCCACTCGATCTGCTTTTTGATCAAGGTGGTACTAAGTATCTTAGTCAAATCACTTACACCTTTATTAGGACTACAAGTAGTACTGCTACCGAACGATTAGCACTACAAAAAAATAACGATTTCATAACAAGGAAAAAATAAATAATTATTATGATATTTCAAACCAACAATTATTAATGATGATTTATAAAAATTTAAGTTATGTTTAAGAATAATAGTAATTCCTTCCCGAATATCCTAGAGTCTACTCGCTGCTTCTCCCCAAACGCACTTTTCGATACGCAAGCAGAGGAACGCGAAACTACATCTGACTTAGGACCGGAACCCGGACCAAGTAGTCGGTCGGATGAAACTGGCAACGCAGGTTCTCATGCGCAATCGACTGTTACATCAGGTGGAGCAGGTGGAATCGAGGGAGGTAAAACGAATATAACTATACATTTAAACTAAAGGTTAGTTCCGAAATAATCTGTCTATAGATCACTTCTCGGTTTTCACTAAATTTATCCGAGACAATAAGCTGTTGAAACACCCTGCGAGTGGACTCCGGAACACAATTCGTGTTGTCCGGGGAACGACCTCGTTCACAATGCGTGTGTCGCGGCGGATTCGTCTTTATTCCAGTACATTTCAATTTCATCCATTGTCTTATTGGTCCGTAATAATTTGTTCCAAAATTGCAGGGCAAGAGTTACTTGGCCTCTCAGGGTGATATACGCCGGAGAAAACGGAATCGATGCCGGGGGCCTCAGGCGGAGTCTCCTGACTGGTCTGTCGGATCATCTCTCCTCGGCGTTCCAGGCAATCCAGAAAAACCCAGAATACTTCACCGGAGCTTCGGAAGAAAGTGTTGCAGAGTTTTACTTTCTGGGGCTGTATTGTGGTAAGAATTGTAAGACAAAGAAGTAAGCTAGGTTACTAATGGAAAAATAGCTATAGGAATGGTCCAGGAGCACCTGTTTCCGACTTTTCTCCTTGACGCCCTAAAGCCCGTATGGGCAAAGTGGAGCGCTTCGGGACAGATTACCTACGACGGCGATCCCATCAGCGAAGTTATAAGAGGACTGAACGTCCTGAAGATGGAAGAAGTAAGTCAAACTCAGCTAATTTACGATTGTTCATTATCATCGTTAATTTTCTTTTTAGTTCTTCCGCACCAACCCAGCCCAGCAGGCCATGTTCGAGCCGTTCAATCTCACGGCAGAAGCTCTTGTTACTATCTGTAACGTGGTGGTTGAAGGAATTCGAGTAAATTGTGCTTTAATTTCTATATTACAGTGCAACCAAATATTAGAATTCACATAAATACAAATACAATAAATCTTACCCTCGAAATTCCTCCACCAAAAAACAACATAAACAGTAATAATCTGAACGTTTGTACCGGCCAGATATCATCCGGCAACTGACTAGAATAGAAGAAAACAAAAAACTCAAGGTCGTGACCCTGCAAGATCACGACCCTCACGGCAATAATTGAAGGTCGTAACCCGCCGGGTCACGACGCGCACGGCACTACCAGCGCACGGCACTACCAATCACCGACAGCTCTAATTGAATGTCTGGAGCCACATTTCTCTAACATGGATGCTGTGAAGGAAAAGCAGCAGAGGTCCCTTAGTTTCTTGATGCACTACCTGAACAGGGTCGAAGGTAAATAGTATTTTCTTTTGTGAAATCGAAATGAATATTTTTACAGAACATATTATGAATCTAGCATTATCAAAAGTCTGTAATCCTTTTACGTCATGCATCTTCTGTATTTTTCTTTTTTTCTTCTTTTCTCTGAACGTTGAAGTGCTAGTGCAGAGGTGGGGGATGTCAACATTTAACCACGTGAGACCTGTTTTGATAAGTTTACTTTAGTTTATAAGGCAGCATACCCTCGTGACAAATTTAATATAGGTATTTCGTGTTACAGGGGGAGACGTCAGCATGCAGTACGATGATGATCGGGCCTCAAAACCTATCGAGCTGCCAATGGTGGTGGAATTTTTAACTGGAAGCAAAATTGTGCCTTATCGGGGACTGCCGATGATCTTGGTGTCATTTTCTGGGGTTCCAGACAGCTACCCGGAGAGCAAAACTTGCCTGCCGGAGTTGATTCTGGGCCATTTTATCAACTATGAAAACTTCGAGGAACGTTTCAACCAGGCCCTCGAAGATCCTGTGTTCCGACGTGCCTGAAAAGTTTCCTGCACTTTTTGTTTTACTTGTTTGTTTTGTTGTTTTACTGGGATGAATAATTGGAAACAAAGATATGAAATAAATTTCTTAATCAAGCTTCAGCTCTGAATGTGTTATATTTATGCCTCGTCACTCAAAGATACTGTGAGGTGAATATGTGCCATTTATTTACACCGCCCGAATTATCCCGTGACAATATGAATTAGAGTTGTACAGTAATGCCTTGAAAGATGATCGGTGCTATCTAAAAAAGACAGGGTCTCCTTTCCAAAAAAAAAAAATTAAAGCAAACAAAAGCACTCTTTATTTAGTTTAACAATACTGGAAAGCAAAAAGTATATTTTCGTGAGAAAGTTCTTCTTTATTGCAAGCATGTAATTGATAAACTAAAAGACCACAACTGAAGATTTAGCGATGCTGGATAGATTTCTACGAGCAATCGAGTAAGGCGAATGATTTTGGACCACGAAGTGTCAGTCCTAATTTGCAGCTCTTGGAAACAAATCAGCAGAGTGCAAATGGTCACGCACTGCGTGTTACGATGACACTGCATTGTAAAAGTTGATACGATCCTGTGGAAATCGCTGCTGTAGTTCGCCAATTCCAGGAAAATCCAGGAGATCCGATTTTGCTTCTTCCTCTGGTATCGGCGGGATCTGGACTGCTTGGATTGGAGGCTTAGATAATGATAGTTACACATGGTGCAGTAAACAATTAAGCTATAGATTTGTTTACCTGAACTAGTTCGGGGAATCTGTTCACATCTCCACCGGATTCATGGAGAAGTTCAGCCAGCCCGGAATTAAACAACACCAGTGGACTGCTACACTCGGTCCTGATTTCGTGGTGGTTCCACATTTCCTGGAACTCTGCCAAGCAGGCTGCGATAACGTGCCGGAAGCAGTAATGAAGAGCAATGCAGTCAATGATACTATCAGAACTGAGGGATCCTTGTTCTTCCATTGCCCTAGTTTTGAAAATTAAATAAAACTTATTTTTTTATTACGATTCCCTAAAATTAAACCTCACTCGAATAGATTTTTAAATTTTCCAATACACGACTGCCGCATGTCTCTCCACATACGCTCTACACGAATGTTGTGCACAGAACGTCCAGTTATGAAAGAATTTTCTGTTTGCCTGAGACGTCTGATGACGTGACCCACTCCAACATTTTCTCCACCATTGTCTGCTCTAAAGGATTGAATGGATATTACTATTGCATGTATCATGCCTTGCACACACGTGCAAGGCTATAACTGTGGGACTTACCTAACTCGAGCCGGTAGCCCATAACGACTGATAGCCTGTTGGAAACAACTAAGGACTGTATTCGATCTGTTGTTCCAGCTCAGATTCAGGAACACGATTAACCTACTGTATCCGTCGACACCCCCGTGAATGTAAAATCCCCACCTGTGGAGAAGTGTGCATTTTAGAGAAAAAGAGAACTACTCATTTTAGGTTTTACTTCACGAGCTTGTGGTTCCCGTCAATGTGCCACAACGACAATGGCGCCTTTACAGAATATTGCCGTCGTCTTATTCTGTTCCCACCAACAGGCATTCCTGAGCTTGCCAGCCGGTGAAAAGATTTTCGTACGCGTCTCAGTGACACTTCAACACCCATCGACCTCAAGAGCCCTCGCATCAAAGTTATTCCTGAAACATCCAACCATAAGCAAGTGCTGTCATTAAGAAATTTCTCTTACGGCTAGAGCAAGATCATACCGAGTGCGGGTTCTTTTCCTCGTTCTATGGCAATTATAAGGTCCAGAAGGTTGTCGCTTATAAAGTTTTGTCGGACCCAATCTACTCCAGATCCAGATAGGATTCTTCGCAGTGTTCTCCTGCTGATGCCTAAGTTCGCAGCAACATTTTCCTGAGTATGACCTAAACCTTCATTCAAGCAAAACAAGAATGACTTAAAATTTTTCATTTAATAAAATATTTAATAGATTCGTACTCATCATTTCAATTATATTGGCGATATCGTAATGCGCATCCTGATTATGCTGATCCTCGTCATTCATCTTTGGTGGAAATAATTAATTGATCAAAAAGATTAATAATCCTGCTCACAGAGTACGGTTAGCTGTGCTCTCCTTCGAAGGCTTTACTATACTGGAGCACTCCGCAGAACAGTAGCGTCTCTTGCTACGTACGTGAAGTATCTGCTTCAATTTGGCTTACCCATTTCTCATGGCCCCGCCTCCTCCCAACGACATTAGTATTCCTTGATAGTATGTCCATTGTATCAGCGAAAAGTCAAGTTAAATTTGATTAGTAATAATATAAAATGCATGTATCAAATTATAACAAGCAAGTAACAACGTAGTTACAGAGCAAACTGTCTTTTCAAGGTTAAATAACGCCGACGAACAAAAACCCCATACGTTTCAGAAATTGACCGCAAGATGACAGTACTTGCTAAGGTTAATATATTATCTCATTCTATAAGCTAATCATTTAAATAACCAATATTAACTAACTGTGATACACTATGGAGTGAGCTTTCTAGGCGCAGGAAACATGACGCATAACTAATGATTGCATCAAGTAGTGGTCACAACATAATGGTTTGCATTGCAATTTGCTAAATATGGTCGAGTTATTTGATCTATAAGCGATAGGTGACACTAGTGGACGAGTGTCGTTGGCAAGAAGAAGAAGTTCCTTCTTCGACCGACGGATGCCGCTAAGAAAGTAAGACTAGACCTCTCCACAGCGGACACAAAACTCGAAAGTGCGGCAGACCTGCTTCGGAAAAGTAAATGTGCGGGAAACCTGCCTCGAGGAAGTAAATGTGCGGCAGACTTGCTTCGAAAAAGTAAAAGTGCTCTAGAGGAGCTTAGAAAAAGGTGTAAATGTACGGCAGACCTGCTTCGGAAAAGTAAATGTACTTGAAAGGACCTTAGAAAAACATGCCAGAATTGTTAGCGAAAAGTAAATGTACTTCGATGCCCACTTTGGTCATGCCATAGATTACGCCGTCGAGGAATCTCACACAGAATTGATCGAGTTACTCCGCAACCATTCTGCCGAAAACCTTCCCTCTGAGCCGAACATGTAAATAAAACTGAATTACTAATTTGCGCAGTAGCTTATCGAGTGAACGACCGTGCAATACTTACCTGCAAACAGCAAAGTGTTCAGTTTCACGGTTGTGTCACGGAAGTTCATCAAAGAAACTATAGAAGCAACAAGTAGACCTTGACTAGTTTTATGCATTTTGCGTAAGCAGTCGAAAGCAACATCAAGTAGGATTGAATATTTTCTGATAACACCAGCTTAGCTAGTTATAAAAGTGAATGCATTATGCACTACTAATGACTCGATATCGACTTACAGGTGTATTATCGCCTAAACGGAGACGGCTGGAATAAAACGGACCGATGCCTGCCAACTGTAATACGAAGGAATACTTGGAATCACCCATTACCGCCATGTTCCCAGTTAAATAGAAGACTTTTATTCGAGTAAAACGTAGGTTTTTCATGCACCCTGTATTGTTGCTGTGTCTGGATCCCTAGTTTCAAGCATCAGTGGTAATAATTCTATTTCATTATCTTTATACTATAAGTTATAATAAGTGTAACAACATGTTTCCTTATATCTGTCTAATTTTTTTTACTCGTAGTAAACGTCACATTCGAAAATAATCACGTGACCCAAAACGCGCGAAACTCGAGACTCTGAATGAATTTTTACAACCGATCATGCAGCACGAACTTTAATGTTTTCAATTAATTTTATTATAATAATTTTTAGTTTGCTTTTGTCTTCTTATCTATTTTACTTTTATCTAATTGATAAGTAACGGGGAATTTAAGTCACGTTATCAGGTGTGTTTAAGCCTGATAAATGCCCCAAGCTTGCAACACTTACTTAATAGTTTAACCAAGGAACCACAGCACACGAAATCTAACCCTTGAAAAAGGTATTTCCCCCTTCTTTTCTGCTTTAGTTCATCCAAAACTTGTCTTAGACTATCCCTGTAATATAAGATGAAGTTTCTTTTGTAAGTTTTACCATTCTTGCTACAGGTTTCATCCAGAAACGATTATCTTTTTCCCGTTTTTTTTATGGTAACTTTCTTATCTATATTTCGATAGTGCAGACAAGTCAAGATCTGAGCTGTCTTCCCCTTGTACTGAACTGAGCGTAGCAGACTAAAAGGGCGTGGTACTTTGTTCAACACCAAGTTTGAATCAAACGAAGATGGCCGACTTGAGAAATGAAAAGATCACAAAAGGAAAAATTGAGTTTTGGAGGAACGATGTCATCGGTAAAACTCCGTTATCGATTATTTTCAAGGGCACTTTTGAAGGAAGGATCGAAGTTGCAGTCAAGCGAATTTCACTCGACTTGGCCAAGTTGGCAGAGAACGAAATCGACGTGCTTCTGGTTAAAACTGACCACGACAACGTGATCAAGTATTACTGCAAGGAAGAAGACCGTGATTTCTGGTATGTATGGCTCCCTCCACACAATTAATCATAAAATGTTTGATCACTCTTATTCTAGCTATATTGCCATGCAACTTTGTCCGTGCAACTTGGAAGAATACGTTGAGAAGAAGGGAAACTACAACTCCAGTTTACCCAACACGCCTGTTGAAGAAATCCTTCGAGGAGCGGCTGAAGGACTTTCTCACATCCACAAGAAAGACATCATCCACCGAGATATCAAACCCAGTAACATCCTCCTCTTCGTCAAGGAAAACAAGTTGGTTGCTAAAATCAGCGATTTCGGCATTTCCCGCATCATACCGGCTCATCAAACTGCCATGGCCAACTTGAGCGCAGGAACAGACTTGTACAAGGCCCCCGAACTGCTAACTCCGGCATTTTCATGGCGTAGTGACGTTTATGCTTTCGGGCTTGTCGTCTTCTACGTGCTCAGCAAAGGGAAACACTTGTTTAACAACAATCTTGGCCACATAATCAAAGGCAACCCTGTTAACCTCCACGAGCTGAACGGACAGCCGGCCGCTCTTTCGCTGGTCAAATGGCTAACTTCTTTCGACCAAGACGCGAGACCCAGGATGACAGAAGTGGTTCACCACCCTTTCTTTTGGAACGATGAGAAGAAGCTAAATTTTATCAAAGATGTCCACCAAATAACCGATAACAAAGAGAACGCCCCTCTCGTCAACGAAGTAATTGAAGAAGATTCTCATCACGTCATCTGCTCTTCACCTGAAAACTGCGGAAACCAGCGAACTCCTCCTGATCCTGCCGCGTGTGCTGACTGGACACATGATCTGAAGGATGTTGTAATAAAGGATTTCCGTGGTAAAATAAACACGAAATCCTGCGCTGACCTGGTCCGCACCATAAGAAATAAGGTAAATGAATTATTTCCCAATCCAGCAGCTAGTACCAAGTAAAAGATGCAGCGGAAGATAGATCAGATTGTGCAAATTTAAATTCCACAGTAACTAAGGTTTTGTTGTTAAGCTTTCGCCATCATATGTTAGTTTGCGTTTGATGCTATAAAAAAAACACTTTTCAACAAAACTGGACATTTTTTTCTTTTTGACAGTTGACTCACTTCCACGGAAGTGCGAAAGATGCGAAAGAAGAATACGGAAGCAACATTGAATCGTTTCGGCGTTATTGGTTGGACAAATTCCCGTCTCTTGTCGTCCATTTGTGGGAAAATGTGGAATTAACGCACCTGACTGCCCTTTTAAGTGGATACTTTGCACCAGAATCGGTTCGCAGAAGAAATGCGGAAACAACGTTAATCCAGGCTATAGACGAAGGCGAATCGAGAGATCCTCAAGAGCTCCAGAATAAAATCAAACGACTGGGGAGCACAATATGGGAAAAGGCGTTACGTTCCGCAGTTGGCAAAGGCAGGAAAGAGCTCGTTGAAGTTTTGCTTAAAGACGGTACCCGCCCTGACGTCGGATGTAAAAATTTGATTAACAGTCTTCTTCATGAAGTCGCGAATGACGGTGTCGTAGAAATCTCACAATTACTCATCGAACGTGGAGCAGAAGTCAACTGCCAAATGACATTTGGATTTACTCCTCTTCATCTTGCCGCAGAGAGCGGTCACTCAGCAGTTGCAGAGTTACTCATCAAACATAACGCTGAAGTCAACTGCAAAGACAAAATTGGAGTAACTCCTCTTCATCGTGCCGCAGAGAACGGTCACTCAGCAGTTGCAGAGTTACTCATCAAACATAACGCTGAAGTCAACTGCAAAGTCGAAGATGGATGGACTCCTCTTCATCTTGCCGCATATAAAGGTCACTCAGCAGTTGCAGAGTTACTCATCAAACATAACGCTGAAGTCGACTGCAAAGACGAAGATGGAGAAACTCCTCTTCATCGTGCCGCACGCTACGGTTACTCAGCAGTTGCAGAGTTACTCATCAAACATAACGCTGAAGTCAACTGCAAAGATAACCATGGACGCACTCCGCTTGATTACGCCGTCTGGATGTCTCGCACAGAATTGATCGAGTTACTCCGCAACCATTCTGCCGAAAACCTTCCCTCTGAGCCGAACACGTAAATAAAACTGAATTACTAATTTGCGCAGTAGCTTATCGAGTGAACGACCGTGCAATACTTACCTGCAAACAGCAAAGTGTTCAGTTTCACGGTTGTGTCACGGAAGTTCATCAAGAAACTATAGAAGCAACAAGTAGACATTGACTAGTTTTATGCATTTTGCGTAAGCAGTCGAAAGCAACATCAAGTAGGATTTAATATTTACTGATAACACCAGCTTAGCTAGTTATAAAAGTGAATGCATTATGCACTACTAATGACTCGATATCGACTTCCAGGTGGTCTCAGCCAAAGCGGAGACGGCTGGAATAAGACGGACCAATGCCTGCCAACTGTAATACGAAGGAATACTTGGAGTCACCCATCACTGCCATGTTCCCAGTTAAATAGGAGACTTTTATTCGAGTAAAACGTAGGTTTTTCATGCACCCTGTATTGTTGCTGTGTCTGGATCCCAAGTTTCAAGCATTAATGGTAACAAACACTGTTGTAGAAATCATTCCCTAACGTGATGTAGATCGAAATCATCAATCACTGGATTCAAAATGATTTCAATCGCGATTGAAATCAAATGATTTACGTTTTTTTTCTGGGATGATTGAAATCACTGGTAAATCAAGTATAAATCATTTCTCTTTTCAAGGTGGCTGATACGAATTCGTGGGATAATTTCTTTGGTATAGTTCAAATATAAAGTGTGTTTCCATTCGCATATTTACTTACAAATTAAATTCGCCACAATCAAATGCGAACGTTAATACTTTGTCAAGGTATTCGGTAGGCTATTGCTGTACTGTGGGTAAAATGTGGTGGTACCTCTCACTTTTTGCGGCTTGGAGAAAACACACACGAAACTTCAGACCACTTTTCTTAATTATCGATCAGTTTACCAAAATATGTTGATTTCCTCACGCACAACCGATTCCTGTACGCACGTCAAGTTCGTCCCATTGGTTTCATTCCCACAGGTTGCTTGGCTGAATTTAAGTTTTCCTCCGTGACTTCAACTTTCCAATCTGTGTATAGTAATTCATCTGTAACATAGGTGGCAGTGCTAAATGGCGACGACTTGGGACCTGGACTGTCACTAGCGGTTCTGTTATTATGCTGTGGTTGGGATTCGCCCAGCCCTGGCTCACTAAGGGCTGTGCGGATCCAAGTACGGAACCGACCCCCGGTACTCGAGTCTGTGTTTCCACTTTCAATTTCCCCTTTTTCCCCTGGGCGCTAGGATATAGTATGTACCTCTAGACTTTCCCTTTTCCCTCTTCTCTTATTTCTCCCTTTTCGGACCCCGTTTTCCCCTCTTCCAGGGAATTTCCCTGCAAAGTGGAAACACTGACTCGAGTACCGAGTACGGATCCGAGTACTTTTCTGACAACTTGAAATCTGGAAATTTTATTAATGAGTTATTCAGGGCTCAGCGTTACTTATTTCTTTCATACGAAAGCATCACAGAAAGAAATCGTTCACTATGACAAACATTGCTTGAAAATTTATTTACACGAGACCAAGGGGTCCGAAACTCCAACGAAAAGTGTACGAAGATTATGTGATAACACATGATAACACAGAGATAACATGGAGATAACAGGATGATAACAGTGATAACACGACCTAGGTGTACGAAGATCATTGGAAGTTTCGGACCTCTTGCACGAGACCTACTCAAAATTGGTTAAAATTAAACTCGCTAGATGGCGTTGTATCGAAGATGCTGAAATTTTATTTCAGCAGAAGCATGTCCACATCTTATTTCAAATTTTCGATATATTTATTAAGTCACGATACTCATTTCACGTTTCTACGTGCTAGGTTCACGTTTTTTTTTTCGTAAAGTGTTCCACAAAAAATTCAAAAGTACTCGATGTCGAAGTACTCGAGTAACGGATCTTGGGCTGGTACTCGGTTACCCAGTAAGTACCTGCTCGGATCCGCACAGCAATTCAGAACCGCACACGGATTCGCATAGCAAAAAATTCATGTTGGAGAAGGGCAGAGGCTTCCAAGGGAACAACTTCAGATGCTAACATTTCGCCACCGAGGCCCCCCAGCAGTGTTTCCACTTTTCAATTTTCCCTTTTTCCCCTCTTCCCTTATCTTTCCCCTTTTCCCCTCCCCGTGGAAGAATATGCTGAGTCTAGATTTCCTCTCTACTCTCTTCTCTTCTTCTTCCCTTTTCAGACCCCATTTTCCTCCCTTTTTCGGGGAATTTCCCTGCAAAAGTGGAAACACTGATTGCACACCTCACATCTCAGTCTATATTCTGATGATAATATTCCCTTTTACAAGCTGCTTTGTGCAATATCAGATTCCCATCTAATCTGCGCACTGGAAACTGAGCTTGTTCCAAATTTTGCCAAAGAAACTGAAGCAATAGTTGTTTTTTTAAAAAAGGTACTTTTGAAATAAAATTATTATAAATTAAAAGCAGTTAATAGTACAAACCTATTATCCGTCAAGTTTACGGAGGAAAAGGAGGGGCAACTTAATACTTTCGAGGGGGAAAAAAGAGGGAAAGTACTTTTCAGATATGAGGGGAAAAAAGGGGAAACCGGAGTCCTCTAGTGGGAAAAGGCTTAATCGCTAAGTGGAAGCACTGGATCCGATGTAAACAAAGCGTCCGTTATGGCGGGTAATGAATACAGAAACTCGCTGAAATTTCAAACCGCTGTAAAAATTTCAAAATTAGTCAGTACGGCTGAAATTTGTGAACCTAGCTTCAACTGAATTTTATTAAATTTTTTAAAGATCCGTTTATTCCAGCCATTCATTTTGTAGAGTTTTTCGAAATCTCCTGAAAAGTTAGAAGTCCATCAAATTGGTAACTTTTAATCTGCTTATTAAAATTTCTGTACTTTCTACATTGCCAAAAGACTCCAATGCTTTTAAAAAAGCTTTTATTCTCTTCATTTGATTTACTGTGCAGTTTCGCAATGCCTGGCATTTACTGTGCCATAGCCTCGTGCAGTAACAGTCTGCGGAAAACGAAGATAACGCAAGGAAAGGAAGACATAAAATTCCACTCTCTCCGTCAAACGAAACGCTGAAAAAGGAGTGGATCAGCATCTGCCAGAGGGACGTTAACTGGAATCCAGGCAAAGCACACGTTTGCTCGGAACATTTCACCCCTGACGACTACGAGAGGGACCTGCGAAACGAACTGCTTGGCTTACCAATAAGACGCAGGTTAAAGAAAACAGCCGTTCCATCGTTAAATCTTTTACCATTAAAAAAAGCGACCAGCTCGCCTGTCCATGCAAAGACTCGACCAAGAAAAAGAGCCTCGAAAAAGGGGCCTCGAGCCAGTAACGAGAATGATTTAGATTCTTGTGAAGATATTGAGAAGGATAGCTGTTCGAACAATTGTGACGAGGACCTTACCAACTCATCAGAAAACTGCGACTCAAATATTCCCCGCCAGCCCGCTGCGAGAAACACGAACAAATGTCCGAAAGATGTCGAACGATTAAGAAACGAGCTTTTGGAAATGTGGGATTAAACGATTATTTATTAGTGTTTTTCACGGATTTCTTGTGTGAATGTATTTGCTATACAATTTCGGTAAAAACTTGAACGAAATTAAATATTGTCAGAAAATGAACAAATTATGTGTGAACTTAAAGCGAATATTAAAATATACGATTTTTTTGGAAAGATATTAATTATATTTTATTATTTATTTTATTTTTAAAATATTATAAACGTATCGTGCAGAATATGTCTTACACTTAAATAATAAATAATATAATATAATATAATTTTATAAATATTCGTATTCATTTTTGAATTGCGGATCAATAAGTCAGTGTTTCCACTTTCAGTTTCCCTCTTTCCCCCTCTTCCCTTATTTCTCCCTTTTTCCCCTCCATACTAGAATACAAAGCGTACTTGGAGATTTTCCTTTTTCCCTGTTTCCTTATGTTTCCCTTTTCAGGCCCCGTTTTCCCCTTTTTACAGGAAATTTCCCTGCAAAGTGGAAACACTGCAATAAGTTGCACCTTGTCCCTTTAAATGCAGAGAGCGTAGCGATCCTTTTAAATGGATTCCTGCGATCGATAAGAGACCTAGAACTTAGTAGTTCATAGTAGTTGGTAGTTTAATTTGAGAATACATGCTGTATTGACACCGCTGAAGAAAAAAAAGATCAAAATAAAAATTATAATTTCTGCTACACAAGACGACAACAGTTAGAAAAAAAAAACGTAAAGGGCCACCAAAAAGGGCCCAACCAGCAACAGCACAACTCAATACAAGTGAAAAAAAAAATTTGCTAATAAGAAGGTAATCAACAAAAAAATTGGCGAAAAAATGAGTATAGGTTCTTCCACGTATTGGCAACAAGGCAGAAAAACTTTTTGCTTGATCTTCTTCAGGGTAAAAAATCTTAAAAAATAACGCAGAAAAATTTGGGATAAAGCGAAACTAAATAGTTTGCGGGAAAAAAACACACAAACACGCGGATGATTTCAATAGTTATATACAAAACTGGCGGGAAAAAAATTACAAAATAATTACATTGAGAAAAGCCTTTTCCAATCAGCACGCAGGCAAACGGCGGGAGCTATGTGAATTAAATGACCATTTACAAAAGAAAAGAAGAAATCTAGCAAAAAAAAATTCGCACATTTAGATTTTTTTTTTTGCAAATATAGGGAATGCTAAAATGTGCGTTTACAAACAAATGGTGGAGAGTGAGGAAAAAAAAAAATAAATCTTTGGCCTTGTGATTTTTTCCCAAAGAGAATTTGGCAAAATTCGCAAAAAATTATATAAAAATGCCTATTATTAATTTTCTATAAAAAAAAATTCGCGAATTTGCCAATTTTCTTGTTGCGGGTCCTGTGGAGTTTTTTTTTGGTCTTAGACTGCAGAGACTTGTGCGTCGTCGTCCTCGTCATCGTCTAGAAAAATAGTAAAATAAATAATAATTATTATATATACTATAATTAATAGTAGTAAGACAGTGAAAAGTAAAATAACATAAGAAAATCGTAAAAAAATAAATAATAACTGTGTTTCCACTTTGGAGAAAAATTCCCTGGAAAAGGGGAAAATAAGAGGAGCGACAAAAGGGAAAACATAAGCACAGTCTTATGTTCTAGCACGGAGGGGAAAATGGAAAAATATGGGAAGAGGGGAAAAGGGGGAAACTGAAAGTGGAAACACCGAATAATAACAAAATATATAATGTAATTAATAATAATAATATTTTCTAAGTCTTATAGTTAGATTTACAATTATTTACTTATAATATATTTACTATTAATTATGTTTAAAAAAATCATCACCAGAAAAATATTAAATTTAATCTAACAAACGATAATAACTATAGTTAATTGTAAATTTTATAGTAATTTGTGGTGATTTATTTACAAAATATTCATTAATTTACATCGTAATACCATCGGCCTGAAAAAAAATATTAATTAATGTATTCAGGGTTCCCACTGAAAAATCTGAATCAAGTTCCCTGACTTTTCCCTGATTTCCCTGACAATCTTTCCAATTTTTCCCTGACTTTTTAGACGCATTATACTTTATAGAAGTTATTCATTAGAGGCCTGAGCAAATGTTAGTTGAAACTGAGTGAAAACTGAGTGGAGTAGCAACTCAAATTCCCTGACCTCACTTATTAACAATTCCCTGATATTTCCCAGTATTCCCTGACTTTTCCCTGATTTCCCGGTTTTCCAGGTTAATGGGAACCCTGTATATTTACTACTAATAATGAATAGTTAATTATAAGTCTAAATAGTTTAGGTACCCTTATTGATTATTTATTTACATACTTTGCTCAATTATTTTTTACGTTTTTTTTATTATAATAATAAAAACTGATTCTATGTTTTATAATTAATTGGTGGAATTTTACGTTGGTTTCATGGGTTTACCATCTTCTTCCGGATCCGAGTGGAAGTAGGACGTGACACCCTCGTGGGAATGAGCCCGGCTCAGTCGGGCCATCCGGGCCATTTGCGTTGCCAGGTTATAATCCGGGGGTCGTCTGCCTCGTGGAGGTAACGGATATTGCCCTGCTCCATCAAAAATAATTATTTAATAAAACATATTAACCGTAATAATAATATAATATATGTGTAGGGTCTAAGAGCAAAGACAAGCATCAGAAAATTCTGAGAAAAAAAGCTGGAAAGAATCAAAGAATCAAGCTACAAACAACAAACCTCGCAGAGAGGCCATTGGAAGATGAGGTAGCATCTGAACCACGCTGGACAGTCTGGCCGAGTTCCATGCAAGGGCTGTACATCACAACATTTGCCAAGACAAAAATAAAGATTTTTTTTTCTTTTTAAACAAAGAAGAAACCACATATAAAACGAAGAATGAAGAATAATGATTAAAGATACGAAAATGAAACGTAAAAAACCGACTACAAAGATATTCATGCATTGATTCAGTCGTTTATTAATTCGGTATTTCGTTCGCTCACTTATTCACTCTTTCAGTCGGTCATTCATTAGTTCGTGCATCCATTGATTTAATGCTTAATGCATTCTCTTGTTAACGCGTTCGTTCAGCGGTTCGATCATTCATTAGTTTAATCGATCGTTCATTCATTTTTTTCACTCATTCATTCAAACCTTCATTCTGTCAGTCACTCATTCAACCGGTCATTCGTCTACACACTCATTCATCTGTTCATTCGCTTATTCATTCGTCTATTCAAATCGCTTATTCATTCATTCACTAATTAAAACACATTCCATTTCACAACATCCACTCACAACCCCACATTCCTCAATACCGATTCACTAACTAACCATTTAGAAAATTAAGATTGAAATTACCTTGATTGCCATGGACGTAGGCGGGGTAGTTAGCCCTAGTTCTTGGTGCTACTTGCGGCGACTGATCCGTAGGTAGCGGAGCTCTACCCACAGGGGGTGGTGCAACATCCGAAGAGCTGTTTGAGTGCGAATCCAGTTGGGTACAATAGCCCTGGTCCACTTCAGCTCCCAATCCGATACCCAGGCCGATACCCAGGGTAAGTCCGATACCCAAAGGGTGAGGTAGCGACGAGACGCTACCGCTGTCGCTTGACGTTACCGAACCTGCAAACAAACAACCAAACGTATAAGATAAAGACGTATTATATTAACCAATAGAATAATTGGAAAATTGATTGGTTCAACTATCGAATCAATCAAACCAATTACAAGCGAGACCTGAGACAAACTGACCAATCAAAATCAATGATTTACTTTAAAGCCCTTACAACCAATCAGTTTTACGTCTCTTAAACGTTCCAGCCAATCAAACGCCTAAAATTCTGCGTAAAAAGTATTTAATTGCTCAGCTTTTACCTGACATGTGATTCTTCCTCAGCGGCATGTTCGTCAAGCTGCACACGCTGCTGCTCTCGGCGCTCAGGTCGACAGGAAGCGACGCGGCGTCCGAGTGCGATCGCTCGTGGCCGGCGCGCGAGCTCTGGACCGCGGGTGCGCCTCTGCGGTGCAGTCCGGGCGACGGCGACGGCGAGTGCGCCAACGGCAACGGAAGCCCCAGGGGAAGCGTCGAGTGACTCGACAGGTGCGGCGCTCGCGGCGGTTGATACGGACGCGTCTTGGACGGTTCGCTCAGCGCCATCAACTTGCGAAAGGACTGCGGACTCGCCCCGCCGAACTTTGCCGCTTGCTGCTGACTCTTCCTCCCTCGCTGGTGGCGCTAGTCGAGCTGGTAGTGCTGGTCGTCGACAGCGTGGGACTGGGCTGTCGCTTGCGGATCTGAACCGCGCTCAGAACCGCGGATCCCGTGGCTCGACTCTCCGATCCGCCGCCTCCTCCGCCGCTGCTGGAGCTAGACGACGCCTGAGCCCCTCCAGCCGGTGGCTCCACCTCTAGCGACAGCTGGCGGAGCTGGTCTTCATCCGTCAGGACCTTCATGTTCGCCAGGTAAGCTTTAACCCGCCGTACCATTTGCGCTTCCTCGAACATCTTCTTGGGCTGAGGCATCACTGTCGATTTCTTACGGCGCTTGACTGTAGCCGTGAAATGGTGGCCGTGCTGCACGATCCCTCCAGCCATCCCAGAGCCTGTCGTCAGCTGATTCATGGCCATCATAGCTTCGGACGGTGGTTGGCCACCCAGCTCCATCATGGTGAACAAATCGTAAGGTGCGGAACACATGTGCGAAAGCGATTTGACTTCTTTAGCGATCATCCGCAGCTTCTCAAAGTTGATCAAACCGTCCACCCGCGTATCATTGCCCAGGTGAATGAAAGTCAAGTCTTTTTTAACCACAGGGAAGAACGGAATCTTGAAAAAAAAACCACAAAAAATATTAGCCAATCAGAAAAAAGCGATAGGAAATAAAGCTAAATTACCATTGGCGGTCGTACGTGCTCGCTGTTGATAAGGTTTCTGTACTTGGACATGTTACGTGACGGATCCATAAGATCCTGCATGTCCTTGAACAAGCGCAAATATTTGCCGGGGAGTTTTTCCCAAGAAGACTTGAGTCGGGAAACCGCACCGTGCCCGAGTCCCGAGATGATTGCGAACATCGAGTTGAAGTTCTTGCACTCCTTGCAGTGCCCTTGAAACAAAGTGGAAATTTATTAGTTAATTTATTGCAGTTTTTTGTTCATTCAGTATTTATTTAATTAATTCTTAATTTAATTCATTATTTACATTCATTTTTCATATTTTAATTTACTATTATTATATTTTTCTATCCTTTATTTTTTTTACTATTCCGTTTTTTATTTCATCAAATAATTCCAATTATATCAATAAAACAGTTAATATACCTTACGAACAGCTAATACATTTTGTTGTATTTATATGAGATTTAATTTAATTTAGAAACTTACGTGCAACTTTGATGAACTGTTTGATGACTCGCATTCGTCTGACGGCATTAGTTTCAGTGCAGACTTCAGTGACCACCCAAAACATCTCCCGATTCACCAGCTGAAATCAAGTAATCACAATTATTTCATATTAAATTATTACAAATACTCATAGATGACATATAGTTGCATATTTTGATATTAGTTAACTAACACAAACTATAAAACATACAAAAGAATAAAAAAAAAACAGATTTAAAAACATTAATATAAGAAATATATAAAATAAAATAAAATAAAATAAAATAAAATAAAATACGAAATTAGAAATTTTCTTGAAATCTTCATATGCTCCATACAAACGCCTTTTGCTAATTATTATTAATATCAATATTTGATTTGATATAATATTCCAGCAGTTTTAATATCATAATTAATTTGAATGATCGAATGCAACGTAACAAAAACTGAGTTACTATTTTGTTAATTTTGCAAATATTCTTACTATATTTATTTTGAAATATTGATTTATGTTATTCAGTTTTCAATATTTAGTTATTTGATTTTTGAAGCGAACCTCGGAGAACTGCGATAGTCGAGGGGTTCCGTATTTGCTCTTGAGACTGAAGAGGTCGTCCACGTACTCGGTGCTCTCAATTTGCGTGAAAATGGCAAAGTCCTGCAGGGTTAATTGGACGGCCACTTCAACCGCGTTCAACTGGAGGAAGTGCACCTGACTCTCACGCATCAGTTCGCCAGCCAAATCGTCAGGTACTAAGGTCTCCGTGCTCTGGTTGTTCTTTAAATAATATCTGCACATTGTGGCAGATACAAAAGAGAACCAATCAGCATTTCGTAACCATTTAAAAACAACCAATCACTGACCTGCTAGCGATTCCTATGCGTTCGGCCAAATTCTGGAGTTGGTCGGGGAGTCTTCGTTGTTTGATAATGCCGCTGTCGGTGACGGTGACTTCGCACAGACTGTAATTGGACGAGGCGTCGGTGATGTTGAACTCTTGCAGGGCCAGCATCACAACTTCCCGCGCCGTTGTCTCCTTGTGGATCAGCAGGTACTTGCAAGTCTGGTCCGCTTTGTAAACTTTGAGGACGTGCTCGGGGAAATCAGCCCGAGTATCTTCGTAGCAGTAGCTCGTCAAGTCTGGATTACTGTGACTGTGGTACAGGGTATCGGGACCTAACGTCGAGGGACCGCTAACTGACTGTACCCCGCATCGTCCGTGCACGATTCCCTATTGTTTTACATACAGATTTATTTAGTTGATAATTAACAGTAATGTGAATCGGTGTTTCCACTTTCGGTTCCCCGTTTTCCCCTCCCCCTTATTTTTCCCTCTTTTCCTCTCCGTGCTAGATCATAAGGCTATACTTCTAGATTTTCCATTTTTCCCTCTTCTGTTATTTCCCCCCTCTTTCCCCTTCGTCCTAGATTATAAGGCTGTACTTCCACATCTTCCCTTTTTTCCCAGGGATTTTCCCTGCAAAGTGGAAACACTGATGTGAATTAAAATGTTACCCAGCATTTCCGCGCGGCATGATTTTGTATTTTTTCATAAAGTCCTTGAGTTTGTTGGCTTTGTGTCCGATGGTCATGAATCCTTTATGGGAGCCGCTGCTCTTGTCCTTGCACGGGGAGCTCGTTCCCGAAGCTGAGCTCCCGCCCGAAGAAATCGAGGCCCCGTCCGCGTGGTCCGACGCAGATCCCAGTCTGTTGCGCGTTTCCTGCGGAAGACTTAACGGCTTCCTGGAACGGGGTCTTGGAGAGCCTTCCGGCGTATTCAACATTTCTTTAAAAAATAAAAAATTTCATCAATATTTCAGCAATTTACTTACAGGTCCTACATTTAAGAATCCGACATTGTTTCCACCTTCAATACCCATTTTCCCCTCTTCCCTTATCTTCTCCTTTTTCCCCTCCGTACTAGAATATAAGGCTGGACTTCTAGGTTTCTCCTTTTCCCTCTTCCCTTATTTTTTCCTTTTCAGACACCACCTTCCCAATTTTACGGGAATTTCCCTGCAAAGTGGAAACACTGGGATCCGTAGACCTGAACGAATTGAACTGAATCTAAAAAATTTACTTTTAAACGCTAGAAGATTAGAGCGGACGGTAATGCTGAGGTGAGTGGATCCTCGCAGGATGTCCAGGGCTTTGGAGTGGGAAATGTGTTCGAAACTTTGCCCGTTGACTTCGAGGATCTGGTCCCCGCGTTTCAGGCCGACTTCCTCGGCTTTGGAGCCCTTCTCCACTTTGGCGATGAAGACCCCGAAACCCCGTTCGTAGCCACCGAGAATCGAGAAGTGCAAAACTTCTTCCCGAGACGGACGTGTCAGCGTCACCGTTCGACTGCGAGCCTTCGCTGCACAGGTAACGTTCAGCATCAAAACCTAAATTCACAGAAAAAAAATTAATTATACTAAATATACATATTAGATTAATAAAATTATACATGGCAAATGTAATAATTGCTAATTTTTTAGAATAATACTATTACAGTTATCAATTTTATCCAGATTATTTTATTTTAATTATTTGCATATCTTATTTTACGTATATTTTAAATACTAACGATTTATTAGCTTAATTGGAGAAATTAGTAATATTTTAGATTATTATTTCACCTGTTCCTGCATTTTGGTCTGTTCCAGGAGGGTCTCGAAAGTTTCCAGGAACTCCATCATGGAAGGATCGGTCTCAAAGTCCGTAAAATGGTTGTGGACCCACAGCAAAACCACTCGGGTCACTTTATCACGGATACTGGCATCGTTGAAACTGCGGAAAAATGATAAAAAAATTAAATTAAACTTTATTAAAGCTTATATTAATTCAGGATTCTAAAATAAATCCAGAATAAATCGTACGCCCAAATGGTTTTTACTACTACTTTAATTTACTGCAATTAATATTACACATATATTTGAAGTAACGGTATTTTATAAATTAGTTCAGATCTGATTGCTTCAGAGTCAAAGGGAAACGAGACCAAGTTGACACGATGGATGAGTGGTACCTCTCGAGCAGCTTAGCGCAGACGATGAGTGGACTGTCAATAAAGATCCTGTGCGTCAACAGAAAATCCTCCACGTAGGTTGGGTCGCCTAGGGAATCCTCCAAGAGGTGCGCCATCAATCGCTCAACAGTTCCCTATTTATTTGAACAAAAAGAATAGAAAAGAACAAATAGATTAGCAACAATCTGCTGAATGCGTGGACACCGAAAGGGTAGTCCAGACGGTGAGATGGCAGTGTCCATCTATTCGACAAATTATTATTATTTTATGCTGATTCATTTGTACTAATTTAGCGTTTTAACTCTACGTGGACAGCAGACAAAAACTTCATTGCTGACTTGTACTGTCCACCTAATCGACAGATTACAATTACTTTGTACTAAATCATTCATACTACCTTTGTACTTTAACTCAATCTAGATACTATACAAGAACTTTCTTACTGACATGGCCTTGTCCAACTAATCGACAGATTACAGTTACTTTGTTCTAAATCATTCATACTACTTTTGTACTTCAACTCTATGTGGACACTATACAAGAACTTTCTTATTGACTTGGCCTTGTCCACCTAATCGACAGGTTACAATTACTTTGTACTAAATCATTCATACTACTTTTGTACTTCCAACTCTATATGGACACTATACAAGAACTTCATTGGCGACTTAGTCCTGTCCACCTAATCGACAGATTCATCAATACACACTAATCCATCCTTCCTACTTGTACTTCAACTCGATGTGGACAGCATACAAAAACTTCATTTCTAACTTGGCGCTGTCCATCTAATCGACAGATTGATCATTCCTGTACACTAAATTACCTTGATAACGATATGTGAGCGGACAGAAGCTCCAGCTTGTGCCCTCTGTTCAGTAACCAGGACGATCCTTCCGTTCTCCTCATGTTTGCGGGTATTCTCCTCCCCCTGGTGGAGGATCCGGTAGTAATCGTTCTGCGTGATGCAGACGAACTGGCAATCATCGCACTTGGTCCGCATCACTCCCTTATGATACAGCTTCTCCATGGTGGGCGTAATTCCGAAACTGCGAGCGTTCAATCAGATTAGACATTGATTCTGATTGATAGTTCCAGTGTTTCCACTTTCAATTTTCCCTTTTTCCCTCTTCTCTTACTTCTCCCTTTCCAGACCCCACTTTCCGTTTTTTTCAGGAAAGTTCCCTGCAAAGTGGAAACACTGGATAGTTGAGACTCGAACGACTTACCTGTCCCCAAGATGGAGAGTCTGCAGTTCACCAGTTCCAGCGTCCACTTCGACGTGTCCGTTGATGATGACACTCCACGAATCGAGTTCTTCTCCATCGTTCATCACGATAGTTCCCGCTTTCTCCACAACGGCAAATACCATCACCCGACACAGGGCCCTGCGAACCGACAGCGTCATGTTGGAAAACGCCCGCAGATGCTGCGTGAACTCCAGGAGAATGTCGATGTCGTCCTCGGTCCGGTCGGAAGGGTCCTTCTCCAAGCACTCGCGAACCGTGTCCCGAACCGTCAAACTCTGAAAAAAGAAAAATTTTACATCAATTTTCATTTACTATTCTAGTTTATCGTTTTTTTTTTTTTACATCAATGCTTTCAGCTAGGTCCTCTTCTTCATCACTATCAACTATCGACTCCATCAGTCCGGTCAGGTCCACTTCCTCACAGTCGGCGTCAGGGTCAACAGAGGTCCTTCGTTGTCCTGGTCCGAACTGGGCACTGAATGCATCGTGTCCGAACCGGAATAAGCCGAACTGGTGTCCGAACCTCGCGAGCTGCGGTGGGACTGGGTCCCCATAACGCTGACGTAGACTTCGTTTCTCGGTCCGGGACCCATAAGTGGATGCATATCTCCTCGAAACTGCAAAAATATAACAGAATTATAATATAACATCAAAAAGATTGGGCTAACAATATCTGATAATACTGATAACCCAGTGATAACAGGTTGATAACACGATGATAACGGCGGAAGTCTGCGGTGTGTCCTTTTGCCACTGATAGTTTTTTCCTCATTTCTTAGTTGTGTAACTAACGAATCCAGAAAATTCTCAAAATAAAACCGTTTTATGATTGGGCCACCTCGTTATAACAGGGTTCCCATTGAAAAATTTGAATCAAATTCCCTGACTTTTCCCCGATTTCCCTGACAATTTTTCCCATTTTTCCCTGACTTTTTAAACGCATTATACTTTCTAGAAGTTATTCGTTAGAGGTTTGAGCAAAGGTTATATGAAACTTAGTGAAAACTGAGTGGAGTGGCAACTCGAATTCCCCGACCTTCTCCTCATTTATTACCAATTCCCTGATATTTCCCTGTATTCCCTGACTTTTCCCTGATTTTCCGGTTTTCCAGGTCGGTGGGGATCCTGTATATTACTGAAATAATATTGAATATACGAATTCTTAAAAATAACCTACTTTATTGATTTTACGAATGTTTTATTTAATTACAAAATAAAAGATTAATTTTATTTATTATTATAAATTAATTATTAATTAAATTTAAATATTTACTCTATAATTAACAATATAACGATAATTACGAATTTTACGACCATTACTATTTTTACTCATTTTGGAAGTTGAATTTGTACAAGGGGTCCGAAACTTCCAATAACCTTCGTATACCTAGGCCGTGTTATCACTGTTATCAACCTGTTATCTCCGTGTTATCAAATACTCTTCGTACACTTTTCCTCGGAGTTTCAGACCCCCTGATTATTGCTGCAAGGGGTCCGAAACTCCCAATAATCTTCGTACACCTAGGTCGTGTTATCTCACCTGTTATCAACCTGTTATCTCCGTGCTATCATAAGTTATCAAATAATCCTCGTGCACTTTTCCTCGGAGTTTCGGACCCCTTTGAGTTTGGAATATATTTAATTAAACTTATTTTAATTCTGACTGAGTATTTATAAATTAATAAGTGGCGTAACGGTTATGACCTCAGGTCAAGACCATCGCCCTTGGCCTCTGGGTCTCTGGGTTCGATCCAGTGTTTCCACTTTTCAGTTTCCCCTTTTTCCCCTCTTCACGTATCATTCCCCTTTTTCCCCCCTCACGTGCAAGAATATACAGGGACTAGATTTCCTCTTTACTCTCTTCTCTTTTTCTTCCCTTTTCAGAGCCCACTTCCCCACCTTTTTCAGGGAATTTCCCTGCAAAAGTGGAAACACTGGTTCGATCCCACTCGACTCCAAGTGAGGCCTTTTTCCCCCAGACCAGCGACCTTTAGCAGTTGAATCTGCAATCCCCCCCCTTGGAGGCCCTGGGCTAACGTCTGCATACCCGTCAATGAGATCAAGAAAAAGAAAAATTTTATACGAAAAAAATGGTGTAGTACTTGTTCGTTCATGTTGAGGTGTCCGTGGGGGAAGGTTTGGAGGTAAGCGGCTCCGTGAGTTCGTGGATTACGCGAAGACTGCGCGTCCGGGTAATCTACCTGTTCGTTCAGTAATGAGGTTTTTTTTTTTTTAAATAATCAATTGCATTCATTAAGAGTGTAAAGCTGCTTTAGTGCTTATAGTAGCAGTAGTAGTAGTAGTAGTAGTAGTAGTAGTAGCAGTATTAGTAGTAGTAGTAGTAGTAGTAAAAGTAGAAGTAGAAGTAGAAGTGATAATAATAGTAGAATTAGTAGTAGTAGTAATAGAGGTAGTAGTAGTAGTAGTAATAATAGTAGAGGTAGTAGTAGTAATAATAGAAGAGGTAGTAGTAGTAGTAGTAGAAGTAGTAGTAGTAGAAGTAGTAATAGTAGTAGTAGTAGTAGTAGCAACAGAAGTAGTAGTAGTAGTAGTAGAAGTAGTAGTAATGATAATAGTAGAGGTAGTAGTAGTATTAGATTTATTACTTTTATTATTAGTAGTAGTAGCAGTATAGTCGTAATAATAGTAGTAGTAGTAATAATCGTAGAAGAAAGAGCAGAAGTAGCAGTGGTAGTGATAATGATAGTAGTAGCATTAGCAGTAGTAGTAGTAGAATTACAAATAGTAGTAGTAGTAGTAGAATTAACAGTAGTAGTAGGAGCAGCACTAATAGTCATAGTAAGAGAAGTAGTAATGGTAGTAGTAGTAGTTGAAGAAAAAGTAGTAGTAGACGTAATAGTAGTAGTAGTAGGAGCACCACTAATAGTCATAGTAAAAGAAGTAGTAATGGTGGTAGTAGTAGTAGTAGTAGCAATAGTAACAGTAACATTTAAATTCCAGTACTATCAATAGTGTAATAGTAGTCGTACTTTAACTAGCGACAATACTAACTACGATAGCATTAGCCACGTAGTACTCATGGTAATAGCAATAATAGTAGTAGTAGTAGTTGCGGTTGTAGAAGCATATGCCAAGACGCAAACTGTTGTATATTAAAAATAATAACTAACAGATGATAATTGAAATTTTTATAGAAATTCGTCATGCTACTCTCAAATGGCACAAGTTTTAAGTAAAAATAGTAAAAGTGATTTTAGTAGTAGTAACATAATAGCAATAGTTATAATCAATGTCACTACTACTGTTGGTAAAAAAACCACTGGTCGCTATAACCATGCTACTACTATTACTACTACTACTTCTATTGCTGCTATTAGGACTGTTACTACTAGAACTGCTACTACTAGGATTGCTACTTACTACTACTGCTACTAGGACTGGTACTCCTAGGACTACTATTACTACTACTAAAACTCCTACTACTAGAACTACTGCTACTAGGAATACTATTACTAGGACTGCTACTCCTACTACTAGGGCTACTATTCCTAGGACTACTACTACTAGGACTGCTACTACTAGGACTACTAGGACTACTACTACTACTACTACTACTACTACTACTACTACTACTAAAACTCGTACTACTAGGACTGTTACTACTAGAACTGCTAATCCTAGGACTACTACTAGTTACAGACTTACGACAAGCATCTCTGAAGGTTCCAAGATGAGGCATTCATTGGGCCGGCGGACGCTCACTCCACTCCGCTTGCCAAAACTACAAAAAATTAATGAATTAATTAATATTGATATAATAATAATAATAATAATAATAATAGTCATGACACTGTTCTATTTCTACATCACCAGGACAAATTTGTCGAATAGGTGGACAACGCTGCTTCTCCCATTGACTTTTCTTATGCTGTCCACGGATTCGACAGATTAGTTCTACACACTTACTACGCTATTAATAATAATAATAATAAATTTCTACTATTTTTTACATCACTAATACAAATCTGTCGAATAGGTGGACAACACTAACTCAACCAATGCGCTTTTCGTATAGTGTCCACAGATTCGACAGATTAGTTCTACACACTTACTACGCCATTTATAGTAATAATAATAAATTTTCTACCGTTTCTTACATCACTAATATAAATCTGTCGAATAGGTGGACAAAGCTGCTTCTCCCATTGACTTTTCATATGCTGTCCACGTATTCGACAGATTAGACAAGTTCTATATTATTACTATTCCACTATAATTATAATTATTATAAAATTTAAACAATTATACGACTATTCGTCAAATCTAATCGCACCACACAGAGAAACGCCGTCGCGGCGCGTTGCCGAGGGGCGGCGGCGACAAGAACCTCCCCGGGGGCGGCTTGGCCGCCTCCGCCGACGTTGCCGCGGCGGCGGAAGCGGGCGACGCCTCTGTCGTCGTCGCGTAACGCCCCCTGTCTTTGGTATGAAACGAATGCCAGCGACGCAAAGGGTCTGGCGTCCCCGGCGCGTGACGCGAGGCAGTGCGCCTGTGTTTCTGCATGTCGCGCGCGCAGACACTAGCGGACGCGTAACGCGACGACTTCACATCAAAACTTATCGCTCACTTATTTCAAATACGTGTCGTTTTCACGACTGCCGCGACGTTACGTCGGCAGCGCGCGACGACTTCACTAGAGGTGACAACTTGAGCGCGCGCGTCTACGCCCGCGACGCGCTTGACGCTGAATGAGATGAAGCGAGAGCCGGGCGCGCATCGCCCGCCAATCGACCCGCTCTGCGATCAATAGGATCAAGGTATGAAGACGACGACAGTGCCATCTAGCGGCAAAAGTTAGCACTAACATTAATAATAATAATATTTAACATTACTAAAGCAAATCTGTCGAATAGATGGACAGCGCTACTTGACCCACGAACTTTCCCACGCGCTGTCCACCTATTCGACAGATTAGTGCAGTACTGTTACTACACCATTCTTAACAGTAATTCCATCACCAAAACAAATCTGCCGAATAGGTGGACAGCGCTACTTCATCCACGAACTTTTCTTCTGCTGTCCACCGATTCGACAGATTACTCCACACCACAGTCACCACATCCACAATCCCCAGACGCAGGCGACCGGTAACACCTGATAACAGGTTGATAACACTTGATAACACTTCAATCTGGAGTGCAGTAAATAGAAAACCGCACCATTTACACACATGACGTCAATGAAACAATTTTCAAGTGTTTTCCCAAACACCGGGAGGGGTCCGCAACTCCCACTGTTATCACCCTGTTATCACTTGTTATCAGACCATCTCTAAACAACGTTCCAGACCCCCGTACTCCACTTGATGGTTTCCTAAACACCAGGGAGGTCCGCAACTCAGAGTGTTATAACCTTGTTATCACCCTGTTATCAGACAACCTCTACAACAGTTCCAGACCCCCCGTACTTCTACTTGATATAGTGTTTCCCAAATACCAGAGGGGTCCGCAACTCTCAGTGTTATCACCCTGTTATCACCTGTTATCAGACCATCTGTAAAAAATTTCCAGACCCCCTCGTACTTCTACTTGACGTCGTGGACACAAACCATGCGTTTCCACTTGTGTCCTGTGAAGTTAGATCAATTCAACTTAATTAACGTTAATTAAGTGTAAAACGGAATTCCCTTTAAAAGAGGAAAAAAAACAAAAAAAAAACACAGCGTGGGAAAAGCAGAGACACCGTGGGAAAAAAGTGTCGAGCGTGGGAAAACGTCCATCTGCATGTTTCAAAACTAGACGCTTATCAAAAATCTTCATTTTACGATTATTACCACTTTAGTAATTAGTTATTACTTATTAATTATTATCATTATTAACTAGTTAACTAAATAAGTAACTAATTAATTAGTACTAATTATTATTAGTAATTAACTAGTAATAATTAAAATTTAATGAATTATACTTGATTATATTTAAATTATTTATTAGTTTATAATTAGTGACTAATTTTATTGAGTGATGTTAAATTTTGAGAATTTTAAGAAAATGTGTTATCAGTGTTATCAGTGTTATCATGAGTTCTCAGTGTTATCACAGTGCTATCAATGTTATTACTGTTATTTCCTTGTTATCCCTGTTATCAATACTATCAGTGTTATCATGAGTTATCACCATGTTATCAATGTTATCACTGTTATTTCCAAGGTTATCATGAGTTATCAGTATGATCAGTGTTATCACCACGTTATCTCCTTGTTATCATAAGTTATCCTCATGATATCCGTGTTATCACCGGGTTATTTCCTTGTTATCCTGAGTTATGAGTGTCATCACTGTTATCAATATTATCACTGTTATCAGTGTTATCACCACGTTATCTCCTTGTTATCATAAGTTATCCTCATGTTATCAGTGTTATCACCGGGTTATTTCCTTGTTATCCTGAGTTACGAGTTATTCGTGTCATCAATGTTATCAATATTATCACTGTTATCAGTGTTATCACCATGTTATCGTGATTTTCGTGTCGAGATTTTTTTGGCGGCTGTTTTGTCTGTTGTCCGACCCACCGGACCGGAAGTACGGAAAATGGTCCAACAGGTAAGAACGTCCTTTCCTTTTTTCTCACATCCGCACCAAAAAACATTATAATAAATATTATAATAATTGTATAATATTATAATAATAGTTGAATACAAAGACGTAAGCAATACAAGGGGGTGGGAAACTCCGAGGAAAAGTGTACGAAGATTATTTGACAATACGTGATAACACGGAGATAACAGGTTGATAACAGGTGATAACATGACCTAGGTGTACGAAAATTATTCGAAGTTTCGGACCCCTTGAAGCAATAATCAGGGGGTTCTGGAACTCCGAGGAAAAGTGTGCGAGGATTATTTGATAACATACGATAACATAGAGATAACAGGTTGATAACAACGATAACATGACCTTAGTGTAGGAAGATTATTCGAAGTTTCGGACCCCTTTAATTAACTAATTTAACTTAACGATTTGAATTTGATTTAAATACAAATTTTTTTATATTGTTTGTATTTATAGAGAATAAATTAATAAATAATAAATTAAATAATAAATAATTAAAAAAAATAAATTAGTTAAATTAAATAAAGAATAATAAATTAAATTAAATAAATTAATAAATAACTAAATTTCCTATTTATATTAATTTATACGGAAGAGTGTAGTCGTTTCAGTTTCAACGGAATTTCAAAGATTCTCAAGATTCTTCCGAGAATCACAAGATTCAGTATCAGTGCTTCCACTTTGCGGGGAATTCCCCTAAAAAAGGGGAAAACTGGGTCCCAGAAAGGGAAAATAAGGGAAAACAAACATAGAAGTAAAGCTTAATATTCAAGATGGAAGGGAAAAGGATACTTGAAGTCTCCATTTTCAATTTCCCCTTTTCCCCCTCTTCCCTTATTTTCCCCTTTTTACCCTCCGTACTAGAATACAAGGGTACAGTCCAGATTCTCCCTCTTCCTTTATTTTTCCCTTTTCACACCCCATTTCCCCCTTTTCCCAGGGAATTTCCCCGCAAAGTGGAGACATTGATCTACAAGGGAAGGGGGAAAAAGGGAAAATCTCGCCCTCTTTAGGGAAGAAGGGAAAACTGAAAGTGGAAGCACTGCTCAGTATTCTTTTCTATTTACCGTTTGATTGGCCAGACATCCATAGCTTCTCACTTCTTCACGAATCCACGAGAAATCACGGCATCATTCACTCACTCATTCACTCGTTTTATCACTCGATTCAGATAACTAATTGAATAGAAATTAGTACGGGAATTTGAGCGAGTGAAAATTGTGCGGACGAAGCGACTGGGCGACTACAACGCACTGGTCGGGAAAGCGCCATGGCCGCTTTGAATGACCGCCAAAAGGCATTCATTCCTTCCTCCATTCATTAGTCAATCCCTCTCTCTCCCTTCCTTTTATCACGCCCTCTCTTTTGTATCTTCCTTTTCATCAAGCCCTCTCTTTGTATCTTTCGTCAGTTACTCCTTCTCTCTCCCTTTCACTTATCACGTCCTCTCTTTTGTGTCTTCCTTTTCATCAAGTTCTCTCTTTGTATCTTTTGTTAGTCACTCCCTCTCTCCCTTCCTTTTATCACACCCTCTCTTTTGTGTCTTCCTTTCATCAAGCCCCTTCTTTGTTTCTTCTCTTTGTATCCTTCATCAGTCACTCTGTCCTTCCTTCCTTTTATCTCGCCCTCTCTTTTGTGTCTTCCTTTTCATCAAGCCCTCTCTTTGTCTCCTTCATTAGTCACTCTCTCCCTCTCCCCTTCCTTTCATCAAGTCCTCTCTTTGTCTCTTTCATTAGTCACTTTCTCCCTCTCTCCTTCCTTTCTTTTGTGTCTTCCTTTTATCACGCCCTCTCTTTGTCTCTTTCGCTAGTCACTCTCTCCCTCTCCCCTTCCTTTCATCAAGTTCTCTCTCTGTCTCTTTCGTCGGTCATTCCCTCTCTCCCTTCCTTTTATCACACCCTCTCTTTTGTGTTCCTTTCATCAAGTCCTCTCTTCGTCTTTTCTCTTTGTATCCTTCATCACTCACTCTGTCCTTCCTTCCATTTATCATGCCCTCTCTTTTGTGTCTTCCTATCATCAAGTCCTCTCTTTGTCTCTTTCGTCAGTTACTCCTTCTCTCTCCCTTTCATTTATCACGTCGTCTCTTTTGTGGCTTTCTTTCATCAAGTCTCCCTCTTTGTTTCCTTCATTATTCACTCTCTCCTTCCTACCTTTCATCACGCCCTCTATTTCGTGTCTTCCTATCATCAAGCCCTCTCTTTGTATCTTTCGTCAGTTACTCCTTCTCTCTCCCTTTCATTTATCACGTCCTCTCTTTTGTGTCTCTCTTTCATCAAGTCTCCCTCTTTGTTTCCCTCATTATTCACTCTCTCCTTCCTACCTTTCATCACGCCCTCTATTTCGTGTCTTCTATTTATCAAGTCCTCTCTTTGTCTCTTTCGTTAGCCATTCCCTCTCTCTTCCTTCCTTTTATCACACCCTCTCTTTTGTGTCTTCCTTTCATCAAGCCCTCTCTTTATCTCCTTCATTAGTCACTCTCTTCTTCCTTCCCTTTATCACGCCCTCTATTTCATGTCTTCTATTCATCACGCCCTCTCTTTTGTGTCTTCCTTTCATCAATCTTCCTGTGACAAGTCTTCTTAGTTATCCCTGTCTCTTATTATTATTCGGCAATCTATTCTTGCCCTACTTTTATCCATCTTTGTCTTCGTTTCCTTTTATCAAACCTTCTCTTTTGTGTCTTCCTTTCATCAATCTTTCTTTGGCTTGTCATTCTTAATGCTGGTCATTTTTCTTCCTCTTTGTTCTGTTCCTTTATTCACCTTTCTCTTTTACGAACTTTTATCAAGATTTCTCTTGTCTTCCCTTCATCAATCTACTCTTTCACAACTCGTTATTCACCTCCTTCTTGTTCTCTCTTTCATCAAGCTTTTCCCTTCACACTTTCTTTTAACCATTTCTCTCTCTACCTTTCTTTTATCACTCTTTCTCTCTTCTTCCCCTCTTTCGCTACTTTGGTCTCTTCTTCAAACATTCACCGCTCTTTCAAGGTAAAGGGGAAAGAAAAAGGGGAAGAAAAGGGGAAACAGGTGGACAATGCGTTCAAGCGCCAAAACAACTCATCGCCTTTTCCACGAAAATCTGATTTTCCCACCCATTTCCCAAGCGCCAAAAGAAAATCCCCGGAAAAAATCTCCACCGTCAACAAACAACATGGTCGTCCTCTTTATTAAGAACAACGCCATCTAGCGACAGTTTTTTGAACTATGTACAAGCTTTAACATTTTACAAAAATCTCTTATAAAGTTTAATTTTTACAAATATCTCTTAAACAACTACAAGGCACAGATTCAATAGACTTAAATTGAAATAAATTTATTTAACAATAACGGCGAAATAAAATGGCGCCTGTCTTCAGCGCCATCTAGCGGACCATTTAGAAACAAAGTCCATTAAATTTGATTTTTATAAATATCTCCTGAACAACTTTAAGGCCACAGATATAACAGACTTAAATTAAAATAAATTTATTTAACAATTACGACAAAAGAAAATAGCGTCTGTTGTCAGCGCCATCTAGCGGTCAACTCAGGAACTAAATTAGTTAAATTTGATTTTACAAATATCTCCTTAACAACCATAAGGCCACATATACAACAGACTTAAATTAAAATAAATTTACTTAACAATTATGACACAAGGAAAATAGCTCCCGTGCTCAACGCCATCTAGCGGTCAATTCAAGAACTACACTCTACGCTGGATGAATCACCAGCTGAACAGGTTGCCAAACTTTCACATTTGACATTTCACAATACAAACAACTCGCAACTACGCACGATAGTTTCTTAACTTTTTCCTTATTATTTTTTTTTAATTACCAAATCTAATTATACGTAGTATACAACAAGTAAAAATTCAAACAAAAAATGGCGGGAATTTCTCACGAGTTTCTCTGGTTTCCACAAACTCCAACAGAAAATAATTAATGATAGTTAATTATTATTTTTTTATAATTACAGCCAAAAACAAAAAACGTAACTTTCTCTTCAGGGCGAAATTTTCTCGTTCAGGAACCTTAAAACCGGTGTTTCCATTTTAGCAGGGAAGTTCCCTGAAAAAGGGGGGGAAACGTGGTCTGAAAAGGGAAAAAGAAAAGAAGTAAAGAGGAAATCTAGACTTTTTACATTCTCTCACGGAGGGGAGGAAAAAGGGGAAAGATAAGGGAAGAGGGGAAAGATGGAAAATTGAAAAGAGGAAATCTAGACCTTGTACATTCTAGCACGGAGGGGAGGAAAAGGGGAAAGATAAGGGAAGAGGGGAAAGATGGAAAACTGAAAAGAGGAAATCTAGACCCTGTACATTCCTGCACGGAGGGGGAAAAATGGGGAAAGATAAGGGAAGAGGGGAAAGATGGAAAATTGAAAAGAGGAAATCCAGACTTTGTACATTCTTGCACGGAGGGGAGGAAAAAGGGGAAAGATAAGGGAAGAGGGGAAAGATGGAAAATTGAAAAGTCAGGGGACACTGCTTAAAAACCCTGAATTACTTTATTAGAATTAATTAAACCAATTAATTGGTGATTTTTTTTTCTTTGGCAACGCCGGAAACGGAAGTGCTGGCTTTTGTCCGTTCCGTGTCCGCTGAGGACGGACGGAAATGTTTCTGCGTCAGTCTCTTGAGCGGATACAACGAATTACCCAATTCCCTTACCCGAACTCTGCGGTTTGCTCAATATCAGTCAGTGTTTCCACTTTTAGCAGGGAAATTCCCTGAAAAAAGGAGGGAAATGGGGTCCGAAAATGGGGGAAGAAGAGTAGAAGAGGGTAAAGGGGAAATCTAGACATTGTATATTCTAGTACGGAGGGGGAAAAAAGGGGAAAGATAAGGGAGAGGGGGAAAAGGGAAAATTGAAAAGTGGAAACACTGATATCAGTCCTCCCACTTTTTCCCCCCTCCGCTTGAAATCCTCATTTCCCTTTTTTCCCCTCCGTGCTACAGAATGAAGCTACATTGGTAAATTCCCTTTATACTCCATTTCCCCCTTTTCCGTCTTTCCCATTTTCCTTATTTGAGGGAATTTCCCTGCAAAGAGGAAGCACTGCTCAATATAGCCATTGGTAATCGTCATCCATTATTTATACATTTATATGACTAAATATTAGTCTTATTCATGGGTATTTCATAAGAACGGAGGTACTAGAACTGTTCCACAAAGCAACAGTTAGGGTAGAATTCAGGGTATTTACTTTGCAGGGAAATTCCCTGAAAAAGGGAAACTAGAAGTAGAACTAGGTTTCAGTTTTCCGCTTTCCCCAAAAAGGGCGCGAATTTCCCTTTCTTCCCTTCGCTTATTTCCCCTCCGCACAAGGACATCAAGGTTTCTTTCCCTTATTTCCCCTTTCGAGGCCCACTTTTCAGTTTTTTGGGGGGAAATTCCCTGAAAAAGGGAAACTAGAAGTAGAACTAGGTTTCAGTTTTCCGCTTTTCCCCAAAAAGGGCGCGAATTTCCCTTTCTTCCCTTCGCTTATTTCCCCTCCGCACAAGGACATCAAGGTTTCTTTCCCTTATTTTCCCTTTTCGAGGCCCAGTTTTCCGTTTTTTAGGGGGGAAATTCCCTGAAAAAGGAAAACTAGAAGTAGAACTAGGTTTCAGTTTTCCGCTTTACCCAAAAGGGCGCGAATTTCCCTTTCTTCCCTTCGCTTATTTCCCCTCCGCACCAGGACATCAAGGTTTCTTTCCCTTATTTTCCCTTTTCGAGGCCCAGTTTTCCGTTTTTAGGGGGAAATTCCCTGAAAAAAGGAAACTAGAAGTAGAACTAGGTTTCAGTTTTCCGCTTTACCCCAAAAGGGCGCGAATTTCCCTTTCTTCCCTTCGCTTATTTCCCCTCCGCACCAGGACATCAAGGTTTCTTTCCTTATTTTCCCTTTTTGAGGCCCAGTTTTCCGTTTTCAGGGGGGAAACTCCCTGAAAAAGGGAAACTAGAAGTAGAACTAGGTTTCAGAATTCCGCTCCGCCAAAACAGGGCGCGGATTTCCCTGTCTTCCCTTCGCTTATTTTCCCCGCCGCATCAGGATACCAAGAGTTCTGTCCCTTATTTTCCCTTTTTCGAGGCCCAGTTTCCCGTTTTAAGGGGGGAATTTCCCTGCCAAGTGGAAGAACTGTTGTTAACAGACTTTTGAAAGAGGGGGCGAGTCATTTAGCCGCGCCCGGCATTTGCCCCACATGCGTCCCAGTATCAAATTTCCCTTTTATTTTCCTCTAAAAGGGAAAAAAAACAATCAATAGTTCGCCCTCTTACTTTTTGTCGCAGATCGATAGTTCAATCTCAAAAACTATTATTCTAAATGTTCATCTTAATTGAACTACTCGTAACGCTGTTACGAACGTTTAGTCGAGACGAGTGGTAGCGTTTAAGTGTTCGAACCTTGTTTCGTCGAGTTCAAAAGACTCGTTCGGTAGCGCTCGTGGTCGGAAGCCCTACCCCGTGCACTTAAGGCTTAATAGGCTTATACGTAATTTGATTTATTCACGTTTTGTGAGTTATCGACCGAACGAAATTGGGCGGGAAGTATCGAAAGCCCGAAACGTAGCAGGGAGTAAATCAAAATTAATGGAAAATAATAGAAAATCCAGTTGCGGACACTCAGGAACTGATGAAATACTGTCTACTGAAGAAAACGCAGAAGCTGAACGAACATACCTAGTTAAAAAACGGGAAGACGAGTCCGAAGAAAACGTTTCTCAAGGTAAAATCGCTATTCCGAACAGAAGCTTTTGACTCGAGTCCAGGCTCACAATAAAAAAAAAGTTAATCCGTTTGTGTAGCCTTGAAAAGTCCAGTGATACGTGAGTGACAAGTGAATTCCACTCCTTTAAGATATTTGTCGCTGAAGAATTTCAAACACTTCACTTGAACTCAACACTTCGACTTTTCCTCTAACCAGCACAGACATTAATCTTTTCGTTATTGCGATTAATTGTTCAAATGATAAAACCAACACGAAACAACAAAATAATTCTCCCGCCGCACTTCGAGTCAACGAAACACGTCTACCAACGATCCGCAGCTTGGGAATTCTGACAAAAAACGAACAACCGCCTCTCTTATCGTTCAAGGCCATTTTTGACAGTACGTAGTTCGCGAAACTACCGCTAGATGGCGTCGTACACATTCACCAATATCACAACAAAATATCAGTAATTAAACTAACATACATATTTATTCGTATACTGCATATAAGATTATATTTAAAATAGTCTTATTTGTATTTAAATGAAAAACAAAAGTGAAATTCATCAAATAGTTCACTATCCTACCGCTAGGTGGCGTGGTTCGAACAGAGAAACTTCAAACAGACAATGGGCGGTCATTGGTTTCCCATAATAGCTTTCACCGACCAAAGCTGAAAACCGTAATTGATTGATAAGCAAATATGCAAAGCATGTCTCATTTCTCTTTCTCTGGGGAAAACTTTATGGTTTTCTTGAAAACGTCATTCATAAATAAGGTAGGAAAATTTCCCACGTTCAAGTTTTCACTTTGTTTCCCCGTTTTTCTTTTTCTTTTTTTTTCCAAACTGCAGACGACAAAATGGCGGGCTTTGTTGGGCCGTTAAAACAAAATTCGTATAGCGGCTTGTCTCTTGCCTTACGAAACTATGAAAAATTGGTAATTTACTGAGGTATGGCATGGGAAAAGTCATATTTTGACACTGATGATGTCAGCTTACAACGTGTGAACGAACTTGCAGTGCACTGCTTAGCCTAAAGCCAAAAGGTCGGCAGAGAAAAAGAAAAATTTTCCAAAAGCAACGGTACATAATGCCACCACAATTGAAGTCTGGTACTAGATCTAATTGTCGAACTGTACGTGAACTTTGTTTGCAGTTTTCCCCTCGAGAGGGCCTGGGTTTCCCTTTTTTCCCCTTTCCCTTATAAATGACTAGCATCATTTTCCACCACAATTGAAGTCAGGTACTAGATCTAATTGTCGAACTGTACGTGAACTTTGTTTGCAGTTTTCCCCTCGAGAGGGCCTGGGTTTCCCTTTTTTCCCCTTTCCCTTATAGATGTCTAGCATCATTTTCCACCACAATTGAAGTCAGGTACTAGATCTAATTGTCGAACTGTACGTGAACTTTGTTTGCAGTTTTCCCCTCAAGAGGGCCTGGTTTTCCCTTTCTTTCCCTTTCCCTTGACTAGTATCATTGTCCTCTTCAACTAGGATGTTGAGTTATACGACCGGTTTTTCCCCTTTTTAAGGGAATTTCCCTGCAAAATGGAAGCACTGTTGTCCACTTGTATGGGAACTTTTAAGTTTTCCCTTCACGGTCTTCCCTTTTTTCCCTTCTCTTGAAGATGTCTAGTATCATTTTCCACCACAATTGAAGTCTGGTACTAGATGTAATTGTCGAACTGTACGTGAACTCTGTTTGCAGTTTTCCCCTCAAGAGGGCCCGGTTTCCCCTTTCTTCCCTTTCCCTTGACTAGTATCATTTCCCCTTCAACTAGAATGTTGAGGTAAACGTTTCTTTTTTCCCCTTTTAAGGGAATTTCCCTGCGAAATGACAGCACTCTTGTCGACTTGTATGGGAACTTTAAGTTTTCCCTTCACGGTCTCCCCTTTTTTTCCCTTTCCCTTATAGATGTCTAGTATCATTGTCCCTTTCAACTAGGATGTTGAAATATACGACCGTTTTTCCCCCTTTTAAGAGCATTTCCCTGCGAAATGGAAGCACTGTTGTCCACTTGTATGGGAACTTTTAAGTTTTCCCTTCACGGTCTTCCCTTTTTTCCCTTCTCTTGAAGATGTCTAGTATCATTTTCCACCACAATTGAAGTCTGGTACTAGATGTAATTGTCGAACTGTACGTGAACTCTGTTTGCAGTTTTCCCCTCAAGAGGGCCCGGGTTTCCCTTTTTTCCCCTTTCCCTTATAGATGTCTAGTATCGTTGACCCCTTCAACTAGGATGTCGAGATATACGACCGTTTTTTCCCCTTTTAAGGGAATTTCCCTGCAAAATGACAGCACTCTTGTCAACTTGTATAGGAACTTTAAGTTTGCCGTTCACGGTCTTCCCTTTTTTCCCTTCTCTTATAGATGTTTAGTTTCAGTTCCTCCTTCATCTAGGATATGAAGATAAACGTCTATGTTTTTTCCCTTCTTAGTTTTCCCTTGTAAGGGAATTTCCCTGGAGAGTGTAAGCACCGTATGTCGACTTGTACACGAACTCAAGGGTTCAGGCAAAGCTGCGAGCTGTGCGTCGAGTCAAGGCAGCGGGACAAGTCTCATTCATCTAACGCTTTCCGCTCTGACTTCGAATAAGCTGCGAGTCGAGACGAGGCAGCGGGACGAGTCTCGTTTGTCCAACGCTTTCCGCTCTGACTTCAAATAAGCTGCGAGTCGAGATGAAGTAGCGCGACAAGTCTCGTTCATCCAACGCTCTTCGCTCTGACTCCGAATAAGCTGCGAGTCGAGACAAGGCAGCGGGATAAGTCTCATTCGTCCAACGCTTTACGCTCTGACTCCGAATAAGCCGCGAGTCGAGAAGAGGCAGCGGGACAAGTCTCGTTCGTCCAACGCTTTCCGCTCTGACTTCGAACAAGCTGCGAGTCGAGACGAGGCGGCGGGACGAGTCTCGTTCGTCCAGCACTTTTTGCTTAAACTATTCAAGTATCAAGGCTAGACAGTGAAACCAAAAAAAATAAAAGTTGAAGTGTGGATCCACTTGAGTATGATAGATGAGATCATGTACGTGGTAAAAGCAACGGATGTGGCTCTATGCAGATGATCTCAATTCGTCTTCGTTGAATATGTATCCGCTCCACTTGTCGCAAACACCCACTCCCACCCACCCATCTAACCCAACCAAGTTTCAACTAGCTGATTAACAGTCAGTGTTTCCACTTTTACAGGGAAATTCCCTGAAATAAAAGGGAAAAATGGGGTCTGAAGAGTGAACAAGAAGAGAAGAGGAAAAGGGGAAATCTAGACAATGTATGTTTTAGCACGGAGGGGGGAAAAAAGGGAAAGATAAGGGACGAAGGGAAAATTGAGAAGTGGAAACTCTGTTGACAGTGTTTCCACTTTGCGGGGAAATTCCCTGAAAAAAAGGGGAAATGGGGTGTGAAAAGGGAAAAATAAGGAAAGAGGGAGAATCTGGACTGTACCTTTGTACTCTATTACGGAAGGTAAAAAGGGGAAAATAAGGGAAGACGGAGAATCTGGACTGTACCCTTGTATTCTATTACGGAGGGGAAAAAGGGGGAAAATAAAGGAAAAGGGAGAATCTAGACTGTACCCTTGTATTCTGTTACGGAGGGGAAAAAAAGGGAAAAGGGAGAATCTGGACTGTACCCTTGTATTCTATTACGGAGGGTAAAAAGGGGAAAATAAGGGGAAGAGCGGGGAAAAGGGGAATTTGAAAGTGGAAACTGCTGATTAAATTAGACATGATATAATAGACGATAAAATTTAGTGAGATATTTAATTATCTATGATGTTTATAGTGGAATTACAATATAATTACGTTTCTATTAACTATTTATTATATATTATGTTTTTATATATTTTATTTATAGGAATATTATATAAATGAATGAAATTTCGTACCTAGCTCCAGGGAGGTACATGGACCCATCGATGAACACTGATCCACTGAGAAGAATATACCAACACGTACTCAACTCTCCGCGGCTATTTATAACAAAGAAAAAACAAAAATTCAATTATTATTAAGCGAATATAGTATTTACTCAATTACATTCCATTCATGGTATTTATTTGTAAAATAACGGATAAGCGCGTCTAGTATTTCAAGTTGAGAGCAACACCATCTAGCGGTAGATTTGTGAACTAATTTCATTAAGTATAGTGGTAATACTTGCCATTAGAACTGATAACAAATGAATGCGTGATACTAATGGACAACAGAAATTAAGAGTAAATAGAAGTTTTACCAGTAAAGGATGTCGTTGGCATCGTGTCTTTCGTATCGGACGATCCTCGCGAGGGCCCGCAGAGAAGCGTCCCGCAGAGTGGCCAGCGATTCCAGCTGTCTCAGGATCAACCAAATCCGGTGTATATCCTTCATTAATAAAAAACAGGTAAAGATGAGGTAAAATAATATTTTCAAATCATTGAAAAAAAATATTACGAATTAATTGCAAAGCTATTAAAGAACAATCACGCCATCTAGCGGTAAAATTCAGAACTAAGTTCACTTTTCAGGTCTATTAACGCTCCTCTATAGCGGACACCTTTATAAAATCCCTTATGAAGAATTTTAATTTTCTTTTGGCACCAAAATGTTTCCCGATTTTTTTTCTGATTTTTAGATACATTTTCAAGCGAATTTTCTCTTTAAACATATTTGAATCAGCCGTCCGTAGTAAAGAGGAGGAGCTGGGGAGCTGGGGCGATACGAGTCTTCAATGTAGGAATAGACCTTATTCCAACAAGGCCCTTGTAGACCAACCCCTCTACTACGGACACTCGTGTAAAATAACCTTGTCAGTGAATCGACTTGAAAATACGTCTAAAAATCGTCAAAAAATCTGGGAAACACTTTGATACCCAAAAAAGTTCAAAATTTTCATAAATTGATTAAATACAAGTGTCCGCTATAGTGAGGTGCCCTATAGACCTTATTCCAAATAGACCTCTGTAGACCATCCCCTCTACTACGGACGCTCGTGTAAAATAACCTTGTCAATGAATCGACTTGATAATACGTCTAAAAATCGCCAAAAAATCTGGGAAACACTTTGATACCCGAAAAAGTTCAAAATTTTCATAAACTGATTTAATAGAAGTGTCCGCTATAGTGAGGTGCGCCTTTGGAATAGGCCCTATAAACCACACACATCGATCAAAGGGAAAGTGTCTATCTAGACAAACAGGGACGGAACACTAGAGGATCCGGGACGACCTGAATCAGTGAACACATTAGGCGTGGGAATAGACCTTATTCCAAATAGACCTCTGTAGACCACTCCCTCTACTACGGACACTCTTGTAAATGAACTTTTTCAATGAATCGACTTGAAAATACTTCTAAAAATCGCCAAAAAATCTGAGAAACACTTTGACACCCAAAAAAGTTCAAAATGTTCAGAAATTGATTTAATATGAGTGTCCGCTATAGTGAGGTGCCCTATAGACCTTATTCCAAATAGACCTCTGTAGACCACTCCCTCTACTACGGACACTCTTGTAAATGAACTTTTTCAATGAATCGACTTGAAAATACTTCTAAAAATCGCCAAAAAATCTGAGAAACACTTTGACACCCAAAAAAGTTCAAAATGTTCAGAAATTGATTTAATATGAGTGTCCGCTATAGTGAGGTGCCCTATAGACCTTATTCCAAATAGACCTCTGTAGACCACTCCCTCTACTACGGACACTCTTGTAAATGAACTTTTTCAATGAATCGACTTGAAAATACTTCTAAAAATCGCCAAAAAATCTGAGAAACACTTTGACACCCAAAAAAGTTCAAAATGTTCAGAAATTGATTTAATATGAGTGTCCGCTATAGTGAGGTGCCCTATAGACCTTATTCCAAATAGACCTCTGTAGACCACTCCCTCTACTACGGACACTCTTGTAAACTAACTTTTTCACTTAATCGACTTGAAAACACGTCTAAAAATCGCCAAAAAATCTGAGAAACACTTTGACACCCAAAAAAGTTCAAAATTTTCATAAATTGATTTAATACAAGTGTCCGCTATAGTGAGGTGCACGTTTGGAATCCTCTGTAGACTATCCCCTCTACTACGGACACTCGTGTAAACTAACTTTTTCACTTAATCGACTTGAAAATACTTCTAAAAATCGCCAAAAAATCTGGGAAACACTTTGATACCCAAAAAAGTTCAAAATTTTCATAAATATATTAAATACAAGTGTCCGCTATAGTGAGGTGCCCTATAGACCTTATTCCAAATAGACCTCTGTAGACCACTCCCTCTACTACGGACACTCGTGTAAACTAGCTTTTTCACTTAATCGACTTGAAAATACGTCTATAAATCGCCAAAAAATCTGGGAAACACTTTGATACCCAAAAAAGTTCAAAATTTTCATAAATTGATTTAATACAAGTGTCCGCTATAGTGAGGTGCCCTATAGACCTTATTCCAAATAGACCTCTGTAGACCACTCCCTCTACTACGGACACTCGTGTAAACTAACTTTTTCAGTGAATCGACTTGAAAATATGTCTAAAAATCGCCAAAAAATCTGGGAAACACTTTGATACCCAAAAAAGTTCAAAATATTCATAAATTGATTAAATACAAGTGTCCGCTATAGTGAGGTGCACGTTTGGAATAGTTCGGCCCTATAAGTTGACGATGAAGGATTACGTGTTCGGTCCGACGGCCGGGGTCCCTCTGCAGCGCGTGAACAAACTCGCGGTCAATGAAGGCCGTGTCCCGTACGTACATGGAATTGTAATGCGGTCCCATTGTTCCGGTAATAAATTCTGCGTTCTTCATATCCGCTTGATTATGCACTGATCCATCACCTGTTTAAAATATATAAAAAAATAAAAAAATTCGCCAAAAAATTAAATACAAAAATTCAATTTTTTAAACAACGCCATCTAGCGGTGCGCTTGTGAACTAATTTCGAGCGCTAGCGGGACAACGGAAATTTAGAGTAAATAGAAGTTTTACCCAGTTTTCAATATGAATGGACTGTAAATTGTATTTTCTCCATTGTAGTTGAATTAAGACTAATTAAGTGATTTTTTGAAATTTTACGAGTGAAAACTTGCATTGTTTCCACTTTGACATGAGAACGCTTATAATGGCGGTTTTTAAACTTGCCGGGTCACGCACAAGAGAATCGTGCTTTTTCCTTTTAGGAATTTTTCTCAGATTATTTTTATTAACTATTTTAAAAACTATTACGAGAGAAAATCAAACATAAGAGCTTCAGAGTGGAACGGCCAAAGGTTAGACAGGTATTTGGGTTAAGAGCCTAGAAAGCTTCGGGGGCTTATAAAAAGCTGAAATCTTCTTATTTCTTTTAATATTATTTCTAGTTTGTTATTATCTATTGTTACTATTGTTTCTTGAGTGATACGCACGATTGGTAAACCAAGTGAAGATTCAGTCTTTTTTTTGGGTAGAAGGAAGAAAGCTCGGATTTGGAATTTCCACCGTTTTGTTGGTTTTTGTGGAAATCAAGTTTTGTTTAATGGAGGATAAATGTGAATCTGTCTTGTATTGAGTGTAATTAAATTTAATTGGATTAAGATGATAGTTAAGTTAAGGTGGTGAATACAACTGTGGGTCCCTGTACTATTTAACCACGGCTGAGACTTGTACAATCCACCATTTTAATTGTGTGAAAGAAAATTTAATTATATTTAATGCAAGCTATAGCTGAATGTCTCTGTTATTGGTTCTAATCTAACTTAATTGAATTAATGAAATGGTTAAATAGTGGTAGTGAATACAATTGTAGGTCCTTTACTGTTTAACCAACACTGACAGTTGTGTAAGCCACCATTTTATTTCTATTCAAAAAAAAATTATTAAACTTAATGTAAGCTACATTTAAATGTATATTCTATGGAATGTAATTAAATTTTACTTGATTAATACAATACTTGAATAGTGGTAATAAGTACAACTACAGGCCTCTACTATTTCCCTAAGCTGAAACTTGTACAATCCACCATTTTAAATGTATAAAAGAATATTCAATTAAATTCAATTCAATCTACAGCTGAACGTCTCTTCTATTGTTTCTAATCAAATTTAAATGAATTAATGTAATGGTTAAATAGTGGTAGTTAATACAACTGTAGGTCCTTTACTATTTCCCTAACGCTGAAACTTGTACAATCCACCGTTTTATCTCTATTAAAGATAACTCAATTAAATTAAATGCAATCTATAGTAGAATGTCTCTTCTACTAATTCTAATCAAACTCAAGTAAATTAATGAAATGATTAAATAGTGGTAGTGAATACAACTGTAGGTCCTTTACTATTTCCCCAACGCTCAAACTTATACAATCCACCATTTTACCTATAGTAAAGATAACTCAATATAACTAAACGCAATCTATAGCTGAATGTCTCTTCTATTGATTATAATCAAATTTAATTGAATTAATCCAATAGTTAAATAGTGGTAGCAAATACAACTGTAAGCTCTTTACTATTTCCCCAACGCTGAAACTTGTATAATCCGCCATTTTACTTCTATTAAAGATAACTCAATTAAGTTAAATGCAATCTATAGCTGAATTTCTCTTCTATTTTTTATAATCAACTTTAATTAAATTAATGCAATCGTTAAATAACGGTAGTGAATACAACTGCAGGTCCCTTTACTATTTCTCCAACGCTCAAACTTGTACAATCCACCATTTTACCTCTAGTAAAGACAACTCAATTAAACTAAACGAAATCTATAGCTGAATGTCTCTTCTATTGATTCTAATCAAATTTATTTGAATTAATCGAATAGTTAAATAGTGGTAGTAAATACAACTGTAGGTCCTTTACTATTTCCCCAACGCTGACAATTGTACAATCCACCATTTTGACTGTATAAAAGAAAATTCAATTAAATTAAATGCAATCTATATTTTAATGTTTCTTCTATTGATTCTAATCAAATTTACTTGAATTAATCCAATAGTTAAATAGTGGTAGTGAATACAACTGTAGGTCCCTTTACTATTTCTCCAACGCTCAAACTTATACAATCCACCATTTTATCTCTAGTAAAGATAACTCAATTAAACTAAATGTAATCTATAGATGAATGTCTCTTTTATTGATTCTAATCAAATTCAATTGAATTAATGCAATGATTAAATAGTGGTAGGAATACAACTGTAGGTTTTTACTATTTCCCCTAAGCTGAAACTTGTACAATCCACCGTTTTACCTCTATTAAAAATAAATCAATTAAACTAAATTTAACCTATAGCTGAATATCTCTTATATTGATTCTAATCAAATTTAATTGAATTAATATAACAGTTAAATAGTGGTAGTGAATACAACTGTAGGTCCTTTACTATTTCCCTAACGCTGAAACTTGTACAATCCACCGTTTTATCTCTATTAAAGATAACTCAATTAAACTAAATTTATCCTATATCTGAATGTCTCTTTTATTGATTCTAATCAAATTTACTTGAATTAATCCAATAGTTAAATAGTGGTAGTAAATACAACTGTAGGTCCTTTACTATTTCCCCAACGCTCAAACTTGTACAATCCGCCATTTTACCTCTATTAAAGATAACTCAATTAAACTAAATGCAATCTATAGCCAAATATCTCTTCTATTGACTGTAATAAAAAATTATTAAAATAATCTAATATTAAAATTACGGTGGCAAACACAACTCGACCGGTTCCACGATTCTTCATCTACCCGTACAAGATTCTTTTCAAAGAATCCAAGAATCATTCACTGCTACAAGATTCACAAAGATTCTTTACAAGAATCTTACAAAGAATCTCAGATTCATAGTTCGAGATTCTTCGTATTCCAACTTTCCTCGCTGGCAGCAAGGTTTTTACGCAATCAGACACGCAAGATTCTCATCTCATCGCCAAGATTCTCAAGATTCTTAAGATTCTTGCTGGGTGGAATCCCAAGAATCATTCCGTGGGAAGGGAGTTTTCCCATTAGGGCATATCTGATTCCACTGTGAATAATTATCCCAAATGTCCAGGTTTCACACAAGCTTCAGGCCCATTAGAAAGTTAGAATCGTAATAATAGCAATGGTAATCTGTCGATTGCGTGGACAGTCTATATAGAGTGTGTAGATTGGTCTAAGCTGTCCATAGATTGAAAGAAAATGGTATTCAGAAGTACTGTGAGTATAATGGTAATGATAGCAATAATCTGCTGTATGCGTGGACAGTCTATATAGAGTGTGTGGATTAGTCTAAGCTGTCCACAGATTGAAAGAAAATAGTGTCCAGAAGTACTGTGAGTGCAATGATGATGACAAAACTAATCTGTCGAATGTGTGGACAGTCTATGGTTTCTGCACTGAACGGTCTAGCGCTGTCCACACGTTTCGACACATTTCTTTTGTTAAGAAACAGTGAGTGTAATGATAATAATCTGTCGAATGCGTGGACAGTCTATGGCTTGTACACTGAGTGATCTGGCACTGTCCACAGATTGAAAAAATTAGTGTTGGCAAGAACTGTGAGTGTAATAATAGTAATGATAACAATCTGTCGATTGCGTGGACGCTTGGTGAAGTGTAAGTTGACGGATTAAACGTTGTCCACGGATTCGACAGATTTTCTATGGAGAGTAATGTGTACAGCAATAATGACAACAACGAACTGTACTACTAACATTACTACCCTTACCACTACTAGCACTACCACTACTAATTACTTCATTAAACTACTGCTGCTACTACTACTACTACTACTGAGTATTATCACTGCTGCTGCTGCTGCTACTACTACTACTACGACTACTAATACTAATACTTCTACTATTATTACTACTACTATTACCAGTACTACTACTACTTCTACTACTACTACTACTACTACTACTACTACTTCTGCTGCTACTACTACGACTACTACTACTAATACTTCTACTATTAGTACTACTACTATTACCAGTACTACTACTACTCTACTACTATTAATACTAGTATTACTATTACTACTACTACTACTACTACCACCACTGTTACTGCTACTACTAAAAAATTTCTATATGAAAATACTTAGATAATAATGATGCAATTTTGGATTCGCGTCACGTGACCTTGACTGTCTTGTTCCAGTTCTGTGTGGAATTCGTCGACATGCTTGAGGATAGACCTTAGCATTAAGCTCCACCCTCAGCCACCCTTTCTTTCTTTTATTAGTTCAGCTGCCTGAGAGGCGGAGTTTTTCTTGGAGAAGTCAAAGGGCAGAACGTTCCAAGAAAGGTTGGGTACAACGTCAAAAAACTCCACACGGGCTCTTATGGACGAAAAACTTTCATTAATTTTTTTCTTAATGAGAGCTCAGTTTGTTATGAAAAAGACGTCCAGTTTCATGTAGATCACGATTAGTATTATTTTCTGTCGTTAGTACCCAAGGTGGGACAAGGTAGTTTTGATTTTTAAATCATTTTTAAAAACTCAAGTGGTACGCTTCTGACTGACAGGGTGCCGTTTAGGTACAACTCCAGTTTGTTTATTCCAGTACAACTTCAGACATAGCTGTTGGCTTCCTTGATAGTGAAATGTCAATAATTAATGCTTGTTATTTGCTTTTTCTAAAAATTTAAAGAACGTTGGTTTCACATTGAATGCAGTTCGTTGTCCACTGTTCATTTTGCAGCGACGAACCAGCGAGTCTGATCTTGTGTCGTGCTTGTCAGTTTCTTCTCCTGAAGTTTGGTGTTTCATTTAATAGATTCACCAGATTTTAGGAAATTAATGAAAATAAAGTTACCATTATTATATTCGCATAGTGGCCAATTCAAAAACCAAATTTTGGGTTAACTTGAACTAGTGAACGGAGAACAAGGCTCGTGCTTCAACGAGCATGCCGGGACAGAACTTCAGTTTGTCGCTGGTTCTCGTGCTCCTGGCATATTAACATCAATGCAATACACGAATTTACTTGGGTTGCTATAAGTTTAGGACTTAACATACGTGTTATTCTGTTCATGGCATGCAAACCTGTCTCGCACCTGTTTTCAACTCGAGACTTTTCCAGATTCAACCATTCGTTCACCCTCATTTACCGCTCCATCCAAATTAAAACTGGGACTGGACAAAATATTAATTTGTTGTCAATGCCTTGAGTCGCGAGTTGTAATTGCATCTGTCACAAGCGTAATGAAAATATGCATATTAGGCGGTACAAGATTTTGAATCTTTTAGTTGTTATTGCTGTCTGCTGTCTGCTAGGCTATTCTCTGTAAGTACGGTTGCGCTAGTACGAGAAAATAAAGAATATCGTTTCCTCGCTTGACTGAGCACGTCGAGAAAGGCTTTGCCGCTTTAGGGAATAGAGGTCACTTAAGGAGGGGCTAAAGTGATTTTTAGGGCTGGACTGCTAAGCTCTATTGGACCAAGGTCACGTGATGTCCTCTCCTAACCAATGTCCTTCTCAAGGATAACTTCATTACTTCTTCATCTAAATTATGTAAATAATTTAAAGGAAACTTCCATACTTAACATACTGTAATAATAATATTAATTATTATTATTATTATTAGTAGTAGTAGTAGTAGTAGTAGTAGTAGCAGTAATAGTAGCAGTATTAGTAGTAGTAGTAGTAATAGTAGTCGTAGTAGAAGAAGTAGCAGCAGCAGTAGCAGTAGTAGTAGTAGTAGTAGTAGTAGTAGTAGTAGTAGTAGTAGTAGTCGTAGTAGAAGAAGTAGCAGCAGCAGTAGCAGTAGTAGTAGTAGTAGTAGTAGTAGTAGTAGTAGTAGTAGTAGTAGTAGTAGTAGTAGTAGTAGTAGTAGTAGTAGTAGTAGTAATAGTAATAGTAGTAGTAGTGGTAGTCGTAGTGGAAGTAGTAGTCGTGGTAGAAGTAGTGGTAGTCGTAGTAGTAGTAGTAGTAGTAGTAGTAGTAGTGGTAGTAGTAGTAGAAGTAGTGGCAGTCATAGTAGTAGTAGTAGTCGTAGTAGTAGTAGCAGCAGCAGCAGTAGTAGTAGTAGTAGTAGTAGTAGTAGCAGTAGTAGTAGCAGTAGTAGTAGCAGTAGTAGTAGCAGCAGTAGCAGTAGCAGCAGTAGTAACATGTTTATAAAATGCACTAACATATAACACGTGCTAACATACAATAACACATTAACCGTTGATAACAAGGTTAATAACAAGGGTTGATAACATGTGATAACACGTACCAAACATGATAACCCAGCTGACTGCGGTGATAACACGTAAACAGTTGATAACCAAGGGGTCTGAAACTCCGAGGGAAAGTGTAAGAAGATTATTTGATAACATATGATAACACGGAGATCACAGGTTGATAACAGTGATAACATGACCTAGATGTACGAAGATTATTGCAAGTTCAGACCCCTTGCTGATAACAACACATGATATCACTTATTAACCTATGATAACATGTCCCAAACACCCTGTTAACACATGATAACACTTACACATGTCAACATAGCCAACAGAGCTGACAATGCTGACAACCCCGACAGAAAAAGTCACATGGTTGAGTACCGAATGACTAGGTAGCTGAACACTAGCTGCCCTCTGAATCACTAGCTGAATAGTATCTGAACTCCATTTAGTCACTAAAACTGAACCCACTGAATAAGGGGTTGAGTACCGAATGACTAGGTAGCTGCACACTAGCTCCCCTCGGAATCACTAGCTGAATAATAGCTGAACTCACTTTAGTCACTAAAACCGAACCCTTTGAATAAGGGGTTGAATACTGCATGACTAGGTTCCTTCAAGACTCAAGCGTACGAACCGTGTGAAAGTGGGCCAATTTCAGACTAGATGGATCACCTAGCTGAATCCATGATAGTCATGCACTGTTCAGAGGGTCATTCAGACGTATGGCTATATTCGGGCAAGAAATGTGAAGACGATCAGGGACCCTCTGAATGGTGCATGACTATCGTGGATTCAGCTAGATGACAGTCTGAAATTGGCCCACTTTCACACGATTCGTACGCTTGAGTCTTGAAAGAACTTAGTCATGCAGTATTCAACCCCTTATTCAGAGGGTTCAGTTTTAGTGACTAAAGTGAGTTCAGCTAGTGATTCAGAGGGCAGCTACTGTTCAGCTACCTAGTCATTCGGTACTCAACCCCTTATTCAGAGGATTCAATTTTAGTGGCTAAAGGGAGTTCAGCTAGTATTCAGCTAATGATTCAGGGGGGAGCTAGTGTTCATGTACCTAATCATTCGGCACTCAACCCCTTATTCAGAGGATTCAATTTTAGTGACTAAAGTGAGTTCAGCTACTATTCAGCTAGTGATTCAGGGGGGAGCTAGTGTTCAGCTACCTAGTCATTCGGTACTCGACCCCTTATTCAGAGGGTTCAGTTTTAGTGACTAAAGGGAGTTCAGCTACGATTCAGCTAGTGATTCAGGGGGGAGCTAGTATTCAGCTACCTAGTCATTCGGTACTCAACCGTGTGAATTTTTCTATCGGGGGGTGAAATGAATATTGTTATTTTTAGTCTCGGCGTGTGGCCTCCACCATCTTGGTCGTTTGGCATCTTCTCAATTGAAAAGTCACCGCGCCGCGTGTGGTCATCAAGAAATGGCACCGCGAATAGCACCGCCAATCTCACCGTGAGTCTTAACCACAACAAAGTAGTCGTCACTTGAAGATTCTTTCAAGATTCTTACAAGCAGTAAGAATCTTGAAATTGAAAGAAATTGCAGTAGAAGTTTCGGACCCCCTTGCAAGAATCCTTACTGTAAGATTCTACCTTAAGATTCTTTCAAGATTCTTTCAAGATTCTTTAAGATTCCTACAAGCTATTATGCGAGAGAATCTTACCGTGATTCTTGACTTGGTACAAGAATCCTTACTGTAAGATTCTACTTTAAGATTCTACAACTTACACTTACTACAACTTACTACAACTTACTTACAAGCAGTAAGAATCTTGAAAGAATCTCGTTAAGAATCTTACCGGGATTCTCGACTTACTGCAAGAATCCAAGGGGTCCGAAACTCCGAGTTCAGGTGTACGAAGATTATTTGATAACATGTGACAACATGCGATAACACGTAGATAACAGGGAGATATTAGGCTGATAACAGTGATAACACGACCTAGGTGTACGAAGATTATTAGAAGTTTCGGACCCCCTTGCAAGAACCCTTACAGTAAGATTCTACCTTTAAGATTCTTACAAGATTCCTTCAAGATTCTTTAAGATTCCCACAAGCTCTTATGCGAGAGAATCTTACCGTGATTCTCGACTTGCTACAAGGATTCTTACTGTGTAAGATTCCACCTTAAGATTCTTTCAAGATTCTTTAAGATTCCTACAAGCTTGTTAAGAATCTTACCGTGATTCTCGACTTGCTACAAGGATCCTTACTGTGTAAGATTCCACCTTAAGATTCTTACGAGATTCTTTCAAGATTCTTGGAAAGGGGTCGCCAACTTTCCCCAGTTCACTTTGATAACGGATGATAACAGATGATAACAGGTTAATAACTCGCATAACTCTTCCTGATTGTACATTGGACGAAATTTTCTCCCACTACAAGGATCCTTACTGTGTAAGATTCCACCTTAATATTCTTACGAGATTCCTTCAAGATTCTTAGAAGGGGGTCGCCAACTTTCCCCAGTTCGCTTTGATAACGGGTGATAACAAGTTGATAACACTCATAACTCTTCCTAATTGCACATTGGACGAAATTTTCTCACATTACAAGGATCCTTACTGTGTAAGATTCCACCTTAATATTCTTACGAGATTCCTTCAAGGTTCTTGCAAGGGGGGTCGCCAACTTTCCCCAGTTCACTTTGATAACAGACGATAACACGTTGATAACACTCATAACTCTTCCTAATTGCACATTGGACGAAATTTTCTCACACTACAAGGATCCTTACTGTGTAAGATTCCACCTTAAGATTCCTTCAAGATTCCTACGAGATTCCTGCGAGGGGTGGCCAACTTTCACCAGTTCACTTTGATAACAAGTTGATAACACGCATAACTCTTCCTTTATTACACATTTCACGAAATTTTCTCACATTGTTTCAAGTAAAATACAAAAAAAAAAAAACGAAATAAGCCATCTGTTGTTACCAAGGTTAAAAAACAAGAGGTAGAAATCAAGTATAACAAAGTGCATTGGTCAGATAGGGCTGTCCACCTATTCGACAGATTTGTTCTCGTAATTATTGTTATTGATATTTTTGTTGTTGTTATTTATATCGTATTCGGGACCCCTGAATTATTTTATATTAACCACAGATTTAATATTGTATTATTTATTTAATTTATTTGATATAGTTATATCAGGGGGTCCAAAACTTGAAATAATCTTCGTACACTTAGACCCTGTTATCAACCTGTTATCTCCGTGTTATCATGTGTTATCAAATAATCTTCGTACACTTTTCCCCGGAGTTTCGGACCCCTTGTAAAGATCAAGCGGTCCGAGACTTGCAATAATCTTTGTACACTTAGACCCTGTTATCACTGTTATCAACCTGTTATCTCCGTGTTATCATTTGTTATCAAATAATCTTCGTACACTTTTCCCCAGAGTCTCGGACCCCTTGTAAAGATCAAGGGGTCTGAAACTTCGAATAATCTTCGTACACTTAGGTCATGTTATTGATCACTGTTATCAACCTGTTATCTCCGTGTTATCATATGTTATCAAATAATCTTCGTACACTTTTCTACGGAGTTTCGGACCCCTTGTAAAGATCAAGGGGTCTGAAACTTGCAATAATCTTCGTACACTTAGGTCATGTTATTTATCACTGTTATCAACCTGTTATCTCCGTGTTATTAAATAATTCTCGTACACTTTTCCTCGGGGTTTTCGACCCCTTGGTAAAAATATTTTCGAAAAAAAATTTAAAATTCTTTCCATTTAAAGGGACAAAACATTTTTCAGACATTTAAATTTTTAAAAAATCATGGGGTCCGAAACTCCGAGGAAAAGTGTACGAAGATTATTTGATAACATATGATAACACGGAGATAACAGGTTGATAACAGTGATAGCATGACCTAAATGTACGAAGATTATTGCAAGTTTCGGACCCCTTGTGAAGAATAACGATTACAATATAAACCATGTTGGCAAATGTTATAATGAGGAATCTGTCGATGAGATGGACAGCAAGAACTGGCCGGTGGAGTTTTCGTGCAGTGTCCACGGACTCGACAGATTGCTTTAATAACGACAGTAAGAATATTTTACTTATTACCGTCAAAAATAATTTGCCGAATAGGTGGACAGCCCAACTTCACCAACGCACTTTTCCGTACGGTGTCCACGTATTCGACAGATTCTTGTTTTCACTGTTATAATCACACCAACAATAACAATAATTATGAGAACAAATCTGTCGAATAGATGGACAGCCCTATCTCACCTACGCACTTTGTCATACGGTGTCCACGTACTCGACAGATTCCAATTTCCTCTGTTATAATCACAGCAACAATGAAAACAACAATAAACTTTATTATTTTCAGAAATCTGTCGAATAGATGGACAGCCCTATCTCACCTACGCACTTTGTCATACGGTGTCCACGTACTCGACAGATTCCAATTTCCTCTGTTATAATCACAGCAACAATGAAAACAACAATAAACTTTATTATTTTCAGAAATCTGTCAAATAGGTGGACAGCCCTACCTCATCAACGCACTTTTCCGTACGGTGTCCACGTACTCGACAGATTCCTGTTTTCACTCTTATAATCACACCAACAACGAAAACAACAATAAACTTTATTATTTTCAGAAATCTGTCAAATAGGTGGACAGCCCTACCTCACCAACGCACTTTTCCGTACGGTGTCCACGTACTCGACAGATTCCTGTTTCCACTCTTATAATCCTACCAGCAACAAAAATAATTATTATAATAAATTACTACATCAATATTCAAACTAATATTATTAAATATTATTATTATAATTATAATTATAATTATTAAAATTTTACAAAAATTTTCAAGGGGATCGGCACCAAAGGGCGAACGCTACAGTAACCATGTGGAAAGTTGCAAGCGTGTGAAACAAGAATCATTCCCACAGTAAGAATCTTGGCGAGAATCTTTCTAATAAATAATAATAATATATAATATATAATAATAATTATAATAATTTCTAATAAATAATATACATATATAATATAATAATAAATATAATTTCTAGTAAATAATAATATATATAAAATATAACAATAAATAAAATCATTTCTAATAAATAATAATAATATATATAATATTAATAACAAATACAATAATGTCTAATAAATAATAATATATATATATATAATATATAATAATACATGTAATTTCTAATAAATAATTTATATATAGTATAATAATAAATATAATGTTGTCAAATAAATAATAATGTATTTAAAATAAAATAATATATATAATAATTTCTAATAGATAATCATATATACATAATACATAATAATAAATATGATTTTTAATAATAATAATATGTATATAATATATAATAATAAATATAATTTCTAATGAATAATACATTTTCAATATGATAATAAATATAATAATTTCTAATAAATAATAATAAATATATATATAATATACAATAATAAATATAATAATTTCTAATAAATAATAATATATATATATATAATATATAATAATAAATATAATAATTTATAATAAATAAAATTTTAATTTCATTCACAACGCGCCATAACATTTAAATTTTTAAAAAACCGCCAGAGGGCAAATCGTAGGCGTGAATCTTGGAATGACGTACCAACGCAAACCAAAGGACCCCATTTCAAAACGGTTTTTTTTTCAAAAAATTATTAATTAATTATTTCGTAACGGTTTTTTTCATAACCTAACGAAAACGTAGACATAAAAGAAGAAGAAAAACATCACTTACCGTTAATGGCGTTTTTTTTTTTACTATTTTTAAGACTGAAAAGTAATCCACAGGCACAGGTAAAAACTCTGGACTCGCTTGAAATCCTCACGAAATCTCACACAAAAATGGCGTTCAAAAAATTTTCAAAATGTTGAGAATTTACAACGTCCGAGTCCGTTGAACACGGAAATGTAAGAAAACTGCCGAGTTTTGTATTGAAATTTGTGAAAAGTTGATGAAAAGTTTTTGAATGTGCGTGCGACGAGGACGCCAGGTGGTGATTCCAACGGTCGTGAGCTCACAACGGACTAAGCCATTTTCTGCATTCTAAGGGTTTCCGAACGCTGCTGGGGATTCTTTTTTCATAGCTGCACTACGCGTCAACGCAAATAAAAGCGGCATCTGCGTCTTCCCCCCGTCTATGCCTTGCATTAGTAGCACAGTAGAGCGAAGATTAAAGCGGCGTGTAGTCTCCCCCGTCTATGCCTTGCAATGGTAGCACAGTAGAGCGAAGATTAAAGCGGCGCGTAAGTCTCCCTACTACAAGAGCCGTATACTTTGTATGGTGTATACTGTGATAGAGCGAACATAAAAGCGGCGTGTAGTCTCCCTACTGGAAGAGCCGTATACTTTGTACGGTGTATACTGATGATAGAGCGAACATAACAGCGGCCGTTTTGTTTTCCTTACTTGAATGTCTCATGTCCTCTATTATACTTATACTAGGGAAAATCAGAAGTAAAAGCGGCTGTTTTATTCCCCGTATTTGAGAGGTATATCATATATGATGTACACTGGGGAAGAGCAAAACATAAAAGCGGTATTTAGTCCCAGTACTGTAAGGGCTATGTCCTCTATATAGTGTATACTGTGACAGAGCAAACATAAAAGCGGCATTTCATATATCGCCTAAGTAGGGTATACACTATACAGACGAGCAAACACAAGAGCGGCATTTTAGGTTTGCCAATTAGGTGCTTTCGTTGTGTTACTGATATACTGTGGAGCAAACCTAAAAGCGGCTTCTTCTTTTCAGTTGTGCTACACAATTGATGGATTCCGTAAGTGCGGAAGTGTATACCGCAGAGCAAACATAAAAGTGGCGTGTTTCATATTCCCCCCTACAGCATTTAGATCAAGCGGAAGGATAGCTTCAAGCCAAAATAAAAGCGGGATATTTTCTCAAGCCTCTTTACACTACTGCCTTGTAAAGCATAGATAAAAGCGGCGTTTTACAACACGCCCTCCTCTCCCAGGTGAAATTTGAATATCAAAAAGACGTTAACAAATAACACTACGACACAGACAAGCCAAAATAAAAGCGGCTTTTTTAACCAGTTACTCACCACGTGGTCCAACGACCTCAGATATTTCGTAATAAGTTTTATAATACTACAAAAATTGCAGTATAATTATTAAAAATAATATAATTACATATGTTATTGTTTAATATAATATAATTATTACATGGAAACTTATATAAATAAGAAATAAAATATTTGCATGCTTTGGGTGAAAGTATACGGAGGATTCCAAGGGGGTCCGAAACTCCGAGGAAAAGTGTACGAAGATTATTTGATAACACGTAGATAACAGGTTGATAACAGTGAAAACATGACCTAGGTGTACGAAGATTATCAAGGGGTCCGAAACTCCTAGGAAAAGTGTACAAAGATTATTTGATAACATTTGATAACATGTGATAACATGGAGATAACAGTGATAACATGACCTAGGTGTAGGAAGATTATCAAGGGGGTCCGAAACTCCGAGGAAAAGAGTAGGAAGATTATGTGATAACACATGATAACATGTAGATAACAGGTTGATAACAGTGATAACATGACCTAGGTGTACGAAGATTATTGCAAGTTTCGGACCCCTTGATTTATATACTATAATAATAATTCTAATATATTAAAGATATAAAATAAAACTAATATATTATAAATAGTACATATATTATTACTGTTTTCACAAATCTGTCGAATACGTGGACGGGGTTTAAATGATCAATACGCACTACATTCAGTGTCCACACATTCAGCAGTTTCTTATTATTTATAACATAATTGAATATTTCGTTACGTAGTAAATCTGTCGAATCCGTGGACAGCGTTTATGTGTTCAATTCGCACTTCATTGACCATTGTCCACACATTCGACAGATTAACGTATTGTTATTGTTAGTGAAATTATTTATTTCGTTAAGAACGTAGTAAATCTGTCGAATACGTGGACAGCGTCTAAATGGTCAATACGCACTTCATTCAGTGTCCACACATTCGACAGATTACTTTATTAATAGTAAGAATAATTATTATTATTATATTATTTATTTGACTAAGTACCGAATGACTAGGTAGCTGAACCCTAGCTACCCTCTGAATCAGTAGCTGAATACTAGCTGAACTCACTTTAAATCACTAAAACTAAACCCTCTGAATAAGGGGTTGAATACTGCATGACTAGGTTCTTTTAAAATTGAAGCGTACGAACCGTGTGAAAGTGGGCCAATTTCAGACTATCATCTAGCTGAATCCACGATAGTCATGCAGAATTCAGAGGGCCATTCAGACGTCTGGCTAGCACCATTATTTTTCTGTCGGGTATATACCGGGTGATAATATTGATAACTAGTGATAACAGTTGATAACATTATTGGCGGGGGTCTTTGGATCACACACCTCATCTAGCTGAATCCACGATAGTCATGCAGTATTCAGAGGGTCATTCAGACGTATGGCTAGCACCATCATTTTTCTGTCGGGTATATACCGGGTGATAATATTGATAACTAGTGATAACATTTGATAACAGGTGATAACATTATTGGCGGGGATCGCACACCTCATCTAGCTGAATCCACGATAGTCATGCAGTATTCAGAGGGTCATTCAGACGTACGGCTAGCATCATCATTTTTCTGTCGGGTATATACCGGGTGATAATACTGATAACTAGTGATAACAATTGATAACAGGTGATAACATTATTGGCGGGGGTCTTTGGATCGCACACCTGCATTGTCGTCTGACTCACCTGGTTGTCATGGCAACGACGCCCACCTTGGAAAACAAATCGTCTTGTTGCCAAGGTGTATGGGCGAAAATTCCAGCTGCCCATTGATACCTGTTATCATCATGTTATCAAGTGTTATCAAATGTATTATCGGGTTTTAGCAAGACTGTGCGATTCCTGGGGTGTTATCAAAGTGTTATCAAATGTTATCATCCTGTTGATCATCATGTTATCAATTGTTATCACCTTGTTATCACATATATTATCGCATTTTAGCAAGACTTTGCGTTTCCTGGAGTGTTAATACGTGTTATCAACATGTTATCAACTTGTTATCCAAGACTTTGTACGCTTTGTGGTGTGTTATCATCATGTTATCAGGTGCTACCAACATGTTATTATCCTGTTATCGGCTTGTTGTCAGCTTGTTATCAATTAGAACGTTTGAGCAAGACTGTTCGTTTCCTGGTGTGTTATCAAGTGTTATCAACGTGTTATCGAGTGTTATTAACATGTTATCACCTTGTTATCAAATATATTATCGCATTTTAGCAAGACTGTGCGTTTGAGACTCTGCGTTGGTGTGTTATCACGTGTTATCCAGTGTTATCATCCTGTTATTAACATGTTATCGAGTGTTATCAACATGTTATCATCCTGTTTTCTAGTGTTATCAGCTTGTTATCAAATATATTATCGGGTTTTAGCAAGACTCTGCGATTCCTGGTGTGTTCTGGCGTGTTATCAAATTGTTATCAACGTGTTATCGAGTGTTATCAACATGTTATCAGCTTGTTATCCAAGACTTTGTACGCTTCCTGGTGTGTTATCACGTGTTATCAAAGTGTTATCAAGTGTTATCAGCTTGTTATCATCCTGTTATGATACGTTATCAACATGTTATCTCAACGTATTATCAGCTTGTTCTCCAAGACTTCGTACACTTCGTGGTGTGTTATCATATGTTAACAAATTGTTATCAAGTGTTATCAGCTTGTTATCATCCTGTTATGATATGTTATCAACATGTTATCTCAACGTATTATCAGCTTGTTATCCAAGACTTTGTACACCTCCTAGTTATCTAAGTGTTATCAAGTGTTATCAAAGTGTTATCAACGTATTATCAGCTTGTTCTCCAAGACTTTGTACGCTTCCTGGTGAGTAATCAAAGTGTTATCAGAGTGTTATCAACATGTTTTCATCCTGTTATTTTATGTTATCAACATGTTATCTCAACATGTTATCAGCTTGTTATCCAAGACTTTGTACGCTTCCTGGTTATCACAGAGTTATCAGAGTGTTATCAACATGTTATCAAAGTGTTATCAAGTGTTATCAGCTTGTTATCACCTTATGAAGGCGTCCCATTCACTGGGATGATGTCATCTACGCCCTACTTGCCTATATTTGTTTACAAAGAAGCGACCGCATCTTCCGAGGTCAAAGGTTATCGAGTCGTGTAACAGTGGCTTGTTATCATCCGTGGTTATCAACATTATCACTGTTATCAGCTTGTTAATAGACCAAGTTTAAGAGTTTTACCAAGAGCTATTATCAGCAAGGGGTCCGAAACTTCCAATAATCTTCGTACACCTAAGGTCATGTTATCACGGTTATCAATCTGTTATCTCCGTGTTATCATGTGTTATCACATAATCTTCGTACACTTTTCCTCGAAACTTTCAATAGTTTTAGTACACTTGGATCGTGTTATCACGGTTATCAACCTGTTATCTCCGTGTTATCATATGTTATCAAATAATCTTCGTACACTTTTACTCGGAGTTTCGGACCCCTTGCTATTCTCCGTTCCTTAAAGATTTCAGTTGTCAGATTTCATCTAACTGAATGTGTTATCGTATGTTATCAACATGTTATCAGTGTGTTATCATCGTACTATTATGCCAAGTCCAAACTGTTATCATGTGTTATCAACATGTTATCACCTTATTGCTATATACCAAGTCTAGACTGTTATCATATGTTATCATACTGTTATCAGTGTTATTAACAAATTATCAGTGTGTTATCATCGTGTTCCTATGCCAATTCCAATCTGTTATCATGTGTTATCAACCTGTTATCATCATTTTGCTACATACCAAGTCTAGACTGTTATCGTATGTTATCAACATGTTATCGTATGTTATCATGTGTTATCAACCTTTTATCGCCTTATTGCTATATACCAAATCTAGACTGTTATCATATGTTATCACCCTGTTATCAGTGTTATCATCTTCGTGCTGTTCACCGAGTCCAGACTGTTATCACAGGTTATCAAAACCCCCGTTTCTTAGTAATCCAGTCATCACATTTTCTTGAGTAAACGTGTTATCATTATGTTATCAACTTGTTATCACATGTTATCATCATCCTGCTATACCATGTCTAGACTGTTATCATAGGTTATCAAAGGTTACCATCGGATTACGAGTTATCACATTTTATTGAGTGAATATGTTATCACCGTTATCACTCTGTTATCAGTGTTATCATCTAGTTATCAAACATTCAGACTGTTATCCATCCTTCACAACTGTTATCCCAGGTTATCAACCATTTCTTAACATCCTATTATCGTATACCATCCAGTTTTTCCACTTTGCAAGGAAATTCCCTGAAAAAGGGAAAAATAGGAGCAGAGGGAAACGGGGAAATCTAGAAGTACAACTTGCATTCTAGCACGGAGGGGAAAAAGGGGAAGATAAGGGAAGATGGGAAAAAGGGAAAAAGGGGACACTGAAAATGAAACACTGATATCATCATATACAGTCTGTTATCATACTGTTATCATCTGGTTATCAAATATTCAGTCTGTTATCTAAGCTTTACAACTGTTATCATAGGTTAGCATCCATTTCTTAACATCCAGTTATCAGGTCTATTTATAATATATGTGTTATCATCTAGTTATCAAATATTCAGTCTGTTATCTAAGCTTTACAACTGTTATCATAGGTTACCATCCACTTTCTAACACCCCTTATTGTTTATCACTGTTATCACCTTGTTATCAATTGTTATCATCCTGTTATCAACTGTTACTAGACATTAAATCATCCACTTCCACTGTATTTTTTTACAAAATATTATTAAAATAACATTTAAAGTTCACCTTTCAGATTTAAAAAAAAAATTCACTTTAAAATAACTTACAAGGGAATTTCCCCGAAAATTTCCCCGAAAATATTAATGGAATAACATCAAAACTTCGCCTTTCAGATTGTCAAAAAATCCACTTTAGAAATAACTTGGAAGGGAATTTCCCCGAAAATTTCCCCGAAAATATTAATGCAATAATATGGAAACTTCGCCTTTCATTTTTAAAAAATCCACTTTAGAAATAACTTACAAGGGAATTTCCCGAAAATTTCCCCGAACATATTAATGCAATAACATCAAAACTTCGCCTTTCAGATTGTCAAAAAATCCACTTCAGAAATAACTTACAAGGGAATTTCCCCGAAAATTTCCCCGCTCCAGGGAAATTATTTCCCCCACGCCCCACGTCGTCTGTAAGGAACAGGCTGCAGGAGGGAAGCCAGATCCGCTTGGATATCCTCCGAACTAGGATTCTCAGTCACAGGATCCGAAGATTCCCAGGGATTCGCAATTTCGGAATCCGGATCGCCGTGGACTCTGAGTACTCGTCCAGTTTTCGGATCAATGTCGGTTACTTCTTCCAGTGGAAAGCCTAGTTCCAGCAGTGTATCTTCCAGCAGTCTACGATCCTGGATAAACGTTAAAAATATGCTTTAGTTACAGTGGATATCGTAAAAACACTGTAAAAAGGCACCGCTACAGTGCGTTTTCATAGTTCTCTTGTACCGTCCTATAAAAGTATTCAAGTTTGAATAGCGCTTAGATCAACAGTTCAAGATGAACAAAAAGGCACCGCAAAAGGCACTACACAAAATATGAAAAAGCACCTACTACAGTGTCTTTTCGTAGGTTTTCAGTTCTTTTTTGCAGTGCTTTTTTTCACAGTTAGGCTGCAACGTCCAAGTTTTCAACAGCGTTTAGAACGCTAGTTCAGAATCAACAAAAAGGCACCGTAAAAGGCACCACTACAGTGTCTTTTCGTAGTTTCTCAGTTCCTTTTTACAGTGCCTTTTCACAGCTTGCCTAACGCGTCGAAGTTTTGAACAAAGTTTAGAGCGCCGGTTCAAGTTCAGCAAAACGGCACCGTAAAAGGCACCACTAGAGTGCCTTTTCAAAGTTACTCAGTTCCTTTTTATAGTGCCTTTTCACAGTTCGTCTGCATGGTCTAACCCTACTTCAAGTACAGCAAAAAGGCACCGCAAAAGGTACCATACCAAATATGAAAAGGTACCCACTACAGTGTCTTTTCATGGTCTCTTAGTCCTTTTTTACAGTGCTTTTTTCACAGTTTGGCTGGATAGCCTTAACGCGTACACTTTCTGAACAAACCTTGAGACCGCCAGTATCAAGTTCACCAAAAGGCACCGCAAAAGGCACCGTACAAAATATGAAAAGGTACCTACTACAGTGTCTTTTCATGGTCTCTTAGTCCTTTTTTACAGTGCCTTTTCACAGTTTGTCTGCACGACCTAACCCTATTTCAAGTACAGCAAAAAGGAACCGCAAAAGGTACTATACCAAATATGAAAAGGTACCCATTACAGTGTCTTTTCATAGTCTCTTAGTCCTTTTTCAGTGCCTTTTTCACAGTTTGTCTGCATAGCCTTAACGCGTACACTTTCTGAACAAACTTTGAGTCCCGAGTATCAAGTTCACCAAAGGGCACCGCAAAAGGCACCACACAAAATATGAAAAAGATACCACTACAGTGTCTTTTCATAGTCTCTTAGTCCTTTTTTACAGTGCCTTTTCACAGTTTGTCTGCACGACCTAACCCTATTTCAAGTACAGCAAAAAGGAACCGCAAAAGGCACCATACAAATATGAAAAGGTACCACTACAGTGTCTTTTCGTAGTCTCTTCGTCCTTTTTTACAGTGCTTTTTTCACAGTTTGTCTGGATATCCTTAACGCGTACACTTTCTGAACAAACTTTGAGTCCCCTAGTATCAAGTTCACCAAAAGGCACCGCAAAAGGCACCGTACCAAATATGAAAAGGTACCCACTACAGTGTCTTTTCATAGTCTCTTAGTCCTCTTTTACAGTGCTTTTTTCACAGTTTGGCTGGATAGCCTTAACCCGTACACTTTCTGAACAAACCTTGAGACCGCCAGTATCAAGTTCACCAAAAGGCACCGCAAAAGGCACTGTCATTTTTTACACGGGAAGTTGTGTACATACCTTAACGTTACGGCGGAGGGCCTCGTTTTCTGGTAGAAGTGCGTACATTTCTTGTGCAGCTTCAGGATCCTTAGAAGTGAGGGAATAAATGGGAGCACTGGCGTATAACAAAGCCATTCCATCGGGCAGAACAGCAGCTCTGGACTCGGCTGTTTGGTAAACATCGTTCGCGTGACCGTCCATTAATGGCGTCGCTTTCCTGTGAACGAAACAAAAGAGACAAAACTTCTTTTAGCGCATCGTTACACGTTCAAAAGAAATCAACTGCTACAACAAACAGGAAAACTCGTGACATCTTGTAGAAATCCTATTGTTTCCAGAACAAAAGTCTTACCAAAAAAAAACATAGAAAAGTTCTTGGAAATATACTAACACTATAACCAATGTTTCCCCCTTTTGCGGGGAAACTCCCTGAAAAAAGGGGGAAATGGGGTCTGAAAAGGGAAAAAGAAGATAAAGAGAAGTAAAGAGGTAAATCTAGACCCTGTATATTCTTGCACGGAGGGGGAAAAAGGGGGAAGATAAGGGAAAAGGGGAAAAATGGAAAATTGAAAAGTGGAAACACTGACTATAACCGTGGTGAACTATAATTGTATAACTTCAGGGATAAGTTAGCGTTTGAGTATGTTCCCAGTGTTTCCACTTGAGTTTTTGTACTTCCCCACCAGGGGACTCCAAATTTCTCCCCTTTTTCCCCTTTCAAACTTTCTCTGTAGTTTTCCCTAAATTTTAAGTGTTTCTACTTTGAATTTCCCCTTTTTTCCCCTCGGTGCTGGAATTAAGGCTGTACTTTTAGATTTTCCCTTTCCCTCTTCTCATGTTTTTCCCTTTTCAGACCCCATTTTCCCCTATCTCAGGGAAATTCCCTGCAAATTGGAAACACTAGCGTTTACCTTATCCCTCGATTGGCAACTTGTTCTAGAATAAGCCTTACCAGTGTGTTAAGATATAGTGTAAGTTCGGCTGTGGGATATTGTGTTATTAATATTATTAAATATGTTAATTACGATTTATGTTTAATATTTTTAGTATTACGTACTTAACAGAGCTTAGTAATAAAACTAAAAATGAATAATGAATTCTTGCTTTGTAATAGTGGAAACAGTTGAAGAAACCACCGCTAGATGGCAGAATTGAAAAAATGCGCGAAATTCAAATATTTTCTTTTATTATTTTTAATATCCATATTACGTTATTTATTATATTGTAACAGGTTACAACTTATATTTTTCAAAATCTCTTTATATAATTTTTAAAACGATTTTGCATTTCAACGGCTGAATTGACAAGTTTCAGGATAGTTTCATCAAATTTTACCGTGTTTGGTCTGTATTACTAGAATCTGATTATCACAATTGATGTGATTTAGTAGGTTTTAATGAAGTTTTACCTCAGTTTGTAAATAGGCAAGTATCCTTGGCTGTCCACACAAGACCAGAAGGCCCAGAAAATAACGATTCTCCATAAAGCCTCCTAAGAATAAGACAAAAACGTAATAATTGTACATAAATTTTTAGAAAATACATTAAAATAAAACAATGTTAAAAAACCAGATCCTAAGAGTCTAAATATAACTTTACAAAAACTAACAAGTTTGTAATTATAAGACAAGTCTAATTAAAAGTTAAAACCTATATACATTAATTACGAAATATTATATTTAAAATTACTTAAATTATTGTATATCAAGTACTGCTATTGAACTTACCATGATTTAGTAAGTCTCTATGAATTTCCGGTGCAAGTGTACCTAGGTGAGGTAAAGCTGCTTGCTTGGGATTACGAAGATCCAGTTGTCCAGTGCTCGGTTATATACGGGCGAGCTTCAGTTTCGGAGGTTTTTTTTTTTTCTTACGACCAATCCCGAGGCTAGAAAAATTAGAAAAAAATAAGTGGTGTCAGCCAATGAGAGTAGAGGATGATACGCGGAAGAAGGCCATCTTCCCGCTTTACGGAAGAGCCCGTTTAAAGGGCCTTGAAAACTTATGACCTTGTACGACTGAATGAAAAGTTTTCAGTGTGCTTAAAGTAGAGCAGATAGTATCGAAAAAAAAAACGTAATTTCCATTCAGTACAGGTTTCATACTTACTAAGAATGGTTAAGAATCTTGGTGGAAGATTCATAGAAGAATCATGAAAAGTTACTAAATTTAAGTTTTAAGTTGTAAGTTTTAAGTTTTAAGATTCTCATAGATTAAAAATTTGCCATTAAATAGAACGAAACGTAATAAAACTTAATTATTTTAAATGTATTTTCTATAAATATAACGTAGTTTGATAATAATAAAAACGTGTTGTAATAAATATAATATTACGAATTCTAGGTGCTAATGTTATGTTCTAATTATATTATTATTCCTTTATAATATAATATAATATAATTAAAGTAAAATAATAATGAAAATTGTTATAATAATTTTAATATTAGGAATTCTAGGTTCTAATGTTATGTTCTAATTGTATTATTATTCCTATATAATTAATATAATATAATATAATTAGAATAAAAATAATAATACAAACGTGTTATAATAATTATAATATTAGGAATTCTGGGTTCTAATGTTATGTTCTAATTATATATTATTCTTATATAATAAATATGATATTAATATAAAATAATATAATATAAAAAATAATAAAAAACATGTTATAATAATTATAATATTAGGAATTCTGGGTTCTAATGTTATGTTCTAATTATATATTATTCTTATATAATAAATATGATATTAATATAAAACAATATAATATAAAAAATAATAAAAAACATGTTATAATAATTATAATATTAAGAATAATTATACGTGGTACATTATTATTAAAATTTGACTTAAAACTAATTATATTTAATTTTCCATTATTTTACTATATCTTATTTCACTAATTTCATTCATTTAATTTCAATCAAAATTTTACCCTGTGTCTATTTTTAGCCCTGTTATCAGCGTGTTATCAGCGTGTTATCATATGTTATCAGCGTGTTACGACGCTGCTGGACTTGGCAGGTGTTTCTTCGTCCATTGGTTAATAGCAGGTGATGATCTTGACCCAAATTGCCGGTGATTTTTTCCTGGTTTTTCGGGGTATACTGCAGCAGCAACAGCAGCAGCAGCAGCAGCGGAACGGGTGATCGTCACAGCCTTGAAGAGATCCTCTTGCGTTGTTAGCTCTGCACTTAATTGACTTACAAAACACTCAAAAACCAGTTCCTCAAATCCTTCGTTTATAGACTCTATGCCAAACGATAGTAGCGCCAAGCAGCCGCAGCGGCCACAGTTGGAAACTCGCGTCGTCGTCGTCGTCTGCTGTTTTGGGACAAACTTTTCTGATGGTGTCACATGACTTAACACTGTTTTGCTGGTCCTAAAACACAGCGGACGACGAGGCGAGTTTCCAACTGTGGCCGCTGCGGCTGTTTGGCGCTACTGTCGTTTGGCATAGAGTCTATAGTACACCTTTACCTAAACAAATAAATAAACAAAAAAAGTGTTATCAATATTACTAAACTGTTATCAAGGTTACTAAACTTCTTTAAAATGTAAGTCAACCCAGCGGAAAATTAAGGATGTCGGCTACATCCTGAACGATATCCGTGACATATCCTGAATATCCTGAACCACGTCCGATCGTGGATGAGTAAAAAAAAAAACTGCGTTGAGAATTGTGAATCTTGATTATTGAGGGTGCCATTAAGTATCCTGAAAAGCGTTTTTTCAGAACGCTGTTAAGTACCCTGAACATTTATTATTCAGGCATAATTCAATATCAGGGTCCTGAACACCCTGGAAGTGGGCCAATTTCACTGCACTCACGGTCCTGATTGGTATCCTGAAACTATCCTTAATTTTCTGCTGGGAAATACCCGATAGAAAAATTCACACGGTTGAGTATCGAACGACTAGGTAGCTGAACACACTAGCTCCCCTCTGAATCACTAGCTGAATAGTAGCTGAACTCACTTTGGTTACTAAAACTGACCCCTCTGAATAAGGGGTTGAATACTGCATGACTAAGTTCTTTCAACATTCAAGCGTACGAACCGTGTGAAAGTGGGCCAATTCCAGGCTATCATCTAGCTGAATCCATGACAGTCATGCACCATTCAGAGGGTCATTCAGACGTATGGGCTAGCGCACCATTTTTCTATCGGGTAATAATAATGTCATGATATAGCAAGGGGTCCGAAACTTCCAATAATCCTCGTACGCCTAGGTCATGTTATCACAGTTATCAACCTGCTATCTCCATGTTATCTCTGTGTTATCATATGTTATCAAATAATCTTCGCACACTTCTCCACGGAGTTTCGGACCCCCTGTGATATAAACATAAATTAGAGGTGCATTATCATAAAAATCTGAATTAACCGCAGTGTTTTATCAAATGGGAATATCTTAGTTTGGAAGAGTCGTGGGAACTTGTTGGGAACCGTGGGAAAAGTGTTGCCACTTTTCAATCTTCCATTTTTCCCCTCTTCCCTTATATTTCCCCTTTTCCCCCTCCGTGCAAGAATGTACAGGGTCTAGATTTCCTCTTTACTCTCTTCTTTTCGTCTTCCCTTTTCAGACTCCATTTCCCCCCCTTTTTCAGGGAACTTCCCTGGAAAAGTGGAAACACTGCGTGGGAACTTGTTGGGAACCGTGGGAAAAGTGTTGCCACTTTTCAATTTTCCGTTTTTTCCCCTCTTCCCTTATATTTCCCCTTTTCCCCCTCCGTGCAAGAATGTACAGGGTCTAGATTTCCTCTTTACTCTCTTCTCTTCGTCTTCCCTTTTCAGACTCCATTTCCCCCCCTTTTTCAGGGAACTTCCCTGGAAAAGTGGAAACACTGCGTGGGAACTTGTTGGGGACCGTGGGAACAGTGCTGCCACTTTTCAATCTTCCATTTTTCCCCTCTTCCCTTATCTTTCCCCTTTTTCCCCCTCCAAGCAAGAATGTACAGAGTCTAGATTTCCTCTTTACTCTCTTCTCTTCGTCTTCCCTTTTCAGACTCCATTTCCCCCGCTTTTGCAGGGAACTTCCCTGCAAAAGTGGAAACACTGCGTGGGAACTTGTTGGGAACCGTGGGAAAAGTTGTGGGTCCTTGTTTCCCGTGTCAGATAAAGTCATTTCGGCTTTGACAGAATGACGCCACAATTTCCATTATCCCTTCGCCAAAACGACCGCAATAAAACCATTGAGACTCAAGGGGGTTTGCCAGTTTGGGCAGTAAAAGGGATAACACAGTGATAACAAGGTGATAACACAGATATTCAGATACTAACATGGTTATCTATTAACTACATTTCATTAATTTCCTTCAGAGCATCAAGCTAAAGGTCTATATGGCTGATTCAACCAGTGTTTCCACTTTTAATTTCCTCTTTTTTCCCCCTTCCCTTATTTTCCCCTTTCCCCCCCCCCTCCGTACTATAACACAAAGCTGCATTCCAGATTTTCCCTCTTGCCTCTTTCCTTAACTTTCCCCTTTTCCCCCTCCGTACTATAACACAAAGCTGTATACCAGATTTTCCCTCTTGCCTCTTCCCTTATTTTCCCCTTTTCCCCCTCCGTACTATAACACAAAGCTGTATACCAGATTTACCCTTTTGCCTCTTCCCTTAATTTTCCCCTTTTCCCCCTCCGTACTATAACACAAAGCTGTATTCCCAATTTTTCCTCTTGCCTCTTCCCTTAATTTTCCCTTTTCAGAGCCCATTTTCCACTTTTTCAGGGAATCTTCCTGCAAAGTGGAGACACTAGATTCAAACAATACATTGACTTCAGGTTATAATATCAAAATATCTAAGTAAAAATCACGAGAAACTACATAAATCAACAGTCTAAATAAAATGTCCATAAATATCGTAAAATATTTTGATTTTTAATAGATTTACGCATACTTTAATATTTAAGTTGTACTGTACAAAATCGTGGGCTTACAATGATAATGATAACAGTATGATAGATGATAACAAGGACACGAAAGATTAGTGTTCACTTGTTCAATATTGTCATTCTCAGATTCGTTTTCCCGCCAAACATTTTAAAAATATACTTGAAAGTAGTTTTGAAACTTGCCGCTAGATGGCGTCTGTTTTTAATCTTAATAGTTTCTAAATATAATGAATGTAAATACACTATAAATAATTATCAATTTAAAAAATTATTAAATAGAAGAGATTTGTTAGTATGTAAAAGTTATGGGTTATTGCACCTTGTCTATCGGGACACGACAAGTTGTCGAACCCCGAAAATTTCATGACTCGAAGAACCAAGCAGTAACAGTAGTAAATATTATTTAAATAAAACGTAAAGTAGCTAATTCAAAAATAATGAACCAGTTGATCTAACCACAAATTGTCAAAAAATCACCATTAATCTCAATTCAAGAATCATTCCGTCCCGTCCCGACATTCGTCGCGAGCTCGAGCTCGTTTTAAATCTAAAAAAGATTCGTATGAAGATATCCATAAGGACATTTGTTCAAGAATTCCACGTATCTACCCCTTAGACTTCGTATATAATGGGAGATCCTGGGTTAAGATCTTCTTATGTCGGAGGGGGAAAAACCTATTGTGAAGTTTCAGGTGTTCGCAGTGGCCATAACCCATTCAACTGTTTACCAGAAAACAAGGCAGTGAAAAAGAATATGTGGACTCACCCCTTTTTCCTTTCTGTTAAAAGTCCCTCACTAGGACGGCGACAATGGCGACAAAATCGCTTTGCAAGACGTACGTCGCATTCCTCGGTCAGCGTATAGAATTCCTGTAGGATCATCATAAGTCTTCCTTATGACAACACAAACTGCAGAACCCCGCAGAAGCGCTTACGATAATCGATCGATTAACCCGCGATAACAGAGGGAGCCTGGTCCTGAACCTTCGGGTATACGAACGGCTTAAACCTTGAAAACATAACAAATTTCTTAGCTTTATGAGATGCAAACACAGATGAGTGAATCTCGGCAAAGTGTAAGCCGGTTCAGAGTCACGGTTTAGTTGAAAACCAAGGTTACGGTTCAGCTCGGATCGGTTCAGTTTCGGTTCATCACAGAGAGCGTACAGTTAGGTTCGATTCAGGGGTTCAACCGATCTTGGTCTGATCCGGTTCACGGTTCACAAAAAATGTCTTAGTTTCTCAGTTTTAAGCAGAGATGAGCGAGTTTCATCAAAGATTCAATCACACTAGGTTCACGGTTCAAATGAAATCTACGGTTACGGTTCAGCTCGGATCGGTTCAGTTTCGGTTCATCACAGGGAGCGTGCAGTTAGGCTCGATTCAGGGGTTCAACCGATCTTGGTCTGATCCGGTTCATGGTTCACGGTTCACAGAAAATGTCTTAGTTTCCCAGTTTTAAGCAGAGGTAAGCGAGTTTCGTCTAAGATTCAGTCAGACTAGGTTCACGGTTCAAATGAAATCTACAGTTACGGTTCAGCTCGGATCGGTTCAGTTTCGGTTCATCACAGGGAGCGTGCAGTTAGGCTCGATTCAGGGGTTCAACCGATCTTGGGCTACTCCGGTTCACGGTTCACGGTTCAGGTTCACAAAAAATGTCTTGGTTTCCCAGTTTTAAGCAGAGATAAGCGAGTTTCGTCAAAGATTCAGTCAGACTAGGTTCACGTTTCAAATGAAATCTACAGTTACGGTTCAGCTCGGTTCGGTTCAGTTTCGGTTCATCGCGAGAGCGTACGGTTCGTTTCGATCGAAGGTTCATCTGAACCGGCTGATCCGGTTCACGGTTCAGGTTCAGGTTCAGGAACCGATGAGCCGTTTACAACGGTTCAAATCAGTCTACCTCTGGTTATAAGACAGCATACAGAAAAGTAGCATAGGATTTACGGTTGAAGTGTTCGTAGGACGAGGATCAGACAGTTGACATTTGTATCCTTTTGTTTTAGAAGGGCGTCGGACGGTCGAAGTCAGCTCAGTTCTATTTCTGTTTTTCCACCTTAATGGTAATGCGATGTTTCTGATTGATCCTATCGCTAATGTTTCCAGCTCTTACTAAGTATAGTAGTAGGACAGCTAGCCCTACGGCAAGCAACCCCAAAGTGGTTCGCAACCCTGCTTTAAAGCCTTCATAGCCTCACTACAAGCAGATAACTAGATAGTGACTTAGACCCGATAGAAATGTAAGGCGCTAGCCATACGTCTGAATGACGCTATGAATGCTGCATGACTGTCATGGATTCAGCTAGATGATAGTCTGAAATTGGCTCACTTTCACACGGTTTGTACGCTTGAATCTTGAAGGAACAAACTCATGCAGTATTTAACCCCTTATTTGGAGGATTCAATTTTAGCAACTTAAGTAAGTCCAGCTACTATTCAGCCAGTGATTCAGAGGGAAGCTAATGTTCAGCTACCTAGTCATTCAGTGCTCAACCGTGTGACTTTCCTATCGAGGAAAACTGGCGAAAATTGTTCTGGCTTAACAGGTTTGCTTCGAGTTGCAGACCTGGATTTTGATCGTATGCCCATGGAGAAGAGGCCCACGAAGTCGACGACAGGCGCATTGGTTTAGTTTGTTGCCAGTGACGAAATGTTGATAAGATCTTGAGAGACAGTGGGAGATTTGACTGCAACACAACCATCAGGCTTTTGTCCAAGGACAAGCCCCGTTAAGCCACTTCACGAAGTCGCCTACATTCAATGCACGAGACACTTACGAAACCATAATAACTTTAAACGTTCTCTTCAACTTCGCTAAACCAAGAAAACACTCCAAGACTTTTTGAACAATTGAGTCTGAAGTTTTTTTGGGTTTTGCAGAAAGTCTCTGGGGATATACCACCAATTGACTGAGTCGTGCGAGGCTTCCACTGGCGCCAGAGGTCCATTTAAGTAGAGGAGAGATGCAATCTATCGATAGGAAGCTAAAAGCCTCTGCTAGAGGAGAGAGGAAACGAGCAAAAAGCAAACGTCGAACCGTCAGCGACTTGCGGTTCACGTTCGGAGAACTAATAGGTTCACGGTTCGCCATATTTAGACACCCGAGCATCTTCCAGTTACTAGTGTCTAATCGGTACTTCTTAGCCTGGAGCTCTTGTACGAGTAGTTGCCAACCCTTTGTGTTGATAATAAATCACTGTAATCAATAAGCTATCAGTGAATCGGCCTCAAGGTTCCTGTGTGTACCAAATTACAACATGGGCTACTTTAACAATACGGTTACCCGCAGTTTTCTGCCAAAGACCCGCGGCGTTTGTGCAAAGGCTCCAAGTGATAGTTTTTCTCTCTCTCTCGATCCAAGTCCGTAGACGAGGAATAATTGAGGCCATTTGATTCTTCTGACAGTTGTCAGTTTTTTTTCCCGCTCTGTGAAGAAAGGCGTAAAACATATGAAAAAATTATTCAAATATTTCAAACCTGCCACCAGCAGAAGACGTAGTTTCTAACCTACAAGACCAAAAAAATAACGTCGATGGAAGATGTTTTTTTTTGTGCGGCATCGGAAACCTTGGCGACAGTGTAATCTGTTAAAAGCAGCGGGAGACGTAAAAGTTTCCAAGACTTCGAAGAATCTGAAACGAAGAAAAAATCATTAAAAGAACTTTATGGCTATTTGATTTCTTGCTTCAAGTACAGAAATACAAGAAAAAAACCTGTGATATACAAAAAATTAATTACAAAAAAATTAATTACAAAAATGATTTATAAACTCTTCGGTGGAAGACTTGGATTTCAGGATTGTTTGAGATATCGTATCGAAAATATCGATATAACTATTCTCCCGTATCGTACAGCCTTGCTAGATTTCAGTCGATATTTAAAGTTATACCAACGAAGTCAGTGGCCGCTGATCTGAGCTTTCGTGACTGGGAATACGGCAGGATTTTTGCAATGACTACGATCGTTACAAGTGAAATTGCAGAAAATAAATGTGTAGTTGACTTGTTGGTAAGTTGCGGACCTCTCCGATTTGATGTGGGAGGGCGAAGCTGGAACTAATGAAAAATTCATGCAGGAGGTGGCTAACAGCTTTTTGCATTTGCTGACAAGTCGATATAACCATAAGATTCCTAATTCACTCACAGCTATAAGGCCTTTAACAAAGACTCTTCTTCATAGAATCCAGAGTTCACGGATTGAGGATACGGAGGATTCTTGGATTGCTTGGAATGTCCACCTGTTTTTCATTTACGGGGGTGAAGGGTTAAAGTTCTGGTACCTAAGATCCCTTGTTGATTAGCTTTCAGCAGATCCTTGTGAGGTTTTTCGGGGGAGTTGCGGGGGATGCCAGCAGGATGCCAATTCATTAGCATGGTCCTCTGCTTCTCCATACATCAGTGGACATTACAGGTAAATAGCGGGAGGTCGTCTGCATACAAGCTACGGACGTCTCTACCTGCGAAACTTTCTTCCAGCTGCCCCCCGATATAGGAAATGAATATATTCTTATCTTTCCCCCCACATTTCCCACACTTTTGTTTATAGGGAAATCCGCGTGGCTGAGACGGAAAAAATTAACGAGGAAAGTCACAAAGGGACTGCTCACCTTTGACCTGCATCAAACTGAGATCTTCACAGGGTCACAGCCGAGTGTCAGCAACCCTGGAACGTAGCGAAAAATTCTTCTTCCCCAAAAACTCCCAGCTGTCAGTCCGTGACAAGTGCATACTGATGATCAGAGGGAACCAACCACACTTCCCGGACAGTAGTGCGACGCTCGAGGACGCTCAGTTGACGTCTATATGACGATTAACGATGATAATTAAACGATGAAATTCTAGGAAGGGCATAAGAAAAATCCAACTTCTCCAAAAGTGGTACTTTCGTGCTACCTTAATGAATACTTGTAATTAATTTTGGGCCGTTTTGGGACGATAGCCAGATGGATACGTGTCAGAGTCGATTTATCTGAGTTCTTGGCAGGTACTCAAGTTTTCGGTAGCCAGTTGTTTCGGGAGGGGTCACGGGGCAGAGTAAGAAACATGACCGGTTGGGTCGATTTCTTCCAAGATTTCAAGTAATTTGGAGTCTATGAGTATCTTTTGTTCCGCTTGCTTTGCCGAAGAGCAGACCCGAGATCCCTCTGGCCCGATACACAAAGAATGATGGGCCCACGTGCTGCTTCGGCGTTTCTTCGCACCAAACGACGCAGAAACATTGAAGATTTTCGCCATCTGCGCCTTCCAATCGGCAGGGCCTACCGTCTTCCTAGTCGCTTTTGCTACCGTCAGGCAGCTGTTGCAGTTTGCCCCTACACAAACGACGTATTCTGGCCATTCTTCTACGGTCACTGAGTTGTCGTAATGTCCACTTGTAACCTGGAAACATTCAACAGTATAAATAATAATCTATTTCGCACTGAAATGAAATTAGTTCAAGGATTCGAGTTTGGTGGAATGTTTTTCTGTTGATTTTAGTTGGGTTGTTGCTTGTTGGTCACTGCACTGACCTCTACGGATAAAAATCCTCCGTGACGAGAGCTTTGGAAAAGTATCGGTCCTTAGTTGGATTAAACCAGGCGTGGTTAAGTCTGCCAGCCTTAAAGGAGGTCACGTTTGACTTCCATTAGTGCCCTGCAATTACAAAACGCATACAATAGTACATTTACGAAAGCTAAATTTACTACGCAAATCGACTTTGCTAATTGCCCTTAACGCGTGCTGGTTCCATAGGGTTTTCCTAGTGATTTATAGGGTGTACCCGGCACTGGACAACTTGGCTGTATTATCAGGCGTGACTTGCAGAGATAACAGAGACAAGTCTTTGCTCACTTTTGGCTTTCCCAAAGATTGCCTCATTTGCATATTTCCTATTAAAAAGCCAACACGATTTTCTGTGAACCTCCACAGCGGATTTCAGTTGCTGCAACAGCAGCCGGAACAATTTTTCAGGACTTTACCAAATACGTCTACAAGCTACACACCTACGATTAAAATATGAAGCCTTGATGATGAACGTTCCTGATTATACTATCACCTGTTATCAAGTGTTCTACACAGAGTTATGAAGACGTTTATGGTCACCAACGTTATTAACATGTTTCCAAACACCTTCGTACAGACGTCGGTCATTTAGACCCTCAGCGGGGACCATATGGCATCCGCGTTTGTTCCGGATTATGAAGATTTTTGTGGAAAAGCCTCAGAATTCACAGAAGTACCACATCCTTGAATTATGTTTCATGCGAAATCTAATCCTAGAAAAAATATGAGAAATCAATCATATTACTTTCAGTTAGGTTTACCCGATAGGAAAGTCATACGGTTTGAGCACCGAATGACTAGGTAGCTGAACACTAGCTTCCTTCTGAATCACTAGCTGAATAGTAACTGAACTTACTTTAGTTACTAAAAGTGAACCCCCTGAATATGGGGATGAATACTGCATGACTTAGTTCTTTCAGATTGCAAGCGTATGAACCGTATGAATTGGGCCAATTTCACATCATCATCTGGCTGAATCCATGGTAATCATGCACCATTCATAGGGTCATTCTGACGTTTCACTAGCGCATCTTTTTTCTATTGGGTAAGTTTGAATAGAGTTATGTTCGTGGGCCCGAAAGAGTTAATGACTTATTTTTCTGAGGAAAATCAAAGCTATTGGGGTTTAAAGAGCAACCAAAACAGAGGAAGACGGTAGTAATTTAGCAAAAAAACATCCGGTTCTTTGGAGAATGAGTCTAGAAGAAGAAGTTATTGCTAAGCCTCTTTGCGTGTTGGCAGTGTTTCCACTTTTCGATTTTCCATTTTTCCCCTCTTCCCTTATCTTTTCCCTTTCCCCCCCCCCCTCCGTGCAAGAATACACAGGGTCTAGATTTTCTCTTTACACTCTTCTCGTCTTCTTCCCTTATCGTTTCCCTTTTCCTCCCTACGTGCAAGAATATACAGGGTCTAGATTTCCTCTTTACACTCTTCTCGTCTTCTTCCCTTATCTTTCCCCTTTTCCCCCTCCGTGCAAGAATATACAAGATCTAGATTTCCTCTTTACACTCTTCTCGTCTTCTTCCCATATCTTTCCCCTTTTCCCCCCTCCGTGCAAGAATATACAAGATCTAGATTTCCTCTTTACACTCTTCTCTTCTTCTTCCCTTATCTTTTCCCTTTTTCCCCCTGCGTGCAAGAATATACAAGGTCTAGATTTCCTCTTTACACTCTTCTCTTCTTCTTCCCTTTTCCTACCCCAGTTTCCTCCCCTTTTCAGGGAATTTCCCTGCAACAGTGGACTTTTTATGATATCCGTAAATTTTACTCATTGGCAACTTTATACTATTTCTTTGCAATTTGTACAAATATAATCACCAATGGATAGAGGCATTTAGTTTAGTTGATATTATAGTAAAAAAAGTGTCTTTCCCCTTCTTTTAGAGTTTTTCCCGATTAAATTAAAATTCAGTTTCCCCGGAAAAAAAAGTATTTGTAAAGTATCAACAGCCCACCGATACCACAACACTGGATGTAATATACAATGGGGTATGAAGTAATGGTGGCTCCATGAATTAAGTAGTAAGTCAGTGGTTCCATTTTCAGTTTTCCGTTTTCCCGTAAAGAGAGCACAGATTTCCCTTTTTTCCCCTTCCCTTGTAGAAATCGAGTATCTTTTCCCCTTCCATCATGGAAATGAAGCTATACTTCTATGTAATTTTTCCCTTATTTTTCCTTTTTGGGACCCAGTTTTCCCTTTTCAAGGGAATTTCCCTCCAGAGTGGAAGCACTGTAGTAAGTACTGCAATTTTATAAATGTAATATAGTTGAGAAGTTCCGCAAGTGGACAGGTGAGTGACATACCTGTTTGACCGTCACGAACTTTGTGATGAAAATTTGTGAATTCTGCATTCATTTAGATTTTTCAAGGGGTCCGAAACTTGCAATAATCTTCGTACACCTAGGTCATGGTTATCACTGTTATCATCCTGTTATCTCCATGTTATCACATGTTATCAAATAATCTTCGTACACTCTTCCACGGAATTTCGGACCCCTTGATACCCTTCGTACACCTAGGTTATGTTATCACTGTTATCATCTTGTTATCTCCGTGTTATCACATGTTATCAAATAATCTTCGTATACTCTTCCTCGGAGTTTCGGACCCCTTGAGATTTTTACATTTAATAATTTAATTTCGTGAATATGAAAATCCTCTTTACATTTTCTGAATTTGTTTAAATGTTTTTCTTACTGCACATAACCAAGGGGTCGAAAACTTCCAATAATTTTTCGTACACCTAGGTCATGTTATCACTGTTATCAACCTGTTATCTCCATGTTACCTCCATGTTATCATATGTTATCAACTAATCTTCGTACGCTTTCCCTCGGAGTTTCGGATCCCTTGTACATAACTTTGCCAATTTATTTAGTATTTTATGTATATAAATATATGTATTTTTAATTGGTAAGGGAATTAAGAGAACTTACCAAGTTTTTCAGCCACGATTTCGCAGAAATCAACGGTGTGGAACCAAAACTCGAAATTCCTGAAAATACCTGAAATCCAGTGTTTCCACTTTTGCAGGGAAATTCCCTGATAAGAGGGGAGAAATGGGGTGTGAAAAGGGAAGAAGAAGAAGAAGAAGAGGGTCAAGGGGAAATCTAGACATTGTGTCTTCGAGCATGAAGGGGAAAAAGGGGAAAAATAAGGGAAGAGGGGAAAAAGGGAAAACTGAAAAATGGAATCATTGATGAATTCAGTTAATCAAACTATTTCGAAAAGTTACACAGTCACATTCAAAATCATAAAGAATTTAAATACAACAAACAAAAATAAAATTATACTAAAACTACAGTTAAATTATTATGAATTATTTGTAGACTTGTATTTTCCAAGGGGTTGGAAACTTCCAATAATCTTCGTACACCTCGGTCATGTTATCACTGCTATCAACCTGTTATCTCCATGTGATCTCCGTGTTATCACGTGTTATCAAATAATCTTCGTACACTTTTCATCGGAGTTTCGGCCACTTGGTATTCTCCATTAAATCATATTTTGCATATTTAACGAACATTCTAATAGACTGTATTAAGTTTGTAATGTTAGATTTATAATTGTGGTTATTTTTAGTAACAAATTCCCATAAGTGATCCAAACAATCTAATAGACTAAATTAAGTTCGTAATGTAGGATTTAGAATTGTGGTTATTTTTAGTAACAAATCCTCATAAGTGATTCAAACATTCTAACAAACTGTATTAAGTTTGTAATGTAAGATTTACAATTGTGGTTATTTTTAGTAACAAATTCCCATAAGTGATTCAAGCATTCTAATAAACTAGATTACGTTCGTAATGTAAGATTTATAACTGTGGTTATTTTTAGTAACAAATTCCCATAAGTGATTCAAGCATTCTAATAAACTAGATTACGTCCGTAATGTAAGATTTATTATTGTGGTTATTTTTAGTAACGAATTCCCATAAGTGATTCAAACATTCTAATAGACTATATTAATTTCGTAACGTAAGACTGATAATTGTGGTTATTTTTAGTAACAAATTCCCATAAATGATTCAAACATTCTAATAGACTGTATTAAGTTTGTAATGTAAGTTTTATAATTGTGGTTATTTTTAGTAACAAATCCCCATAAATGATTCAAACATTCTAATAGACTGTATTAAGTTTGTAATGTAAGATTTATAACTGTGGTTATTTTTAGTAACAAATCCTCATAAGTGATTCACACATTCTAATAGACTTTATTAAGTTTGTAATGTAAGATTTATAATTGTGGTTATTTTTAGTAACAAATCCTCATAAGTGATTCACACATTCTAATAGACTTTATTAAGTTTGTTATGTAGGATTTAGAATTGTGGTTATTTTTAGTAACAAATCCTCATAAGTGATCCAAACATTCTAATAGACTGTATTAAGTTTGTAATGTAAGATTTATAATTGTGGTTATTTTTAGTAACAAATTCCCATAAGTGATTCAAATTTCGCCCTGAGCAAATCGTAAGAAGAATTTTACTAAGACCTATTGAAATGCCTTCCATAAGAGAAACTCATTTCTGCGGAAAAATAATTGGAAAAAAATTATCAGCTTTCCGCATCTCAGTTTCCTTTTTCCATATGAGAAACACACAGAATTAGACAAAACCATAACGCATGTTTTCAAATCCCACTACGGCCCAGTGCGTCTTCTCCTGCGTTACCCATATGGCCGTCTGAAGTAGACGGCCGTCGCACTGGGCCGTAGTGGTGTTTGAAAATAAAGTTTGATAACAACTTGATAACTTAATAATAACAAAATATCTTAAAAATAATAATGAAAAAAAGATTACCAGGTAGTGAATCTTTAAACCCCACTACGGCCCAGTGCATCTCCTCCTGGGTTACCCGTATGGCCATCTGAAGTAGACGGCCGTCGCACTAGGCCGTAGTGGGATTTGAAATTAATGTTTGATAACAACTTGATAACTAAACGATAACAAAATATTTCAAAAATAATATTTAAAAAAGATTATCAAGTAGCATAAACCCACTACGGCCCAGTGCATCTCCTGGGTTACCCGTATGGCCATTTGCAGTACACGGCCGTCGCACTGGGGCGTAGTGGTATTTGAAAATAAAGTTTGATAACAAAATACCTTAAAAATAATACTTAAAGATGATTATCAAGTAGCAAATCCTCGAACCCCACTACGGCCCAGTGCATCTCCTCCTGGGTTACCTATCCGGCCAGTCGAAGTACACGGCCTTCGCACTGGGCCGTAGTGGGGTTTGACAGTAAAGTTAGATAACATAGTGATAATACTGATAACAAAATACCTAATTTCAGCTTATATGCTTACCCCATACCATAGCGTGCGTACGTTTCTACACATAAGAAGGCGTGGGTCCATTTTTCTTCCAGGTTTTTTTTTTTTTGTTTCTTGTTTCTTGTTTCACATTTTGCTTCGTCTCTCCTTTCTCTTCCATCATTTCGGTTTGGTGTTTTTCGAGGGTTTCATGGCGTGGCTCCGACATCTTGACAGGATAGAAGTACCTGGGCTTCCCAGACTCTGCCGCGGGGGCTGGCGCGTAAAGGGTCCAGGCCAGAAACGGGTTGCCAAGCAAAGCCTTTTTCGTATAAAAGAAAAAAGTGGAGAGTAAAAAAAAAAAAAAAGATGGAGGATTATAATAGCCAGAGAAATAATAAAAAAGATGGAACCCAGCGCCAAAAACATCACGCAGAACCAATGTGTAAAGAAATAAACAGAAATATAAAACTTTTCCTGTCAAGTTACTCCTGTTTCAAGAGCCAACAATGGCCGCTTGGCGTCTCTGTTACCCAACACGTGTTCCATTTCAAAAAGAACACTTCCTAATTATCGATTACTAATTAAAAAATCGATTACGATCGCATTAATAATATTTGATTATATCAAAATGTCCGTATTTAAGTGATTTACCTGATTTTTAAATTAATTTTAAGAAATTAAATTGTAACTTGTTTACCTTGGGATTAAAGCGGGACGTTCGATTTGAAAAAGAACGCTCTCCCATAACAAAGCAGCTCATTAAACGTCTATTTTCTTCAAGCTTTGTTCCGTAAAGAATAGTTTTACGATAGTTTTTTGGAATATTTAGAATTTTACGTTTTTTTTCATGAGTTTTAGATAGAAATCGAATTTTCACAAAGACTTCTTACAAGCTTGAGTTGGTGTGTGATTAATTCGAACAAGCGTTCGATCCGAAAAAGAACGCTCACGCACACGAGGTAAGTAAAAAATATTTTTAAAAATTTTACAATAAACTTTATATAAATTATTTTTTCAATAAAATATACTGCTTAATAATATTTAAATTCCTACATATTTGTAATTTTCAAATATATAGTAAAAGAAGAGGGAAAATTTAAAAGGCAACAGGTATCACGTGACCATGGCCAGTTCGAGCGGGGGGAAAAGAAAATGGCGGGTGGGAGGAAGCGGTGGGTGGGGCTGGTGGGAGGTAAAGAAGGGAGAGCGGGTGGCGGGTGGGTGGTAAGAGGAAGGTAACGAGGGGAGAGTGGGTGGCGGGTTGGGGTGGTGGGAGGTAGACAAGGGAGAGCGGGTGGCGGGTGGGTGGTAAGTGGGTTGGAGGTTAGAAGGACAAGGAGCGAGAGGGAGGAAAAGGTAAAGCCTTGAGGGAATGTTACTCTCAGCCTCGGTCCTTTTACAATCTCAGTTGTGTGTCGTCCGTTGACCAGTCAACACCTGCGCTCTCCACGTCTCTCTTACACTTGCTGCAAGCTAATCTCTTATGCAAATCAAGTTTTGTCTTTTACACCCAATAGTGATTTGCCTCAGGCGGTTTCAAGTACTCGTACAGCGTTGCCAGATTTCGGAATTATTGTCATTATTTTCGCACTGAAAATATTAGAAAAATCAAACTATGATTTGAGAATGGTCCAGTACCATTAGGATTTTGTGGATTAATTAAACATCAAAGTTTTTTTTCCGGACCTATTTTTAACGGGTAAGTCTGAATTGTCGTTAAGATTTATGTGAATTGACGTTAATTGATAACTTTTGTGAATCTTTTCCCACGACCTTCGTCTTGTGGAGACGGAAAAAATGGCGCCGAAAACTTTATTTTTGTTAGGGAAAAAGTTTTTTAAAAGCGAAATTAGTTGCACATGGTTAAGAGAGCGGGAAAAATGGTCACTGTGTTGATTGTAATTATTGTTTTGCGGTTTACGCAGTGTTTACCTCTTTTTCCCACGATGATTCCTATCACCGTTGACGAGAATCTTGGTCAAGAATCTTAAGATTCACGGTAAGATTCACGGTTGAACCTGTCAAAATTCATCGAGGCCGTCACACGTCAAGACTTGAGTAACGAGACGAGATTAATTTGCATAAGATGACGGCCTAATCCATTGATTCTACCTTACAGGTGATAACACGTGATAACAGGTTGATAACATGCTGACAACGAATGACTCACAAAATGACTAAATAAAAACCCGCATGGCATTGACACCTTTGATTTCCACAGATTAATCATTATTTTATTATTTATTATGTTAATTTCAAGAATCGTGCCAAGAATCTTGGTTAAGAATCAAGAATACTGCCAAGAATCTTGGTTAAGAATCAAGAATCGTGCCAAGAATCTTGGTTAAGAATCAAGAATCCTGCCAAGAATCTTGGTTACGAATCAAGAATCTTGGTCAAGAATCAAGAATCCTGCCAAGAATCTTGGTCAAGAATCAAGAATCTTACAGCGCCAAACCGTGAATCCTTACGATTCCTTCATTAATGATTTTTTTTTGTTCTTATACTACTGACCGGAAACTTTTAGTGCACTTCCGGTCACCACCCCCACCACCCACCACCCCCACACACTTCCCACCGCCCACAAAAACTGATCACGTGACTTTTTTTTGGCGGGTATTTTTAAAGGGCAGTCTAAACATTTACACTGGAGAGTGTGTGTTTAACTTAAGGTAAACTTTTGGTCGACCGCCATTTGTGCAAACAAAGTTCTTGGTGCTAAAAATGGCCTTTTTTGCAACATGACCTTTGACCTCGTTCGCTAATTGCTCGAAAAAAAGCAAATAAATACATTTTTGAAACTTTCAAGTATCAGAATTTATTAAATTTAACAAATTATTTGTAATTTAATAATAGTGATTTTTTAAAAGAATCTCAAGAAGAATCTTAAGAATCTTTCCCATTGAAAACTAAGAACAGGTGAGTGAAAGGAAGAAATGGGGGTGGGGATTAGTGGGAGGTGACTTGGGGGTGGTGAAGAGGGTGGGGGGGTTGAATGCAGCGTGCCCTGAACACGGGTCAAAGGTCAATGTTTAATTTGTTATCCGAGAACAAGGTCACAAGAGAAGAGAAGAGAAGACAAGATTCTTGAGAGATTCTTTTTAAGATTCTTGCAGTTCTGACCTTACACAAAGATGACCTGTGTTAAATAATGTGGAAAAACATGGCAAATTACCTGTGGTAGAAAAGAAATGAATAAATAATAAGCGCTCGTGTTTACCCTCTGCACAGAGGGGGTGGACAACTCCGCGAAAAAATTCGCAAAAATTAAGTGATAACATGTGATAACGTTTGATAACTCGCTCACAAGACACTGACGATAATGAAGTACGCCATCTTGTAACTGAAAAACACTTGATAACAGGTCGATAACAGGTGATAACACGAAAGTTGTGGACCCCCTCGGATCTGCCTACTTAGACATACGGGCATCTTTGGTGGTTTTTCGCTGTTTGCAAACCCCCCGGGGGAGTTTGAAAAATTGCAAAAATATTTATAATAATAAATAATAATATATTCACAAACTTTCACTTCACGAGGAAAAATAAAACAGTAATTAAGTCTAAAATATTATTTTTCAGTTTTGTTGTAATGACATTTATGATAAATTAGTGTGTTCATTGTAATATAATAGTATTAATATTCAAGGGGTCCGAAACTTCCAATAATCTTCGTACGCCTAGGTCATGTTATCACTGTTATCAACCTGTTATCTCCTCCATGTTATCTCCGTGTTATCATATGTTATCAAATAATCTTCCTACACCTTTCCTCGGAGTTTCGGACCCCTTGTTAAAATTTTAAATCTCGACTTAACTTTAATTAGTCAAATTTTCAGTACCTAAATTAAACTAAAAAATTTATCATTTTAGCTATTTATTATTATCTTAATTTAGCTAATTACATGCTTTAGAAAGTAATAGTAATTATGTATATTACGTTTATATCTAATCTTATTTTTTTTCCACCTGTATACTTAATCAGGTACCTGAATAACGAAATATGGCACCGTCACCGGTTTTAATGTACCCAGTGCGGGACAGCTACGGTGGACATAGCGGACATAACGGACAGAACGCAATGATTCAAACGTCACCTGAGCAGTCGATCTCAACCAAAGGTTTACTCAACGCACCGGGACAGAATAACTGTTTCCTCAACAGTGCCGTACAGGTAAGAGATTCGTATCACCCACCTTGCTCAACAAGAATCTTGAATCCTGAATCCTGAATCCTGAGTCAAGATTCCTGGAGCTTATCTGGAAGCGGCAATCTAGTTCTTAAGCCGCTTTCTTCTTGGGTGTCTTACCGGTTGTGAAAAAAAACTGGGGAAAAATCTCAAAAATGTCTTAACTTTTTCACTTTTTCTTCCGACTGGGAAACACTAGAACGTGACCTTTGAGGAAAAGTAGCGACTTTTGGACAGATTTAGTTTTATTGTCGCCAAGAACTGGTCACCTGGGAACTTAAACTCTTGGCCACCCACATTAAAACAGCTCCAGATTCTCGAGAGGTCTCCGGAATCACGTTCTGAGAATCATAAAACCATAGCAGCACACCGACAAAAGATTCTTGTGATTCTTGGATTGTGAATCTGGACCAGACTTTTAGGTCAGTCGATCCGAGAAACAGTCCGGTTTTCAATTAGTATTCATAAGCACTTGAGACAATGAATGAAGTACACGAAAATGGACAACCGGATATTCCTGTTGTATAAACTGGATTACTTTCACCGAGGTTTTTTATACTTTATACCAAAGCGGAAACCGTGGCATGAAAACAACTTCCGTCCTGTTCGTCCCCTCACCAGCACGCAGAGGGTCTTACGCAAAAATCTTTGTCTACATTCTAATGAACTAATAACCGACTAGGTAACAAGTCCCCAGTCGTGGGAAAGTGTAGAAAAGTTGCTTGTACTACTCACAAAACTAGTTCTGTACGTTCTATAGACCTTTGCTGCGACTTGTAAAGTCTTGGGGCATAAACAGACTTGTGTCTGGTGTGTTACGAAAACTAGCAGGAGTCTTCAAATCGCTGTAGTGTTGTTTGTTTAATTGGAAGGTGTGGGAAGTGGTTGGGAAGGTGAAGTCAAGGATTCGTTTGACCTCTACCTCTGTGCAAAGCACAGGAGGATTCGGTAAAGTTTCCAAACAAGAGGTCGTGCGCCGTGGGCCATTGTGAGTGGCAAAGCTAACGCAATTATCGGATGCCATTGTGCGTCTGTAACAAGTTTCTGGTCGTGTTAGCCTACGGTTTTCACTGGCGCGAGGGCTACGAAATATCCCTACTGCCGATCGTCATTTGTTTCTACGCTCCAAAGCCCCCTGCTCAAGCCTCGCAGGCAACAGGGTCTAATGGTCAGTCCCTTCTTTTGACTCGTAAATCTTAGGGAAATTCTTTAATGAGGTAACTGGCCCCGGAGAAAAACTAGTTGCTTAGATGCTGAAGTGATTATATTCTAGGATAGTTTCGTCTGTTATATCCCAGTTCGTCAACCTGCTGTACAGTTCTAGCACACAACACCCGTAGCAACAGATGAGGATTGCTTGCGAACGTAAAAGAGAAGAAACACACCTCGCCCACTGACCGAGGGATAACGGTGTCTTGAACCATTGCTGCAGATGCAATTTACATATCAGTTGGTTGATCCTTTACCTCCAGGTTTCTTGCAATTGGGCAACCAGTAAAAGCAGTAAATCCTCAACCCAAGTCCGACATTTTTCTTCTGGTCAGAAAGCATCTTACGTATTTCATGTCTTTTAAGCTCCTATCCATTACCCCAGAACTCGTTTAGCGACCCTAAAATTCATCAGAAACAGATTCTGTATTCGTAAACGAGGAAAACGTTCGCAAAATATAAGTCCAGAATCTACTCCAAGATGGCGGCCTTATGCCGCCAAATTCGAAGTGCGGCGTCCCTGGCGCAAGTAAACGATCGTAACGAAGGCGCCACGTAGCGGGAGATTCAAGAACTAGAAGCAGCGGACAAAGACGCCTGGCGCGAGTAAGCGAGCGTCATCATCAGCAACGCCACCTAGCGGAAGTTTCCTGAACTAAGTGTGGTAGTTTTTTTGTTGAGAAATCCTGGCCTTCTGTGGTTTTGACATAATAAGGCAGTTCAATCTAACCACAAATTAGTCTCGCCGGTCAGAGAAGGGGGGCGAAAGGCTACGCTATGGTTGAAAACAAAAAGGAAGGACATTTTCACGGTTATTTCTGAATACGAAATGACCTGCACCCGAAGTGTCCATGTTCGTTTGGTCTGCTCGGTTAAGAAGGAAGCGATTCGCAGAAAAGATTAAACGCCTGGACTCGAACGCAGACCCTCTGCTGAGTGAAACGGAAATAGAAATGCTCCATTTACCATGATTAAGAAAAAAAGAAGGAGAAATTAGTTGCTGTGCATAAGTATCTCTCCTTTCTTTCGCGCCACGAATCCCGGTTGCCATCTGCTCCGCTGAGATGCGTAGAAGGCTGAAACCAAGATGGCGACCCTTTGGAAACCAAGTGGACAGGAACACGAGCCAAGAAGCTCCCGAAAATCGAGCCGAAGAAAATAAAATGGACATCTGGCACACGACCAGTTTTCACATCAACCCCGAACACAAAGGAAAGTTTTTGAGGAAGTTTTTCTTCTTTTCTCCTCGTTTTTGAAAACCATCATCGACGAACCTTTCAGTCCGACTCGCCTACACAAGGGAACGTGCTCTAAAAGAGCAAGAATAGAAGCAGAAAATAAAATACAAGCTGTGACCTGCTGCGAACCATAAAGGAGTCTTTATTCATCGTCTGACTTACTGTTGGAAACAATTGAAATTATTGTTTAAGTCCTCAGAGTGTGTCACACCTAGAACAACACTGGTGTCTCCTCCTTTGCAGTAAGAGTTGAGAGGTATTGACAGTCTTGGAGCGACCTTGTACCTCGAAAAGATGTTTTGAAAAGATCCTTGCGAGATTTCGCGCCATGTTCTCGACTTACAAACGTGAAGGGTTCCCTTACACACAAAACAATAACAGAGCTCAGCTGTCCGTGACTAAAAGCTTTCCTCACTTTTGAAACATATACATTCTTCGCATTGCATTGATTCGTGACAGAAGATCCCTTTGGGGTGTCCATCTTCCCCCTCTTTGCAATCGCGAAACATCTAGAATGCTTCATCGGCACGCAATCTAGAAGTTCTATCACATTCCATCATCTATCCTTACGCTCATGTATGTGATCTGTTAGGATTTTTGAAAGTTACTTTCTGGAGTTCTGTGTGATCCTTTGGGTCAGTGCCTTGTTACGAAGCACTTTTTAGTAAAACGATTGTCTGCTAGATCGAAACTGCCAAGCAATTGTTAAATTCTGTCCGGTCATCCACGGGCTATTACAGGACAAGTTGAAGATGAAAAAAAAAAAAAAAAAATGGCGGCCATCTCTCATTGTTGTACGCGACAGTCACAACATTTTGTTATTGGCTACCCCACAAAACTGCAGAAAAAAATGCAGGTACCCGTACCTATACGTTCTCAGATTCTCTGCGAATCTCTTGTGATTCTCTGAAAATCGTTTGGTTCCGGACAGAACATGTCACAGGAAAACGAGTTGTTTCGAAACAATCCACATTTCCGATGTAAACTGATAAATCGTGGGAAAAAATTGCGAAAATAATTCCATTCATGCATGAAACAACTCAATCCGTATAATCTCACAGCAGAAACTACTTCCTATACACGTAAAAATATATAATAATTTTTATAACTGTTCGTTTGTATGTGGAGGGATCGGCCGCTTATAAGCTCGAGTGTAAATGTGACAACAATGGTCGGAGACATTTATTCGCCCTAGCTTTAGAACCTAGGGTTAATTTATGACTTTTTCGCTTGTAAAGTGTGCGGTTTCCATCGCGAACTTCCAGAAATTTACGACGTCCCATTGTGAACAGACCAGGGCCCATTACGGTCTTAAGTTTACTAGGCCTACAAAGGACTACTTTATAAGAGAATCTCTCTAAGAATCTCACTGAAAGAACCAAGAATCATGAAGAATCTTTAGCCCAGACCTTTATGAACTGAAGATTTATATTTTTCAAGAAATTTGGCGCCAAGAATCGTGAAAAGTAAAGTTGTGTTTTCTTATTCAACTTTACAAGAAGCTTGTAAAACTATCATTTTGAGATTCTTCACCAAAAGAACCAAGAATCATGAAGAATCTTTACTGTAAACTTTCGTGGACTGGAGATTTATATTTTTCCAGAAAATTTGGCGCCAAGAATCGTGAAAAGTCAAGATGGGACTTCTTAAGACAGAGTTCTTTTATAGCCTTGTAAGAAGCTTTGTATAGCGTTTCGCCCCAGGCCTGTTTCAACCAGTGAGGACTTCGTAGTAAAACTTTTGATGGCCTCGGGACCTGGATGGAAGTTTCCTCTTGTTCCCCCTCCCCCCAACATTCCCACACCTTCCCACCGTTTTCCCCATTATTCTCCCACTTTTCGCCCCGGAGCGGAAAGCGACCGGAGTCGGGCGTTCAAGTCACCGACGCTCAGGTAGTTTTCAGTCGAAGTCCGAGGGTTCCAGGTGAGCAGAGTTTCGCGTTCGCCGCCATGATTTTTCAAAGTTTTGTTTCTTTCCCATAAACTTTCCGTGTGAAAATTTTTACACAGAAAACCGTGAAAAAAAACTTTCACGACTCTTTTGAACAAGTGAATCTTTGCAAGGTGAAAAAAAACTGAAATGAAAATGAAGGAATGGGATAGAAACATGGCCCGCCACCCTCTGATACAGGTTACTAAGGTAAGCAAGCCGTTATCAAGTGTTACCAAGTGTACTCAAGTATTATCTAGTGTTGCAAGATGTTATCAAGAGTTACTACCAGCTCGTTTCCAGCAAGTTCCTAGCAAATTTTTAACATATCTTCAATGTTATTGATAGTTGGAGTCTGGACTTTGAAGATTCACATGATTCCTGGGATTCTTGATCACGAATCTTAAGATTCACGAAGCAATCTTTGAGGGAAACAAACCCTTTAGGGGGAAAAAGTTGCTGTTTTACCCTGTTACCGTGTTGTCCTTATTTTGAAAAATTCCCTCTTGCGTCTAACGCCCCTTTTTCCCTTAGAATTTTCCAATTAAAATGAGTCATTAATGACATAGAGGCTAAATGTAAATAGCAATTGACTAATAACTATTTTGCTGATAGTTTCTAAACTGATTTTAAGTAGTAGTAGTAGTAATAGTAACAGCAGCAGTAGTAGTAGTAGCAGAAATAGTGATAGTAGTAGTAACAAATACTACTAATAACTATTTGCTAGTGGAGCTTAGAGAATAAAAGTTAACTGCGGAAGGTTCTAGCGAAATCAGATGATAGTTGCAGTGATAGTAATGGTTAGTAATAGTAATGATAGTAGATAGTAATTAGTTTTTTCTAAGAAATAGAGGGTTGGGGAGGAGGTTTTCTGAGTCAAAAGACAATTCGTTAAACGACAATAGAGAGGAAGTGAAGTTTGAAGTAAATGGAAGTTTGCACTTCACAGGAAGAAGTGAGGGGTAGTGGTAACTTTTTTTTAGTAGAACTACCCCCTACCCTTAGTGAGAATCGTTCTCCAGGAATCAAGAATCACGTTGTTGGGGGTTAATGTGATGATTTGCCTCTTCCGGTGCTGTTTTTTGGGGAAGGTAAACGGGGGAGCAGCGTGATTCCTGCTCTGGGGGACACGGTAGTGTGATTTCCCATTTACCCCAACGTTGACGATTCTTGATTCCGGGGAATGATTCCTAAAACCACCCGGTTACAATGATACGATTCTTAGAAAACTACAACCCCAGATTTTTTTTTATAACAAAAGCAACGAGAGCTGAACGGTTCCAGTGAAATCAAGTCCCTTGTTCCAGGGCAATGGCGACTTTCCCTTTGTTGCAACTGGGATTTTTTCACAGTGTTGTAGATTTTTTGACCCGAAAAAGCACAAAAAACGAAAGTTTTCCACGGTTTTCGCACAAAACTGCGGAAAAACTGAAAGATTTGTAATCAGCAGGTGATTCACCTGTTGATTCACCCACTGAGTCATTCACCGATTCACACACAGGACGAATGAATCTTCAAGATTCTCTCGTACGATTCTTAACTCGGTTAACTACCCTCCACCACTGAATAGCACAGAGGGGGTGTTTTTTTAACCCCACATCATATTCTTTTATCCCCGTTTCATATGAAGAGGGTTAAAAAACGGTAAAAGGGGTGGATCTATCATTTTTACCTGAGGGATCATTTCCGGAGCCTATGTCAAAATCCTGAGGGTTCGCAACTTTCAAGAATCATGCAAGAATCTTGATTAACATGGCCCAAGAATCATACAAGAATCTTGATTAACACGCCCAAGAATCATGCAAGAATCCTGAAATTTGAACGCGCTGCATTCAAACTGATTAAGTTACATCTAACTGATTAATTTAATTTACTTGATACAGCACTGATTTTTAATAAGCGTCGTGAATCTCTGTACGTGTTAGAACTATTATAGTTTTGATAATTATCTATTGTTGTAGCTGTTGTCGATAATTTTCTATTCAATTGTTTGAATGGTGTGTATCAGTCGGTCGTGGGAGAAGTCCCACAGTTGAAACCACTGTCTCGGAAAGCAAAAGTTCAACGCATTTTGGCGTCTGACCTTTGACCTGACGCTGGTGACCTCTTCACTTCCGGCCAGAAATTACCTCTTCTTCTTCTTACACAGCGTACGTTCACACTGCACCCGATAGAAAAGTCGTACGGTTGAGGACCGAATGACTGGGTAGCTGAACACAAGCTTTCCCTCTGAATCGCTACCTGAATAGTAGCTGAACTGACTGTAGTTGCCCCAAACTGAACCCTCTGAATAAGGGTTGAATACTGCATTACTTAGTTCTTTAAAGATTCAAGCGTACGAACCTTGTGAAAGTGGGCCAGTTTCACACTATCATCTAGCTGAATCCATGGTAGTCTTGCACCATTCAGAGGGTCATTCTGATTTTTGACTATAGCGCATCTTATTCTACTGGGGCAAAGTTATACTGGAATAAACTTTGGACGTGAGGCTGTCTCTTTAAACCGGAGAATCTTAAGATTCTTTAAGATTCTCAGTATAAGAATCTCACAGTTATGATCCTACACTGTGGGAAAACCTTTTATAGTATTTAAGTGGGTCTTCCACTCACGAACATGGCGACGATTTACGACTCTGACTCACAGCAGTGACTCCGTAACCTTTTCCTATATTTGGGGAAAAAATACAGCGGTTTAGAAACACCCCTCGTACCATGATATAGTCTTATCGTAGCCCGCCATCTTGGGTGTCCGCCATCTTGGTTGTGACCAGCACAAATCTTGCGTAACGTTTCCACTAGGTTTCAGTTTCTATTCAATTACGAAACTAACGAAGAATCTTGTGAAGCCAAGATAACGTTCGCGCTCCATAGAAACAAGATGGCGCCCGAAGGATGAGTCAGCATATTTTGGTCTTATGTGTATCATATTCGCCATTTGACTCGCTCAGGTATCTCCAAGAGGGATCAGCAGATCTTTTCAGACAAAACGAAAGGGGTCTGTCTGTCTGTTGTCTATCGGGCAGACAACTGGAATGCGTTAACACCGCCATTTGTCTGGTCAGGTAGCCGCAGAAATCCTAGTAAACATGTTATCCCAGAACGTAATAAGAAACGGTGTTAATGAGTACAGGGTAACCGTTCTGGTAACGGTTACTCGATGATTACAAGCGAACCTATGGGTGTGGGCTTGTCTGTGTCCATTGAATGTTGAAAAAGCAAATTATACATCTTCATAAGACAAGATGGATTGCACACAAGATGGCGGATATCCCGGAGAGGTTATTGAAGGCAAGTTTCATCCATTTTGAAGTCAAAAGCAAAGAAAGAGGCCAAGTATTATCTTCAGATTGCACATCTATCGCTTGATCGTGATCGATATGTGATCGATTACATGTGCCGTGAGAAACGGGCGGGGTCGTTTCCCTTGAAATTTCCGCAGATACACAATCAAGAATTTTTCTATAACACAGCAGGACTTCCTATAGAACCGATAGAAAAGTCATACGGTTGAGTACTGAATGACTAGTTAGCTGAACACTAGCTTCCCTCTGAATCACTAGCTGAATACTAGCCGAACCTACTTGAGTTGCTAAAACTGAACCCTCTGAATAAAGGTTTGAATACTGTATGATTTAGTCCTTTCAAAATTCAAGTGGACGAACCGTGTGAAAGTGAACCAATTTCACACTATCACCTAGCTGAATCCATGGTAATCACGCACCATTCGAAAGGTCATTCTGACGTTTGACTAGCGAATCCATTTCTATTTGGAACGGTTACCTCTGGCGTTCCGATTACTCTAAGTGAGTACCCAAAGCAAACAGGAAAGAAAAGTAAGGATAAAAAATTCACGCTTTGATCCAAAAGGTGATTTACGCTTTTCTAATGACCGGTTACAGCGTAACGTAGTTAACACGTGATAACAGTTGATAAGTCTGATAACACTTGCAGTAATCGCCTTCTTCCTGTTATTAACAACGCGTGCTGTTAGAAAAAAAAATGGAATAAAAATAACATAAGCGAAAATTTTTGGAGGAATTAGCTGCGATTTTCAGTGGTTTTGTGGTTTTCAGCAGCTCGTGCGCGAGGAATTAAACTTTTTCTGGTTAAGATGTTATTACCGTAAACCAAGAGTTTTACTGGAAGCCAAAGTCCGAGGTTTCAGCCAGCGGCTTTGCTGGTCTCTTGGTAACCCTGATAACAGACGTATAACGTAGTGATAGCACTGTTAAACCAGAAGGTCCTCCAGTTCTTGCGGGAGACTTCAATGCACGAATACAGTAACTTGAACTTGATTTAGTCGTCCAGACTGAATGATAAGATCGATAACACGACGATAACACTGATAACATGGTGATAACACTGTTAAACCAGAAGGTCCTCGAGTTCTTATGGGAGACTCGAACGCACGAATTCAGTAACTTGTACTTTTTTTAGTCATCCAGACTGAATGATGAGATTGACAACACGACGATAACACGAAGATAACACTGATAACATAGTGATGACACTGTTAAACCAGAAGGTCCTCGAGTTCTTGCTGGAGATTCCAACGCACGAATGCAATAACTTTTACTGTATTTTGTCTTCCAGATTGGATGACAACAATGTTAATACGATGATAACACTGCTAACATGGTGATAACACTGATAAACGTAAAAAGACTTTGAGATTCTTATGGGAGACTTCAATGCACGAACACATACGTAAAACGCATAAAAATACTATAATAATAGTTTAAACATTTTTACTACAATAACTAATTACATTCATATTAATTTAATATTAATTTAATATTAATTATATTTCATTGTTGCAGGTTTTGTGGCACTTGGACATTTTTCGCCGCAGTTTTCGCGAATTGCACGGCCATGCCTGTTTGGGTGAATCTTGCATCTTCTGCGCACTCAAGGTAAATCAATTTAAATTGAATTATAATATTAAATATAGTAATCGTAGTGGTAATAGTGAATACGAAAGTTCGAAAACAAGATGCACAATCGATCTTCGAAGGTGTTGTTGTTTTCGTGTTTTTCGCTGGGCAACTGGGATAACTTAGTGGGATCAGTTTCTCCTCTGCTTGAAACCGTTACTTCCAGTTGGCACGATTTTGTTATATTTCGAAAAATTATATATTTCATATTGTAATTTCTTACAATTATGTATTTTTATTATTAATAATTGTTCTGTTACATTTTATTATTATTTCCAATTATTAACCATACTTACTTAAAAATCTCGTTTTCTCAATAATTTAAACCAGAGATTCTTGAATCAAGATTCTTGGCGTCATGATTCTTGATTCTTCAAAAGATTCTCAATTGATTTTCTCCGGAGAAATTTCGATTTGTTTACAAAAGCGCTTTTACAGTTTTTCAAGTTTTACCTGGGCTTTTCTGTGTAGCTGTCATCGAATCTTCTGGATGTATGGATTCTGAATATCGATTATATCTGTATAAAGAAAAGATTGGTGAACTGTGGTATTCTTCTTTGGTGTCGAGGATTACATGCTCGATATTGGGGGATCATCGATTGTTAAACATCTTTACGCACTCGAGGAATTCACACATTCAAGACTAGCACAAGAAATAGTAATAACAGTTGCAATAGTAGTAAAAATAACAGTAGTATTAGGAGTAGTAGTTGTTGTTGCACTAGTAGTAGCAGTAATACTAGGGGAAGTAGTAGTAGTAGTAGTAGTAGCAATAATCGATTAATAATCATGCTATCGATTTAGATAGGTTTAATTGATTCTCGTATGATTATGCTTCTTCCAAAGGTTCTCAGATTCTGTCCTAACACTCAAGATTCTTAGTACGATACCCATGATTCTTGCCAAGATTCTCATGAATCTTAACTTTGAATCTTCCACGGTTCCTCCTCCATCCACTGGTAGCCGCAAAACCCTCAGCTATCAACGTCATTCACCTTATGCAAATGAACTTCTCTTCGCTTCTCTTCGATCGAAACTTTTGCGAGACCCACACACCTTGGGGAGATTGGTTGCCAAGAGGTCGACTGAAATGAAATATTTCAGATTCTTTGAGGTCAGAGAGGGACGAAGCAGCGCGCGTTCCCGTTTTGTCCCAGCAGCGTGTAACAGGTACCCCGCAGCGAACTAACAGATAAGATGCTGCTGCGCCTCGTAATCTAATGATAGGATAGGATAAGATGGGATAACATAGGATAGGATGGGATCGGATCGGATGATGGGAATGGGATAGGATGCCCTCACTTATAGGTGTTATCCGTGGTTAACAGGAGCGTTATCTGTAGTTAAAAGTGTTAACAGGGGTTAATAGAGTGTTATCAGTATGTTATCAACGGGTTATCATGCTGTTATCGCATTTAGACTCACGGAATTTGTTGTAAGAAAACTTCGCAAATCGCAATTATGATTTATCATTGTGTTGTCTCCATGTTATCCGTGGTTAACATAGTCTTATCAAGGGTTATCAAGGAATTGTCATCATATCATCACACACACTCACACTCTTTATTGATCTAAAACTTCATAAATCTTGTAGGTACGATGTTATCATGATGTTATCTCCCTGTTATCTTATGTTATCAATCATTATCCAGGACTACGGGTCCCTTGGGGTCTTAAGGGTCGGCTTGGGGCCCTGGAGGGCCTTTTTTTCAAGATGGCCGTCGCTGAAACTTTGAGTGACCGGTTATTGTCCTTCTTGTAAGCCCAGGTATTGACCCAGTCATAGAGGGGGTCCGAAACTTTCCAATACTCTATCCAACACTCTCATGTTATCACTGTTATCAACCTGTTATCAGTGTTGTCAGCGGGTTATCTCCGTTTTATCACAGGTTATCAACTAATCTTCCTACTTCCACATAACCTAATGAACTTGTTCTCACATGTTATCAACCTGTTATCACGTGTTATCAACAGTTCAACACTTCTTCCTGGTTTATTTGTCCTACCTCTTATTCTGCACGTCTATTCAATACAACCGGGATAGAAGTTTTATCCCCGGAGGGTTAAACTCATAACATTTCTGAAGCGGGATAATAACCGGGCTAAAACCTCTATTCAGAGTGAATACATTAGAGGTCTTTACAAAATATTTTGCATATTCATGGCGTATAATTTAAGATTCCTTCAGTTCACTGATTTAATGAGACAAGAATCATAGAAGTAGTAGCAGTACTAGTAGAAGTAGTAGTAGTGATAGTAGCAATATTAGTAGCAGGAGAAGCAGCAGTAGTAGTAGCTGTAGTAGTAGAAGTAGTGATAGCATTAGCAGCAGCAGCAGCAGCAGTAGCAGTAGCAGCAACAGCAGTATTGGTAGTAGTAGTAGTAGTAGTATTACTATTATGAAATTTTATTATTATTATTACTTGAAGACGTTCGATGAAAGAAAGTGAGTAAATGGTTGACGACGCCCAGGTAATGGAGGGGTTTGCGCGTCGCGGCGACACGCACAGCGTAACGCAAACAGTAATCACACATTGTGGAGGTGATGAAGAAGACGTGCCATCTGCCGCTTGAGTCTTCCTAATGCTTTTTCTGCATCACAGCTTTTGCAATCAACAGTTCGACACTTCCACTGAGGGCTGGTAACTCATCCAAGATTCTTACAAGATTCTTGAAGATTCTTAAGAACCATAGCTTATGAAAGGTTCAAATGAGTGAAGATTCTTGTAGGATTCTTCTAGATTCTTGAAGACTCGCAAGAATTATAACTGTATCGGGTTCTTATAGACAAAGATTCTTGTAAGATCTTGAAGATTCTTAGGATTCTTGAAGATTCCTAATAATTTTTACTGTGTTGAGTTTAAACGGGCAAAGATTCTTACAAGATTCTTGAAGATTATCGAGAATTATAGCTTTGCATGGCTCTTATAGACCAAGATTCTTACAGGATTCTTGAGGTTTCTTCTAAGATTCTTGGATATTTGCAAGAATTATAGCTGTACCGGGTTCTTGTGGGTAAAAATTCTTATAAGATTCTTGAAGATTCTTAAGAACCTTGGCTATGCAGAGTTCAAATGCGCATAGATTCTTGTAAGATTCTCTACGATTCTTTAAGACTCTAGTGTTCATAGAGTCAAGATTCTCTCAAAGATTCTCTACGATTCCCAGATTGTTACACATTTCCCTTCTCATAATAATCTTGTAAGCCAAGATTCTTGGTTGTTGTAAGATTCTTATATGATTCTTGAGAGTTGTTAACCCTCGTCGTTAACAGTGCAGTGGAAAATTGCATTTATACCTTCTGGAACGCTTATTAACAAGCATAACGTTTCCACAGATGGAGAATCTCGTAACAGATGTTATGATTCTTGACAAAAGAATCTCAAGGTTATCAACGTGTTATCAACCTGTTATCACCATCTGTCCGCTACTCAAACGCGCAATAGAGAAATATATTTTAAATAATAAACGTAATTTTAAATATTAAGTAAAACACATTTGATAACTATTGATAACACTCAAAATTCCAATTCGATTATTTATACTAAAATTACTATTAAAATAATAAATAATTCTTTATAATAATATTTGGTAACGTTTGATAACTTTTGATAACAGTCGATCCAAAATATCGGTTCGATCGTTTACAATAAGACTCAAAGGTAGAAATGACAAAATTATTCATAAGTCACGCTGATGCAAATCTTATGGCGAAAACTCACGAACTGGTCGTGATTGGAGATTGCGTCTAAATCACTTGTTATCAGATGTTATCAACTTGTTATCAGCATGTTATCGCCGGTCTATAGAAAGTCTTTGTCGGTGATACAAAGAGCTTTAAACATCAAGACGAGGAATATCGCACATCACGACTTCTCTTTCTTTTGTATTATTATTATAATTATTCTATAATATTGTTATTTTGTTTTGAATTTTGAAAATAATTTCAGCAACAGCATAATCTTATGCAAATATTGCATTCATTGGTAAATCTGCTGAACAAGTGGACAGCAAGAACTAAAACCAATGGACTCTACTCAAGGTGTCCACGTATCCGACAGATTAGTCTTTCTGTCTTTTGTAATAATAATAATAATAATAATAAATATTGATACGATATACGATATATCATTCGTAAGTGTACCTACACGGAGATTTTCAAAACATCATCCCCGAACCACAGACATACCCTCAACAGCTAAGAACCAGAATATCATTTAAGGACAACCTAAAAATTACTACATAATACCACCGAACTTTAATGTATTTTATTCCGTTTAACTGTTTATCCAGTAGAAAATTAATGAGTTGGTAAGTAGTCGTACGTAAAGAGTTGCAAGTACTTACTTTAACATTGTCAGAATAGGATGTAAGACGTCTATACGGGACTGAAATTTGCCGATTCCAGTAGTGTAAGACGTCTTACTCCGATTAAGTAGTTGTAAGTACCTACCAAAGACTTTACTCTGGATAAGCCATGGTAGGCAGATTTCAAACTTCTCAGTTCGAGTAAACGGTGGTAAGCAACTGAATCAGAAGGGTCAACACTAGTAAACAGCGCAAAAACTACTTACTTGAACCTACTTAATTTTTTTACTGGGTACTTACTTCACGATTTGATCTCAATCATAAATAGATCTCTGTTTTTTCTCTTTTTGTTTTGAATTTGAAAAATTTACATCAGCAAAAATGTCGATATAATCGAACTTATTTGAAAGTGTATGCAAATCTCATATGTGGCAATAGGCCTACGGTCTAAGCCCGAGAAGAGATAAATAAATAAATATACGATATAATAGCAAACATTATGAAACAACATCAATTAATCACATTTTAATTAAATGAAATAAACTAAAAAGTGAGAAAGTCAACGGTTCACGATAAACGTGACAGTAGAAAGTCCGCACAGTGAGAAAAACTAAAGAAAATTATCGTACGATTGAAGCGCCAGGCAAGTCGCAGCGGCAGTTTACGGAACTATTTACGGTACTTTCCATTAATCATGAGACATACGGGGTGGCATCTGTTTGTTGACATTTTCCCTCTTAATAAAGCAATTGTTGTATGGGGAAAGTTTACGTTTGAAAGATAGGGATCTCCGTCTTTTGGTAAACAAGCAGCAATGGTGTTTTATACCGTAAAAAAAAACACTGTAAAAAAAGACCACTGCAGTACCTTTTCGCAGTTCTTCGGTTCACTTTTACAGTGCCTTTTCACAGTAGCCTGCATCATACTAACGCATTTAAGTTTCAAACAACGTTGAGACAGTTAGTTTAAGATCACTGAAAAGGCACCGCAAAAGGCACCATCACTTCTATATCGGTTATCAGTGTTAGCCCAACGTTTTGTCAGTGTATTATCAAGGTTATCCTACGTTATTGTTATCATGTTGTATTATTCAAGTTAAATTTATAAAATATTTGATTTTTAATGTTGATTCGTTTGTTTGAAACAGGAATTGTTCGCTCAGCTGCAGTTCAGCCACGAATCGGCGCTGCCACCTGACACTTTGCGACGAGCGCTGGCCGAGACTTTCCTCAACCAGCAGAGGTTCCAGCTGGGATTCATGGATGATGCTGCTGAATGCTTTGTAAGTAACAAGAACCACCACCAGCAGACATTAATCATTCCTTCATACACTTCCAATTATCCAGCCAAGACCCCAAACAAGCCATTAAGATTCTATCTTTCATTTCCCACCATTAATCATAACAGATTTCCAAAGGCACACTACGGCCCAGTGCTTGCCTAAAGCTTTGGTGGTTGCACTAGGCAATAGTGATAATTTAGAAATCTGTTTTTGGTAGAAACCCCACTACGACCCAGTGCACTACTTTCTTAAGGATTGCACTGTACAGTAGTGTCTTTCGAAGATCTGGTGAATAAGAAACCACACTTAGACCCAATGCACAACTTTCTTCAAACACTGCACTGGACTGTAGTGTCTTTTACACCCTGCTGATGCAGAAACCCCACTATTACCCAGTGCTGCATACTATAAACAATTTTATTAAATCAAACTATGAATTTAGGAAAATATTTTGCTGCGGATTCACTTCCACTTGGCAAGCGGCGAGCCGGAAGACCAGTGCTCAGCCCCGCACTGTATTCCGCACCAGCGTTTCGCTATGACTTTAGTCGAACAAAGCGTCTGCGGAGCTTGCGGAGCAACATCCGAGCCTCTACCCTTCACTCAGGTACTAAAATCCACTACCGCGTAAGAATCCTGAATTTTAAAACGCCATTTTGCTTTACAACAGATGGTCCACTACGTCTCAGCGTCCGCACTTACGACTCAGGCGCGTCAGAGCAGTCAAGGACTGCTGACTCACCCGGATCTCTTCGGACAGCTCTTGCGGAAGGCCGGAGGAATGGGAGACATCCGCGACTGTCCCAGTGCCTGCGGAGCCAAGATCCAGATCTGCCGTACTCTGATGAATCGCCCAGAGATCGTTTCGGTCGGAATCGTCTGGGACTCGGAACGCCCTATCCTTGACCACATCATGTCTGTCTTCGCCATCATCGGCACGACGCTGAAGCTGCAGGACGTCTTCCAGAACGTCATTGACAACCGCTGGGCTGGAGTGACTACTCACCGCTTAGTCGGAGTGGTTACTTACTACGGGAAGCACTACTCCACCTTCTTCTTCCACACCAAACTGCAGCTGTGGATCTACTTCGACGACGCCACGGTCAGCGAAGTGGGACCTCTTTGGGAACACGTCGTCGACAAGTGCAGACGTGGACATTTCCAGCCGCTACTACTGCTCTACGCTAACCCCAACGGAGCTCCGGTCCCTGTGAACTGCGCGCCGAAGATGGTGACGCTAGTCGGAGCTCAGCAGCAGCAGCAGCGTGCGGCTCCGCAGAGTTCCCAGCCGCATTACGGATCGCTACCACGTCCGCAACGCCGTTCCATGACTCCTAATCCAGAAAAATCCATGGAGAGTATGCACAATTTGATCCAGCCGCGTAGAGCTATCACGCCAAGTCCCGAGAACCCCCACAACAACAACAACAGTGGTAGTAAGATGCTTTCCGACAACGATTTCCGCGACTACCAGAACATTACAGACCTGCAGTTTATCTACAACCAGACGGAAGCTTCCAGGAGTCCGCCAGGGTCTCCCAGTGCGGATGCGGTTTACATCCACCGCAAAACTGTGGAAAATATCCTGAGGACTCAGATGGGAGGAGGACAGGGAGCTTTCCCCATGCCCTCTGGCGATTTGAAAATCAACATGGCCGACTCGGCTAATGTCCCTAGATGTCGCGATTCAGGAAACTGGAGTGGAGACAGAAACAGCGCATCTTCTTCGTCCAGCACTTCAATGGACAACCCTTACCACTACTTGATAGGCCGCAATCCAAGGTAAATTTGTTGAATTTAATTGTAATAATATTTAATTTATTTAATATTATTATTAAATTTCAAATTTAATGAAAATTAATTAATTTTATATTAATATAGTCTTTATTTATATAATTATTTACTTAATTATTATTTATATAATTTAGTTTACAATTATACTAATTTATCTTAGTAGGCCGCAATCCAAGGTACATTTGTAAAATTAATTATAATAATATTTAATTTGTTTAATATTATCGTTAAATTAGAAACTTAATTAAAATCATTTAAATTAAAAACTAATTTAATTAATTCTAACTGAATTATTGTTACTGAAGGCCTTTCGGAAGTCCCAGCAGCAGTGCTAAGAACTCGCCGAGCAAGAGCGGGGAAACGAGCAACGGGACAGTAGTAGGGGACCCTGGTTACGATTCGTACTCGCTTTCCTCAAACGACAGTTATCGACTACAACAAAACTTAAGAAATAGCCTACAGGTAACTAAAACTTATTTGAATGAATTTGATTATTACTTATTTATGCTTTATATGATATATTTTTTTATGTTATATTATATTTTTTTCTAGCTGTCTCAAATTCCGGAAGGAATTCAGAATAACAGCCGATCAGTACCTTGGCAGACTCGAGCACCGGGGCCGTATCCTTCACCTCCAGCCAATGCAGATGAATGCGAGCGGCTCTGCTTAGAAACCGACCAACTCCTCGAACGTTCCAGGATCCAGGAGGAGAACGGGGACCTGGAAGCAGCTTACGCTCTGTGCCAGTCAGCAGCTCAGAGGGCCCGTGCAGCTATGGACGCGCCCTACAACAATCCGCAGACCCTGGTTTTCGCTCGAATGAAACACAACACTTGTATCATGCGAGGAAGAAGCCTCCACCGTAGACTGCTAGCTCGCCAGGGAGCCTTAGACTCCATCACAGCAGCTGATACTATCCAGCCGAACGGAACTTTCCCTCCGCTGGAGATGGAACCTCGTCACAGTCGGCAAAACAGTCGGGACTCTAACCGCATTCGCCGGGACTCTGCTGTCTCCGCAGCCGAGGCTTCTGCTGCGGCTGCTTCCGCAGCTTCGTCAGCAGGCAAGAACATTGAGATCTACGCCACCCTGCCTAAGAGCAAAGGCAGGAAAGCAGCAGAGCAACTCTTGGAGGCTGAGTTCAACGAATCCAGCAGCTCGCCGTCCGGAAGACAAGGCCGGGAAACTACCAAGCCTCCGCCCGGCAAACTGGGTCTCGGCCGCAGGGAAAGAGCCAAGAGTGAAGAGCGTAAGAGCAAACCGTCCAACCCAAGTCCAATGACTGTCCGGACGGACGAGGAGATCCTAGAACTGTCCGACGCTGGCTCGAAATCGCCCGGGAAGAAACAGCACCGCATCCGGCGGCGTCTTCTGATGGGCGGACTGATCAAGCGGAAAAACCGGAGTCTTCCGGACCTTCGCGCGGACGAGGACGGCATCGCTCCTACCTCTGCAGACGACCCAGGATTCCCTGTGAACGAGTCTCTGATCCCACCAGTCGAGGATATGGGCAATCCGAACCTGGAGCGTAGCAAACTGATGCGGAAGAGCTTCCACAACAGCCTGGGTAAAAACCTGTGCGCTACCAAGGTACCTCCTCCTCCGCCGATGCGCAAGACGTCGCAGTTGAGCGCTGGACCCTCCGCTGAAGACAAGCAGATCACCGTCATGGCGGACGTCCACCACGAGCGAACGCCCAGTGACAACTACCCTCCTCCGCCTGCTACCCCGCTAGCGGAGCTACCGCCGTATCCCCACTTCGATACCCCGACGCACGTGCGACAACCCAGTGATGATTTTCCTCCTCCGCCTCCTCCTCAAGAGCTGGAGCTCTTCTTCATGGATCACTCACTGGTAGAAGAAAGCAAACAAGAAGAAAGTAGCGGGCTACTCCAGGAACTGCGTAGGAAGCGCCAGGAAATCCTGGGTAGCACTCCAGCATCAAGTAGCGCTACCCCAGCCACCCAGAACAACAACTGGCTGCAAGAGCTTCAAGCTAAACAAGCTGCACTACAACAAAAGAAGACTGGACCTAAACCAGGTGGAATTCAGGATCCTAACAACTCGGTTCGGGACTTGGCTTCACGGTTCGAAAAGGTTCAAGTGAACCAGCAGCCGGTTGTTGCTGCTACCCCAGCTGCTACTCATTCTCCTGCTGTGATGTACCCTCAATCAGCAGCTCCCGCTCTTCTGAAGAAAGAACCGAAGCTGCGGACTGATTCCATCGACGCTGTAGGACTTCCAGCAGCTCCCTCTACGGTCCCAGCAGCCGTGCTGACGCCTAGCTTCACTCCAGCGCCTATTTTAGTCACCACAGCTCAGCAGCAGACGTCAGAGTTTATCGACGAAAGCAACAAAGCGACTAAGAAGAAGGTGAAGAAGAGCGTGACCTTCTGCGATGAAGTGGTGCTGGTCTCGACAGCAGACGACCCGGAGGAAGAATCGTACGTCGCTAACCCGATTCTGCAGCGCGTGCTGCGTTCCGCACTTCAGCAGCAGAAGCCGGAAAACGCTGCGGATGAAGTCGACGGCCCCGCAGCTCGAAATTCCGCTCTCCCGCCGTATCAGAGACTCCCAGCCAATAGCAAAATCTTCGCTAATAAACCAGGCAATGGAGGTAACTTACCTTTGGGAGTGCCGGCTTCACCGATGATGGGTTATCGAGGAGATCCTCGAGCTGCTGCAGGTAGCCATAACCCACCGCCGAATTATAATCCGCCTCCGCAGTATAGACCTCCTCCGCAGCAGCAATTTAATCAGTATAACGGACAGCAGCCCTATAACGGACAGCAGGCAACTTATAACGGACAGCAAGTACCACAGAACGGACAACAGACAACTTATATCGGACAGCAGCAAACATATAACGGACAACAAACTTACAACGGACAACAGACAACTTACAGCGGACAACAGGTACCTTATAACGGACAACAACAGTCCTATACCGGACAGCAGGTTCCTTATAGCGGACAGCAGCAGTCTTATAGCGGACAGCCACAGACTTACAACGGGCAGCCACAATCTTATAACGGACAGCAAATACCACAGAACGGACAGTCACAGTCTTATAACGGACAACAGGTACCATATAACGTACAGCAGCCGTATGGCGGACAACAGGTACCTTACAGCGGGCAGTACAACTACGTTCCGCAGCAAGGCTTGCCGTCTCAGCAGAAACTGGTTCCTCGTCCTTCGCAGTCGTCCCACTTAAGCGACCTCAACTCCAAGACAAGTCTGGGCCTGCCCGTCCCACCTACCTGGACAGGTCCTAACCCGAACCCTAACCAACAACCACTGCAACACCAGCAGCAGCAATTGTCGCCTTGTAATCTATGTAGACAAAAGCAGGTCCCCTCTCATGTACAGTATTGTCCCGACTGCGATTTTTATCTGCAGCGATTTAAACCTAAAGCTTAAAAATTTTTACTAAGAATCTCGTACCCCCCCCCCCCCCGGACTTTTATGAATTTGATAAAACCATGAATCTTCCATTATATGTTTTAAAAATTATGTTTAAAATTTGTTTTTTAATTGTATTAAACTGCCCCTATGTTATTATTGCTATGCTTTGTTAATATTGAAAAGTGTATACGATAACAAATTCGTGAATCTGATCTCACGTTTGTTTCTGCTATTGAGTGTTTTATTTGGTGTATTATTGATGTAAATAATGTGCCAAAATGTTATTTTTCGGCTCTTTTGAATCAATAAACTTTTTCATTTTTATAAAATTTTCTCGAATTATTTGCGAATTTTTGTTGAATTTATTGTGAAAAGGCCACGGAATTGGGAAGAAACTGTAGATTTATCAACGAATACAACAATATAGAAAGTGAAATGGCAAGATTTTGAACTTTTTTTTCTTGAATTTCTAGAAGATTTGAATCTATGTGCAGGTTGTCCAGGCAAGTCCTGACCTGAAGATTTTCTTTTTGCGAATTTTTGGTTGATTTTTCAGTTTTACGAGTTCTTCTGTGGAATGGCAATGGTGATGGTCTTGACTTCGATGTAGTGGTGCAGGCCCTCCTCTCCACTGTAAAATTAGAAAAAAAAATCACTTATAAATCAAACAGTAAAATCAATTGGTTTGAAATAATAGTAATTACTACATTATAATAGATAATGAAAGTATAAATATTATAAAGCCGTATAAGAAACACAGGATGATTTTTAAAATATATTATATTTATTTCTGATTATATATTATAGTTTATTATTAAATATTTATTAATCGTTTTGCTTATGACCCGACTGAAAATTCTCATACAGTATGTAGAATTTCAGTCGGGGAGTAAGAATGAAGAGTAGAACCAACATATAAAATATTGTAAGTAACAGTAGTAATATATAAACGCATTACAGTTCACGTCCTTGTCCGGATTGTTTGAATCCTCCGAACGGAGTCTGCGGCATGGTGGCATCAAAGCAGTTGACCCTACAAAATAATAATTCGATTCATTGCACACTCTAATATTCTACAGATTTCGAAATTTAAATTAAATACAATTATTATAAATATTTACTTTAGTTTCGTTCTATTATTCAGTGATCTTAATTTATTTATTAACTTAATAATAACGTCATATAATTAATCATTTCATTAACTAATTTAATGGCATTATTTAGTATCAGATAAAACAGTTTTTCCACAGAAACGACATTTAGTATTAGTACTAATCATACATTAAAAGATAACTACTGTTTCCGATTTAATTACTGAAATTGATATTCAATTAATTTGATTTTTTAACAATATTTTGACCAATTACCATACGGATCCTGCTTGGACGGCCTGGGCAAAAGTCAGGGCCGTGTTGATGTTGCTGGTCAGGATTCCAGCAGCCAAACCGTAGAAGGAATTATTGGATCGCTGGATCAGTTCCTCCATGGAGGAAAACTTCAGGATCTGCTGTACTGGTCCGAAAATCTATTTGAGAAACAGAAAAAAAATTCTCAGTTAATTATAAAACTTATTTTTGAATTTCGAAATCATATTAAAACGTATTCAAGTATACAAATGTCAAATATTATTAGAAATAAACAATTTAAGCAAATTTAACTAAAATTAATTCTTCAGTAATTAGTCGTAAATCGTTTTCTAATTTATTTAAATATTTTAATGTCGAATATTACTATAATTAGACGATTTAAACTGATTTAACTATGATTAATCATATTATGCTTATTTAATACGTAACAATTAAGCTAATTAATTATTATCTCATAAATATTTTATGTGAATTCCATAGTAAATTATTTTACAATATATTTCAAACACTTAAACATCAATTATTACTAAACTTAGACTCTCTTAGCTTATTAAATTAAGATTTATGGTATTATGTAGATTATAAATAATAAGTTAAATTAATTCATTAGTAATTACCTCTTCCTTGGCGATACGCATATCGTCCTGGACATCGGCAAAAACGGTGGGTTCGATGAAATATCCTTCCTGTCCCCATTTGGATCCACCGCACTTCAGTGCTGCTCCTTGCTGTTTGCCCGAGTCAATCAGCTCCATGACCTTGTGGAACTGCTCCTCGCTGACCTGCAATTTTACATAATTTATAATTAACGATTATTAATAGCGGTAGATAGCAAATAATAAGAGTAGTAGTAGTAGTAGTGCGAGTAGCAGCAGTAATGGTAGCAGAAGGAGGAGGTTTAAAAGTAGTAGTAGTAATAGTAGTAGTAGTAGGAATAGTAGAAGTAGCAGTAGTAGGAGCGGCAATCGCAGTAGCACTAGTAGTACTAGTGGTGGAGTTGTAGTAGTAGTAGCAGGAGGAGGAGGGGAAGGAGCAACGGTAGTAGTAGTAGTAGCAACAGAAATAGCGGTAGTAGTGCTCACATTATTAGTAGTAGTAGTAATAGTAGTAGTGCTAGTAATGGTGGTAGTAGTGGTAGTAGTAGTAGTAGAAGCTGCAGCGGCACCACTAGTAATAATGACAGTAGTAGTACTAGTGGTAATAGTAACAGGTATGGTAGTTATGGTAGTAGCAGGAGGAGGAGGAGGAGCAATAGTAGTAGTAGTAGCAACAGCAATAGTAGCAGCAGTGCTTAAAATATTATTATTACTAGTAGTAGTGGTGGTAGTAGTAGTAGTCGTAGTAGTGTACTGCTACTATTACTATCATCATTATTATTTCGTATATCGAACCTGAGGTCCCTGATCGACTCCGTCCTCGAACGGATTTCCGACTCTGCGCTTGGCAGCGAGCTCGGTGGCTTTCTTGACGAACTCGTCGTAGATCTGCTCGTGCACGAAGGTGCGAGATCCTGCGCAGCAGCACTGGCCCATATTGGCGAAAATAGCATTGTAGCAAGTCTGAACAGCTTCATCCACTATAACAGAAAAAAAGTGAATTTAGTATTCATATAACTGCAACAGTGAAAATAATAATAATAATAATAATAATAATTGTTATTATTATAATATACTTGATTTAAAGTGGAAATGACATACTATAATTTGTATTCATGGGATGAATATTTATTATTAAGTTAATTCGATTTAACATAATAATAATTGATAAAACAATAATTTTGCTACAAAATTGAATAATAATAATAATCAAACATTTTACTCTAAATTAAAATTTAATGTAATAAATTTACAATTTAATTATTTATATTTAGTATTTTATTTTATTAATTTAATTTATTTATTAGTAATTATTTAATTTGCATTAATTAGACGAAAATTTTTTATGAAGTTAATTTGACTAATTGAAATATTTGAGTAAAGGTTCTAGAATTGTGCCGTACAATCGACATCGGGGAAGACGACGATGGGACTCTTGCCTCCGAGTTCGAGGCTGACTCGTTTCAGGTTGGACTCGGCGCAGCTTTTCATAATCAGTTTACCAACCTAAAGCAATTAATAAAATAAATTTAATTTAATAATAGTAATGATAATTAATATAAAATAAAGTTACCTCAGTGGATCCCGTGAAGGCAATCTTGTTAACATCGGGATGGTTGGTCAGAGCGGCTCCTGTCGTTTCACCGAAACCATTGACAACGTTGACAACACCAGCAGGAAACCCAGCCTTTTAGAAATCATTAAACATAATTAATTTATTAACTAAATATAAAATCAAATACATCAATATAAAAACTAAATACAATTATTATTAATTGTATTGGTAAAGTTTAATAAACAGAAAATTTAGTCCAGTACTTCAACAGAGAGCTGAGCGAGGTAGAGAGCGGTCAACGGGGTTTGTTCCGCGGGCTTCAGGACGACAGTACAGCCAGCAGCGAGAGCAGGTCCCCACTTCCAGGCCGCCATCAGCACGGGATAGTTCCAGGGGATGATTTGTCCGCACACACCCACAGGTTCCTTGCGAGTCATCACGACGATGTTACCTGTTGTGAAGCAATGAACGAATGAAGTATGGTGCGGATCAGTGCTTCCACTTTGTGAGGAAAATTTCTTGAAAAAAAGGGAAAACGGAGTATGGAAAGGGAAAAAATAAGGGTGAGGGAAAAGGGAAATTTAGAAGTACAGCCTTATAATTAAACACGGAGGGGAAAAAAAGGGAAACAGATTCCTCATTACGGGAAAAGGGAAACTGAAAGTGGAAACACCGCTTGGAAGCTTGGAAGGCAGTTTAGTAGAAGGGATCTGGATCAGAACCACAGTACAAGAACTATCAAGTCAAACATTATTTTTTAAAAAACCTGAAAAAATGAGCAGAAACTTTCTTGGGGCACTGCATTCGTCATATTTTTTTTTCGTCTGTTTCGTAGTTTGTACTTAATTCAGTTCATGCAGGCATTTGTAATTATTTTTGAAAGTTTTCGGTTTCTTTTCAGTAAACGAAATTCATTATGAACTTCGCGAATTGGCGTATTGATGGCGTTGTTCATCCAAGTCCAGCTTGTTTTATGGAGTGTCCGTACTGGATAGTTCTTACACTATGATCCAGTCCTTCCACTTTGCAGGGAAATTCCCTTAAAAAAGCGGAAATGGGGTCTCAAAAGGGAAATTGAAGGGAAAACTGAAATTCCCAAGTAGGAACATATACATTTAAGCAGTCTACGGTTGGAAGTAGGTTTTTGAGCTCTTATGCAGAGCGGAAAAAGGGAAGGAGAAAAGACAATTTAAAAAGGGGGAAAAAGGGAAATCAAGTTGCATCGGACTAAGGGGAAAAAGGGAAAACAGAACCTTCTCAAAGGGAAATCCCAAAACCCTATGTGGAAGCACTGCTGTGATCAGAACTGAGTAAGATGGAACAATGAGCATTTTAAAAACGTGAGTTTAGTGGTCAATGAAAAGTGAAGGTTATATACAGGGACTTCAAGGGAAATAGAAATGCACAATAATTAAAAGACTATTTATTATTTACATAGAAAATATCAATACCATCAGCGGGAATGGTCTGTCCGTGAATCTTGTCGGCCCAGCCGGCGTAGTAGCGGAAAGTTCCCGAGGCGCACTTCATGTCAAAGACAGCCTCGCCGATGGGTTTGCCGTTGTTGAGCGTCTCGAGGGCTGCGAGGTACTCGGCATCTCGATCAATCAGTTCGGCAAGCTGTGTTTAGTAGTGAAGGTGTCAGACTTAACGACAGCTAAAGTTGAATGTTTAATTACTTTATTGATTAGACGGCCTCTTTCGGATGCGTCCATGGTCCTCCATGCTGAACCGAGCTGGAAAGCTTTCTTTGCTGCGGCTACGGCACGATCAACGTCAGCCTGCAAATTTAATTTTGTAATTAGTATTATTTGAAGGAAATAACTGTATTTGTTAAATAATTGATTGATTATACTTTGTGAACTATTTATCATTTTATTTCTGACATGGAAATATTCCTACGCGTTTTTGAGAAATATCAAAGTTTTGTTTTTTAATAACAATAACGTGATCTAAACTAAACGGTTGAATCGAGAACCAGAAGTAGTTTTTTTCCTGTATTATTCAATATTTTTGTATGCTCTTTGGTTTCATTATTAAATGAATATAACTAAATCGAAAGAGTTTTAGTTGTTAAAAAGAAAACGACCTTGTCTCCTTCCGAAACATCACAGATCTTCTTGCCCGTCGACGGGTTGATGACGGGGAAAGTTTTCCCGCTGGCCGAGTCAACAAACTCACCATCGATGAAAAGCTGAAATTTTTATTTAAAAAAATACATGAGAAAAAATACTCTAAATGTTTTGTTTCAACTTATAAATCTAATTTCCTATTACAACTTACCGGTGTTTTGATTTAAAGATATAAAGATATTGTTTTTCTGTAACGTAGCTAGCGCCACCTAGCGGCCAAAACTTGAACTACGTACTACTTCGGTCCACGCAAAATGTGTATTATTCGTTCAATTACAGTTTCACATTATTTATTACTGTTTAGTAATAATCAAATATTATTTATTAATAATTAAATGAAATAAAAATCTAGCCAGATTAACCATTAAAAAAAAGATTTTTATATGAAATATCTGTAAATTTCACAGGCTCCGCAAATAAATCATCAAATTTTTAAATTTTCCCCCAGATTCATTTGAAAAATAATTCTTTCTGTCTTTTACAGTAATGAACGTAAAAAGGATATTTTCTCGTCCCTTTATTTTGAAGTGTTCTTTCCATTAGAAACACACGGAGTCGGTGGGGCTATGCCTACAATGCCACTGAAGACCAGCCTCTTTAGTGCGGACGGAAGAATTAAATATTTCTATGCATAAAATTGCTTGAAAATGCCCTTACAAATCTCAGAAAAATTGGAGAAAAATTTTGATACAAAGAAAGTTAATAAATTATTTAAAGTTGATTTAGTACCGATGTCCGCTATAGAGGGGCGCGCGTTTGGCATATGCCCTGTGCCCATAGTAACAGGACCTAGTGTTTTGGCAGGTCTATGTTTAGACCTCCAGGAACTGTTATCTTTAAGAAAAATCAGATTTTAAGCCTTTGTTTTATTTACCCCCTTCTTAACAGACCCAAGGTCAAGATTCTTAAGATTCATACAAGATTCATGCAAGAATCTCTAGAATCGTAGTAAGAACCTTCATCTTCTATGAACCTAGCAATCAGTCTATTGATTTTTTCTACACTTATTAATAGTCGGATTTATTAAATTTATAATAAAATGTTATTATAGATGTATTCCATTACCTTGGTGTATTTGATTTCAGGGTTTGTAGCCACCATTTTCAACAGTTGAGGATATTTCAGTGTAACCGCTTGAGGAAGACTGACGCTCTCAGGCAAATCATCTTGGGCTTTTATAGCCCAGATTCGGTCTTTCCACTTTCCAGGGAAATTTCCTGAAAAAGGGGAAAATCGGGTCTGAAAAGGGAAAAATAAGGGAAGTGAGGAAATGTGAACATTTGGAAGAGTATAGCAGTTCTCCAGTATGGAGGGAAAATAGGGGAAGAGGGGAAAAAGGGGAAACTGAAAGTGGAAACACTGGCCCAGGCTCAGTGTTTCCACTTCCCAGGAAAATTTCCTGAAAAAGGGGAAAATCGGGTCTTACGTGAAAATCTGTAAGAGTAAAGAATTTCTCTAGTACGCAGGGGAAAGTGGGAAAAATAAGGGAAAAGGGGAAAAAGGGGAAATTGAAAGTGGAAACACTGGCCCAGACTCGGTGTTTCCACTTTCCAGGGAAATTTCCTAAAAAAGGGGAAAATCGGATCTTACGTGAAAATCTGTAAGAGTACGGAATTTCTCTAGTACGCAGGGGAAAGAGGGGAAAATAAGGGAAAAGGGGAAAAAGGGGAAACTGAACATGGAAACACTGTCCCAGACTAGATAACTACGTGTACACAATCCTTTCCCTATACACGACTACGCTTTTAAATTACGAATTCAGTTTTTAAAATTTTCTTGACAACTTCCAAGAACTCTAAGCAAAGCGTGGAAGTCATCAACAAAACCGTATCCAAAAAAAATCTTGAAATCCACGTCAGATATACTAATTTAATTCCTTTATTTTTTATACAATGTTAAAGAATTGCTTTAAGAATCTTGAAAGAATCCTTAAGAATCTTGTGAGAATCTTTTGAGGATAAATAATACAGAAAACTTGTGTTTGATCCGAGAAACTTGAAATTTTGATTCAGAATTTACTAACAAAGGTTCTGTTTTGTTTTATTTTGTTTTCGTGACTGATAAGATAAGATAGTTTGTTTATCTGTGTTATTATCGTATTATTGATAAGTTATCTCTGTTATTACTAGTTATGATATCTTTGGTGAAATGTGAGTGGTGACCTTGGTTGAATGAAGTCTGGGTTGCTATGCGCGCTAAGAGAGGAGACTAGAGACAAGTGCAGAACTTTGGAAGTGGCGTCAATACTAAATAGTTGAAACTATTAGGAAGTAGTAGTAGTAGTTGGTACGAATCAAACTAGGAGTAGCGAGAATAGTAGGAGTAGGAGTAGGAGTAGGAGTAGGAGTAGTGGGAGTAGCGGGAATAGGAATAGCGGAAGTAGTAGTAGGAGTAGTTTATGGAAAGATGGAGGAGGAGTAATAGAAATAGTAGTAGTAGTAGTAGTAGTAGAAGTAGGAGTAGGAGTAGTGGGAAGATGGAGGATGGGATAGTAGGAGCAGTGGGAATAGAAGGAGGAGGAGTAGTAGTAATAGTAATAGTAGTAGTAGTGGTAATATCAGTATCTGAATTATTAGTATCTTTATTAGTAGTAGTAGTTGTTGTTGTTGTTGTAGCAGTAGTAGTAGTAGTAGTAGTAGGAGTAGTAGTAGCAGTAGTAGTAGTAGTAGTCGTACGAGTAGGAGTAGTAGGAGTAGGAGTAGGAGTAGTAGGAGTAGGAGTAGGAGTAGGAGGAGTAGTAGAAGTAGGAGTAGGAGTAGTGAGAAAATGGAGGATGGAGTAGTAGAAATAGTGGGAACAGAAGGAGGAGGAGTAGTAGTAATAGTAACAGTAGCAGTAGTATCAGTATCTGTACTGTTACTATCTGTATCTGTACTATTTGTATTTGCATCTACAGTAGTGGTAGCGGTAGTAATTAGCTTCATAATATCAATTAGTAACATATTAAGCAAACCACGAAGGCAGGGCTCTGGTGACGCAATGGTTAAGACCTTAGGTCAAGACCATCGCCCTTCACCTCTGGGTCTGTGGGTTCGATCCCACTCGACTCCAAGTCAGGCCTTTTTTCCAAGACCAGCGACCCTTAGCAGTTGAATCTGCAATTCCTTCTCCTGGGGTCATGGGCTAACACCTACATACCCGTCAATGAGATTTAAAAAAACACGAAGGCCACAATAGGGAACCGCGCAATGCTGGAACCACAGTATAGAGAACATTCAGTAACACGGCAAGTCCTATCTCCCCATGTTAATAGGGCCTATTCCAAAAGCGCACCTCACTATAGCGGACACTTATATTAAATCAGTTTATTAAAACTTTTAACTTTTTTGGGTATCAAAGTGTTTCTCAGATTTTTTGACGATTTTTAGACACATTTTCAAGTCGATTAATTGACAAGGTTATTTTTCACGAGCGTCCGTAGTAAGGGGGGATAGTCTACAAGGGCCTTTTTGGAATAAGGTCTATACCGCGAGCAGAAAAAGCGCCAGATTACCGCGGGGTGGCTGCTGTTGGAACTAAGGCTGCATAGGAAACACCTAAGGCTGGGCGGCTGAGGCTTTGAGTCCTCGTAGTACCGACAACACTCACCCGCAGAAATCTAGCGCTAGTTTCGCGCTCGGAGCACTAACATTGGGGAGATAGGACGTGCCGTGTTACTGGATATTCTCTATACTGTGGCTGGAACCGTAACTTAATTTTCCCCGGAAAAAATGCAGCTCAGCATTGTAGCCTCACGATCAGACCGTCCCGCTCTGTTCCAGTCGTGTGAGTGGACACATGAAATAAAATGATTTACTAATCATGTAGCTGCAAGTGCGACATCAAATATACCCTCGTTTTTGTAAAATACACTGTAAAATTCTATAGGAATGTTACTGTTTTAATATCCTTGCACATTTCTAACCAAAAGACAATATCCCTAGAACCAGTGTTTCCACTTTCAATTTCTGGTGTTTTCCTAAGCTTCCCTTTTTTCCCTTTTCTCCCCTCCGTACTAGGAACACATGCTGTACTTCTAGATTTTCTTTTTCCCTTATTTTTTACCATTTTAGACTCCAATTTTCCCCGTTTTCAGGGAATTTCCCTGCAAAGTGGAAACACTAGGTTATCAGATTCTAGTTTGACTGTTTTGTTCGTCTTCCGTTTGCGAGCAATATACGTAAATAATATAGTAAAAATATAAATAAAAATATACATATATCAATAATATAATAATACTTAAATATAATTCTAAATACAAGTGTGCAACGGACGCACTGGGCCGTAGTGGGGTTTACCTTTACGTGAATAACCCGTACAATCTATATCTACAATATCTATATACATGGTTGCATTTATATACATCTGAACCGTGTTTTCAGTATAATAAATCTAAATGTATCACTAGAAACGTATTTGTAGTCCGGAATAGTAATGAAAACATCAGCAGAGGACATTTACATCTGTCCAGTTGCCAAAAGTTTACACACGACATTAGGAAGTGGCGCCACAAAGGTGGGGGTCTGGAACACGTGATAACATGTGATAACACTGATAACACCATATGTTGTGCCTGCAAAATTAGTCTTCAAAAATCATTCATCAGACCCCCTCGAGTGTAATCCATGTGTTATCATCGTGTTATCAACCTGTATCCTCATGTTCTCTTCATTGTTTCCATACGCAATTGAAATTGTAATACCCCCCCCGACATGGCCTTGAAAATTACCGACTGGTTATATCGCAGGTTGTTATCTGTATAATCTTAACCCGGAGTGACCTTCCTCATATAAACACGTCTTGCTTTTCAACTGATTGCCCTGGACCAAAGAACCGGTAAACGGGGCCCATCTCAAAGCATGGGAGCAGTGTTCCCACTCTTGGAGGGAATCTGCCTGGAAAAGGGGGGAAAATGGGGTCTGAAAAGGGAAGAAGAAGAGAAGAGAGTAAAGATGGAATCTAGACCCGGTATATTCTTGTACGGAGAGGGAAAAAGGGGAAAGATAGGGGAAGAGGGGAAAAGCGGAAACACTGCATTGGAGCCCGAGTGGTAGAGTTGCCGGCGGTTAAATCCCCTCTGGAACGGAGCTTGGAGCGCAGGACTCATTGCCGCGGTTCGTACGGCCTTTACGGATTCGTCGGGAATAATCCGGGGTAGTACTAGGCTCCACCTTTTGGGGGCGAGGAGGATTTTTCGACTGCACAGACCTCGTTAGTATGCCACTGTGATGTGGGAAAAAAAAGGCCCGTCTTTTAGCTTCCTTGGTCTGGGTTTATTACGTATTCCCATACGAGTCTGGCCCAACCTACTCCATGTATGCACACGATATGAAATCCTGTTCAGTCCAATAATTTATCACTATATTATAATTTGTAAAAAATGTCTAGACCCGTATAATTTTATTGTAATTTGGTTTACTTAGCATATTTTTGGAATCATTTTACTATTTCATGTTACTTGTTAGTGAATTTATGAATTATCTAATTATTTATCAAATATTATAATGAATGTGAATAAAATTATATCCAAATTTACTATATTAAAATATTATACTGTCACGTCATGTATTCAGAATTTTATTTCGAAATTACAATAGTTAAAGGGATTTAGTGTACTAGTGTACTAAGAACAGGTAAGTAGTTAGTTTTTCAGTCCTTTTTTCAAGGACATGTGTACTGGAAAGGTGTGAGCCACATGTCTACTTGTCCGCTTTTTACATTGAAATGAATAGCTAGTTCTTGTTTCAAAATTTTTCCAGTTACTAAGTACACTGTAGTGTTCGTTTATACGGTGACCTTCGACTACCATGCTACAAACTTTTATTAGTAACATCTAAAACAGAACGTAAAATAAGATACTAATCGAGTAGAAAGAGTCTCGAGTTCAAAAAAGCTCGTGTATATTTTTACATTTACACGAAACAGTTTTCTACACTTTTTTTTAGACGAAAAAGGATTACTAGGTGGCAACATTGAAGCGCAAATCGATTAACTAGATTGTTTATTAACGTGTATATTCATTCACTCGAGGTCTCTGAGTCCCGGCCTGCGGGCGGGTAGCGGTTGTTGCCGTAGCTTCTGCGTTCGCCCGCGTTGAACGAGGCGTTGATCATCGAGCGGTCCCTGCTGTTCCTCGAGTTCCACGTGTCGCGTTCCTGGGGCTGGAGACTCTCAATGGGAAGCGTGAGCAGCGAGTCAAGATTGGAGGTATCGAGACAGCCCCTGTCGGCGAGTCCCTTCTCGACTCGGTCGAACTCGAGCTGGATTTCTTTGTTGTCTGAAGCCTCGACTTTAGCACGAATGGCATCAATCTGCAAATTAATAACACTGAGTATGAGGGTTTGGGTTTCCCTTCGAGAGGGCTGTTTTCCCTTTTTTCCCCCTTTTACAAACTTGCATTTACTTGAACTTACAAACAAAAAAGAAAAAATATTCAAACTTGGACATTTCCTTTTTCCCTTCATTTTTCCTTTTAAGACTCTATTCTCCCTTTTTTAAGGGAATTTCGCTGCAAATTGGAAGCTACTGCTGAATAGGAAAAAATTAATTTTCCAGTTTAATCTAACTTACGATGTCCTTGCAGAAGGTTCGTTTTTTGTCGTTGGGGGTATCATCGTTCAGTGAAGACCTCAAAAGAGCAATGGCATCTTCAAGGCGTCCAACTTCGGCAAGGATCGAGCTTTCAGATTGCGGACTGTGACGTAATTCTGCTGTTTGCAGGTGCCGAGAATCTCGAGCGCAATGTCCGGCCTCTGCTGGTTAACGGCAAGTCCAGCGGCAAAAGTTAGTGAACGACGCATAGGAACGTGAGCAGCTTCCTTAGCGTCAGCCATGAGTTTGATCATTCTCTGAAGACTTTCTGCAGTATTCTACAATTCACAAAACACGAAAAATTGTCTTGAAATAATGTTAAGATGTAAACAAGACATATACCTGCTGATAGAGTGCTGCCAAAGCGAGAATTACACAATTCTTAGGGAAACGATTGCCCTGGATTTGACGAGCCTGCGCGATTTCGAAGGCTTTGTAAACCTCGTCGTACATTTTATTCTTGTACAGAAGGTCCAAAAGAATCTGGAATGACATCATTTGATCGAAAAATCCCTCGAGTTCGGGGTCCTGGACAACGTCTAACGCTTCTTTGGTGTTATTCGTGAGATAATAGTATCTCATGAGAACGGGACCGAAAATGAAGGTGCCGAACCTAACGCCCTTGCTCTGTGCGTGAAAACGTCTCAGCATTTTACGTAAAAGCTCGTTGTCAGTTGCGTTGGAGTCCGCAAGATAGACCATGCTCTTCAGATCATCGGTGAAAATCAGGTTTTGATTTTCGTTGCCCACAAATTCGGCCATGCGGGCCCGGAACTTCTCGACCATGGTGGGCGTTGTAAACTGCAGCTTAACTTTATCGCGAGCGGCTTTGAATCCATCGAGACCTAGTGCTTCTCCAGTGTACAACGTTCGTGCGCCTGTAATAAATTCACATTAATTAATATTTTAACTTCATTTTAGTAATTAAGATTTAGTGAAGAGGAGGAGGGGCATTCGGACTTACCCAAATATTGTGCGATAAAGTTGGATAGGAGGTTGGATCTTGAAGAAACGTTTGCTGTGATGGTTCTCAACATTTTGGCGGTTTATAAATATTCGAAATTTAAGAAATACTGGGAAAAGACTTGGTCAGATTTGCCGGTACCACGTGCCTTGAAGCGCTACCCGGATGAAGGAGGAACGAAGAAACGAAATGAAGCAGACGCTAAATTGCAACTTCTTTTTTCCATTTTCCCTGATAGAGGGCTTTTTTTCCCTTTTTCCCCCCTTCAATCAAAAATTTACTTTTTTTCATCTTTCACCCTCTACATAAATTTTTATTTCCCTCACTGATGATTATTTTAGTGTTTCTGAGTTTCATTAGGAAAATATAAATTTTATTGCTAAATTATACAGTTGTGTTAACAGAATCGCTTTCCCCCATTTCCCTTCTTCCCTCGTGTTTTCCTTTCGAGATTCCATTTTCCCTTTTCAGGGGAAAATCCCTTAAAAGTGGAAGCACTTAAGAAGACGCTGAATTAGTCCAAAATAGTTCTTCAAATTCTAACTAGATGGCGTTTTACAATTCTTAAACGAAAAATCTTGTTACACAATGTTTATAACATAATTGCTATTAAGAAAAGCATTATTTAAAGTCTAGTCTACATTTGACTCTAATTTTTAATCATTTATTTAAAATTGCTCATTAAAATTCAACTTTTTCGACCGCTATACTAACATATAAAGTAATCCTTTCCTTTAGCTTCAGCAAGTAGCATATGGCGAGCGAAGGTTAACTTTCAAATCTTACAGGATTATGGTTAAGTAAAACAGAAAGTAAAGCATCGAAATACACTTGCAAAAAGACAACAAGAAAACCAGCTTAAGGGTTTTAAAGTATAGGGCTTATATTTCAAGCAGCTGAAGACCAGCCCGTCTACTAGGGACAGACCCAGCAAATGTATTTATGGCAAAATGTCGCCTTAAAATGTATCTAAAATTCATAAAAATCTTGCTAAAAATTTTGAAACAAATAAAATGTTGAAATTCCTTCAAGTTGATTAAAATAACGCCGTCCGCTATAGAGAGGTGCTCTTTTATGAATATATCCTACCAGTCCATCTCTCAAAACTACAGACTCGTTAACGTAGAACAACTGTCAAATTCCAATTAATACATCTATTGGATTAAAAAGGTGATTTTCGAAGGCGTCAAGTTAAATGTGTTTTAAATGTGTAAGGGAAAAAGGGGGGAAAAAAGGGAAAAAGTCAACAGCACCCAGTGTTCCCAGGCGGTCACCCATCCAAGTACTGACTGGGCCCGACGTAGCTTGACTTCCGGGATCTGACGGGACCGGGTACTTTCTACGTGGTATGGCCGTTGACATCCCATGGTATTTGCACGGCTATTATATTCTACATATTTAATGTTGTGCTCACTTCAAGACTTCCTCTAAGTTCACAATGTAGGACTTGTTTCAGTATAAATTGCCAGGCTAGAATAAACCACATGACGAAGAGATAGTTTACTCCCAAAGGTATACTAGGTATCACTACGCCATGTGAATATAGTAGTGAATGAGTACGTTGAAAAGTACTGCCGGCTACTCCAGTACCAAGTATGAAATGCTTATACTATGTTCGTTGTTCATACTGTAGGACTTATTCCCGTATAATTCGTCAATCAGGGATAAATCACGGTGAAGAGATGGCTAATCTCAAAGGTATACTAGTATCACTGTACCATGTGAATGTAATAGTGAATGAGTACGTCGAAAAGTACTGCCGGCTACTCCAGTACCAAGTATGAAATGCTTATACTATGTTCGTTGTTCATGCTGTAGGACTTATTCCCGTATAATTCCTCAATCAGGGTTAAATCACTGTGAAGAGATAGTTACTCCCAAAGGTATATTAGTATCACTACGCCATCTGAATATAGTAGTGAATGAGTACGTTGAAAAGTACTGCCGGCTACTCCAGTACCAAGTATGATATGCTTATACCATGTTCGTTGTTTATACTGTAGGACTTATTCCCGTATAATTCCTCAATCAGGGATAAGTCACAGTGAAGAGATGGTTAATCCCAAAAGTATACTTGGTATCACTATACCATGTGAATGTAATAGTGAATGAGTACGTTGAAAAGTACTGCCGGCTACTCCAGTACCAAGTATGATATGCTTATACCATGTTCGTTGTTTATACTGTAGGACTTATTCCCGTATAATTCCTCAATCAGGGATAAGTCACAGTGAAGAGATGGTTAATCCCAAAAGTATACTTGGTATCACTATACCATGTGAATGTAATAGTGAATGAGTACGTTGAAAAGTACTGCCGGCTACTCCAGTACCAAGTATGATATGCTTATACCATGTTCATTGTTCATACTGTAGGACTTATTCCCGTATAATTCGTCAATCAGGGATAAATCACAGTGAAGAGATGGTTAATCTCAAAGGTACACTAGTATCACTGTACCATGTGAATGTAATAGTGAATGAGTACGTTGAAAAGTATTGCCAGTTACTCAAGTACCAAGTATGATATGCTTATACCATGTTCGTTGTTCATACTGCAGGACTTATTCCCGTATAATTCATTAATGTGGGATAAATCACAGTGAAGAGATGGTTTAATCCCAAAGGTATACTAGGTATCACTATACCATGTGAATATAGTAGTGAATGAGTACGTTGAAAAGTACTACCGGTTACTCAAGTACCAAGTATGAAATGCTTATACCATGTTCATTGTTCATACTGCAGGACTTATTCCCGTATAATTCATCAATCAGGGATAAGTCACAGAGAAGAGATAGTTAATCTCAAAGGTATCCTAGTATCACTACGCCATGTGAACGTAATAGTGAATGAGTACGTTGAAAAGTATTGCCGGTTACTCAAGTACCAAGTATGATACGCTTATACCATGTTCATTGTTCATAAAGAGATGGTTAACCTCAAAGTTATACCAGTATAGTATACAAGTATGAAAGTATAGTATTAAATTACGCTTAACTTAAAAGTATGGTCGGACTAGTTTGTCTGTCTTGGTTCCAGTGGAAAATTAAGGATGTCGACTACATCCTGAATGATATCCGTAACATATCCTGAATATCCTGAATCACGTCCGATCGTGGATGAGTAAAAAAAAAATTGTGTTGAGAATTGTGAGTCTTGATTATTGAGGGCACCATTAAGTATCCTGAAAAGCGTTTTTTCAGGACGCTGTTAAATACCCTGAACATGTATTATTCAGGCATTCCATTGTCAGGGTCCTGAACACCCTGGAAGTGGGCCAGTTTCATTTCACTTAGAGTCCTGATTGGCGTCTTGAAAATATCCTTTTCAGGAGATATTTTCAGGGTCCTGAAACTATCCTCAATTTTCTGCTGGGGTGCCTTGCCTTTGCTTACTTTTCTACTGGTCCAGTTTCTTCATATTTTCTATTTATATTATAATTAATTTATATTTAATTCCACTCAGTTTTCTACACAGTTTACCCCAGAACTTTCCCTTAAATAAGTTAAAGGGCTAAACGGGTGAGCTACAGTAAATATTCCTACTCGGGAAAACTTTTATTCTGATTCTGAAATATTTCGGGAATAATTTTCATGGATAAATAACACTTTACCTCCGATCAATTCACGTTCACTATTTAGTGATAAACCGTGCTAGTCTTCCATTCTAGACTTCTAACAAGGAGTAATGCCTGGTTCGCACTACAGTACTTATTCCAGTATAAATCATTAATCGAGGATAAAATCACATTGTGTAAAGATAGCTTTTTCCAAAATAATTCCAGTATAGTGTGCTGTGTGAACATAATGCAAGTCATGTAGTCCGTTAACGTGTAACTCGAGATGGACGAGAGAAATGATGAACTGATCCCAACGAGTCCAAATAATGGTGTTTTATACCGTACAAAACACTGTATAAAGGCACCAGTACAGTGCCTCTTCATGGCACCACAGTTCCTTTTTACAGTGCCTTTTTCACAGTTGCCTACATCGCCGTAACGCGTCCAAGTCTCAAACAACTTTTATACCGCCCAGTTCAAGGTGGCACTCAAAAGGCACCGTAAAGGGCACCATCATTTTTAAATGGGATGATAACACATATGAAAAGGAGATTTCTGAAAAATGCTATCTGAATGTACCTCATTTTATTGGTCAGTTAAATGAAAAGTGAAGTTACAGACAAAAAGTTCGAATAGTTCAAGATTCTTTGATTCACTTATTTCGTGCTAAATTTAATTCACAAATGAATGACGCCCATAACGAGTTACGAAGTTTACCTTAATCTAGTTTTGTGTTTTCAGTATCTTATCAGTGCTATCGGTGGTTTTAATAAAGCTTCTAGATTAACTTGCGGTTTAAAAAAGATTTGAATAGCATTGATAAACGGCTGTAATCGGTGATGACAGCTAAATTAAAAGTAACTAAAACTAACATAATTTTCATTAATATTACTAATAAAGCAGAAACATACTTACTTACAACAGCAAGCTTAAGTAAGCCTTTAGTGAAACATTATTACTAAATACAGCAATTATGTCTACACAAAACTAGCTAAGTAAAAAAAGTAGTCGACCAAGATAGCACTTTAGTCACCAGTGTAATTCTACAGCAACAAAGTTATACAGAAATCAAACAGAGAGGGCGGAAAATATCCTCGAAACTTCAGCTTAGCCAGATCTACATTCGAAACCCGAAATATTCGAGGTTACTTTTGCTTTTGATTGGAAACAGCAGAGAAATACGACTGGGAGGAGAGGTTTCAAATTCTAAAGTGCAAAATTTCTATAACTTTTACAAACGGGAAAATCTTTTTTCTTCCTAATTTATATTAACTTTGAACAAAGTGTCACAACTGTCAACTACAGTGCGACTGCTGCCAAGACGGCAAGTCTTCTATGCGTTGACGGCAGGGCCCAGTCGTTTGTGGGCGAGGGTATCGAAAGCCGTGACTCCGCGAATTTTCGGGTCGATAGGGTCAACGCAGACATCAGCGGATAGTTCATCCAGTCCGATTTCTTTATCCGACTTTGCCCGCTTGGTAGCATCTTCAATAACCTGTCGTACTTCTTGATCGATTTCCTGTAAAAATTTCAGGTTGTAAGTATGCAGAGTTTAATAATCGAAATATTTAAATTTACCTTCAACTCGTCAGGGTCACAAGTTCACTGGACGTGATTCTCTCCCTGAATGAGGTGATGGGATCCCTGGTCTGTCGGACCTCTTGAATCTCGTCGCGAGACCTGTACGACGTGCCGGGGTCGGACATCGAGTGACCCGAATAGCGATAAGTAGCTACCTCCATCACCATTGGTCCTTTGCCGGAACCTGCCCAGTTAACAGCAAATCTAGTGGCTTCACGCACAGCCAAGACGTCCATACCGTCAACCTATAATTTATTCTTTGAGAATAAACTAATGTGTTGAAATTAATAATTTACAAACCCAGATTCCAGGTACAAAGTCTCCTCTCGTGTAGTAGTTCGTGCTAGCGGAAGCTCGTTCGACAGACGTGCCCATTCCGTAGCCGTTGTTCTCGCAAATGTAGATGCAAGGCAGAGACCAGAGCTTCGACATGTTGTAGGCTTCAAAGATCTGTCCCTGGTTTGCCGCTCCGTCTCCGTATAGAGTCAGGCAAACGCCATCAGTGCCTGAAAAGTTAGCATTATTTAATTTTTTTTCTTTAATGCAAAGGACTATCTTAAAAATACCTTTATACTTGGCAGCAAAAGCAACACCTGCACCTAAAGGACCCTGAGCTCCGACGATACCGTTACCTCCATAGAAGTTGTCACAGTACATGTGCATGGAGCCACCCTTACCCCTGGCACAACCAGAGGACCTTCCAGTCAGTTCTGCCAGCACGCCAACAGGGTCTACACCCATGACGTAGGTCCAGCCGTGAGCTCGGTAAGCTGTGATGACTGAATCGTGGGGACGTAGGGCTGCCTTCATGCCAACGCAGCACGCCTCCTGACCCGAGTACAGATGGCAGAAACCGCGGATGGTTTTTTCTTTATAAAGGTTGCCCGCAGCCGTTTCCATGCGGCGGATGATCTGCATGTCCCTGTAGTACTTCAGGGCGTCTTCCCGAGTGACTGTTGTAGTTGTCGCAGGGCCTTCCTCGAGCTTGTGTAGCTTGAATGGCTGGAAAGAAAATTGAAAAAAAACTGTTTGAACAGGGAAAAGACACTCGAAAAGTTGTTCTAAGGTACCTTGACTTCAAATGTGGCTTCAGTGGCGATGCCATTCTTTGAGGAGCTGAAAATCGAGGACAGCGCTTTCTACAATCGAAGAGATTTGTTAAACTATGATTATAGAGGGGTTTTTTGGTGAAAATTTTACCGATGATAAATCAAAAAAATCTTTTACTGCATTAGTCATAATAAAACGATTATTATCCCTGGAAATTTTTTCAGAAAGCTGGCAAGTTGTGTAACGGGTAGCATGAAAGACCAAACAAACCATTCAAAGTAATTTCACATCCAAGCTAAGTTTCAAATTAAAACTTACGTTTTTGGATTGCGCTTGGCGTCCGATAAGTTTCACTGTCGAAGAAAACATTGCTGCGAAATAATTTGCAAGTTGGTGAAAGATTTTTAATGGAGAGAGCCGGGCCAGATCCCTTTCTTTGCGAGAATCGTCTGCAGCGTTGCCAGATTCCCGTGTTCTATCACAAATAGAACAAGTTCATTTTAAACTAAATATAATTTTTAAATTCAAAATTACATTTTAATAACTCCTAATAAATTATTAAAATAATTTTAAAAATGTCAAATATTGGTATTTTTTGAGTTAGTTTTTCCTTACGTCATAGTAGTTGTTGATGACGCCTTGTACGCCACCGCGAACAGCGTCGGCCATTTTTCGTTCGAAATCGGGAGAAGCGTTACGCGTAGCCGGTACACAAGTCGGAAAATAACTGCAAATTCAACCTTGGCAGGTAAGTTTAATACGCTAAATCGCATTATAACACCTTAATACATCGATTAGAGCAACTGTCATGCTCGTTAGGAGTGGCAAAATGTGTTGGAAATTTGAATATGTCTTGACCAAATGTAGATACAAGGATTTTTGGGCAAACGACTATCTCAGCGCTCTCAAACGCAAGTCGCCCTTTCCTATGCGCACCTTTTAAATGATAATTAAACGTTAAAAATCACTGAAAATTTCAGTTCCCTCATTGATTTTTTGTAGCTTAAGGAGAGTTTGATAGTTTTTGATTGTTTAATTTTCAACCGACGTAATTATGAATCGCATACGCGCGCTGCAAACAGCAGTTTTCCCGCCGGACGTTAAGACGCTCTGCCGGGGGGGTGCCTCCGTATTGTTTTTATATCTAAAACCCTGAAAACAAAATTCACCATATTTTGCAATACAGAACATTCATTTTGTACCGAACTATTTATTGCAGTGTATTTTTAGCCACATTGTTCGAGTTTCGCAGAATTTTTTTTTCTCGCATTTTTGTATTACTTTACGATGAGAACTTTATCCGTTCGTGGAGGGGGAGAACGAGTTTTGGCAAAGTTTTTTTTTTTATATTTTCTTTCACGCTGGTCGAAAAGGGGGGTATTTTCTTTTTAATTTTTGCTTCTTCTCTTTTGGCCGTTGCGGTGATTGGCGTTTTGCAACGGCCGGAAGAGCCAGCAGCAGCGCTTGAAAACCGGTGGGCCGGGCCTTTTGGCTCTTTGTCGCATTGTAAAACTCCAAGCCAAAAGAAAACAGGTTCAGCTGCTAACAGCAACAACCCTTTACTGCTTCCTTTTATTGTGCTACGCAAATTTTGCATTAGCCCTCGTTTACTCCTTACGTCAAGACTTGCGGAAAACCCTCCTATACTTTGTCAGCTAGAATTCACTTTTATAAGTATACGTTTGAACTTAAATTTTATACTAACACCGGTTTAGTGTGGTATCTATAGTGTCTTGCTTTTGTGAAATATTTTCTCTTAACCCTCTTTTGTTGCATTTTTCTTCTTTTTTTGTGCAAAAGGTATGGCAGATGGAGGGGAAGAGGCTGCTGGAAAGCCCTGCAGCCCCCAGCATTCAGAAGACTACTATAAACTATTAGACCTTGGACTAGAAAATCAAGTCGCCGAAAAACTTGAAGAAATCTATCAGACTGGTAATTATCACATTTTCCACTATTTTTTTTTGTTACTATTTTCGAACTGTTGTATGAGCCGTAATAATTTTTGTTTCAGGCAAATTGGTTCACAGCGAACTGGACGATCGAGCCATTGACGCTCTCAAAGAGTTTCCATTGGACGGGGCTAAAGCTGTTCTCCAGCAGTTTCTGGAATCGAACCTGGAACATGTGTCAAACAAATCTGCCTTTCTCTGTGGTATCATGAAAACTTACCGGTAAGATATTAAAAAAAACTACAGTCGGCTTATGTTGTTTCTAAAAATAAACCTTTTATTTATTTTATTTACTTTTTTTGGGCCAATAGGCAAAAAGTAAGAGCCTTGGGTTTCACAACGATTGGAGGAACAACTGGCGGAGGCGCGGCTGCTGCTGCGACGTCTGGCGACGCCCAGGCGTCGTTTGATTTGAAACCTGTGGGCAAAGGACCAGACAAAGACAAAATCAAAGCCATTCTGGAACGCACCGGATACTCACTGGACGTCACAACTGGACAGAGAAAATACGGAGGACCTCCACCCAACTGGGACTTGCCTCCTCCTCCGAATGGCTGCGAAGTAATGGGACAGAAAAATTATCATTAAAAATAAACTAACAGGAAATTAGATGTGTAGATAAAATCTCAATAAAGCTAATGGTCCCACAGCGACGTGTTATGAATACTAATAAAAATACTATAACGTATTGATTATAGATTTAGTAGTTAATTCGTATTACTTAATAGGTTTTATTGCTTAGCAACTTGTTAGTTCATAATTTATGGGTTAATTAGAGTAATTAGTATTAATTAGTAGTTAACATTACTAACTAAATAGATAGTAGATATTCTGTATGTTAGTATTATAATATATTGTAAACTTAAAAAATCTATGGAAAAGTAAATACGTGTATAATTTTAAAAATTATAATTTGTAACCAATTGTTTTATTTTCATTGTTTTGTAGTTATGATTTCCCGAATAATATATAACAGTATAAACGTTATACAGATTTTTGAATATTTGGAAATACAAATTATTTAATAATAAATTAATTAAATGTAAGTAAATTATCCTAAAATTTGACTATTTGCTTGCAGGTATTTTGCGGGAAGATTCCGCGGGACGTGTACGAGGACGAACTGATTTTGCTCTTTGAAAAATGTGGGACCATTTGGGACTTGAGGTTGATGATGGACCCTCTGACAGGTCTTAACCGCGGCTATGCCTTTGTTACTTTCACTACGAGCGAAGCCGCTCAAGAGGCTGTCCGCCAGGTATAATCTCATTTCATTCAAACCCAAGGTTTCCATATGCTCCATGCTTCAGTCATGCTTAGCTGCTCATCTCTACGTCATTTTTCTACTTCAAGAAAAAAACCATAATAATGGAGCTCAATGTGGAAACCTTGTCTTGTTATTATCGTGTACAATATCCTAATTTTCATTCTAGTTTTAGATAATTGATAGTTGAGAATAAGATAAATTTAAAAACGTCAAGCTTTGGTTGCTCCAAGCTGGCATTTTGACCTAGTAGTCCCATAAGGGTCGGGTAATGGAAAATGACATGTTTTTTTTAAAATCATTTTTTTTTGGAAATGTAAAACGTAAAAATTGTTCTGAATGCCCTACACAGCTCAATGGTTACGAAATGAAAGGCGGCAGACGACTGAAGGTAAACGTAAGCGTTCCCAATCTGCGTCTTTTTGTGGGCAACATTCCCAAGTCCAAGGGCAAAGCTGAAATCATGGAAGAGTTCAGTAAAGTCACAGGTAAAAAAACAGATCAGATGAAACAAAGCGAATCTGAATCAAAGATTTTACTCTTCAGTCGCCATAAAACACTCGATTTCTTCTATTACTTTTTCAAAATTTTTCTCTTGTATTCGAAGTCTCTTTGGAACCTTTTTTCAATGGGGAGTCCATTTCTTGAATATTCTCTAGATTTTCTCTAGTTTTTCTCTAGTTTTTCACTAGTTTTTCACTAGTTTTCCCCCCCCAGCCGGTCGCCCTTACGTATTTTAACGTAGACAAGAAGCAGCTTTGAGCAACCATTGAAATTTCCTTAAGTTTCTATTGCTCTATATCTATGTATATCTTTGGATACGTAATATTTTTCTGTGACCTGACCTGACCTCTGGCCCTGTTTGTTGAAAACCGAAACAGCTCAATGGCTGCGAGGTACGAAAAGGGCGGAAGGTGGGCGTTACCATATCGCACAACAACCACCGGCTCTTTGTGGGGAACATCCCCAAGAACAGAGACCGGGATCAGCTGTTCGAGGATTTTTCCAAGTACGCACGTAAGTTGACAACAAAAACAAACACAATCCACCACCCCGTCACCTCCCACCCACCCCTTTATGTGTTTTGTGCGTGTCCGTTTACCCTAATTATATTTCATTAATTTTTTTTAAATTATAATTTTGGATGTGAATGTAACTACCATGTCTGCTGGAAGTGAATGATTACGTCGTTTATAATGTTCGGCATACCGGCTGGCTCTTACTTGTTATGACTTTGTGTCTTAAAATCCTACTCCTCGTCCTCTTTTCTTTGATTATTTCAGTTTTTTTCTCCAGTTTTTTAAAAAGTTTTTCCTCTTTTTGGCTTTGAACATCTTCCCTTCAGAACCCTATGAATGTCTCTTCACTAGTTGCTTGCGAAAGTTATTAATTTTTGTCATTTTCCGGTAATTTCTTATGGGGAAAAAACAGCCGGATTAGCGGAGGTGATCATCTACAGCTCACCGGACGATCGCCGAAAGAACCGAGGATTCTGCTTCCTGGAATATGACTCCCACAAATCCGCTTCTCTGGCCAAACGTCGACTGGGAACTGGAAGAGTCAAAATCTTCGGATGCGACATTATCGTCGACTGGGCTGATCCCCAAGAAGAACCGGACAATGAGACCATGTCCAAAGTACTAACTATCCGTATTAAAATTATAATTCAAAATGCATTTAATAGTAGTATGTAATAGTAGTTTAATAATAATAGTAGATATAATGTGAAGTAAAAATTAAGATTCTGAAGTTTCCGTCGGGGGAATGTTTAAAAATGTTTTCTTATAATATAAACATTTATTTTTAACGTACCAGCAGCAATATTGTAACTTAAATTACGTAAAACTTTACTTAACTTATTACTTGTAATATCGTATGATTATTTATAATATTTGATTCTAGATCTAGAAGCTTTTGAAATGCATTTAAATGTAATGGGATACCATGTGAAGTAAAAATTAGGATTTTCAAGTTTTTCTAAGCGGGAATATATTATTATGTATTTTTCTAATATAAATATTTCTCTTAAACGCATTTGCGGTATTTTTGTAAGTTGAAGTATGTAAATTTTCACTTTTTGTTTATAACTGTTTGTAATATGTGATTATAAATCTACATTTTACTGATTTTTGGTTGGGTTTTGTGTGATAGGTGAAAGTGCTCTACTGCCGAAACTTGACGCAGGACTTCACTGAGGAGGCGCTGAAGGAGACGTTTGAAGTTTTCGGAACCGTCCAGCGAGTGAAAAAACTCAAAGACTATGCCTTTATCCACTTTGAAGAAAGAGACGATGCCGTTAAGGTAACTAGAATTATTTAATAAAAAATAATGGTGGTGTTAAATAATAAAAAAAAGTATGTAAGACTATAATAAAAAGCAAATTAGAAGGATGAAAAATGATTTTCAGATAATTAAAAAAACCTATGTTTCAAAATGAAAAATAAAATAAAGTTTAAAAAATAGAAGAAATTAGGTAAGCTAAAAATTTGAAAATATGCAAATAATATTGGTTTATTACAAATCAATAAATAAAACCGCAAATCGATGAGCAAGTGTGAAAGTACTAATTACTTATTAATTAAATTTATTAATTCCTCAAAGTAAGATTAGTAATTATTACTGTCATACTCTTCATTATGTTATTATATAGTTACACTATATTCTACATATTTACATTAATTTCAGTTTTTTTTAAACTTATGCATGAAGCTGTATTTGAATTGTGTCGATTTTTAACTGAATTTTTTTTTTAAATAGGCTATGGACACTCTGCATGGGAAAGCTGTACGCGGCGTCATGATGGATATCTCACTGGCCAAACCACCCTCGGATAAGAAGAAAAAAGAAGAGCTTATGCGAGCTAGAGAAAAGCGCCTGTTTCAGCAGCATCTTACTCACCGTGGAGGGTATGCATATCATTTAACTAATTTTAACCTAGGAATTTAACTTAGCACTATTTATAACGTATCGTTTGCTATTTATCAAATCTTTTGTTTGCAATATGTTGAAAGCAAACTTGCTGTTAAATCAGTATCATACTGGGTTATGACAGTGTTTCCACTTTAAGTTTCCCTTTTGCTTCCCTCTTCCCTTATTTTTCCCTTTTCAGACCCATTTTCCCCTTTTTCAGGGAATTTCCCTACAAGTGGAAACACTGGATTATGACTTACACACAAGTCAATAGCAGAAATTAAATCCTATGTTTTAGTCACACCAAATTATAATAGTAGATATCATTATCATAAATAGTGACATTATATAAGTCTGTTATGGGTTATTATTCATAGTTTATTATTTATGTTATATTTTACTATTTTCATTATCAATTATAACTCACTATTCAGGCAAGTTTCAGTTCAAAGTTAGTTTGTTTTGTTATATAATGACTGTTTTAAAATATGAGTTACTAACCAAGCATTAAACTGGTTTATTTGTAATTCAATTGAATTTCTAGATTGGTTCCACCCACTCCGTTCAGAGGTGGAGGAAGAGGAGGAGCAGGAGCAGGAGGTCGGGGCCTTCCATTTTCGCGTGGTAATGCCGTTATGTACATATGGCTCAATAACGTCTTATTTATATGTTTATGTGCAAATTATCAAGTAATTATAATAATGATGATTTTGTATGTCATATCACTGAACAGCTAATAATTTTATTGTAATAAACTATAATATAATAAATAGGATAATTGAATTAAATATAAAAGTATAGTATTATAATAATTTCATACAAGTAATAGCACAAAAATAGAATAAAAGTATGTATACACTTAACGTAGTAAAATATTTATGGCTGTCAATTACTATGTACGTTAATTACATTGTAATCCGCAATCAAGTCGTAAAGGGGAATTTTTTTCTTTTACTAATTTCAGATTACCCATACGAATGTGGGTACGGACCTTATCGCGGTGGCTATGCAGACCCCTATTACAACGGCTACCCTTACTACTCAGCTGATTATTACTACGATTATCCCAGCAGAGGAGGACGTGGTCGACCCTCGCCTACCGTAATTCAAATATTTATTATTAGTAGTATTATTATTGTTAGCAGTAGTGGTGGGGCAGTAGTAGTAGCAGTTGCAGTAGTAGTTATAGTAGCAGTAGTACCAGCATAAAAAAGAAGTAGTAGTTGTAGTAATGTCATATTATTATTCTTCTTATTATTATTATTATTAACAGTAGTGGTGATAGTTGTAGCAGTAGCAGTAGGTGTAGTAGTAGTAGTAGTGGTAGTACCAATTGCAGTAGTAGCAATAGTAGCAGTAGTAGCAGCATAAGAGGTAGCAGTTGTAGGATCACGTTATTATTATCGTTATTACTATTGTACTTGCAATAGTAGTAGTACTTGATAATCACGATGCCATTTGTTTGCAGTTTGCGAGAGGGGGTCGTGGAGGGAGTTCTGGTCGGGGAGCAGGAGGAGGTCGAGCAGTTCCCTCGGAGAGACCCACAACTCCTCCTGGAGCCCAGGGAGGCCCTGGACGATGGCGCGGCGGAGCTGAAGGAGGTAGCTACCCGGGTCGTGGTAGCGGACGAAGTAGCGGATCCTGGAAAGGTCGTGGAGGACCTCAAGTCGGTCGCTCTGGAACACGGAGCACCCCGAAAACTAGCGGCAGAGAAGAAGCGCCTTCCGAAATGAGCTCCGGTAAATAGCATAATAGTAGTCAGTCCTGCCACTTTGCACAGAAATTCTCTGAACAAGGGTAATCGAGGAGTATATTCTAGCACGGAGAGGAAAAGAGGGGAAAAAAGGGAAGAGGACAGCTTTATACTTTAGCAAGGAAGGGGAAAAGGGAAACTGGTATTTTTCAGGTAAAGGGGGGAAACAGGAAATTGTGGAGTATAGCGCTATATTCTAGCAAGGAGTGAGAAAAGAGGGGAAAATAAAGGAATAGGACAGCTTTATACTTGAGCAAAGAAGGGGAAAAGTGGATATTGATATTTTTCAGGTAATGGAGAAAAAAGCGAAAACGGGGGCCACTTCAAGGGAAAAGGGAAAACTGAAAATGATAAGATTGGTAGTAGTTGTAGTTTTAGTAGTACATATTTTCCCATTATTTGATATAATTGAAATATCCAGGGATTTGAATAGAAAAATTTCACTTTGCAGGGAAATCCTCTGAAAAAGCGGAAAATAAGGGAAGAGAAAGGGTAAATGAAAAACTGAAAGTGGAAGCACTGGTAGTAGTTGTTGTACTTGTAGTAGTGGTGTATAACGTCGTCACTTCCACTTTGCAGGGAAATTCCCTGAAAAAGGGAAAATAAGGGAAGAAAAAGGGAAATTAGTTTTTTCAGGCCAAGGGAAAGAAAGGGAAAAGTGTAAATGGGAACAGTGGTAGTAGTTGTTGTATTTGTAGTTGTAGTTGTAGTTGTAGTAGTACATAACTTCTTATTATTTTTTAACTTGAAATATGCAGGCCACGACTCGAGTCATCAGGGTGACGACCGTCGCCGTCCCGGAGGAAACGGCGCACCTTCCAGCCACGGAAGCGACTCAGTTGCCATGGGAACGTGGAGCAGCGATACCTTGGCCCAGCAACAGCAGCCAGGAGGAGCAGGTCCCGGTGAAGATACAGTTTGGTATCAAGATTCGTACGGCAATTCGTGGAGTTAAAAAGGCCACAACCAGTTTGAAAACAGAAAAGGATTTTCTCTTTCCATGAAAAACGAGGTTCCACGGACAAACAAAGCAAACAAACAACACTGCCTAATTTTTTTTCGTATTTCTCCTATTTTTGTAGTTTTTTTAAAAATAATTCTTTTGTTTTTTTGGGGGGGTTAATTATTTTTATTTTTATTTCCCCGGCCTGGAGCCGTAAAATGACGTGGGCCGCTCCAGAAAATATTTTTTTTGCGTTGTTCCATCTCAGAAGTTGCGGAAAGAGAAAACCCTCCTCCCCATCCAAACACAAAGGCGGTCCTTTTTTTTTTGATATATGAAAATTTTGTGGTGTCTCAAAACTGTTCTGTTGGACAAAGACGTTTGTATGCTGTGGTTTAAAGGGCACGACGGACTTGGGAGGAAAAAAACATAAGAAATCGAAGGTGCTTGTGTACGAAGAGATAAGAGAAAAGGGCCTTTTTAAAAAAAAAAACAAGTTTACAAGTTAGAATTTGAAACGAAGAAGTATTGGATTAGATGTTTCTTTTTTTGCCAAGCTCAGTGGAGTCTTTCATTAGCGTCTCTTCTCTTTTTCGTCTGGAGAAACAAAAAAACTTTTTGGAAAATTCGCAAACCTTCCCGTACGGGAGGGAAAAAAAAACTTTTTCAGTTTCATATCTTCCCTTGCAGGATTTTTTAAGTTCTTGCTGCTGTGCTGATCTTCTTCTTTGACCCGCCATTCAGAAGATAGGACAACCCCCCAAACATAGGACTGCAGGATTTTGTTTTTTCCCCTCCTCCTCTTTCTTCCCCGTGCTAAACAAGTGGTGATAAAATTCGCTGTACAAAAGTTCAATGGCCAAGCCCTCTGACTTTGTACGAAAACGGGAATTTTTCAAATTTAATTTAAAAAAAGAAAAACGGAAAACGACAGTACAAACCGCTGGCCGCCACTGTCATTCTCTGCGTTTTGTAAAATCGCAGCAAAAAAAAAAATCTAGAAAACACATAAGAAAAAAAGGTCTTCGCCTCTCCATTTTTCTGTTCATTTTTCCCCGCTCTTTGAATTTTTTAATGATTTTTACGTTTTTTCCCTGATTTTTTAAAATCCCATTCATTTGTTTTTGTAAACGCGACTGGTGCCAAGCACCGAAATGGATCGAAGACTTTAAACTTTTTTTTTTTTTGAATTTTTTGTCTGTTGAAATCTGTAGAAGATGAAAAAAATCGCTTGAAAATGGATTAAAAAAGGACCAGAAAACAGGATTTTTCGACACAGGGTCGTCCCCGGGGCCAGTGGCACCAAGTGCGCAGCTTAGACTTTATACATGAAGGGAATCGACGGCTGCGGCCCCTATTCCTCGCCATTGTCTCTCAGAAAACACTGAGAAATCCTGTTTTTTGCTGTACTAAGGAAGAAATTAATGAATTATTATATTTTTTTGTCGTTTCTGCTAACCGCTTGTCTCTTCTCCTCCTTTCTGAGCTTCGCCAAGTCCCTTTGAGCAGCGAAACCAAAACCAGACTTCTACCATCCAAGCACACATCCACAGCCGATACAATAGCCCAACAACCGATGAACAAGACAACCACAAACCCTTAAAAAAAAAGTATACAGGACTTCTTGACAAGCCATATAACCGAATGCTGCTTTAACTTTTTCCCTGCTGCTTCTAACAGAAAAAAATCCTTCTGCTTAGTTTTTTCCCTCGTACTTTACTTTATTCCCTGGTGTTATTCCCCACAGGTTAAAAAACAGAAACTGTTGAAGACTTTTTCTTTTCTCGAAATAAGACCGACCCGACTGAAAATTCTCACAGAGTATGTAGAATTTAGAACGGAGACTCAGTGAGACCTCACGACTTTTTAGAGTTTCTCACTGAGGTCTCACTGAGTCTGCGTTCCAAATTCTACCTACTCTATGAGAATTCTCAGTCGGGGAGTGCTAAAATGGCGAGTTCGCCTATACCCCCGGTAATTGTTATTTTTTCCTTCATTTTCGGAAACTATAAGAAAAACTTTGAAGTGATACAAACTTTCCTTTACACAAAAATTTTGTTAAATTTTTCTCTTCGTTGTTGAAGAAAGATGAGCGTCTGTTGTTTTAGCACTGGGGAATTATCTTTTTTGCTTTTCATTTGGCATACAATAAAATGCTGAAAATTTGGACAACTTCTAATTTTTCTTTGCTTGTTTTTTTTTTTTTTGAATTCTGCATTTAATGGTCAAATTTTTAAGTTTCCCAAACCTTTTTGCTGCTTGATTTCTGTTTTTTTCTTTTTCAATGGATTCGTTCATTCAAACACTAATGGAGACAGCTGATCTTAAGAGTTCAGTTATAGATTTTTTTTCTCCTTTTTGTTCTTGAAAAGAGACTGGCAATGAAGGGTCCTGATGGAAGATGTTGTTGGATTTGGAAGGATTATGAAGGATATGTTATTTTGTAATGGTGCGGAGGAAAAGCACGCCATTTGGAATATTTCAACATTGCCTTGTCTGCGCATTGTTTTGAGTATTTTCAATTCGATTTGTGCTGAACCTAAAAATACATCACCTGAAGTGCTTTCGTCTCTTTCTTTATATCGAAAAATATTTCTATTTTTAGTTTTTTTTGAAAGCGGAAATTAACGCGAAGAAATCGTAGTGAATTGTTGGTATTTAAATACTGTGAGGAACAGTGTCATCTAGCGGTTGTAAATAGAAGCGTAAGTTAACATAGTCATAAAATATTTTCTGTTACCATTCATTTCAAGGGTACGGGGACCAGTCCTTCCACTTTGCAGGGAAATTACCTGAAAAAGGGAAAAAGAAAGGAAGATTGAAATTTAGAAGTATAGCCATTTAACTCAGCAGGGAAGGGAAAGAGGGGAAATTCATGTAGAAGCAAAGGGAAAAACGGGAAATTAGATCCTTCTTGAATGGAAAAGGGACAACTGAAAGTGGAAACACTGTCAAGGACCAGCGTTTCTACAAATAGGGGAAATTTCCCCATGTGGGGGAAAATCGACGTCTTAAGAGGGAAATGGGGGAAAGCCACCTAAAAAAGAGTCAAAACGAGCAGTGTTTCCACTATGCAGGGAAATTCCTTGAGCTAAGGGGAAATGGGGTCTGAAAAGCGAAAAACGTGAGAAGTGGGAAAGGGAAAATCTAAAAGTAAAACCTTAATTCCAGCACCGAGGGGAAATTCAAAGTGGGGAACACCGAAAATGAGGGAAAATTGGGAAAAAGTTTTATGGGGAACATAGGGGAAATTTGGAGCCCCCTGGCGGAATCGAAAAGTACAAAAACTCGAGTGTAAACTCTGTCAAGGACATATGTTTCTGAAAATTAACTTCCTGAGCAACTAACCTATAGATCTGATATTAATTTAAAACGTAATAATACTCTATATTCTTTATTAAACATGGTGATTGAAAGAAATCCAGGGACTCAGTTCGGTAAGTGAACACTTTGTGAAAGTAAAAAAATGGTGTTATTTTTTTAAATCTTCATTTTTATCTGTCTCTGTGACATTATTTTCTACTAAATTTTTTCTGCAGATTACGGATGGGTCATGTCGTCTCGTGTAAACGAGGCAGCGGTCAAACGAAAAGTTGCCGACTTGATGAACAGTCGAACAGTGAATGAAAATGAACAACCTGCTTGGCTCGCTCGAGCGATCCAGTGTATTGATTTGACTACACTAGCCGGTTCGTTAACTTTCACAGTAAAAACGAATCGCTACTAAAATTAAAAAAACGTATATTTTTCAATTTTCCAGGTGATGATTGCCCTTCAAACGTTGACCGTCTTTGCTGCAAGGCTCTTTATCCACTTCGTTCGGATCTCGCCAGTTCGTTGGGTCTTAAATCCGGAGATTTAACCACAGGAGCGGTTTGCGTTTATCCTGCCAGAGTTGCTGACGCTGCTCGTGCTTTGAAAAATCTTGGCGGCAAACTTCCGATCGCTTCTGTAGCGACAGGTTTCCCCAGCGGGCAAACTTCCCTCGAACTGAGGCTTCAAGAAATTAAATTTGCTGTTGAAAACGGGGCGACAGAAATTGATATCGTTATTAATCGTGAATTGGCGATCGGCCAGAAGTGGAAAGGTTGTAAATTTAATTGAAAATCGGAATACTTTTTCATATTCATTACTCTCGATACGTGACTTAATACTGGTAAAAATCAAACGTGATTTAGTTTAGTACTTGACATTCTTATTATACTTAATAACACTTTTGCTTATCATTAACACTTTTATTTATCATTTCCTTTTCAACAGAGGTCTACGATGAATTGGTTCTTATGCGGGAAGCCTGCGGAGAAGCGCACATGAAATCGATTCTGGCCGTTGGAGAGTTATCCACGTTAACAAACGTCTATCGGGCTTCCCTTGTCGCTATGATGGCGGGATCCGATTTCATCAAAACATCCACCGGTATTATTCGTTTCATCTAAGCCTCAGTTATTATTAGTATTCCGATTTTTTAAATATTTATTATTCAACAGTGACAGATTTATTTTACTTTGTGTCGTGCAGGCAAAGAGGCAACTAACGCAACTTTACCGACCGGATTAGTTATGTGTCGAGCCATTAATGATTACCTTGCACGCACTGGCTTCAAGGTAACACATATGAACTACGTAATTTCATTAATAGTATCCTAACTTGTATTATTAACGTTACAGGTTGGATTTAAACCTGCTGGTGGAATAAGAACCTGGAAAGACGTTCTTCAGTGGATGACTTTAATGAAGGAAGAATTGGGAGACGAATGGCTCGAACCTCATTTATTCAGAATCGGGGCCTCGGCACTGCTGAACGATGTCGAGAGAAAGTTGTTTTCGTTCGCTACGGGTGGACATGCATGCTCGGAAGAAATGCCAATGGCTTAATTATAAAAAAACAAACGAAATTTACATACATTCCAAGGAAGCTGAAAAACGCTACCCAGTGAAAAAAATTAGTACAAGTTAGAAAATGTTACGAGAAATACACAAAAATGAAATGTTATTTCAGCTTTGATTTTTTGCTTCCCTTTTTCGAATGTCTCGGAGCCCGTGCAAATTTCCCCATTTTGTCACGAGTGCCACCGTCTCCATTCATTCCTTCGAGGCTCTGGAAATCTTGGCTGTTTTCGTCACTTCCACTGAAACCGGCTTGCGATTCTGCTTCACTGTTTCTCTCTGAACGTTCTTGGTTAAAGTCCGCAATTCCGCTTACAGCCTGAATAAAAAATACAGTTACAATTGGAAATGATTTAACGTACAATAACGTACCGCCATTGCTGTAATGGAGGACTTGGAAAAGAGACGTTCTGCGTCTTTGAATTTTCTGTTTCTTTTGTCGGCACTAGGGTTTGTCATTTTGCTCGTTGACGTCAAATAACGGTCCCAGCCTCTAATGATGTTTCCATATAATTGTGTATCTTCTAAATAACTTCCTTCAAAGGCGTAGATTTGGCGTTCAAGGTTTGCCAGTGTTTCCTTGAATGTCAGAAAAAGTTTAGTTAATTATTATTTTGATAAGAAAGATAACTTACAGCTATTTCGGTCCGACGCTTCACTAAATCAGCTAATTCGCTGCGAATATCGGCAGATGATGAATTTTTCGACATTTTTAGACTGAAATTAAAATAACAAGACTATTTCGTTGCTCCAAGTGGCAGTTGTCTTTCTTTACAAGCGTTTGTTTATACCGCCATATTTATTCTCGTATCTGATTACTTCCAGTAATCGGATTCAGTAACCGTTCCCAATTCAAATCGAATAGGGCACTTTCATGTATCGCGAATCGGCTTAGCCTTAAGAATCGATATTTAGTGCTGGTGACCACCCTAACCAGTTTGCCTTACGGAAGAATGAGCGCCGTTTCCTAGTTTTACGGTATTTAGTAATATAAAATGCCAAGAAATGACGTTAAACTGTACAGTTTCGGAATCAGCATAAACAGGCGGATATTTTGGTATTCAATTCGAAAAGCAATCGCAAAAGAAAAAACAACAAACTGGCGAAAAATTAGTCTTCTCGATAAATTGAAATTTGAAGACTAGCACCGAAATATTCCTTATTTTCTGCTGATTCGAAAAAGTGTAACTTAATGTAATTTCATGGAATTTTGGATTAATTAATGGTCTCGGGAAGAATCGTCCCATTTTTTTTTTTCGCCCCACCTCATAGATAAAGGAAGAATTTAGATATGACATGGTTAAGGCCAGAGTGATCGAGCCTTAACGGCTTACCCTGGGGACTTTCTAGTACCCTCAAGATGGCGGCCCCCATTACTGTCTACATTCTGCTGAAATGATTCAGGGTTAAGCCTAAAATGCGCGCACAATATAGCAATATAATATAATAAATTGTATAATAATAAAAATAATAAATACATGTGTATATTTTATGTATTCATGTAAATATATTTTTTGAATCAAGACTTCAGGTTTTTCATCCACGTAAATCAATTTTACATTATGTTTCAAGTTTAAATTTTTGTAAATTTGTAAACTTGTTGAACAAAGAAATTTGGCGCCGATTCTTCTGATTGGCTGAGTGAAAATTCATAGAAATGCGGTGACGTCACCCGCAAGCTCCACCTCAGGGTACCTCGACCTTGGCCTTATCCCTCGACCACGGTTTTCCCTATCCCTAGCATTGCCGTGTCATATCTAAATTCTTCCTTGATCTATGCCCCACCCCGAAAAGTAGGGCGAAAAAAATAAGCGGAGGGGGCAGGGAGGAGGGCGAGCCTCGAGTCTCAGTCCCACACTCACGCAGAAGACGTCGAGCATAGCATCAACTTTGGTCGAGACCAGAAACAAAAGCTCCGGAGCAAACGACATAATGCAGAAAAATTACGAGGTAGACGTGCGTGTGCGTCGCTACCTCGGCTGGAAGTGTATTAAACGTGAGAACTCGATGCAGTTGCCCTTTTATACTGTCCGATATACAGGCGCCATCTTAATCCACCTTCTGTAGAACCTGACAATTTGAATCCCAACTTTTAAGTTTCATTTCGTGGAACTTCACTGGAATGTTATTAATCCGCCAAGCCAAGTTAATCTGTTATATAAAATAACATTTCATTTGTTTTGAACTAAACTAGCTTTATAACTATTCCAGAATCCGTTCAGTTGTAGCTTATTGATAATTAAGTGATAATTAAGTTTGAAATGTTGTTTACTTCAGAAACTCAAGTAAGGAGACCAAGCCCTTCCATCACGTCTAAGCACTACACTGTGGCGAAAAAAGGCCCTTTCACCGCAAATTCAGGGGGTAAAAAAAACTTTCACCAGAAATCCAAGGGGTGAAAAAAACTTTCACCACTGTTTTACCCGGTGAAAGTGTCTTTTTTCGCCACAGTGTAGAGGAGAATTAGAATTCCTACCTTTAAGTATAGCCCTAACACGAAATAAATTAAGTCATCTTAGATATTGTGCATTCAAAATCTTTCGCTATTGATCGAATTCAGAATTTCAATTTTTGAGGTTAGTCCTATAACACTAGATACAACAAACCATTTAGTGCTGCCGTTAATTTAATAATCCAACGTTTATTCCCGGGTAGTAGTAATTAATTTCAAGCACATGCGTCTCAAGCTGGAGGTCTACAAGTGAATCAACATTTTGATGTTCTTGACGAAATTATTAAAAGCTTCAAGTTTGCAGGAATGGCTCGAAGATTTACATCTCAGTCAAATCAGTGAGAATATCATCAAGTAATCAATTCAGTATTTAGGACCGATGCAGAACGATACATAATTCAATGTACTGTGACAGGTCGATATCAGAAAGTTGAGAAAAAATAGTGGGATTCACTATTTTTTTAGTAATAACGGACTCGGGATCAAAGCTTCTTCAGGAAACCAATATAAAATTAACTTCCCTCAAACGATTCGTTCAAAATCAAAAATTCTTTCGGAAAATCTTTTCCAAAGCTATACCCAAAAGATCTAAACTGAATGTTCTATAAACTGTCGCACCAAAAATCAGGGTTCCTTGGATATCCGTTTCAAAACTGAATATCTAGATGAAAACGCTGAAAAAATTCAACATTCTTTAAGTGACAACTGGCTCAGAACTCAAGATCCTCCACGTTAAGATATGAGAACTCGTAAGTTCTTAATGTAATCAGTTCTAAAACCCAAGATGAAATTATGGATTGGGATACAAGACTTCTTAAAGTAATTATATGAATTTTATTCGTTCCCTGAGTATTTTACAGGACTGAAACATTCTGAAGAAGATTCTCAAGAAGACTCTGAGATACTCAAGAATGTCGAAGTATAACACAAAGTTTTACAGTTACATTTGTAGCATTTAAAACTGAATTTTGGTTCAGGTATACTGGAATCCGCTATGATCTAATTTAACTAATGTATTATTAGTTTCAACTGCAAAAGCGACATATTAATAGCACTACAAGTTTCTGTTATTCTGTTCCATTGCTATTTAAATATCATTTGTTTCGAGACTGCTGTATTCTTAAAGTGGAAGTTGTAAGATTATATTTAGTTACAGTAATAAATTATTTAAAATAATTAAAATATCAGTGTAGTTACATGGATTAAATCAACACTTCACTTCTTCTAGAACCTGGACTAAAATAAAGATTCAGTGTATGCAAATTGGGTATTTGAAAATCTGTCTGGTGGAAGACGAGGGGTTGACAACTAAAAATTCTTCGTACACCCTTGGAAAAGTCAGGGAAAAAATAAAAAAAACACGCCAAAAATCTGAAATATTTCCAATAGGTAGCAAAAATCGTTGAAATTCCTTCAGATTATTTTCTTGGGAGTTTTCAATAAACTGCATCGTCCATCCAGACTAGGACAACTACGTATCTGGTATCTTAAATGCTTAAACTGTATCACTACAGCCGTGTTTTTAAAAGAGAAGCGGAGCAGGGAGGGAAGAGGAGGAGAGAGGAAGGATAGGGAACAGTGTTTCCACTTTTCAATTTTCCCTTTTTCTCCTCTTCCCTTAACTTTCCCCTTTTCCCCCTCCGTGCAAGAATATACTGGGTCTAGATTTCCTCTTTACTCTCCTCTCTTCTTCTTCTCTTTTCAGACCCCTATTTCTTCCCTTTTTCAGGGAGTTTCCCTGCAAAAGTGGAAACACTGAAAGCGAAGGGCGTGGGAGGTAAACGCCGCTTTTGTTTTGCTCCCCGCGTGGTATGCGAAGTGGCTGCAACCTTAACCGTTCCAAGTGATTTACACTGTACTTCAGCATTTTCTGCCCCTTCTCGCACTTTCATCCCTTGCAAGACTTTGTTCGATTTTCACCTTGATTATTGTTCTTTTAGTCCAATACACGCATAGAAAAATTATCGTTCTGTGCCACACAATTTACGTATCTTAACGTATAACTTACGATTAATGACGGAATGTTGTCTTTTCTCATGACAAGTCAAAGAAAATTTGGACAAAGAAAAAAAATTGCCATGAATCAAGAAATTTAAAATAAACTGAAATATCACGGTACCCAAGTTTTGGAACTGGATACGCAGATTACAAAGAACTCGAGCACAAATTTTGATAACAAATACAAGTCACCGTATACTAACGCTAGATTTTGCCATTAAAATATTTTGTTTTGTAGGTGTGCATATATGTTTTAGTATATTCACAGTATTTAATACGGTAATGTTAGTTATCACTTAATATATATATATACACGTATAGGTATTGTACTGCACTATTTTTACTTTATGCTCACGTAAAATTGTATAAGGTATAGTAATCTGTCGAGCACTGCATGCCAAATTATGCAGCACATTGTATACTCAATTAAAATTAGAGTTTACAGCAAATAATTTCGAATTAAGAAAAATGAGAGGAAAAGGAACAAATCGTGAAAAAAATAAAAAAACTCAAAAAACTCAAAAACATCTTTTTGATTCTTGAGATTCTTAATATAGACTCGTGATTCCTATAGTGAAGAAGATTCTTCGATTATTCTGGAAAGATTCTTGAGATTCTTGGTCAAGATTCATGATTTCTAGTCAAGTTTCTCGAAAACTTGAAGGATTCTTGAGATTCTTAATATAGATTCGTGATTCCTATAGTGTAGAAGATTCTTGGCTTATTCTGGAAAGATTCTTGAGATTCTTGGTCAAGATTCATGATTTCTTGTCAAGTTTCTCAAAAAATTTTAAGATTCTTACTTACGATTCATTATTCTTACTCAACATTCAAAGTTTTAGCAAAGTTTCTCAAGATTCTTACTCAAGATTCGGGGTCTTAGCGAACGGTTCTTCAAGTATTCTTAAGTTTCTTAGTAGATCCAAGATTCTTAGACAAGATTCTTAACTTTTCCTTTTTTATTTTTCTAAAAACCCCTCAAAAAGATTTCCACATTGAATAAAAATTTCGCGTAACGTCTTCCAAATGTTCCCGTCCAAAAATCGGAAGCGGAATTGCATGGGAAAAAAGTTTCCCACTTCCTTCCTTCCGTTTGATCCAATCACAAGCCAGAAAAATTATTTCCCCCAAACCAATTCAATAAGAATTAAATTACGAAAAAATTCTCCAATTAATTAACTCGTTCATTGGTTTAAAATCAACCATGAATTAAATTAATTATAATCAAAATTATTGTGCTTTATAGTAACATTACTTGGATTCTAATAATATTATAATATTTTATTCTATTATTAAAATTTTCCAATTATTTAACAGTATTGTATGCAATTCTACTGTACTTATTTTAATTATTTAATTATTTTTACTATTTTGTTATATATTAGTATTATATTTAGCTCGATTAAAGTTAATTGAATTATGATGTTCAATAATTGCGGTGAATGTAATGACAGTATCTCGAATAACAGTATGCACTCGTCAAATTCGTTGGTCTGAAAGTCTGCCCCGTTCGTTCCTCCGGTTGATCACTATATCTTCCGAGAGCGAAATTCACGAGGGAACAATACCGCAAGAGTGACAATCGTACCCTGCTTGCTTTATTTGTCAGGGATTATTAGCCTACCCAAAATTCAGGCGATGCTCAACGGGCAATTCAGGCAGTAGAACATTGCGAAGATTCATTCAGCTTTATAACGTTTTTTCCTCTGCCGCTTCCTCAGGAAGTGTACCACGGTTCCTTCTCAAGAACCATACTGGACGAGAACAGACCATGAGTCTTGCAACAATCTTAGGAGAATCTTTGAAGAATCTTAGAAGAACTGAATGATATGTTTATTTGGCGCCATCATAAATTGAAACCTCTTCGAATTCGAGAGATAAGCCCAGGACTTTTTAGGATGAGAATAACACCGTTAGAGTGCATGAAGAGTTTTGCTTGTGAAGTGTGAGGCTGAAATAATGATTCTTTGAAATGGGAACACTGATAACTGGCATCAATCAATCCTTTCATCTTCTGGGGTCAAAAGTTGCGACATTTTTTAGCACTTGTGCATTCTGTTTACATTCAACTCTGAAACTTAAGACGAGCATATAAACAAGAGTAATCAGATTTGACTGATAACTATAACGGTTACCGGTTACACTAGGCGTTGTCGTCAACCAAAGGCCCGTGTATAAAATCCACGACAAAAGTCAACGGACAACATGCAGTCGTCAGATTCATTAGCCTGCAAACGTCGCTCGTCTGATCTTCCACGTTGAAGCTGGTAAGAGTCTTTCAGTTTCTCATACAGCGCTATCTGGTCTAGAGTCTGAAATCTTAGAAAAATACTGTTTCCATCAGAATTCAAGTGGAGTATTATCTAGTAGAAAGTATTACCTGTTGATGAGTTGTTCTTAGTTAACTATATTCTTATATATTACTAAACAACAGTAATTAAGAATAACATCATCCACTGTTGCTCTACTGTTGGTTAAGTTTTCAGTTGATAGTCATTAAAGAATGAGTTAAAGTAAAACAGTAACGCCTGCAGAAAACTTAGAACGAGTCAAGCGCGGAACACCCTAAGTTCTAAATCGGTTTCTTGTGGTTTACTAAGGGCTATTTTGTTTGCAGTTTTGTCTCTGGGATCCAGTGCCTGAAGCAAATATTCAGAGGAAATACAAAGCAGGGAAATGAGAACCCTAGCCGGTTTACTTTGCTTCTTAGGCTGTATTGGCCTATCGTTCTCCACCACCAACAAGACAGGAGACTTGTGGGCCAAACTCACCAATTCGCAGTCGGTCCTGTCGACAGCTATCAAAACTCCTGTTCCTTCCGATGCACAGTCTCTTGAACTCTTTGTGACGGAATCCAAATTCAGTGGTACGTAGTCCTTTGCTTCCCAATATTCGTTTTAGCTGCTAATTACTACCATTATATATAATAGATGCCTTCGCCCAACTTCTCCAAAAGATCGCCGACCTGCAGAGTAAGTACCTTTTAGCTTATGATGATCTTCTCCTAACATAAACTGTTCGTTTAACTAGGAACAGTCGAAGCCCAGCAAGCGGCGAGAGTGCAACTCAACAGACAGAACAAGGTTAGTTGTGTCATTGTACACAAAAGCTGATTTTGAATGTAGTTTATTATCTGTGATACTTTTCAATGCAATTAACATTCATTGTATCAATTACACAACCAATGCTAAATGATACACAACAGCAGTAGCACACTTATTACAGACTTTTCAAGTAACAGTACGACCATTTTGTTGAAGAAATCCTATGTTCTCTTTCCCACACTATAAAGGAACGTTTTTTTGCTTCTTTGTATAGGACCTCAGTGATGAAAACTCTTCGCTGAAATCAAACTTTTCTTCCGAGTTGAATAACCTGAGCACTTTAATGAAGGTAACTTACAAGTGAACTTGGTCTTACTGATACTTACAGTTTTTGTTTCACCTTTGTATAGGACCTCAGAGATGAAACCGATTCTTTGAAATCAAACCTTTCGTCCCAGTTGAATAATCTGAGCACTTCAGTGAAGGTAACTTACAAGTGAACTTACTGATACCAAAAACTAGAAAGATCACGAACGAGGCTAAGCTACTGAAGCCGCGCGCGTGGCACCGCACCGCAGCGCTGCAGTGCATCTATGCTGGATAGTTTGCATGACCCATAGCGGCTAGGCACTGAAAAAATTCAATTATAACTCGTAGTAAGCTATAAGTTACTGGAAATCTACAAAAAAGTACTTGAATGAGTCCATTCAATATAAAATGTATTTAAATCGATTCACGAGCCGTATCTAAATTATTCTGAAAACCTATTAAAATGAAGACTCACTCCTCTACAACGGACCGACGAATCGAATAATTTTACGTCGAAGTCTCTGTGAAATAATTCTGAACAATTATAAAAAAATAGATAGACATTTCTGCGTTAAAAAATTTCAGTACTTGTTGCACGTGACTTAGCAGCAATGTCCGTTATAGAGGGGTCAACGTGCCGCATATGCCCTATACGTGCGGTGCCAAGTATAGTGCCAAAAGTATTTATCACATGCAAGGCATACCCCCACTTAATGTGCACATGAGTATCTTTTTAGGTGCGAGTCAAGAATGGAAATTTCGAATTTGATATTGTGTTAATAGTTTTCCTACTTGTAGGAAAATCAAATAAAGATAAAAAACGGAACTTGGGTAGGCTATTATGCATCTCTATGAGTCCACAGTAAGTAAAGTAATTGCGACGGTAGAGAACCATAAACTTATTTTTTTTCTGATATGAATTTAATATATATATATTTTTAGTATATGTATTACCTTTACGTGTACGTGTAGGAAACGTCCGTGTAATGAATATAATATCATGTACAGAAAAGCAGTAAACGCAAAACTCAAAGCTAAAGCAGGTAAAAGAATGTAATTTTAGCGACGACAATAGTAATAAAATGGTTTAATAGAAAAAACAAAGTTATCAAGAAAGAGGCAGAACTGGAAAAGCCTTCCAGCATTAGGAATAGAATTTTTCATTTGCTTCCATTTAAATTTTCGCATCAGTCGTGTCTATAGGGGAACAGAACAAGACTTAAAAAATGTGTAAATTAGATGGTGAAGTTATATTGAGATTTGTTCAGTTAATATCAGCTTTAAAAACTGATACTAATCAACTAGTTTCCATAAGCAACCATATGGGCTGTCCTATTTCCCCAGCACAGCTGCACTCCAGCGCCACGATGTGGCGGCACGCGCATGGTTTTAAGGCAACTCTAAAGGGCCTTATGGGACGTTCGTGATCTTTTTAGATTTTGCTGCTACTTACAGTTTTTGTTTCACCTTTGTATAGGAGCTCAGTGATGAAAACGCTTCGCTGAAATCAAACTTTTCTTCCAACCTGAATAACCTGGGCACTTCAGTGAAGGTAACTTACAAGTAAACTTAATCTTACTGATACATTTTTCACTAACGTATATCACTTAAAATGAGATTTATAAAACAATATTTAATAGGACTTCTGTAGGATTCACTAACCATTTGTCTTATTTTTTTTTTTAAGGAAAACTTCCGGACGCTTTTAGGTAAGATGTTTTCATTGATGAGACCTTTCAGTTACGTACTCAAGCATTGTCCAATGAAAAAAGATAGTACATATGCATAGTGAATATTAAGACACTATTGTTATATCGCGTGATGAACGTGGTCTTTTAATATGGCTCGATTTAGGTATTTTGAAACTACCACAATCGGACAAGAAAAAGTTTTTCAAAGCTGCCGACGAGGGAGACATAAGTTTCGTTCGCACCTGGATTCAGCTTGGGCTGAGTTTGGATAGAAAAGACCCGGACGACTCTAATCGTACTGCTTTACATAAGGCTGCGAGGTCAGGGCACACACCAATAGTGGAAGATCTGCTAAAAGCCGGAGCTAATCCAAACAAGAAAGATGATTATGACAGAGGGACTCCACTGCACTCGGCTGCAGGGAATGGCCATAAGGAAGTAGTCGATCGATTAATTCAAGCAGGAGCTAATCCAAACGAGAAACGGAAAGACGAAGAGACTCCACTGCACTCGGCTGCAGGGAGTGGCCATAAGGAAGTAGTCGATCGATTAATTCAAGCAGGAGCTAATCCAAATGAGAAAGATGCTCGCGGATTGACTCCACTGCACTCGGCTGCACGGAATGGCCATAAGGAAGCAGTCGATCAATTAACTCAAGCAGGAGCTAATCCAAACGAGAAAGATTACTATGACGGATCGACTCCACTGCACGATGCTGCACGGAATGGCCATAAGGAAGTAGTCGATCGATTAATTCAAGCAGGAGCTAATCCAAACGAGAAAGATAATTTCGGACAAACTCCACTTCACGATGCTGCACGGAATGGCCATAACGAAGTAGTCGATCGATTAATTCAAGCAGGAGCTAATCCAAACGAGAAAGATTATTCTGGAAAGACTCCTCTGCACAGTGATGTATACGATGGCCCTAAGGGAGCAGTCGATCGACTAATTGCAGCAGGAGCTAATCCAAACGAGAAAGATAATGACGGAAATACTCCACTGCACTCGGCTGCATGGAATGGCCATAAGGAAGCAGTCGATCAATTAATTCAAGCAGGAACTAATCCAAACGAGAAAGATAATTACGGAAATACTCCACTGCACCATGCTGCATGGAATGGCCATAAGGAAGCAGTCGATCGATTAATTCAAGCTGGAGCTAATCCAAACGAGAAACGGAATGACGGAGGGGCTCCACTGCACGATGCTGCAAGGAATGGCCGTATGGAAGTAGTCGATCGATTAATTCAAGCAGGAGCTAATCCAACCGAGAAAGATAATGACGGAAGGGCTCCACTGCACCGTGCTGCAGAGAAAGGCCATAAGGAAGTAGTCGATCGATTAATTCAAGCAGGAGCCAATCCAAACGAGAAACCGAATGACGGAAGGGCTCCACTGCATCTTGCTGCATGGAATGGCCATAATGAAGCAGTCGATCGATTAATTCAAGCAGGAGCCAATCCAAACGAGAAAATGAATGACGGATCGACTCCACTGCACAATGCTGCATGGAAAGGCCATAAGGAAGTAGTCGATCGATTAATTCAAGCAGGAGCTAATCCAAACGAGAAAGATAATAAAGGATTGACTCCACTGCACGATGCTGCACGGTATGGTCATAAGGAAGTAGTTAATGCTCTTCTGCGAGGAGGCGCAAGTACCACAATTCAGGACAATGACGGAAAAACACCCGGAGACGTGGCGCTGCAAAACAATCGACACGAAACCGCTCAAATTCTGGCTGCCAACAAAGTTTAACCTTCTTTACCAACGAAAACTCAAGTTTGCACTGTTCTCTTCTTGAATGCAACAAAGCTTCCAGTCAAGAGCTGGATCCAAGATGTTCATCAGTTTCTAAAATTACTTCAATTAAACCGTATAATCAATTTAATTCTGGGCTTTTATCCTCTACTGCTTTAACAATTAGTTTTGCTTCAACTGATGACACATTTCAATTGTTTTTGTTCTGCGCAAATACAAAATGCTGAAGTGAACACTTCAAATATTAAAGTACACAGTTGTAGAATTCAGATGTATGATCGGAACGCCTCAACATACATCAAAGTGAATTGTAATTACTCGGAAAGAAACCAGTGCTATCTCAGAATCAAAGTAATTCTGGGCGTCCTAGAAGCGTTTGGGATGATCGCTGAAGTCGAGGGGTGAAACGAGAGAGCGAGCAGCGCCCGATTTCAAGGGATTTCCTTCAGAGCGGACAAAAGCGGACGCATAACGGACAAGAAAATGAAGGTTTGGCCAACTCATCATCGGTTTTGACCTTTTTCCGTTTCTTGTTTGCTGCTTGAGAAAAATTGACGTTTTTTCGTCTGCTGCTTCCTCAGGAAGTACGCCACGGTTCCCTCTTAATGACTATAACGGACGAGAATAGATCTCTCTCCAGTTGTTCTGGCGAATCTCAAGTAGATTGTGTCAGAGCAGGGGATAGCAGACGAATGGAGGACCAGCTCCACTTTGAGCGAATAGACTTGAAGATTTAACCTTTCATTAAGATTGCCAACGACCAGAGAGTATTTCGGACCTGATTGTATTAAAAGACTGCTACTCCAAAATTGACTTCTTCGTCGTGCAGACAGTTGATCTTCAAGCAGTTGTCAGTTTAAGTTCTTTGACCAGACTGAGCTTCCTCAACATCGCAAAGACGCAAGAAAGCTCGGAGAATGCACAACGAAGTCGTCCAAACAAGGCAATAAAAAGAGCATGCCAAAAACACGGTCATATAGTAGAAAACTGACACTAGCGAAGCACTTCAAAGACACTTCAGTAAAATTTAATTCATTTCGCCGGAGCACCAGTCTTGTAAGAATCTTAGCAGAATCTTTGAAGATTCCCTTAGAGAATCTTATATGAATCTCAGATTTTCACGATATATTACCATGTGTTAGTATTTATTGATCTCTGTTCATTTGTTTTGTTCTACAAGTTTCTTACAGTTGAAGATATTTTCGCTAATATTTAATATTTTTGATAAGGTTCTGAGATTCTTTTGCGATTACCAGACTCTTTGGTCCTTCTGTGAGTTACTGACTGGTTTTCATCGTGTTATCAATCTGTTGTCGCCTGTTATCAATCAATCAATCATCCCTCTCCGTTCATTTAAACTGTTCTATTGTAGTTGAAGACATCTTCGCTATTATTTAAGATTCTTGATAAGATTCTGAGAATCTTGATAAGATTCTGAGATTCTTTCATGATTCTTAGATTCTTCAACCCTTCCCTGAGTTACCGTTAGCTTATCATCGTGTTATTAACCTGTTATCACCTGTTGTCAGTCCATTCTCTTTGTCCACCTCATTGCTCTATCTGCTTTCTTCTGGTCTCTCTACTCGAGGTATTCAAGAATCTTAATTCTCTGCATGATTCTGGGCTTCATTTCATAATTCCCAGATTCTCTGGTCCTTGCGTGAGGGTAATCAATGTTGTCTGTTAAGATTTTTGCTTGTGTCTAATCAGATGCGCGAGGATTTCTGAGGCTGGGTGGTCTATGCTGTTGGGTAATTAAAAATGGTCGGTGCGCGGCTCTTGACACAATTAACTGATGGATGATATGACTGCGGCTATTACCATCACCGCATTACCTTGACCCAGTCCAGTGCAGTTCAATGCCTGCCTTCCCCCGTTGCCAATAAAGCTTAGGCGAAACGCCATCCTCACTACAGCGGACACCGTTATAAAATCAAGTTATAAAATCTTCAAAACTTTAATTACACCGAAATGTCTCTTGAATTTTTTTGGTGATTTTTCGACTTATTTTAAAGTGATATTTCCTTATAAATCTATTTTACATGGGTGTCCGCAGTAGACGGATTAGCGGCTTAGGCCGAACGTAAACCTCGCTATAGCGGACACCGTTATAAAATCTCGTCCTAAGATTTTCAAAATTTGGTTAAGGTCAAAATGTTTCTTGAATGTTTTGGTGATTTTTCGACTTATCTTCAAGTGAGCCTGCCCAATAAATCGATTTCATATAGGTGTCCGTAGTAGCGGAGTTAGCCTATCGGTTAAGACGAGCTCCTCTACTACGGACATGCGGATAAATCCGTTTATTGGAATATTTCACTAAAACAGTTGCAAATAATTGCAAAAAATAATCAAATTACTGCTACATAACGCAATGTATTGTATGTTTTAAAATGTATTTGATACTGGTGTCCGCTGTAGAGAGGCACGCGCAAGGCTCATTAGGACCAGCTTCTCTACTACGGACAGCGGTATAAAATAATTTTATTGGAAAATTTCGCCAAAACGTGATTCCAAAAAATTGCAAAAAATCAGCAAGTATTTCTGCATAAAATAAGTTATTAAATAATTTTAAACTGATTTAATAAAGGTGTCCGCTGTAGGGAGGCACGCGTTCTGCATCAAGACTGGCCTCCCTACTACGGACAAGCAAATCAAATCTCTTTATTCGAATATTTTGTTGAAATTAGATTCCAAAAATGGCAAAACATTTTCAAAGCGTTTCTTGTAAAGCAAGTTGATAAATACTCTTAAGCGGATTTATAGAGGTGTCCGCTATGGAGAGGCAAGCATTTTTAATTAAGAAAAACCTCTCTACTACGGACACTGGAGTCAAATACATTTATCGTAATATTTCGCTAAAAATGGTTTCAAAAAATGGCGAAAAATTCGCAAAGTATTTCTATATTAAGTAAATGGATGAATACTCTTAAGCAGATTTAATAGAGGTGTCCGCTATGGCGAGGCAGGCGTTTTGCATAAGCCCTGTAACCCGGGCCAGTTTCGCCAGTTTTGCATATGACACCTATTCAGGTGTGTCTGCTGTTGCGTGACTATTAACTTGGCAGGAATCTCAGATTCTTCCGTGATTCTTGACCAAGATTCTTAAAAAGAATCTCAAGATTCTTGTGACTCATTTATTCAAATGTAGCCAAATTTCTAAATCCCGATTCTTATTAGGCCTATCTGAAGTAATCGGTTTCCAAGAAACAAGAATCAAGAATCATTCTGTAGGAAAAATGATTCTGAAAATTGATATTCAAATTAGTTTTTGCGAAAAATTTTTCAAGCTGAGCCTCATTTGCATACAAACTTTTTTCGGAAAAGACTTCGCCAAAAATCAGCGAAAATAATTTGCATATTTTGGAGAAAAAAAATACTATGATTACTTAATTATAGAATTAATTACATATTTTTCATTTGTGTTTGCGAGGCTTCACGTGAACTTTGACTAAACTATTAAGTTTTATAATAGTTAATTTATATATAATAGTGAATCTTGAAGATGATGATTGTTGTTATCAACTGTTGTTTGTTGTAGAGTCTACAACAACCAACAACCAACCCGCAAGCTGAACAGATAAGCGATAGCCACGTTGGCAAGTTGGTAAGTTAAGGTCTCATCTGGACCAAGGTTTCATATAATTATTTACAAAAAACTAAAGCGCAAAACATCGTAGTTATTATTTAATATTGTTAATTAGACTATTTCAAAGCTATTTTACATAATTAATTGAAATTTAAATGAATATTTGAATTTTATTTAACGATTTTCCGAAGCTGCCTCGCTTTTGACCGCTTACTCAGAATTCAAATATTTACATTAAAACACAATTATAAAAATAAGTTAATAATATTGTGTACAATAAAGTCGCTTGTATAATTTAATAATATAAAAATGTGTATAAATAATCAGAACTATATAATATGAATTAAAAGTTGAATAAAATATATTTTTTGGAATTTTGAATAAAAGCAATCTGGCAACGCCGCACGTTCTGTTTTTCATTTTCATTGAATAACAACAATAATAAAAATAATTACTTAAATATATTATAAAATAATTACCTCGTTAAAAAATAATACGAAAATTTAATTAAATATAATATGCCTCAATGTTTATAATTATATAATATTCATTTATAATTTAAAAATTAAGACATTAAAAAAATATTTTTTTCTGGATTTCGAAAAAACGCAATCTGGCAACGCCGCACGTTCAATTTGTATTTCATTAAAGGCACTGGGCGAGCCAGGCGGAGACTCCAGTCGAGCGCCTACCACCGTAAGGGAAACATCTTTGCGCGTGGGTTAAGTTTCTTCGCGTGCAACTCGCAACACTTGTCCCCGCACCGGGCCACTTGCTCTTCACAGGCTTTTTCAAACACTACCACCCGTTTTCAATCGCCTTTTACGCGATTTATGAACAATTCAAGTGCCTCCGAGTGAAACTCTTCCCGAATTTTGTGGATTTTCCGAGAAAAAAGATGCGATCGGCGAAACGAAAAAGCTGCGGGACTTTCTTCTCGTGTGGTGTTTGGTCCCAGTGTTAAGCGTTGGGTCTATGTGGGAAAAGAGAGCCTGTGGGCCCTTTTTGCAGTTTTTTATGTATCCTCGAATATTTACTCGAAGAAGACTTCACAGTGGCGTCGGAACTAGTTAAGAACAGGGGTGGCGACCCAGCCTACAAATTATACTATATGAAATCGAGCTTCACTTAGTTGAGTCAAACAAAACAAGTATAATATGTATTAAATTGTTATCAAGTAGTGCGTAGTACAAAAGTTTTCTCACTTCAAGCCAAAAATATTTCTTCATTCGGAATTTCTCGATACAAATTCATGGCATACAGATTCTAAGTCAATCTCGATCAGTTCGTTACGGTGGATGTAGGGCAACATTAGGTGTGTCAGACGCGACTGTCCAGTAGTCGTCCTTAAATACGTTTTAAGTCTCTTTAAAAAGCTGAAACTTCGCTCAGCGGAAGCGGACGATGCGGGCACCGTAAGGCACAGCTTAAGGAGCCGAGTGACTTGGGAAAGAAGCTCTTTACGGCAGGTAACTGCTGTCGAAACGAATTCGCGATGTCAGTAACGGTTGTCAAAGGGAACATCTTGCTGATACTTCACAAAGACTGCTGACAAAGTTCATTTAGTATGAAATGCCCAGGAACGCAGGAAAACATTCCAAGTGCACTTTCACCTTCAGTTCTGTTTTAAAACTTTAAAGTGGAAAGTTTCAGAAACTATGTGCCAAACGCTTTCATTGACTGTTAGTGGAAAATCTATTCACGACAGTGAAGGAGCTAACTGCCTGGAATAAAGGAACGTTAGGCTGTGAATTAGACACACGAGACTTGATGCTATTTCAGGATTTTTGTTTCGGTGTACCAGAAAAACAAATCGTAAACTGTTCTTGTCTCGGAAACAAGTTATGATATAACTATGATATTCAGCTCCTAATATTTAGTCTATATAGCATTGTTCGAGTAATTTCAGATTTGTTGTTTCATGTGATATTTGACATCTGAAACATCGAATCGAGTCAAGTTTTTATCTTCAGCACTGGATCTTTGTCCGTATCAATATTATAAAGCAAATATAATTAATAATAGCAGGAACTTAACAAGGTTACTTCCTTATTTAAATAACGTGGAAGGAGTGTGAAAACTAAATCCATTACAAGTATATCAGTGACGTGAGATTTTTGAAGCTTCTTCTCTCAACGGAACTGATCCTGCTGTGCGACAAAATGCTGAAACACAAAGGAATCGCTGCTTATCACCACAGTCTCTTTTATGATTTGACAGTTTTCTCAGAAAAGAAAACTTACAAAGTTTGAAGAGATTAAAGTCCCAAGAAGTCGTCTTCATGGTTGAATGTGATATTGTTGTAATGTAAATACCTTTTTGAAAGTAAAATGAAAATGAATACAGGTGAGCTCGTGCATATGGCTAACGAATTTTAAGTTACGAATCACCCATCATTGCAGACATTATATTAACTCACTATACTCTGCAAATAGCTGGCTTAAACAGGAGTAAAAGTAAAGACATTACAATTGTTGCAGTTTCGTGAGATGTTTGAAGCTTCCTCCCTTAATGGAACTGATCCTGTTTCTCACAAAAACCTGAAACACAAAGGAATCGCTGCTTATCACCACAGTCTCTTTTATGATTTGACATTTTTCTCAGAAAATAAAACTTACGAAGTTCGAAGAGATTCAAGTCCCAAGAAGTCGTCTTCATTGATGAATGTGATATTGTTGTAATTTAAAAACCTTCTCGAAAGTAAAATGAAAATGAAAATAGGTGAGCTCGTGCAAATGGCTAATTAATCTTAAATTATGAACAATCATCACTATAGACATTACATTAACTTAACATACTCCGCAAATATCTAACTTGAACAAGAATGAAAATAAAGACATTACATTGTTTGCAGTGACGTGAGATGTTTGAAGCTTCCTCTCTCAGTGGAACTGATCCTGTCGTCGTTTAAATCCCTGAAACACAAAGGAATCGCTGCTTATCACCACAGACTCATTTATGATTTGACAATATCTCAGAAAAGAAAACTTAAAATAGTTGAAGAGATGCAAGTCCCAAGAAGTCGTCTTCATGGATGGATGTGATACTGTTGTTGCTTAAAACCCTTTTCAAGAATAAAATTAGGATGAATACAGGTGAGCTCGTGCACATGGCTAGTTAATTTTACGTTACGAATCATCGTTATAGACATTACATTAACTTAACATACACCGCAAATAGCTGACTTAAACAGGAGTAAAAGTAAAGACATTACAATTTTTGCAGTTTCGTGAGATGTTTGAAGCTTCCTCCCTTAATGGAACTGATCCTGTTACTCCACAAAAACCTAAAACACAAAGGAATCTCTGCTTATCACCACAGACTCTTTAATGATTTTTCATTATCTCAGAAAAGAATGCTTACAATTTTTGAAGAGATTCAAGTCCCAAGAAGTCGTCTTCATGGATGGATGTGATATTGTTGTCATTTAAATACCTTTTGGAGAGTAAAATTGGACTGAATACAACTTTGCATCAATATATGTTTAGTGGTAATTAATTCATAAATCAACTCTAAAGGCGTTATGCGTGTCATATCTGCTGTAACTGATAGGTGAAATCGCGTAATAGAAACATTAAATTGATTTCACATTATGGAATGATTTTTTATGCTTTCATTACGAGTAATGCGGTATAGCATCTGTTCACGACTTGGAATTTTTAAATGTCGAAAAATTCATTGAAACAGGCTTTATGAATGTTTATATACACTTGGCACTATTTAATAATTGGGCGTACTTACAGTATTGTAGGTGTTAAGTCAGAAATATTAGGAATCGCAGAAAGTACTTGACACTCTATCACCCAGCCATTATCCCAGCATTTGCCGCCTCCTAAAGTAAACCAGGCACACATTTACGACCACTGAAAATCATTTTGAAACTAGATCACATGTCAAATATCTGTAGAAAGATACATGTACACGAATAATTGAGTAAAGTACAACTATAACCAATAAATGAAGTAAAGTGCAAGAATTTAATAGAAGGCAGCCAATTTTCTAATTATCAGGTAACGTACTCTTGTACTCTGCTTCCTTAGAATTCTTACCTGGAAATTTTCTCACTAGGCCCTGTGCAGAGCTGTAATTTGCTAATCAAGAGAAACTGAATTAGTGGATTAAAATTGAATCAACAGTCTCGAAATACTTGAGATGAAAAAATACACAGCAGTCATCCACAAGACTCTGAACCACAGGGACATTTTCAGTTCTCGATGCCAAGTGGAGCTGTTCAAGCAGGTATCATCCAGATGTTACCTGCAACAGTGCATTAGTGACAGTAAAACATGAACAACATTCCAGCAGCAAAATTAGGTTGTTTAGCAAGTATATCGAACAATTTCTGTAAAAGAAGATTCCAGAAAGTACTTACAAAAGGAGGTCCAAGGATCGTAGTGTATCAAAGACTTGCAGAGGTCCAATTATTTCCTGGGCGGCTTGAACTTGCCTCGCACAGGCTGAAACCGCTTATCTCAGACCACAAGAACCTCAGCACTCTTTACCAATTTTATATTTAGATTGAAAAATAGTTTGCATACCTCATCCTGTGGTGGCGAAAATTGCTCAGTACAAAATGGTGAAATAATATCAATTTGGTAAATATACGCAGTTTCCTCTGAACCCAACCACAAAGCGACAGAATATTCCTGCCAGTCAGTTTGGCAAGTTCCCGTTTGGTTAAGCACAACACTTCCTTCGTTTTGTAAGCCGATTAGAACTTATCAATGAAGTTGTGCTTCGTGTGCCATCTTAATACAGAAATTTTTTCCAGTGACTTTCCATCTGCAGGAAAAGATCCTCTCCTCAATAGCCTATTGCACATGGCGCTTGCTACGTTTGTAGTGTTAGTACAGCAAGTTAAACGTCAGGCTTGAACTTTTCAAACTTCTTAGTCTTACAACAATCAAATGCTTATTGCCAACACGTTGTTACAATAAAGATAATAAAGTTCAACAGAATATTCAAATTGGTAAACATGACATCACACTCAGTTTATCTTAAAGGTAGTCGAAACGATTATAGAGGTTTCAGATGCTGTTTAAGAATTTGTAATCCGCTCTCGTATAGCGAAAAGAAAAACTAAGCCAACACCCTGTTCCGCACAAGTAAAGATAATAAGATATTTAAAACTGATATGCTTTGAGACAAAAAAAAATTCAGAACATAAAACCATTCGGTATTAGCCAAATCAGAAGCCGAAGCGGGTGCCTCCATCATGAACTGCATCCTGATGTCGGCTTCCGCTTCGGTCGGTTCCGTCAAGTTCTGCAGCAGACTACCCGATGAAACCAGCTTCAGAGAGAGGCTTGCGTCTCGTCACATGACGCTCGGCCCACTTGACCACCGTCAGCAACGAATCAGTATCGGGCCAACGGCGATCAGTAGCAGTATTCACAACCTGATTGGGGTTTTAATTAGTGCAGTTCATCATCTTCAAGTTAATTCCTGTAATATTAACTGTAACGGAAAGTCAGCGTGACTGCTTTATTCTCCACCCAGGCATGAATGGCAGGATCCGAGCGTCAACACCATTCAGTCTATTAGCCAATTAATTATATTGTATCAAATGTGGTATATATATATATATATGCCGCTTATTATACACGAACTTGTTGAGTGGTAAGCTGTATACTTCTCTCGTCTGCGGAGGTACGTTATGCGGACTTCGCGTTCGTCGCGCGGCACTTTGAGGGCGCGGTGGACCATCCAAGCCACTTCGTCCACCCTCGTAAGGCCTGACGATGACCGCCTAGTGCATCATCTCGCCGGCTCCGGTAAATGACGACAGGATCAGCACGCCGGGCTCCTCAATCTGACAGACGACAAACTCCTTGGCGACAAGGTTCATGCCGTCGCGCAGCGACGTCACCAGACCCATCGTGGCGTCGCGGTAAAATGCAGCCAGCTCGGCCTATGACAATGATTTACGTGAATAAATTAAGTACTGAAATGTTAAACTGTGTATGTCTGTGGGGTGAAATAAGCTTTGCACTATAATTAAAAGCAGCTTTTGGAAAGTCCACTTTGATATAGCATTAAATATTGCCGAACAAGCTTTAATGAACTTGACCGGGGTTTTAATTAGCGCATTTACAAATGACTGCTAATTATAATAATCACGTTTAAGTTTTTGTTATGGGAAAGTGTTTCAGGAAAACTCGCCAATCGCTATTGGAGTTGAAAGGCCTACTTCGGACGTAACAAATTCACAACGTAAGCATCAGTCAAATCCAGGTAGCGTGAAATGGTTAGCTTGACATTTCTCAATACAGTAACAATGCGAGTAAAATCTCAGTTTGTGCATCAGTAAAAGTATTTAGTAGAACACACAAACAATTGGAAACCCCGATAGAAAAATGATACGGTAGTCATACGTATGAATGACCCTCTGAATGGTCCAGAATCATATTTCGTTTCTGCTAGCTGGACCGTACGAAATTGGCCCACTTTCGTACGGTTCATACGCGTGGATATTTCCCCTTAAAATGGATCAGTCGATGAAAACAGACTATTCTAGCACTTGACGGCTAGCTGATTGCCGTTTATTTTTTAGCGCTCTTGCGTTTGAATGCTAGCAGAAAGCCGCGTGATTATTTTTTATAACTAGATGAATTCGGGCGATTCCGGCGCCTTTTCACTAGCTGAAGAAAGATTGAATTTTCTTAAAATTTAGAAAAATAATGCACTAATCACGCGTCAGAATGACCCTATGGATGGTGCATGATCGCATCTTGAATTCTGCTAGCTGAACCGTATAAAATTGGTCCACTTTCTTACGGTTCATACGCGTGAATAAAATCAGCGTCAAAATGAATCAAGCGATGAAAGCAGACTATTCAGGCGCTCTACCGCTAGCTGGAACTCGTTTTATTTATTCAGCATTCTTCTGTATGAAAGCTAGCAGAAAGCCGTGTGATTATTTACTGATGACTAGCTGAATTCATGCGTTTCAGACGTCTCTCCTCTAGCTAAAAGATGTCTGAATTTCCCTAAAATTCTGTGGTTACACCTCTAGCTGAAAGCCGTTTTAATTAACCACCGTTCATACGTCTGAAAGCTAGCCGAACATCGGGTTTATCATTATTTCATACTAGCTTAGTTTCAGTGATTCAGACGCATTCAAGCTAGCTTAAGCTTGAATGAAATTTTCTAAAAATTCTGCAGTTTACATGCTTGAGAACTGGCTGACATCTGTTGAAAAGTTGCTTACTCCTGTAGCCAAATAGTTGGAATCTCACTCGCTTTCAAACGTCTACTTTACGACGGAAGAGTACAAAAAAAAATTTTTATTGAAACGTACCAACACAATTAAGTTATGCAACGCGAGAGAAACAAATTCAAAAATGGAGATTGTCAAACGAATAGATAAATAAGATTCGTCGGACAAATAGGTGTAGCGTTCACGGTCATGGCTCTGAGGGCGGACGGTGTACTTGTGTCCTAGGGGAGGCTTGCTTGCTGCATACATTGGACGGAACACGGAATGTGACGGCATCGCAACCAGAACCTGTCCACAAACTGGAGACATCCTATATGGAATATGTCACCGATAGGAGTTAACCAAATCGCGGTGACATAGGGAGAAATGAAAAACGTCGACTGGTTGAGATAAAACTGTATTGTCTCGAAGTATCAGTGCGGCTCGTGTATCTCAACTGCCTGATGTCAAAGTTAAGTTCAGCCCGCCTTATATAGGGCTCATTCCAAAATGCTGCCATCTAGCGTTAGAATTATCATAGCCGCCATGTTCAGGGCAACTCTGTCTGCTACGATAAAGCGCTGTGGTTTGTTTACGAGAGAAAAAACGGGAAAAAAAGATTTTAAGAGCATTTAACTGAAGAAATTTTATAGAATGCCTACAACCTGCTGTGTACCCAATCGCCTCGAAAGGTGTGGAAAATCCCAGGCAGGCAAAGTAGATTTTGAAAAAAAACAACATTTCACAAGTTACCCAGCAATCCGAGAAGTCTCAAAGAATTTCTAGTTCGAATTAAACGTGATATCGGGAAGCACTTTCAGGTATGATATCTTTAATTTTGGTTATCAAAAGATTTAAATTAATTATGCTACACACATAACAACTCACACGAGGATTTGCTCTCGCAACACTATTTACCTGAGGATTTCTGCATTTACGCTTCTGGGAAACGAGAGTTGAAGCCTGACGTCCTACCCTCAGTTTTTAGTTTTCTTCCCAAAAAGAAAACCAGAAAGCCTCCTATGGAAAGGAAAACATCATGCACGTCAAAGAAATCTCTTCCCAAGTCAGAGCTCCAGCGCGGAAACGAGTCACAATCCGCAGTCCGTCGAGAAGACGACATTATGTTACGAAGTGCGTTACCAGTAGTTGGTACAAGAGATTTTGGTGCATCCACTTCCAGTAATGTTGCTGATCAGGCAACAGCATCAATCGACTTGGATCCGCTGAACGAAGCTGCGGTCATGGAATCTGTCGAGAAGCTGGGTGAAAAATTAGATAACCTTAGATCCAGATTCCAGCAGCTTCATTTTGAGTTTTTGAATGAAAGGCAGAGAAATCAAGTGCTTGAAAATGAAAACAAACAGCTCAAATATTCTCTTGCTGAAGCGACGAACAAACTATGGGGAGCCAACAACGAGTTACAGCAGTTGTCATCGTGCGGCGCCTCATTTTTTTTTAAAACTTCGGTTGCACTTCGCTTTTACCAGTATATTATTTAACTCTGGCTGATTCCTTGTCTCTAGACCTGTAACAAACTGTTATTCAAAGAACAAGTCACTTCGGTTGAAATGGCGACTAGAAGAGCACAAATCATTAAAAAAATTTTTAATCAAAGCTCTAGAGATCCTTGGAAGATTTTCCAACGATTTTGACCATTTCTGGTCAGAATCACATTGCATTTTAAATATCACAGGATAATATTTGTGTGTTGTTTACATTGTACAGCCAAGTCGTTGCCCTTAAGATGGCGTCAAAAAGCTTACATAAAAAACCAATAGATGGCGTTAGGAAATTTGGAATGAGCCCTATACCGGGCTGATTTCGCAACTTATATGATGCAATGATAGACGTGGCACATTCCAGGCAATGAGCAATAGTTTGCAAAGTATTAATTAGCGGTAGGGCATTCTGCAGGAATTTCAACACCAAATAAGGGTAGGAATGTTTTAGAAGGATTTCATAAATAGTGACAGAAACTATCAGGACAAAATACAACAAATAAAAATTCCTTCCGGATTCTATCCGGAACAGAATACAAATTCACAAGGTTAAAGGTGGTAGCAGTAATAAAGTAGTAGTAATACAAATTAGAATAAGCACACTACGTTGCCTGTGTCTGCTGCTAACCTGTTCCATCAGTTAGAAGAACGCGCAGCTCGAAAATTCTGCCTTTTGATTTCCTTTGAGCCTGTTAACTGTACAAGATCCCCCCCCCCCGCAATCCAATAAACAGTTAAATCAGCTGCAGAGATCAAGCGAGAAGACGCCAATCGTCTTATCATAAGGAAATTCGCGAATACAAATTGTCTCATCTTTGATAACGCGCAAATGTAGAGTAAACTCGGTGCTACCGAACACCTTGAACTTCCAAGATGAACTCGCGGCAACAAGGTAAAAAAGGAAGTGAAATTGACTTGATAATTGTTGGTCGCATACTTGCTGCGAGCGAAATGAACAACGTTGTTAGTGCTATTAGTAAAAGTTAGTGTTTGTATTAGTATTAGTTAGTGTTAGTTAGTAAAATTCGAAAGAAAAGAAAGTAGGACTGTCGTCAAGGGAAATCGCCCGCCACCCATTTCTAGCACTTCCCTCCCATACTCTCTGACCCTCTTATATTATCATATATTTATATATAATATATATACATCATATCATGTAATAAATATATATAAATATGATATAATAAATTACGTATATTATTATTATTATTAACATATATTAAATAATTATGTTTACTTGTATATATATATATATATACATAGAGGGAAAAAACTAAAAGGTAATATTGAAAATTAGATATGTAAATGTTTTTACTGATATCTATATTGCTTATGCACGTATGTATACGTGTGGTCATGTATTTATTCGAAACATCAAATCAAAATCGATAAGAACAATTCTTGAAACTTAAGTGCAACCACTTGCAGAGATAGTACAACCAAACTATTTCATCGAGTGAAACAGAACAAGTTTCTCAAGAATGCTGCAAAGATATCAAAATTATTTCAAGAGCTTAAAAACTCAATCATTTTGCAATAACCGCTTTGGAAATGTATACTACCAACAGGATTTTCTCTTATTTTAAATTTTTGATAAAACAAGTCCTGCAAGATCCTTAATCAGTCCGCTTTTGTTTACTGTATTATTTTCGTCTCAGATCTGACTGCTGTTAAGTTGTAAACATTCTTATGTTACTTATCAGTGGTGAATATTTACACGATTTGACGAAAGACTTCTAAAGTTAATTGAATCATCCTGTTTGTTCAAACCCGATGTTCTACATGAGATTTAACTAGTGGGATTCTTAATGGACTTGATGCAAGATGGATCTAAGACCCATGTTGCTATTATGCATTATGGCATTTCTTACTGTGATCTGGAATCATGTTATTTGGTTAGAAAAAGCGATTTCTCCAGCTTTTTCGAAAACATGCTCACGTTCTTCACCCATAATATGTTTAGAACTAAGAAACCTGGTAAAATCTGCTTAAGAATAACGGGGTATTTGATTGAAAAATTCAACTAGTTATCAGGTATCTCAAATATTGCAAGTGTTCAATGTGCTTTGAAATTGGGTCACGGACCTATGTAATTCTTGTGAATTTGTAACGTGTAGTTGTAGTAGTGTGCATGTAGTTGCGAACCCCATTTTATGTAGCAAACCCCTCTCATAGTTAAACCCTTAGTCCCCTTCACTTGCTTAACTCTTTCTTAGATGATCCTATTATTTTTTCCCCCTATCGTAGAAAACCTTACGTTTAGAATATTCTAGTTTGTAGTTCCCCTTAGCATACATATATATCCCTTGTAGCAGTAGTTTAGTTTAGATCCATAGTACTTGAGACAGTCGTACAATACAAGTCTTTTTCAACTCCGCCTTCTTGTAGTTACTTAAGGTAAAACCTTTAGCTAATCTTATTTAGAACCCTATCTGGACTATTCTCTCGCGACTAAGTCCCAAGAGGTTTGTCACAAATTCTCAGTTGAGTTGAACGTTATAACTGGAAATAAACTCTGATCCAGAACTAAATTAAACAGTAGTGGAATTTATGCCGATTTGTTTTCCATTTGATCTTTGCGTGGTGAATAAATTAATGAAATGCAGACTTAATTCTATATTTATTAACGCTTGAGTGATATATGACGTTTGTACTATTTTGAAAAGTATAGGGTTACTTATAAAGTAAAAGGGCTGAAAATAGACTTTCAGCCAGTATTCATTCAGTTTGGTTTTCACTGCGTATTCAGCTGTCATTTCATTTGACAGTGAAAATTAGCATTTCATTCGATAGTCACGCAGCTCTGTTTCACAGGTTACTCAGCTATGGTTCACCCATAATTGAAAGGAGGCTTTCATTCTGTGTTATTCGCTCAGTATGTTTTCACGATGTATACGGCGACCGTTTCAACTGACGATGAAACCTAGCATTTCATTCGGAAGTCACTCAGTTTGATTTCTCTCCTTAATCAGCTATGCATTCAGTCACAACTGAAAGGTGGCTTTCATTCAGTAATCATTCAGTTTCGTTTCACATAGTGGTCAGCTATCGTTTCATTATTCAATGAAATCCAGCATTTCATTCGATCGCCACTCAGCTCGAATTCACAACGTATTCGGCTATAAGTTCAGTCAAGAATGAAAAGTAACTGTTTCATTCGGTATTCATTCAGTTCGGTTTCACATAGTGGTCAGCTGTCGTTTCATGCAGTGTGAAAAAGAGCCTTTCATTTGGCAGTCACTCAGCTCGATTTCATAGTGCACTCAGCTAAGAGTTCAGTCAGGATGAAAACATGGCTTTTATTCAGTATTCATTCAGTTCTGTTTCACTTAGTAGTCAGCTGTCGTTTCATAGAGCGTGAAAGCGAGCCTTTCATTCGGCAATCACTCAGCTCGATTTCATAGTGCACTCAGCTACCATATCAGCTATCAGTAAAGTTCATCACTCAGAGGGTCTTCAGCGTTGTCTCATCAAGAAACCAATTCACGCAGTGTTAAGCCCCTTGTTCAGAGGGTACACTTTTGGCCACCAAACTTTGTTCAGCTATCTTCATCTAGGGATTCACGCGGTAAGCTAGTGTTCTACCGATTCATGGGTTAGCCAACCGTATGAATTTTCTACTGGGTTATCATACATCTATAACCGGAATAAAGCTAAAACATTGCTAAAACTTGTATGTTGACTGTTATATTTATTCTATATATCTATAATATTGTGACGTGTAAATCTTGGATTTCTGAATATCGGGTCGTCACCACCCGAGTAGTCTGAGTTAAATGCGTGTATTGGTTTACATACAACGACAGATTACAACCCGTGAGGAAACGTTTAGCAGCACGATGATAGTGGCTGGACTTCACCAACTGAAGTGTCTTCCAGGGATTAGCTCTGGTCTTTTATAGGCCCAGACCGGGACGGTCCCGAAAGGCCTCGTCAGCAAATATGTGAGCGGAAATCTCGAATAGTTCCGTCACGGATAGACAAGGGGGGAAATGCCAACGGATAATAAGACATTGACGCGGTAATTCAATACGACAATTTTACACATAACAATATATTGGTTATGAACGGAACGTGATTGAAGTATATCAGGGCTTAAAATAACATATAAAGTAGGGGGACAATGGTCCCCACACTGTCCTTAAATGTCCCCCCAGTAAACTGAATTTGTCCCCCAGTTTTGAGTATCGAAATACTTAGTTACTTAGAACTGAAGTAAATTTTGTTAAAAAGGGCGTTGTGGCCACATTATTATTTGTCTCTGTGAATAATTTCTTTGCATCCTAGAACGTACTGTGCCTTGCTATAGGCCTTATGTAACAAAACTAGGAGGGGCGGAGTTTACGAGTATCCGCCATGTTGGATAGCAGCTGAGCTCGACTACCTTTGTCGTGTTGGCTGAAATCAGATATAAACGAAGTTCTAATAGTGTTTTCCAATCGGAATGCGTCAAGGTGTTCTTTTTGAATATGCATTTGAACTTGAAGAAAATGTTGAGAAAAATATAAAGTCAAGTTAACGCAATGAAATAGCGATTGTCCTAGAAAATTTAGTTTATGCACTAGCGACCGTCTGAAAATCCAAAGAAATTTGCCTAAATCCTCAGATGGGCGAATTAAACCGTTTTTGTAAGCCGAACCGTGAATCGGTTCAGTTTGTTCAAAACCGTGAACCGAACCGAGCCGTCGAATCGCTGCCTGATCCTTAAAGTGAATCGAAGCGGGAACCAAGCGAACTTAATTTCGACCCCTTTCTCGGTTTATTTTCTTCTCGTTCATTCGGTTCAAAGCAGAAAGGTAGGAGAAAGTTCCAAACTGGTAAATTCGGCGAAGTAGAATGGTTTCGCACGTAAATATTTCAGGTGAAAAATTTTGGCTAGCATACCAGCACACTCTCGCGATTTTTTAACTTTTAACTTGATTCAAACCGTGTAAAGAGGCTTTAATGTGGTAACACTAAGTTAAAATCAAGGGTTTTTTTTTGAAAACGGACGAAAATACCGAGTGAAAAAATTTTTACGCGGTGACAGAATTCAATCTCCCGACATTTTATAAAGTAATATCTTAAAAACTAAAATTTGGTTTTATCTTATTAAGTATTTGAAAATGACACGACCCTTTGCTTCACATCAGCGGGGCTTGGTGTGAGGGCGATCGAAAAGCGGAGCTTGAGAGAATCCTTCAAACGTTTCCCGCACAGTTAAACGACCCGCCTTACCGAATTAACAAAATCCACTGCAAAATAGGCCATTTAAAATATACGTGTCACTTAAAAGAATAAATAAACATTTTTTTAGGGTTTTATTTATTTCATTTTGTTTGTGGGCTCATACAGTCTGCATACGGTGCATTGGCTTGAAGTTAGGAAGACAGAGACTATTACTAGATAAAATATACAAAAATATTAATAATAATAATATAAATATAGCTTGGCTTGTGCACAGTGTTTCCACTTTGCAGGGAGATTCCCTGAAAAAGGGGAAAATGGGGTCTGGAAAGGGAAAGATAAGGGAGGAGGGAAAAGGGAAAATCTAAACGTACGGCCTGTATTATAGTACGGAAGGGCAAATAAGGGAAGAGGGAAAATCTAAACGTACGGTCTGTATTCTAGTACGGAAGGGCAAATAAGGGAAGGGGGAAAATCTAAACGTACGGTCTGTATTCTTCTATGGAAGGGAAAAAGGGGAAATCGAAAAGTGGAAACACTGCTTGTGCTTTACCGTTTTCAGTTCCGTGGATAGTAAGATTCGTCCATTTGACTTGTTCGTCTTCCTCGTTCAGCAAAATTGTGGTTTTCTCAAAGAGCCACGAGATCTCGTTAACGCCAAAAATCCCGTCACAGAGGAAAGTTGAAGTTTGGTCGACATTTTCGCAAGGCTCGGGAACTGACCACGAGGAAACGTACGAATCTTCTGGAGATCTGAAATTTAAACAAGGGCTCCGAAACTTGCAATAATCTTCGTACACCTGGGTCATGCTATCACTGTTATCAGCCTGTTATCTCCATGTTATCTCCGTGTTATCACGTGTTATCAAATAATCTTGGTACACTTTTCCTCGGAGTTTCGGACCCCTTGAATTTCAACAAATTTAATATTTTTTATTGATTTTATTAATGGTACATCCATTTTGTGGGGAATTTTCCTGAAAAAGGGAAAATGTGATGTCGAAAGGGAAAAATAAGGGATGTTCTAGCACAGAGGGGAAAAAAGGGGAAAATAAGGGAAAAGGGATATTCATAACACTGAGGGGAAAAATATCTGATATTCTGCCATAGAGGGGAAAATAGGGAAAAAGGAAAATTCTAGCACGAACGGGAAAAGGGGAAAAATAAGGGAGGGGGAAGATGTAGGGAAAAAGAAATCTTAGGAGTGTAACATTTTAATATAGCCCATAAGGGAAAAAAGGGGAAACAGGGCACTCTTTAGGGGAAAAGGGGAAAAGTATTAATTTTAATATTAGTGTTTTCCGAGCCGAGTTTTGCGGCTCGAGTAGCTCGAAACCGAAAAAGTCGAGCGCTCGGAACAACGCCACCTAGTTTCTTAATGTCATACTAATATCGACTAGCAATGTGAACATATCGAGGAAAATAGCTGCTGTAACAGGGCAGCGATCACCACATTAAAGGAAATCACTTAAAAGGCCATCTAAATGAAGGAATCTGAAGGAAAAATAACTTTTATACTATTTGCTGTTCACTGGAAGCCTACCATTGTAGATTTGATTCAAAGAAACATTTTAGGCGAGGAAAAGATTTTTTGTTTTCGTTAAATTTTTCTAGTTTTAATTCGGTCATGTAATGTAACTAACATAACACCACAACACGTATCTAGTGAAAATAACAAATATATAATTACTAAAAATGAAAAAATTCCCATGTGACCCAAGATTATTGCGATACTATTGAATCAGTGCTTCCACTTTTTTTCCCCTTTTTTCCCCTCCGCTTGAAAATATCAATTTTCCCTTTTTTTCCTCCTCCGTGCTACCGAGTAAAGGTACATTTGTAGATTCACTTTGTCCTCCATTTTCCCTTTTCCCTCTTCCCTATTTTCCTTATTTGGGGGAATTTCCCTGCAAAGTGGAAGCACTGTATTGTATGCCGGAAACTTAACCCTCATTTGTACTAGATCATTCGACACTTGCCTAGCCGATCAAAATTTGTATTGGAGACTTTTAAATTACACGCAACAAGCCAGTCATGTATGTATCAGGACAGGATTAAATGAATTAGACATTAAAATAAATCCCATGAATGCTAATTACTGCATTTTCTAGGAACACATACAGAAATACATGACCTGATGTTACTTTTACATAAATCTGATTCTTTGAAATGAATAAATTTTGTAGCTCGAGCAGCAAGGCTTAGCTCGAGCTGGCGCCAAAAGTTCGAGCGCTCGGGAAACTCAGTAATTAATATAATTACTGTTTAATTTCTAACGATGCCGCGCCAACTCATTCGAGTAAATCATAAAAATCGAGTTCAGTAGAAACGTCAATAGTTGGGACTTGAATTTTTGCCAAAGATTTTTCTGTAGTATTTTTGGAATATTCTTCAACAGAAAATCCGTGGAGGTCCCAGTAAGCTGCCAGAGACGAGCCACAAACGTCTTCATCTGTAAAATTTCTAAAAATTTAGTTAAATAACACAGAAAAAGACCTACGGGTGCATTCTGCGGTGCCTTTTTGAATGACCTCGAGCTTATTAGTTTTCAACATTGTTCAAAATGTGGGCGCTAGATGGCGTTGCAAGCTCTACTATGAAAAGTCACCGTAGAAAGGCACTACAACGGTGCCTTTTCAAGTGCATCTGCGGACTAAGAATATTTACCGAGTGGATTCCATGCCACGATACAGTCGAATTTTAAATTTAATCTGTCCTTGAGGCACCAGACCATTCGTTGATAAAGTTTCAAGCTCAGAGAAAACGTTAGGTCGTTCAGATTGATCTCGATTTTTGAAAAAATTAATGTAATATTGTTAAAAACACAAAAAGACGCATTTGCCGTTATTTCATACGTACCAAAGATCCAAGTGGCTCTGTTAACGATTTCTTTGGGCTTCCCAACGAGTCCAAGTTCCTGATACATTTCTTTCGTTACAGAAAGTTTCAGTTTTCCTACTTCGAGTTTTGCCGAATTTTCAATATTCTGTAACGTTCCCAATGACGTGCCAATAAAATCTCCTACAAAACATCAAAATGAAGATTTTATTTATTTGTGTTAGTTTATTTTAACCTTTTTAAACAAAGGCTGAAATGAAATCAGGGTCCAGAAAACGGTGGACGGGGACGTCTCGAATAACGTAAACGTGATGGTCCTTTACAGCGTTACAAACGAAGTCGGGAAGGTATTCAATCCCTGGCGTAACTAAATTTATCTTTAAAATGATAATAAATGTTAATAATTGGTAAAATTTAAGTTTTTAATTTAAAATACTGATTTGAAGGAGTGTCCGAAACTTTCCCTCTGTGAGTTTCGCTTTGAATGAACTCGGGACGAGATTTTGTTTGTGCAGGGCCATTCTTGGCGGGTTGAAATTTAAAACTTCTGGGCTTAACATTTTAGCTAATTACATTTAATTGAGAACAATTAAATGAGTTATGTAATTTTTGTGTGTCCTGTTATTTTGACCCACAATTTAGACATCAAAACATTGGAGCACGAGAGTCAAATGAAGGTTATGGAAAATGTTTATTAAAATATAAAATAAATAAATTATAGAAATAATTCATTTAATTAATAACAAAAACTATTTGAAATTTTTCCTAATCGTTTTAATTATTATTAATAGAATCGGGCTTAGCCTTAAGAATCGATGTTTAGTGCTGGTGACCACCCGAACCATTGCGGCTTATGGAAGAATGAGCCGCGTTTCTTAGTTTTCCAGTGTTTACTAATGTAAAACACGATTAAATGAATTTAAGCTGTACAGTTTTGGAATCAGCATAAAATAGCGGATATTTTGGTGCCAATTTTGAATATGTATTACAAAAGAAAAGTATTTAACTGGCCTCAGATTTCATTGTGGAGACAAATTACAATGTGAAGTCTAGCACCAAAATATTCCTTATTGTCTTCTGATTCCAAAACTTTGTCAGTTAAGTTAATTTAGTGGCGTTTTACCTCATTTATGTTGGAAAACAAAATCAGGGCTGTCGAAACGGTTCTGGTGACCACCCTACGCACTGTGGCTTATGGAGGAATGAGCCAATATCCTAGTTTTTATTATATAATATTATATAACGTATTTAATAATGTAAACAACATTCAATGACGTGAACTTGTACAGTTCCTGAAACAGCATCAAACAAGCAACATTTTGATGCTTTCCTTCGAATTCCCAACTTAATTGGTCGCCAAGATTAACTTGACGCTGGTTACATAGTTTTCCTTTTGTAATATTTCTCAAGTTTAGCACCAATATATCCGTAACTTCATGCTGATTCCAAAACTGTACAAGTTTAGGTCATTTAGTGCTGTTTTACATAGCTAAATAACCGAAAATCTAGGAAACCGGCTCATTCTTCCATAAGCACCTTCGAGCATGTATATTGGTAGAGACGGTGCGGGCCATTGTAGCCCTGCAGAGCAACTGTTGCCAAGCTGAGTTGAGCAGACGGCCTTAGCCAGTACCCGAGTTCCCATGGTAACCAGTTCGCTTAATCAATTGCCATCTAGCGGCAAAACTGAGAACTAAATTAAGAGTACAATTACTCTGAACAGATTTCACAAAAAATATTATACAACAGTTCATTTCAGTTTTCAACAATATTTTGAGAGTATCAGAGTGATAATTTTTTTTTAAAAAAAAGGGTGTTTAATTCGTGCTAAATTCGCAGTTCATTCAGTAAAAGTAAAGATGGCGTCGCGTTTGTCTACACCAGCTGGCTGCCGTTGCTATAGCAACTGGAGGACCGGACTCCCTCCTCCCCTTCCAACCCTCTGTCCTCACCCGCTAGCTTGGCTTCACTCAGCTATGCGCCGCACCGTCTCTACCAATATACATGCTCGAAGATAAGCACACTGTGCTTAGGATGGTCACCAGCACTAAATATCGATTCTTAAGGCTAAGCCGATTCGCGATACATGAAAATGCCCTATATTATTAAAAAACTGAATAAAATTTATTGATCCCTTTGAATTTAATTAATAATTTATTATTTTGAACAAATTTTTAATTAATAGTTTTCTTTGTTTAATATGTACTCTAATAATTATTTAATATCGATAGTTAAATCGATACTTCTCCGCTTGAAAGTATTTGGCGCCACTGCATTTTTCCATTGTTATTGTTCATGTCGTTTTTATTTTTAATTCATTTATTATTTACGTAAAGGAATTATGATGGCAAGCTCTAATTCTTCAAAAGTTAAAGTTGCATATGTGTATAGCAAAGATTTAGTGGCAGAATGCAATAAAATAGTGACACTAAAAGGCAGGGTATGAAAGATTGCTATAAAATAATCTTGTGTTGTGTACTTACTTTAATTCATATATTATTTGGTCATCTGTAATTATCTTTTCACAGGCATCAATGGTTCATTCATTAATCGAAGCATTAAATCTCACAGAAAAAATGTCTGTGATACCGAGCCAGTCAGCCGAAGATGACGAACTGTACGGTTTTCATTCCCGCGATTATATTGAATTTCTAAAGAAACTCGATCAGTCAAAAACAGAACGTGACGATGACGACGAAAACGATGACATTAACGAAGAAGAAGAAGAATATGGCATTGGTAATCAGTAGTAAAAGTCTCGACAAAGATTTCTGTATTATAATGTTTTCTGAAATGAATGATTTTAGGTTACGATTGTCCCGCAATACCGAATCTCGAGAAGTTCTTGCTGACTATAGCTGGGGGATCGCTAACTGCTGCACGAACGTTATTGCAAGACAATGCAAAAATTGCAATCAATTGGTTTGGCGGCTGGCATCACGCTCAGCGAGATCAAGCGGAAGGTTTCTGCTACGTCAACGATTGCGTTTTAGCGATTCTGGAACTGCGGAAAAAGTACGATCGAGTCCTGTATATTGATCTCGATATTCATCATGGTAAATTGGGTATCTTGGTAATAATGTTAATGTTAGCATTATTATTCTTATTATAATTACTACTACTACACCACTACTACTACTACTACTACTGCTGCCACTACTACTTACTACTACCACTAGTACTATTACAACAACAACTACTACTACCACCACCAGTACTACTACTACTGTTACTACTACTACTACTACTACTATTTACTACTAGTACCACTGCTACTACCACCACTTCTACTACTATTACTACTGCATCAACTACTAATACCGCTATTACTATTGTCTTACAGGTGACGGAGTAGAAAACGCTTTCCTGTACAGTCCGAAGGTCTTCACGTTTTCTGTTCATAAACACGAGCCCGGCTTTTTCCCAGGGACTGGTGCAGTTCACGACAGAGGCGTCGGGAAAGGAAGAAACTTCTGTTGCAACGTACCGCTGAAGGACGGGACGTCTGACAAGACATTCTGCTTCGTCTTCGAACGGTATAGCATGTTAGATTATTCAATAATTTGAATCTTATTTTTATATATTTATTCTTAAATCACTTAACAAATTTACTTTATTATATTTTTAACATTATTGCCAATGTATCGTTATATTTTATCTTATTTTTTATTCGTTATTCATTAATTCTTAAATCATATTTATTCTTTTATTCGCTAAATTAATATAATAACATAAATGCGCAAATTTTCTGAAACGTATAGTGGCTTTCCAATAAAAATTAGAAACTAAATAACAAAATATTTAAATAGATAAAGTATTTAACATACGTAGAAATCTGAAATAATTACAATTAAACTTTATTTGATAGCATATTCAAGAGAATAGCCGAGTATTTTCAGCCGGAAGCCATCGTTTGTCAGTGCGGTGCAGATGGCTTGGTCAACGATCCTTTGGGCTCATTCAATTTAACAACAGCAGCCCACGTCACTTGCGTCCGATTGGTCACTTCCCTGAATATTCCCACACTCCTATTGGGCGGCGGGGGCTATAATTTACCCAATGCTGCGCGTAGTTTTGCTGCAATTACAGCTGCTGTTCTCAATGAAAATCTACCGTCCAGTATTCCAGAACATGAAGTATTAATTTTTTTTTGCTTTTCTTATATTATTTTCGTTATTTTAATTGATGGAAATTTTAGTATTTTGATCGGTACGGACCTGGATTCGATATGGAAATCACTGCAGGACTGCGAAGAGACGAAAATGATGAAAATTACGTCAATCAAGTTATTTCTACTACTTTGGAGAATTTACAGTAAAATTAAATTTAATCAAATATCCGTGTTTAATTTATATTAGGTCATTTTGAAGATTAATTACTTTAAATATGATTTATTAATATGAAAAAAATAATGATTTGGAGCTAAAGAAACCATAAAGCCTCTTATGCAATTTCTGGTTTCCTGGACGTAATTATTACGCTGTAGGTAGGAAACGAATAAGAAATAATGCGGAAGCATTCAATAATAACGCTTTGGGGAAAACCGCTATTAAAAAACCCAAAGATAATGGGAAAATAATATCTTTTTCAATTATACGCGTAAATATCGAAAAATATCAGAATCTCTACAGATTCTTGCATTTAAATAAATTACATTTAAAAAGTACCATCTAGCGGTGAATCGAAGAACTAAAATCAAGTTATTTATTAGATATTCGTATAGAACGCCATCTAGCGGTAAGATTTGGAAGCGCGTATCAAAAGGCATTGAGCACATTCGATTTGTCCTTGCCCGGGTTGGCCGAAGGGAAGGGGCACGGTGGCCGTTGCACGCTGCGCAACGTGCCATTCAGTGGGTTCGTAGTGAACGTAGCGCCAACACTGGGCTCCCTTGCCTTTCCCTTCGATATTTAATTTGGCCGAGAGAGAAAAAAAATACAACGGACGCCCTGGTTTTCCTCTGCCTTCTGTTTTTAGACCGATTTGAAAGACGTACATTGTTTTTCTTGTGTTTCTCTACTTCATCTGATTGCGGCATTTTGTGAATTAAAAAGAATCTGGTAAGTGAGAATTTTTACTGTTGTTTATACGGACAAGTTGAACTGGTGTTTTCCATGCCAGTGATTCTTGTTGCTCGAGGCCAAGTTTGTAAGAATGGGAGCTGCTGCCAGTGACTCATTCTTTGACCTGACTGTGTAAAATTTCCCAGAAATTTCTTTTTACTCCACTAACAGCGCAAAAAAAAACGCGGGGAGGAAACCATAAATCTGTCGTAGACGTGGACAAGTGCGAAGATGGCTCACAGACACTGTATTGCGTCCACGCGTATTGAAAGGCCTCGGATTCAAATCAACTTTATAATTACCCGCAATAATATTTAGCGGTTGTAAATAACACGAATCGATAGTGCGGTGATAACAATTTGATAACAGGCTGATAACAAGGTGATAACGCTGATAGATTTTTTAATTTTGACGAATTTGTGGACCCCCCTCCGCAGTCTATTGATGCCTATACTGAGTTAGGTTACTTTTAAATCGCTTTAATAATTAAACTAATAATATTTAGGGGTTGTGAATAGCACGAATCGATAGTACGATGATAACACTTTGATAACAGGTTGATAACAAGGTGATAACACTCATGGATTTTTTAATTTTAAGGAATTTGTGAACCCCCCTCCGCAGTCTATCCACGCGTATACTGAGTTAGGTTCCTTTTAAATCGGTTTAATAATTAAAATAATATTATTTTGGGGTTGAAAATAATGTGAATCGATAGTGCGATGATAACACTTTGATAACAGGTTGATAACAAGGTGATAACACTGATGGATTTTTTAATTTTGACGAATTTGTGGACCCCCCTCCGCAGTCTATCGACGCCTATACCGAGTTAGGTTACTTTTAAATCACTTTAATAATTAAACTAATAACATTAACGGCTTAAAAATAGCACGAATCGATAGTGCGATGATAACACTTTGATAACAGGTTGATAACAAGGTGATAACACCGATAGATTTTCTTATTTTAAGGAATTTGTGGACCCCCCTCCGCATTCTGTCGACGCGTATACTGAGTTAGGTTACTTCTAAATCGGTTTATAATTAAACTAATTATATTTAGGGGTTGAAAATAATACGAATCGATAGTCCGATGATAACACTTTGATAACAGGTTGATAACAAGGTGATAACATTGATAGATTTTTTAATTTTGACGAATTTGTGGACCCCCCTCCGCATTCTATCGACGCCTATACCGGTTAGGTTACTTTTAAATCACTTTAATAATTACACTGATAATATTTACGGCTTAAAAATAACACGAATCGATAGTGCGATGATAACACTTGGATAACAGGTTGATAACAGGCTGATAACACTAACGGATTTGTTAAATTTTCAAGGAGTTTGTGAACCCCTCGGCGTGAGTCACGGCCCGGATTAACGGGCGTGAGTCATCGCCGAGTATTTTTCTGCAGCTTGTGCGCAAGTCAGCGTAGCCGGTTATCAATAAGCCAAACGCCATTTTGGTTTTTCCCTTATTTTGGCTTCACTTACTTTCTTTTCTTTTTTTTACATTTGTTACTTAAGAATGACGCCTTATACGTTACGTGAAAAGAATCAAGAACCCCTAATAAGGATCCTGAAATGCTTCGTTTTGATCAGTGTTCCCACTTTCAGCTTCCCTTATTTCCTCCCCCACTTTTTCCCCTCTCCCCGTGCTGGAAGACGGGCTGTTCCTTCGAGATTTTCCCTTTTCCCCCCTCCCCGTGCTAGAACACGAACTGTAGATTTTCCCTTTTCCCTCTTCCCTTATTTGTCCCTTTCCCCCCTCGGTGCTAGAACACGGGCTGTACTTCTAGATTTTCGCTTTTCCCTTATTTTTCCCTTTTCCCCCCTCCGTGCAAGAACACGAGCTGTTACTTCTAGATTTTCGCTTTTCCCTTATTTGTCCCTTTTCCCCCCTCCGTGCAAGAACACGGGCTGTTACTTCTAGATTTTCCCTTTTCCCTTTTTTCAGACCCACTTCCCCTTTTTTCGGGGAACTTCCCTGCAAAGAGTGGGAAGACTAAATTTAATGTATAAAAATGTATTTTTATATTATTTTATATAATGTATTTATGGTTAAGTGAGTGTTGGATGACTTCATGAACTGACGTCACCGAGTTTGAGAAAACGACCGACAGGTGTGGAGTTCTTTTCAAGGGGTTCGAAACTGCGAGGAAAAGTGTACGAAGATTATTTGATAACATGTGATAACACGGAGATAACATGGAGATAACGGGTTGATAACAGTGGTAACATGACCTAGGTGTACGAAAATTATCAAGAGGTCCGAAAGTCCGAGGAAAAGTGTACGAAGATTATTTGATAACATGTGATAACACGGAGATAACATGGAGATACCAGGTTGATAACAGTGATAACATGACCTAGGTGTACGAAAATTATCAAGAGGTCCGAAACTCCGAGGAAAAGTGTACGAAGATTATTTGATAACATATGATAACACGGAGATAACATGGCGATACCAGGTTGATAACAGTGATAACATGACCTAGAAGATTATTGGAAATTTCGGACCCCTTGGTTCGTTTACACCAGAACTCTTCAAGTCTGCATACAAGAAAATGCAGTCACTTTTTATTCACTAGTTTTTTAGCCTCCACAGCAGTATTTCCCTTTTTGCAGGGAAATTCCCTGAAAAAGAAGGAAATGGAGTCTGAAAAGGGAAAAAGCAAGAGAAGAGGGAAAAGCGAAAATCTACGAGTAATGACCCGTCTTCTAGCATGGAGAGGGGAAAAGGGAAAATATAGAAAAACAACCCGTGTTCTAGCATGGAGGGGGGAAAAGGGACAAATAAGGGAAGAGGGAAAAGGGAAAATCTAGAAGTACAGCCCGTGCTCTAGCACGGAAGGGGGAAAAGGGACAAATAAAGGAAGAGGGAAAAGGGAAAATCCAGAAGCAACTGCCCGTGTTCTAGCACGGAGGGGGAAAGGGACAAATAAGGGAAGAGGGAAAATCTAGAAGTAGCAGTCCGCGTTCTAGCACGGATAGGGGGAAAAGCGACAAATAAGGGAAGAGGGGAAAAAAGGGGAAAATTGGAAGTGGCAACACTGCTCCACAGGTGTTATGCAGAGAATCACGGGTAAGAATCTCAAGAATCACGGGTAAGATTCTTGAATCTTGAGTGCATAGTGGGTGGTGAATGACAAAGTTTGGTAAGAGTGTTTGAGCAAACAAGGAAAGATTTATTTTTGGACATGTCCATTTTTGCTGCTGCTGCTGCTGCTGCTGCTTATGCTGCTGCTTATGCTGCTGCTATGCCCAAATAGAAACTTGTCGTTACCTCATACCGACTCCGTTTCTATCATCCACTGATTAATACATAGTTATATATATATACATTAACACATAATTATATAATATTAGTACAAAATATTAATGAATGCAAAAAATGCAATTAATACATAATATTAATACATAATATATAATATTAATATAATAATAAAATATATATTTATATATTAATATTATGCATATATTGTATGTTATGTATTAAAAATGTATTAATGCAAGTTTGTCAAAGTAAAATTAACTTTGAAAGGCAAACTTTATATTTTTATTATATATTTATATTATATTTTTATAAATAAATAATAAGTAGTAATAAATAAAAATAAATAAATAAATGAATTATATTTTTATTATATATTTATATATTAATTTTTACTTATTGTTTTACTTATTACTTATTATTTTTATTTTATATGTTTACTAAAATATTTATTATAATAAAAATGTATATTATATAAAAATATATATATTAATATTTATGAAAATACAAAGTATATTATATTTCTATAAATATAAATACTTAAATATAATATAAATAAAAATTAATAAATAAAATTAATATAAATGTAAATTAAATATAATAATAAATAATTAAATAAAAATAAATATATTACTGATACTTTATATTTTTACTTGTAAAGTAAACTTTTAGTAATTATATGAATAAATGCAATAAATATGAATAATTATTAATAATTCTTATTTTACATTTTATTGATATTAATTATTAAGTAAAGATAATCTTATTTAAGAAAATATGCAATTGGTCCAGGACAATCAGCATGATTTCTGATTGGTCCAGAGATGAATTGTAACGCACCAATCAGTGTTCCCACTTTCGGTCTTCCCTTATTTTCCCCTTTTTCCCCTACGTACTAGAATAGGAGGCTGTACATCTTGATTTTCCTTTTACCCTCTTCCCTGATTTTTCCCCCCTTCGTACTAGAATATAAGGCTATACTTCTTGATTTCCCCTTTACCCTCTTCCCTGATTTTCCCCCTCCGTACTAGAATATAAGGCTGTACTTCCAGATTTACCTTTTCCACTCTTTTCTTATTTTTCCCTTTTCATACACCATCTTCCCCTTTTTCAGGGAATTTTCCTGCAAAATGGAAACACTGGCCCCAGTCATCAAAGAATCTTAGGGAAATCCTTTAAGAATCTTGTAAGAATCTCTGGATGACTCATCCAAGGGGTCCGAAACTTGCAATAATCTTCGTACACCTAGGTCATGTTATCACTGTTATCAACCTGTTATCTCCGTGTTATCTCCTTGTTATCATATGTTATCCAGTAATCTTCATACACTTTTCCTCGCAGTTTCGAACCCCTTGGACTCATCCAAGAATCTTGATTCTTGGGTCTGAATTTAAGAATCTTAATCAAGAATCTTGGACTTTACCTTTTCTGGCCAACTCACCAAACTTGACTGTAATCCTCAAAGGAGAACAACTTTTCCCCGCATCAAGAGTAAGGGGTCCGAAACTCCGAGGAAAAGGGTACGAAGATTATTTGATAACAGGTGATAACACGGAGATAGCAGGTGATAACAAGATTCTAAGAATGATCGCTTAATTCTCTTAGAATATCCTCCGTTCAGATAAGGGGGTCCGAAACTCCAAGGAAAAGTGTACGAAGATTATTTGATAACAGGTGATAACACGGAGATAACATGTTGATAACAGGTGATAAAAAGATTCGTAGAATGATCGCTTAATTTTCTTAGAATATTCTCCGTTCAGATCAAGGGGTCCGAAACTTCCCAAAATCTTCGTACACCTGGGTCATGTTATCACTGTTATCAACCTGTTATGTCCGTGTTATCACATGTTATCAAATAATCTTCGTACACTTTTCCTCGTAGTTTCCGACCCCTTGTTCCAGACTGTACATGTGTTGAATAAAGTGTTATCATCTGTTATCAACCTGTTATCTCCGTGTTATCACGTGTTATCAAATAATCTTCGTACAATTTTCCTCGGAGTTTCCGACCCCTTGATCTGAACGGAGAATATCCTAAGAAAATTAAACGATCATTCTAAGAATCTTGTTATCACCTGTTATCGACATGTTATCTCCGTGTTATCACGTGTTATCAAATAATCTTCGTACACTTTTCCTCGGAGTTTCCGACCCCTTGCCAAATCCACACTGTTGTATACGGAGGAACAAATATGGCGTTGCCGCCAACTATCTTGCATACCTTGACCATATTTCCCAACTACTTACTATTTTATTTTATTTTATTTTATATTTAATATATTATATTAATATTTATATTATATTTATTGAAATTCCCGCTTTTCAATTGTTTCATATTAATTTATTTAATTCATTCATTAATTAATTAGATTAAATTAAATAATAAAATAAAATATAATATAATAATAAAATTAATTAATTAAATTAATTAATTATTTGATTATTTAATTACGCTTATTAAATATTGTACTAGCTGTCTTAACATATTTTAACCAGAGTTTCCCCTCTGCAGGGAAATTCCCTGAAAAGGGGGAAAATGGGGCCTGACTAAAGGGTCCGAAATTCCGAGGGAAAGTCTACGAAGATTATTTGATAACACGTGATAACGCGGAGATAACATGTTGATAACAGTGATAACACGACCTAAGTGTACGAAGATTATTGGAAGTTTCGAACCCTTTGGACCTGACAAGGGAAACATAGGAAATAGGGAAAAGGGAAAAATCTGGAATTGCGCTTTGTATTTTAGTACGGAGGGGGGAAAAGGGGAAAATAAGGGAAGATGGGAAAACTGAAAGTGGAAACATTGATTTCAACTATTCTTGTTCATTTTAATACTTAATTATTTGTTAATTGACATTTTTAATAATAATTAAAATATACAATATTAATAATAGTTTAAGATTCTTTAAGATTCTTGTAAGAATCTTAAAAAAGAATCTTTAAAAAAATCCTTCCAAGGTTTGTGCAGAGTCATCGTTGTAAGGTTTTCCGACATCAAAGTTTCAGGTTTGAATTTTTAAAAAACTTGTCTTGATTTCCTATTGGCCGAGAGTGGATGGTCACGTGACTGTGGCTGCGCCATTGATTGGTCGTTGAAAAAAAAAATACCGGTTGATGCGGAAGTCGAGATTCATGTGAAGATTCTTGGGAATTGTGATTCTCAACTTCCGGGATTCTTGTAAGGAATCTTAAGTAATCTGTAAGGATCCTTAAAAATCCCTGAAATCCATACAAGATTCTCATAAGAATCTTCAAGATTCTTTCAAGATTCTCGCAAGGATCCTTAGGAATCCCTGAAATCCATACAAGATTCTTATAAGAATCTCCAAGATTCACTAAGAATCTTCAAGGTTCTATAAAATTCTCGCAAGGATCCTTAAGAATCCCTGAAATCCGTACAAGATTCTCATAAGAATCTCCAAGATTCTTTCAAGATTCTTGTAAGGATCCTTAAGAATCCCTGAAATCCATACAAGATTCTCATAAGAATCTCCAAGATTCTTTCAAGATTCTCGCAAGGATCCTTACGAATCCCTGAAATACAAGAATCTCTCTGAATATGCAATCACAGTCACATATCGATACTAACGAAGTTTCCCCTATAGAAAAGTCATAGGGCTCAGTACCGAGTGACTAGGTAGCTGAACACTAGCTGCCCTCTGAATCACTAGCTGAATCGTAGCTGAACTCCCTTTAGTCACTAAAAGTGAACCCTCTGAATAAGGGGTGGAGTACCGAATGACTAGGTAGCTGAACACTAGTTCCCCCCTGAATCACTAGCTGAATAGTAGCTGAACTCACTTTGATTACTAAAACTGAACCCTCTGAATAAGGGGTTGAATACTGCATGACTAGGTTCTTTCAAAACTCAAGCGTGCGAACCGTGTGAAACTGGGCCAATTTCATACTATTATCTAGCTGAATCCACGATGGTCATGCACCATTCAGAGGGTTATTCAGACGGTACGGCTATCGCAATGTATTGCATTGCGTTGGCTTCTTAACCAGATTGGATTTTTGGGATAATTTCGCCATCGCCATAACACAATAGCAAGGGGTCCGAAACTTCTAAAAATCTTCGTACATCTAGGCCGTGTTATCACTGTTATTAACCTGTTATCTCTATGTTATCTCCGTGTTATCATCTGTTATCAGATAATCTTGGTACACTTTTCCTCGGAGTTTCAGACCAATTTATTATTGCTTCAATGGGTCCGAAACTTCCAATAATCTTCGTACACCTAGGCCGTGTTATCACTGTTATCAACCTGTTATCTCCGTGTTATCATCTGTTATCAGATAATCTTCGTACACTTTTCCTCGGAGTCTCGGACCGCTTGCACAATAGGTTATCACGCTGAAGATTAGATAACACATTTCTTCCAGACTGACTAATAATAAGCACTCCCTTATTGCGATATTTTATTGTATTATATTATATTTATTTTATTTAAGTATTTTTATTATAGTATTATTATATATAATTTATATTATTCAATTTACTATTATTATTTATATATATATATATGTATTTTGTTATATTATTATTATATACAATTTATATTATATAATTTATTATTACCGTTTATGCATATATATATATTATATTATATTATATTATATTTATTTACATATTTTTATTATGTTATTATTATATACAATTTATATTATATAATTTATTATTATTATCCCTTATGCATATAAATATATTATACTCATTATATAATATTATATTTATTCAAGTTTTTTAGTATGTTATTATCATAAATAATTTATATATTATATAATATATTATTATTATTTATTTATATAGCTATTTATATATAATATATTATATTTATTTAATATTTTTATTATTAAATTATTATATATAATTTGTATGATATAATTTATTATTATTATTATATATATATATATATATTATATTTATTATATTATATAATCATATTTAATTGATTAGTTAAAGATAAGCTCGTGGATTAATATCATTTGCGATAATAACAAGTATTAGTCTATGAAAATACGATGAGAGTATTATAAAGGGGTCGGAAACTTCTAATAATCTTCGTACACTTATCCCGTGTTATCACTGTTATCAACCTGTTATCTCCGTGCAAGGGGCTCGAAACTCCGAGGAAAGGTGTACGAAGATTATCTGAAAACAGATGATAACACGGAGATAACATGGAGATAACACGTTGATAGCAGTGATAACACGGCGTAAGTGTACGAAGATTATTGAAACTTTCAGACCCCTTGTCTCCGTGTTATCGTGTGTTATCAAATAATCTTCGTACACTTTTCCTCGGAAGTTTCCGACCCCTTGGAATATATCAAGGACAAATACTTGAAATAATGTAATAATTGTAGAAAATTATAATATTCAATTAGAACTAGTTATCAACCTGTTATCTCTGTGTTATCAAATAATCTTCGTACACTTTTCCTCGGAGGTTTCCGACCCCCTTGGAATATATTAATGAAAAATACTTGAAATAATGTAATAATTGTAGAAAAATATAATATTCAAATAGAACTAGTTATCAACCTGTTATCTCCGTGTTATCAAATAATCTTCGTACACTTTTCCTCGAAGGTTCTCCTTGGAGTATATTAATGAAAAATACTTGAAATATTGTAATAATTGTAGAGAAACATAATATTCAAATAGAACTAGTTATCTCCGTGTTATCGTTTGTTATCAAATAATCTTCGTACACTTTTCCTTGGAGGTTTCCGACCCCCTTGGAGTATATCAAGGACAAATACTTGAAATAATGTAATAATCATAGTCAGATAATCATATTCAATTAGAACTAATAATAATTCAATTAAAGTAGTAATAGCATAATATAATATTCATCATAGTTTAACTACTACTACTACTACTACTACTACTACTACTACTACTGTTAACCATAGTTTAACTACTACTACTACTACTACTACTACTACTACTACTACTACTACTGTTAACCATAGTTTAACTACGCTACTTTTCCTTTGTGTTTTTACGAGAATGTTTATAATATAATATTATCTTATGATGCATGTATATTTAGTCCAAATATAGTTTGTTTTATCAATTAATATATAAATTAATTGTAGAATAACTTAATAAAATAGCCAAAAATCGACTTTGAACTTTACACATGCTGTACCCTTAATTTTATGGTATTATTGTATTATATTATATTATTATTATTATTATATTATTATTAGTATTATAGTATTATTTATAGTTATTGAACATGACTGTGCATAATTGAAAATTTATAATTAATTATTAATTATTATTAGTTTATTGTATTATATTTTATTATTATTATTATTATTATTATTATTATTATTATATTATTATTAGTATTATAGTATTATTTATAGTTATTGAACATGACTGTGCACAATTGAAAATTTATAATTAATTATTAATTATTATTAATTTATTGTATTATATTATATTATTATTATTATTATTATCATTATTATTATGATAGTATTATTTATAGTTATTGAACATGACTGTACATAATTGAAAATTTATAATTAATTATAATAATTTAGTTTGTCTGGTGTGAAAAATATGTAATTATTATTATTATTATTATTATTATTATTATTAAGGGGAAAAAATGGGTGTGAGAAGCTGAAGAGATGAGAATAGAAACTTTGACGGAATGCGGATGGCGTAGTTTGTAAATGGAGAAAGTAAAAAATACTCCGCTTCCTTAAATGTGACCAAGGCATATCTCGTTCTATTCATGTCAGTGCTTCCACTTTGCAGGGAAATTCCCTGAAAAAGGGTGGGGGGAAATGGGGAAGAGGGAAAAGGGGAAATGGAGGATAAAGGGGAATTTACTCATGTAACTTTATTCTGTAGCACGGAGGGGGAAAAGGGGAAATGGAGGATAAAGTGAATTTACCAATGTAACTTTTCTCTGTAGCATTGGAGGGGGAAAAGGGGAAATGGATATTTCGTGCAGGGAAATTTCCTTAAATAAGTAAAATGGGGAAGAGGGAAAAGGGGGAATAGGGGATGAAGTGAATTTACCAATGTAACTTTACTCTGTAACACGGAGGGGAAAAAGGGGAAATGGATATTTTCCTGCAGGGAAATTTTCTTAAATAAGGAAAATAAGGAAGAGAGAAAAGGGGAAATGGGGGTTAAAGTGAATTTACCAATGCAACTTTACTCTGTAGCACGGAGGGGAAAAAGGGGAAATGGATATTTTCAAGCGGAGGGGGGAAAAAGGGGAAATTTATATTTTCCTGCAAGGAAACTCCCTTAAATAAGGAAAATGGGGAAAAGGGCAAAGGGGAAATGAGGGATAAAGGGAATATACCAATGTAACTTTACTCTGCAGCGCGGAGGGGAAAAAGAGGAAATTGATATTTTCCTGCAGGGAAATTCCCTTAAATAAGGAAAATGGGGAAGAGCGAAAAGGGGAAATGGGGTATAAAGTGAATTTACCGATGTAATTCTACTCTGTAACACGGAGGGGAAAAAGGGGAAATTGATATTTTCAAGCAAAGGGGGAAAAGGAAAAATTGATATTTTCCAGCAGGGAAATTCCCTCAAATAAGGAAAATGGGGAAAAGGGCAAAGGGGAAATGAGGGATAAAGGGAATATACCAATGTAACTTTACTCTGCAGCGCGGAGGGGAAAAAGAGGAAATTGATATTTTCCTGCAGGGAAATTCCCTTAAATAAGGAAAATGGGGAAGAGCGAAAAGGGGAAATGGGGTATAAAGTGAATTTACCGATGTAATTCTACTCTGTAGCACGGAGGGGAAAAAGGGGAAATTGATATTTTCAAGCAAAGGGGGGAAAAGGAAAAATTGATATTTTCCAGCAGGGAAATTCCCTCAAATAAGGAAAATGGGGAAGAGGGAAAAAGAGAAAAGGGGGATACAGTGAATTTACCAATGTAACTTTACTCTGTAAGCACGGAGGGGAAAAAGGGGAAATGGATATTTTCAAGCGGAGGGGGGAAAAAGGGGAAAAAAAGTGCTGATTCATGTGGCCTTTTCGGCTTATAAAGGTAACCTTGAAGGGTTCGCTACTTGACTCGTACTACTCGCACTACTTGGGAAGGTTTGAAGGCCGTTTTAAACAATTTATAAAATTATTTGTGCATTAAATTTAGTTAGGATGGATTAAATTAACTGTGTTTTAACTAAATTAATGCATTTTTTGAATTAATATTATTATAATCTTGCAGAAATTAGGAAAAAGTGACGTTTAGCCTTCCCATGCATTACCTAAAGGTCAGGCGCTCACCTGTGATTCTTAAGATTCTAACTATGATTCCCAAAACAAAATGGCGGCAAAGACCTGCTTAGCAGTGTTGCCACTTTTCAATTGTCCATTTTTCCCCCTCTTCCCTTATCTTTCCCCTTTTTTCCCCGCTTCGTCCAAGAATGTACAGGGTCTAGATTTCCTCTCCAGTGTTTCCACTTTTCAATTTTCCCTTTTTCCCCTCTTCCCTTATCTTTCCCCTTTTTTCCCCCCTCCGTCCAAGTATGTACAGGGTCTAGATTCCCTCTTTACTCTCTCTTCTCTTCGTCTTCCCTCTTCAGACTCCATTTTTCCCCTTTTTCAGGGAACTTCCCTGCAAAAGGGGAAACACTGCTGCTTAGGTTTTTGGTTGGAGAGTTAAAGTTAGACGTTTTTAAAGGGATGTTGTGTGTTCTATGTTTGGCAATGCGCAGTTTGTGAAGCGCTGATGTCAAGGCAAGACAGGGGGGGTCGGCAACTTTGTCTTCTTAATATTAATCCTTTAATGTTATAAAATATAATCATAATCATAATCATAATCATAATAATTATAATAATCAAGGTAAGGCAGGGGGGTCGGCAACTTTGCCTTGTTAATGTTAATCCTTTAATATTATAAAATATAATATAATAATAATATAATATATATATATAATAATAATAATAATCAATAATAATAATAATCAAGGCAAGGCAGGGGGGTCGGCAACTTTGCCTTGTTAATGTTAATCCTTTAATGTTATAGAATATATAATAATAATAATAATAATAATAATAATCATCAAGTGGTTCAAAAGTCCGAGGAAGAGTGTACGAAGATTATCTGATAACATATGATAACAAGGTGATAACATAGAGATAACAGGCTGATAACAGTGATAACATGACCTAGGTTGTACGAAGATTATCAAGTGGTTCAAAAGTCCGAGGAAGAGTGTACGAAGACTATCTGATAACATATGATAACAAGGTGATAACATAGAGATAACAGGTTGATAACAGTGATAACATGACCTAAGTGTACGAAGATTATCAAGTGGTTCAAAAATCCGAGGAAAAGTGCACAAAGGTTACTTGATAACACGGAGATAACATGGAGATACCAGGTTGATAACAGTGATAACATGACTTTGGTGTACGAAGATTATTGCAAGTTTCGGACCCCCTTGGGATGGTGGGATGTGTGGCCTTGGTGGATGCCATGCACATCGTGTGAGTCCCCATATCTGGGCATGGCTTATTTATCAGCAAACCAAAACGCTGAGCTGTGCCTTCGTCATCTTGGGGCCAAGGAGTGGGGGGTCTGAAACTCCTATATTAAAAGTCTGAGAAGATTATTTTGATAACAGCTGATAACACGACCTAGGTGTACCAAAGATTTACTGGACGGTTTCCGACCCCTCTCAATCTTGGCACTGGGCCTTGGGACTCTTGGGCTCTTCCTCCAGGACCACCCCCAACGGACGGTCCCGCCACCCTCCCCCCAACACAACACACAACTTATTAATTATAACCGGATAAGGGAAAAAATAAATTATATTATTTATAATAATATATATTATATTTATAACTCTCTCTATATATATTATAATTATAGTATTTATATTATTTATAGTAACAACTTATTAATTACAACCGGACAAGGGAAAAATAAATTATATTATTTATAATTCTATATATATATATATATATATATATTATAATTATATTATTGTTATTATTTGTAATAACAACTTCTTAATTACAACCGGATAAGGGAAAAAATAAATTCTGTTATTTATATTATTTATAATAATAATATATTATATGTAATATATTTATAATTCTACATATATATATTATAGTTATATTAATTATATTATTCATATTATTTATATTATTTGTAGTAACAACTTACTAAGTACAACCGGATAAGGGAAAAATATATTATATTATTGATATTATTTATAATATATATTTATATAATATTTATAATTCTATATATATAAATATTATAATTATAATATTTATAGAAATTAAAGAATAAGTGGAAATTAAATGTATTTTTTTGGAGAAATGTAGTAATTATGTCACAATTTTTCATTTACAACTAGTGCGGGGAAAATTATGAAATTATTTCATAAGAATAAATGAATTAAATTAATGAAAATTACAATAATTGAATAAATAAATTAAATATAATAATAATAATATGTAATATAATATAATAATATATAATAATAAAAATAATAAAATAAATAAATAATGAATTATTTTAATACTGTCACTATTTATTAATTAGCGTATCAGTCTTTCCACTTTTTATTTTCCTCTTTTTTGCCCTTTTTTCCCTTATTTTCCCCTTTATCCCCTCGCGTACTAGAATACTGATAGTACGTTTAGATTTTCCCTTTCCAGACCTCCTTTTCCCCTTTTTTCAGGGAATTTCCCTGCAAAGTGGAAACACTGCACCGTATGAAAGAAAAAATTTAATACGTTTTTGTTCAAAATGTATATTATGAATAATAATATATATATTATAATTTATTATTATCACACTGTTATCAAATGTTATCTTCGCTGGGCACAGAGTATTTCAGGGGGGAGTAGCGAACCCCTCTCGTCAAAGATTTGCTCATTACAAATGCCGCGTTACTTTAAATGGACAAGTCACGTGACTGGGACCTGATTAAGATTCACAGCAGAGAGCAGCTTCATTCCACATCTTCTCCACACAGGGCCGTAAACCGACGATAACACATTGATAACACGTTGATAACACAGTCTAATGTGTGGGTTACAGACCCCCTACCTCGGTTTTGATCCTTTCTGGCTGCTGCTGCTTGTTTGTATATGGCCATGACTGAAAAAGGAACGAAGGATCATCGTGATGGTCTCTCACCTCCTTTTTTGTGAAATATTATAAATATATTATATAAATATTCATTGGATATATTATAAATATATTATATAAATATTCATTCATCCGCACAACTTAATATAATAATTAATATTTTATTCATTTTCTTTCCAGTAGAGGGCCGAACCCCCACCGGATGAGAACTGGAGAAAAAGCGCGGGACCTGTTTTCTTATTCCGGAATAAAATTTTAAAAAATCGCAACTGGAGGATTTTTAAGGACAGAAATAAGAAAGAATCAGGAAGAATGTGGCTGGAATGTGACTGGAACGCCGCTAGTCTGGACAACTCTAGTTTGGACCTTGACTAATGCCAGACTTTCCTGGAACTTTTATTCTGGAATAAAAGTTTGAACAAGTCCTGGGATAAAACAAAATCACAATGGCCAACAAAGAAGGAGTCTTGGCCACAGTCACCGTCCACGACCTTGCAAACGTCATTCGCAATCGCGTAGATAAAGTATTAATTTCATATAATTAATTAATTATAATTGCAATTAATTGTATTTATAGTAATCCAACTTTCAGAAATTATTATATTTTTTGGGAATTTTTTTGGCGATTTTTGTAGGATTTTTCTCTGATTGGTTGATAGAGTAGCAACTAGAGATTTGATTGGTTGAACTTACATAAAATTAATTTAATTAAAAAAATGTATTTAATTAAGATTTTTTGGATTCTTCTCTCATTGGTTGATAGAGTAGCTGCTGAGATTTGATTGGTTGAACTTAAATATAATTAATTAAATTTAAATAATATATTTAATTAAGATTTTTTGGATTCTTCTCTCATTGGTAGACAGAGTAGCGACTAGAAATTTGATTGGCTGAACTTACATATAATTAATTTAATTTAAATAGTATATTAAATTAAGATTTTTTAGATTCTTCTCTCACTGGTTGATATAGTAGCTGCTGAGATTTGATTGGCTGAACTTAAATATAATTAATTGATTAAAATAATATATTTAATTGAGATTTTTCGGATTCTTCTCTCATTGGTTGATAGAGTAGCAACTAGAGATTTGATTGGTTGAACTTACATATAATTAATTTAATTAAAATAATATATTAAATTAAGATTTTTTGGATTCTTCTCTCATTGGTTGATAGAGTAGCTGCTGAGATTTGATTGATTGAACTTAAATATAATTAATTAATTATTTTAATATATTAAATTAAGAATTTTTGGATTCTTCTCTCATTGGTTGACAGAGTAGCAACTAGAAATTTGATTGGCTGAACTTACATATAATTAATTAATTAAAATAATATATTTAATTAAGATTTTTGGGATTCTTCTCCCATTGGTTGATAGAATACCAACTAGAGATTTGATTGGCTGTCTTCTATTGGACTGAATTTTGTATCATTTTTCTGATTGGTTGGTTTGAATTGAACAGGTGCTGGTGATTGACAGTCGCTCGTTTATGGAATACAATGATTACCACGTCATCGGTGCTGTCAACGTCTGCTGCTCCAAACTCGTCAAACGTCGTCTGCAGCAAGAAAAGGTTCATTTCGATATTATTAATATTAATTATATTTAATCGTCAGTATTAATACATTAATCGTAATCGTACTAAATATAAATAATATTATTATATTCAATATATAATTATAAATAATTGTGTTAAATATTATGGATGAGAAGTAATATTATAATATATAATATATATATAATAATGTGTGTAATATAATAATAATAAGAATTTTTTCTTGTCAATTATTATTTAACTAAATATATTCACTTGAATTTGTTTAATTTGCTCTTTTATGTATTCTTATTTAATAATATTTATCTAATTTGACTTTATGTCTTTTGTATTATATTTGTTATTATTTATTTAGTTTTATTTAACATAGATTTGTATTAATTATCAGTGTTTCCACTTTGCGGGGAAATTTTCTGGAAAAAGGGGAAGATGGGGCGTGAAAAGGGAAAAATAAGCGAAGAGGGAGAAGGGAAAATCTGGACTATAACCTTGTATTCTAATACGGAGGGTAAAAAGGGGAAAATAAGGGAAGAGGGAGAAGGGAAAATCTGGACTATAACCTTGTGTTCTAGTACGGAGGGTAAAAAGGGAAAATAAGGGAAGAGAGAGAAGGGAAAATCTGGACTATAACCTTGTATTCTAGCAGGAAGGGTAAAAAGGGGAAATTAAGGGAAGAGGGAGAAGGGAAAATCTGGACTATAACCTTGTATTCTAATACGGAGGGTAAAAAGGGAAAAATAAGGGAAGAGGGAGAAGGGAAAATCTCGACTACAACCTTGTATTCTAATACGGAGAGTAAAAAGGGAAAAATAAGGGAAGAGGGAGAAGGGAAAATCTGGACTATAACCTTGTACTCTAGTACGGAGGGAAAATAAGGGAAGAGAGAGAAGGAAAAATCTGGACTTATAACCGTGTATTCTAATACGGAGGGAAAATAAGGGAAGAGGGAGAAGGGAAAATCTGGACTATAACCTTGTATTCTAGTACGGAGGGAAAATAAGGGAAGAGGGAGAAGGGACAATCTGGACTATAACCTTGTATTATAGAATGCAGGATAAAAAGGGGAAACTAAGGAAAGAGGGGAAAAAGGGGAAATTGGAAGTGGAAACAATGTTAATTCTGTTATTTATAATAATTATCTTTTTTCTTTCACTTGGAGAATAGGTGTCGATGAAGGAATTCCTGATCCACAGTTGCCACATCGACGTGGACGAATCGAGTGACGTCATCGTCTACGACCAATCGTCGATTTGCTTCAGCACAGTGGCTGCTGATTCGTTCCTGCACGTCCTGCTGGAGAAACTCGTCCACGTTTTCCCGCGCGTTTTTCTTCTGTCCGGTAAATTTGGAATTTTTACCAAATAAATTTTAATTTAATGATTTATTTATTTTTATTTTAATTATTATTTTATTTTATTTTATTATTATATTCTTATTTTTTTATTTTAATTATTACTGTTATTATTTTAAGTTTGTAGTGTAGTGATTTATTAGCGAAATTAAATGTAATAACAAGATTTGCAGAATAATTTGAATTAAAGTTAAATTTTATGTTAAAACTGGTTAACGACACTATAATAATATGATTAATTAATAATATTTATTATAGTTTATATTATAATTAATTATAATTTTGTAAATTATGATTATTGTTTCACGAATTTTTTCGAAAATTAAATTTTTGTACATTAAATTACAATTTAATTTAATTTAATTGTTACATTAAATGTAATTAAATTTCGAAAATCGAATTAAATTTAAACATTCGTATTAAAGATTACAAAATTAGTAGTAGTATTAATTAATGATTATTAAAATTAAAATTATTATTAAGCTTAAAATTATCGTAGAATTAGTAATTCATTATTTTACTGTAATATTTTTTAAATTAATTGTAGGCTTATTTTAATTAAGGAAATTTTTAATTCTAAATTAATGTAAATTTTAGTTATTTATTATTAATCTGTTATAGTAATTTATTTGTCTGTTGCTCATTTATTTTATCTAATTTATTGTATTTTATTCAAATGTTTGTGTAGGTGGATTCCTGAAGTTCCAGGCGTGTTATCGGGACTTGTGTGAGGACAAATCGAGACGCTGTCCAACCTTAACGTCTCTGTCGCAGCCCTGCTTGCCCATAACCAACGTGGGGCCCACCAGGATCCTGCCCTTCTTGTATCTGGGATCACAGCAAGATGCCAACAACAAAGAACTGCTGAAAGTAGGGATTTGCTCGTTACTACAACCGGCTGTGTTGCAGTAGTAGGAGTAGCAGGAGGAGGAGTAGTAGTAGTACTAAGAGTAGTTACAGTGGTAGGAGCGGATACAAAGCAATTAGTAGTAAGAGCAGTAGAAAGAAGAGTGTGCTGAAAGTAGGGATTTACTCGTTACTACAACCGTCAGTGTTGCAGTAGTAGGAGTAGTAGGAGTAGCAGGAGGAGGAGTAGCAGTAGTAGTAGTAGTAGTACTAAGAGTAGTTACAGTGGTAGGAGCAGATACAAAGCAATTAGTAGTAAGAGCAGTAGGAGGAAGAGTGTGCTGAAAGTAAGGATTTGCTCGCTACTACAACCGTCAGTGTAGTAGTAGTAGTGGGAGGAGAGAAGGAGTAGCAGTAGTGGGAGTCGCAGGAGTAGTAGTAGTAGTGCTAAGAGTAGTTACAGTGGTAGGAGCAGATACAAAGCAAGTAGTAAGAGCAGTAGGAGGAGGAGTAAGAGTGGTAGTAGTAGTAGTAGTAGCAGCAGCAATTCTGGAAGTAGTAGTAGGAGTAATTGCAGTAGTTAGGAGTAGAACCATAAGTAAGTAGTAATAGTAGTAGTAGTAATAAGAGTAGTAACAGTGGTTAATAGTATAGTAATAATAGTATTGCAGTAATAGTAGTTGTAGTATCAGTAGCAATTACAGTAGTAAGGGTAGTAATAGAAGTAGCAGGAGTAGTACTAGTAATAGTAGTACTTAAAGTAACAGGAATAGCAATAGTAGTAGCAGTAGTAGCAGCAGCAGTTCTAGTTGTAGTAACAGTAATAGGAGAAAAAAGTATAAGTAGTAGTAATAGTATAAACAGTAGTAGCATTGATAGTTATAGCAGTTGTAGTAGTAGTAGTCCAAAGCTACCAAAAAATGTATCTTCTTTACTTTACGCTACTGTTAGTTTTTCTGTAGTTGTTGTAGTAGTTGTTGTAATGATATGCTAATGGTTGTGTGTTGTCGACAGGACCACAACATCACCTACGAAGTGAACGTGAGTACAAATTGCCCCAAGCCCGAATTCATTCAGGACAGCCACTTTCTACGACTGCCAGTCAACGATAACTACGGAGAAAAGCTACTACCTTACTTCGTCAAAGCAACACAATTCATCGGTATTCCTACTACTTACTACTTCATTTACTAGTATTCGTACTACTATTAATTATCATTCCTATTATGATTCCTTACTAGTATTACTTTGTTATTATTATAGTGTATTAATAACAAATAGTTCCCAGGACTGGTGATAGGTGAGGCCTATTTCCGTGCCAGCCACTCAGTGTTTCCACTTTTGCAGGGAAGTTCCCTGAAAAAGGGGGAAAATAGAGTCTGAATAGGGAAGACGAAGAGAAGAGAGTAAAGAGGAAATCTAGAAATTCTAGAGTCTAGGAAATCTATTAGACCCTGTAGATTCTTGCACGGAGGGGAAAAAGGGGGAAAGATAAGGGAAGAGGGGAAAAATGGAAGACTGCAGCCACTTTAGGCAGGCCGATGAAAGAGTCTGCCAATTTCCTACCTTACACTGAGCACTGGGCCATGGACAAACAGCCTGAATGCTGGACACGGAAAAATACTAGTTATATTACTATTAGTACTTTGATAGTTTTACTTAATTTATTTTATTATTATTAATATTTTCCTCAATAATACTTTATAATTTCAGTAACGAGTAAGTTCACGTTATTAGTGGTTTGGTAATTTATTTTAATTTTGTATTAATTTATTTACTTAATTTGTTTTGTAAGTTTATTTGTGTCTCATAATTAATATTATTTTGGTTTAAATTATTTATTTTACTTAAATATTTATAAATTAGTTTAATTAATTTATTAAACATTCATTAAATTTAGTTGAATTTATTCTTCATATTAGATTATTCTGTTCATTTATTATATTATATTATTTATTTTACTTAAATATTTATTATATTATTTTACGTGCGATTTTTTAATATGTGTAATTAGTTGTATAGTCATTCATTAAATTTAGTTGAATGTATTCGTCATATTAGATTATTCTGTTCATTTATTATATTATATTATTTATTTTACTTAAATATTTATTATATTATTTTACGAGTGATTTCTTAATATGTGTAATTAGTTGTATAGTCATTCATTAAATTTAGTTGAATTTATTCGTCTTATTAGATTATTCTGTTCATATATTATATTATATTATTTATTTCACTTAAATATTTATTATATTATTTTACGTGCGATTTTTTAATATGTGTAATTAGTTGTATGGTTATTCATTAAATTTAGTTGAATTTATTCGTCTTATTGGATTATTCTGTTCATTTATTATATTATATTATTTATTTTACTTGAATATTAATTATATTATTTACGAGTGATTTTTTAATATGTGTAATTAGTTGTCTAGTCATTCATTAAATTTAGTTGAATTTATTCGTCTTATTGGATTATTCTGTTCATTTATTATATTATTTTATTTAGTGTTGTCTTATAATAATATACTTTTTTTTTGTTGTAGATAAAGTTCGAGAGGCGAACGGCTGCGTGCTTGTCCACTGCCTAGCGGGGATCTCAAGGTCGCCGACAGTGGCCATCGCCTATGTCATGCGCCACTTGAAAATGACCTTCGATGACGCATTCCGGTAATCATAATCATCATACTCCTCAGTGTTTCCACTTCTGCAGGGAAGTTCCCTGAAAAAGGGGAGGAAATGGAGTCTGAAAAGGGGAGACGAAGAGAAGAGAGTAAAGAGGAAATCTAGACCCTGTACATTCCCTGTACATTCCTGCACGGAGGGGGGAAAAGGGGAAAGATAAGGGAAGAGGGGAAAAATGGAAGATTTTGAAAAGTGGCTACACTGATAATCGTAATCATCATACTCCTCAGTGTTTCCACTTTTGCAGGGAACTTCCCTGAAAAAGGGGAGGAAATGGAGTCTGAAAAGGGAAGACGAAGAGAAGAGAGAGTAAAGAGGAAATCTAGACCCTGTACATTCTTGCAAGGAGGGGGAAAAGGGGAAAGATAAGGGAAAAGGGGAAAAATGGAAGATTGAAAAGTGGCAATATTGATAGGATTATTAATCCTATTCATCACAGTCATAGTGGTAATCACAGGAAGTAATAATACGAATAACGATAATAATAATCATCATAATCCTCAGTGTTTCCACTTCTGCAGGGAAGTTCCCTGAAAAAGGGAAGGAAATGGAGTCTGAAAAGGGAAGACGAAGAGGAGAGAGTAAAGAGGAAATCTGGACCGTGTACATTCTTGCACGGAGGGGGAAAAAGGGGAAAGATAAGGGAAGAGGGGAAAAATGGAAGATTTTGAAAAGTGGCAACACTGATAATCGTAATCATCATACTCCTCAGTGTTTCCACTTTTGCAGGGAAGTTCCCTGAAAAAGGGGAGGAAATGGAGTCTGAAAAGGGAAGACGAAGAGGAGAGAGTAAAGAGGAAATCTGGACCCTGTATATTCCTGCACGAAGGGGGGAAAAGGGGAAATATAAGGGAAGAGGGGAAAAATGGAAGATTTTGAAAAGTGGCAACACTGATAATCCTATTCATCACAGTCATAGTGGTAATCATAGTACCTAATTATACGAATAATAATGACGGTAACAGTAATAATTTATTATTATAAATTAGTAACGAAAATAATTGTTGGATGTCGTCTTCCGGTAATCGTAGTAATCTTAATCATAATAAGGTATACGGTGTTTTCCAGTCTGCAGGGAAATTCCCTGAGAAAAGAGGGAAATGGGGTCTGAAAAGGAAAACTAAGGGAAAAGGGAAAATCTGGGAGTACAGCCTTGTAATCTAGTACGGAGGGGAAAACGGGGAAACTGAAATTGGAAACACTGAATTAATAATAGGCAATAATGAAAAAATTATTAGTAATGGTAAAAATGATGGTAATAGGAATTATGATTTAGATAATAATAATAATAATAATAATATTAATAATAGTTAATGTCCTATAATAAAAATTGTTATTCTCTATGACTGATTTGTTGAATTACAATTAATTTATTCATTTGTTTTTATATCTAATCAGTATTTCTAACTTTTATGAATAAATTAATATTAATTAATAATCAACATATTTTTATTTTATATGTACATTTTTTAAATAATTTTTTTTTTTTCATTTTAAAAAGATATGTCAAGTCAAAACGAGCCACTATTTCCCCGAACTTCAACTTTCTGGGACAACTGCTGGAATACGAGCGGCAGCTACGAGCCGAAGAGGTTATTTAACATTTTAAATTAATCCCGACTTTAGAAATTCCGTAAATTTGCTAATAGAAATGTTAAAAGTTCAGAATAATACCAAAATAAAAATTTAATATAGCTGTAAACCATAGTGTAGCTACTCTAGTATTTTGCAACATAGTGCACTATAGTTTCACTATAGTTTTACTATAGTAAAATTTTACTTGGGTAGTATTAAATTTTACTTTTCGTACATATAAAGGTCTTGGATTCAAGCGTGGGTGACGTTAGCACGGCTCCAGTGCAGTGTCAAAGCCGTAGAAGCACTTTATCCTCCGTGGGCAATCAGACGATACTACCTCGGTCAGCTTCGTTGTCACTTTCCCTGCTGATGAAATCGCCTCTGGAAACGGTACCCAGCACTCCAGACCAGCAAAGTCCTGCTGACGAGAAGGTAGAGAACCTACCCCGGGGTAGTGATATGTCCCCTACTACAGCTATGGCTCGACTGTCGTTTGCTAGTATGGAAACTAGTGAAGAACACCAGCAGCAGCATCAACAGGTATCATCAGAAATAAATTTTACTTGCTATTCCTACTATTTATTTCATTTCTCCTCATTTATTTGTATTATTTACTTAATTTTATTATTAAATATGAAATAATTACAGATTAGGCATTATTAATTAACTAATAATTAATTTTTTTACAGAGGAAGCACGCAGAGAGCTACATTCATCACCAGCGGTCGCTGCGAATGCGCGAGCAGCGGATGACTATGGAGAGCCGGTCGCACATGATCCTCACCGTCAGCAAGCGAGTCCTCAGCGTTCCATCCCGTTCCCGCTGGAAACCGCCCGTCGAAGAAAAGCGAAGCCCGGGATCACACTGTGCCGAGATTTCGGTTCGCATCGAAGAAGCCTCGGAAACGCAGTCGGCCAAAGAAAAACCTAAAGAAACCAGGTACTCAATGAACTTATTGATAAAATAATTTAAAATAATATTGATAAAGTTATTCAAGAGACTAGTTATTCAATAAATTTACTAATAATGTAATTTACAATAATAATAATGAATTTATTTAAAAGAACGGAAGCCGAAGTAGAAGACGAAGGAGTGGAGATCCGCAAGAAACCTTCGACGCTTTTTCAGCGAATCCATTCCGATCCGTTGCGCAATAATCGGAGGAGGCACTTTATGCTGCGTGGCGAATCCGGTTACTTGTTTGGTCCATCCGATTACAGCGAAACCGGTTCCACGGCGTCAGAGGACTTGTACCCGCCCACCCCCTCCACCCCGCCCCTTCACGGGCTGGTCCCTCCCCCGGTTGGAGCTACGCCCGCTCAGATTCGGTTACTACCAGCGGTCTCGGATCCGAGTTTTCGGATACGGATACCCGTGCGGATGATGTGCTGAGCTCGTGCGGTAGCGTGAGGTTCGGTTGCCCCTCGGAAGAAACGGAATCGCTACCCCCTGATGATGGAGTCTTCACGGAACCGAGTATCGCGGGTAGCGTCAGGAGTAACTCCCCTCCGCCAATCAGCGCGAGGTCTAGGCCACGTCCCTCGTCGCTATTGGGTAATTTGAATTTTCCCACTATAATTTAACTGTTTCATTATTATTAGATATAGTGGGGTTTCTTTTTTAATGAACACTGAAGGTTTTAAGATACTATTAAAATTTAGATTTCTTAATATTATCTAGAATAGTAATTTAATTAGTTTCACTATTTTATTAATACATCCTTAAAAATAAATACTGTTACTAAATATTATATCATTTATTATTACTTTGTAAATATGAGTTGTATGATATGTTATGCTCGATAAGTATATTGATTATATCTCAGTATATTAGAAAATTTTAGTAACTTTGTTATTGGCCCATAGGTATCGTACCTGCAAAGGACATTGACTGGGTATCACCGTCAGAGGTATTTTCAAATTTTCTGTAAAACTTTTATTATAGAATATTATTATCCATAATTTAATAATATTAGAATTATTAACATCGACGTATTATAATTTATTATTTCAAGTTTTCAGTACATGTAAACTTTAACTAAAAGTAATAGTAATAGTGTATAAAAAAATGTAACAATGATAATAGTAAGTGGTTAAAAACTAATAGTAATAGTAGTATTAGGTAAAATAATTATGTAACAGTAGTACTAGGAGTTAAAAATTATAGTAGTTCAGAACTATCTGGAATAGTAATAGTAAACCGCAATATTAATTTGTGCGAAAATTTGTGTCCAGGGTTCAGCGGGGCCCCGTTTCAGTCTTCACCTTCCCGAGAGTTTGCGAAAAAATCAGCAGAGTTCAGCGATTCGCAACTCGGGATGCCCAGAAACCAACGACACGACAACAGCAGCAACAAAAATGGACTGTGTCGAATCTACTGGTAAAAAAAAGTGTTAAATATAATAATAAATAGTAATAATAATAACAACAACAGGTGAGGAACACCCAGACAGCGCTTCAGTCTTTCGGTTGTGGCGTCAGCGAGAAGCTGCGATGGATTTTGAAAGGTAGAAACTTTTCACATAAACAAATTTAATTACTTAAACTCTTATTATTATTAAATATAGTTTCTTTTATTCAGCTTATTTTATTTTATTTTCTTCTGGGTCTTTTCTTGGTGCAGGTTCTCAGTGAAAAAGGGCAGTCCCCCGCTAGGTTGAAGGACCATTTCAATTTTTTCGCTTTTCAAATCCCCATTTTAAGTTTTTTTTTTTAAAATAGAAAATACGGTTGTTTAAATAATGAAAATACTGTGATAGTAGAAAATATTTAGAAAAAACGTGTATTAAAGTCCCCGCAAATATTTAACGAAGAAAACAAGGACGGAGAAACGAAAAGTCGAGAAGGTTAGGCCCGCATGTAGTTTGTCCTGTTGCCTTGCACGTCTGTAATAACAAACATAAATTACTAATTAACTTAACTCTTTGAAAATTTAACATTTTAACCTGCAGATTGTTGTTGTGTTAGCTTTTATGAGCTTGTTCGAGTATAGAAAACTTGTTTTATAGATTTTTAGTAATTATTTACTTGTTCGTTGTTTACAGGCAGCCACCGGAGGTTCTGTTTACACGCAGACGAAGCAAAGAGTTTATCGCTCGCTACTCGGAAAAACGCAAGAGCTCTGAAGTCCCGGAAGAAACGTGCGACTCGGACTCGAAGCAGCGGGCCAGTGCCAACCAGCGCGGAAGAGGTCCGTCAAATCGCAAAAAAATCCATTTCAAGATAAGCCAAGAGTGTCGGAAATAACAAAAATAGACAAACAAAGATATCCTCCACCCCGAATTCAGGAAAATGTTTAGAAAATGTTTTGAAAACGAGCAAAAAAGCCCAGAACTTTTACGAACTTAGGAAACTGCCATCTTCGCATAGTACAAGAATATCAAACTCTATTTTAAAAAAATTTACCCGGTTGTGAGTATGATAATTTATTTTATTCAGTTCAATTAAATCCAGTACCAAGTTTTGACATTTCTGTACGTAGTTGCTGGATTCGCCACTAGATGGCGAGAGATCCAAACTTTTTGGCGCGAAAAAAAACTTGGTACATTTTTGGGGATTTCAAAATTTCAAACAAGTGGAAAAATCTATTCATTTATGATTAACGCACTATGGACATATCTTTCCCCTGAATATTTTCCTTGAATTTTCGTAGAGTTTTAATCCTGTTTTATCTTTACAACTGGAAAAGGAAATTTTCAGAAAAATAAGGAGTTGTGTCCCTCAGGCTGTTCATGTTGTTGTTTTGTTGTTGGGTGTTGTTGTGTTGTTCGTTTGCATATAATAATCGCCTACTTTCCCCCCTCGTCGTCATCTGCTGTGTTGATTTTGTCTGGGGTGTACATTTCGTCTTAGTTTACTAGAAAAAGATGTCAATAATAACCATTTTTTGTAGTCGCATTAACTGGTTTTCTCGTGCTTCATTCCTATGGTTCGGTAAGCGAACGAAATGTAAACGAACGCAAATCTGACAGCTTGGGTTTTCTCAACGCAGAGGTATAACTTTCTTTTTGTCGCTTTTTTCTATGTAATTCACATTTTTACGCTTGGTAATGTTCCTTTCGTCACAAATGCTTCACTCACACAGTTAAAAACATGAATGTTGTATAAATTATCTGTAGCTCGCTGTAACCTAAACGTTTTCTTCGCAGGCGAAGTCGTGAACCACGCGAAAAATGAGCTGGTCGAAGAAGAGTATCAGACGAAGGACGGTCTGCTGTATCGAGTGAAGAGTTGTCCGGGTATCGTGGCCAAGGATAACGAGACCAAGGAAAAATTGCCGCAGATACATCTAGAGCTAGAGCTGAACGGAAATCAACAGGAAACGCTGGTTCGTCTGCGAGTGAGGAACCAGCAGTCCCGCCAGCCGAACGGTCAGACGCAGCGTTATTCGTGCGGGTCCCTGGATCAGAAATCGGTCGATTTAAAACTCCGCGTCCCCGTTCGGGTCTTTACACAGTAGCAATCCTAGTTTAACACACGCCAATGGGGTCTTCGGTAGCAATGGGTTTTCAGTAATCCAAGTTTCATGATTTTAGTAGGCGATTTGTAATTGCTAATCAAATGTGCTAATTTCTTAAATAATTGCATTTGTAAACCTAAATGTTAGGAAGGAAATTTATCCCCTGATTTTTTAAAATGCTTTCCTCTTCGTTCGCTGTAACGTATTTTTAAGATTTTTGATTTATTCAGATGTTTTATTAAAATTCTGCAATTTTATGTACAAGTGTGTAACTTGTAATAATAGGGCAAAACGTGCAAAAAATTTGAATTGACAAATATAATTCATTATAAAACTATAGTCTATTTGAAATGGACTTAGTGCAATTAAATTTTACACAAAATTATCTTAATTTTCATTTTGTTTACATAAACTTATACGATATAGAGATAATAGATTTTCAACCTATGACTAGGTCACTAGTAGTAGTTTTAACTATTTCTGACTTAATAAATATTAATTATTTGATATCATAAGTATTGGCAATTTTTTAGTTGCATTTCCTGCAAAATTAAGAAAAATAAGATAAGTTTGAAGTCTTCATTTGGGTCATCATATCGATTTTCTCTTATGAAGAAATTTATTCGAGAAACTTTGCAGCTTTAACTTTACACTCTCTTTGTCAAGGTCAGCAGAACAGAAGAGAGAAGATAAATTGACAAAAGTGGCGTGATTTTTCAAGTCACCTTAGTTGCTAAGCGGCCTTTTGAACCGGTTCCAAAAGTTTACGATTTTTTCTCAGCCTCGTGCGTAAGGCGGTGTTTCCACTTGGCAGGGAAATTCCCTGAAGAAGGGGAAAATGGAGACGGAAAAGGGAACAATAAAGGAAGAGGGAAAAGGGAAATCTGGAAGTATAGCCTTGTATTTTACGTCGGGAGGGAGAAAGGGGAATATAAGGGGAAAGGGAAATCTGGAAGTACAGCCTTGTATTTTACTACGGAGGGAGAAAGGGGAATATAAGGGGAAAAGGAAATCTGGAAGTACAGCCTTATATTTTACTACGGAGGGGAAAAAGGGGAATATAAGGGAAGAGGGAAAAAGGAAATCTGGAAGTACAGCCTTGTATTTTACTACGGAGGGGAAAAAGGGGAATATAAGGGAAGAGGGAAAAGGGAAATCTGGAAGTACAGCTTTGTATTTTAGTACCGAAGAGGGAAAAGGGGAAAATAAGGGAAGAGGCAAAAAAGGGGAAATTTGAAAGTGGAAACACTGGCGTAACGGGAAAGATGAACAGCCGCTGCGATTTTGGCTCGACGCGAAGTGTAGGTTTCCCCTGTTGTTTATTTATGGGCGCCTTTGGGTGATTGGTTGGAGGCCGTTTGACCATTTAAAAAGCAGCAGCCAGCCACGTGCTTCCTGTCAGTATTTCTGTGCCCCGTGGTCCGTCACGTTGCTGCAACCAATTCGTAAACATGGAGTCAAGTAAAGATTTTATTTAACTTTAAGTAAACTGCAGACGTTAGAAAGTCCATTTTATGTACTGGGAAAGGCTATTCAGGCGTTTTAGTACGTTAATGAAATCAATAAACGCCTGTAAACTAGTTTCAGACGTTGAAATTCGTGAAATGAATCAAAGAAAATGTCTTCCTGATTATTTTTTGCACTAAACTTAGTGAACTGTTTACTATTTTTACAAATGCAAAGTTAAGGAAGGTTTGTGGAGGCTAAGTGTGAACTATTCAAAACGTTATTAGTCGTTGCACGAGTAACGCTTCGTAACGACTGATTATCTATCAAATTTTTATGTATTAGTGACTTAATATTATTTTTATTTTGCTTACAGAAGACGTTCGCAATGCCATGAAGCAGTATTGGGAGCGGTACGAGCCGACCTTGGAATCGATGATGCTGAGCGAGGACGCTAAAGCTCTGGACGAAGCCGAGAAATGGGAAATACTTTCCTACGTCCCGAATCTTGAAGGCAAACGCGTCCTGGAACTCGGTTCCGGAATTGGGTAAAGACTTTACAGAATCACTAAATAGCGAATCGATTATTTCAGGTTGTAGGAATAAATCGATTAGTTGTATTGATTTTTCCATTACGTCCAGAAGCTTGTAGCTGCAGACGACCTTGACGATTTCCCTATACAAGTTTACTACTTAGTAAATTATTAATTAAAAATATTAATAATTACAAGCTGAATGATAATTAATTGAAATTTTTTCCGTAATTTTTTTAAAGGCGGTTTACGGAACATATCGCCAAGGTGGCCAAAGAAGTGACTGCAGTGGATTTCATGGAATTGTACGTTGAACAGAACCGGGCCAAGAACGGACACCACCAGCATGTCCGCTTTGTCCGGGCTGATGTGACGGAACTGGAACTCGGGGCCGGACAATACGACGTCATCTTCTCCAACTGGCTACTCATGTACTTAGCTGAGAACGAAGTCAAGAAACTGACCAGAAATATGCTCAAATGGCTCAAAGACGACGGCTACCTCTTCATCAGAGAATCCTGCTACCACCCATCAGGTAAAAACCTACCTACCTACCTACCTAGGTTACTATTAGTAGTAGTAGTAGTAATAGTAGTAGTAGTAGTAGTAGCAGCAGCAGCAGTAGTAGTAGTAGTAGCAGCAGCAGCAGTAGTAGTAGTAGTACTAGTAGTAGTAGTAGTAGTAGTAGTAGTAGTAGTAGTAGTAATGGTAGTCTCTGAACTACTTACTATATGTAAGCTACACTTACTAAGCTTATCTTAGCCAAACTACTGACTACTCTTAAGCAAACTACTCGTCGTGTGTAAACTACTTTTCATTTTACTACTTTTGTCTAACTAACTAAATAGCTTACCTACTGAATGCTAAGTTATTCTCTTAGTTACTACTTTTCAGTCAACTATTATGCGAACTACTAGTAGTTCTAGTTGACCTATTAAACTACTTAAACCGAACTACTTTTGGAAACATTCAGTAGACGTCTGATAACAAGTGATAACACTAAGATAACACCTTAGAGGAAGATATCAGTGTTATCATCTTCTCCAGAATCATGATTCTGGTTTTTAGAATCAAGATTCTTGGCACAGGATTCTCCCATATATAGTCAAAGGTTATATAGTAACTTCTGGAAGCTTAGCTTTGAACTTCCTGGTGATAATCGCATTGATAAAATCCTGTTATCAACTAGGCCGGGGGTTCACAACTTTTGGAAAAACTAGATTCTACAGAACTATTAACTAACGTGATGATAAAAAATGATAGCAAGATGATAACAAGTAATAAAACGGTTGAGAAATATGATTTGCTAAGATATGCTTAACCTCTGGATCTTGTTATCTATGTTAACAACTATCCCTACACCTTCTGTGATACTATTATCGTGACTTGAGACTGTTAACATGTGATAAGGACACGCGTTCTGGCAAGTAGTCAAAACGCTAGCTATCGGGTATCGTCTACACATGTGCGGGGGTTCAGTAGTACAGTCTGCGCCATATGAAACCACGAACTCCGACAACCGATCCCTTAGAAACAGAGTCCGTCCCAAGTCTCTAAAAACCTCTGTCCTTGGGACGGACTTTCTGACCGGCAGACGAAACGTGGAATCGGCTCATTCGAGGGTCTTTGGTCTGACCACTGTAAAGTAAAGATCTCTGTTGTTTATCTCTCTCCTTTTGGGGGCAGGCAATATCAAGATCGGAGACAACCCCACTTTCTACAGGACACCGACAGAGTACTTCAGTCTGCTCCAAGGCGAAACCGAGGGAAGCGAAACCAGGAAGAGCAGCTTTGTACTGCAGAGAGCCAACTCGGTCTACACTTACGTCCAAGTAAGTATTGTTCTATAGCAGTTAGTAGTAGTAGTAGTAGTTCTATAGTTATATTTATACGTCATATTAATGTTTACATATTTTCTTACTGTATTATTGTAGATTTATTATTATTAATTTTACAAGTCGGTTTGGTAAATTGCCTTTGTAAATATATTTATTATAGATTTTCATGTTAATCTTGTAGCAAATTAACAAACTGCATTATTTAATCAATTTGTAGTATGATTATATAGGGTTTTGTTATTTTGTTATGGAAAAAATAATATTTATTATAATCTTAAGTTTTCTTTAATAAAATAAATTAATATAATAATATATTTATTAAGATAATTAACTTGTATTCCGTTGAATAATTATTATTTACTATAAAAATTCTATTTATTTAATATAATAAATTTTTAACGAAACCTTGGATAACTGAAACAAGTTTTAAACTTAATTTTAATTTTGTTAAGTTTAATGGGATTCTGACTTGATTTTTAAAATGATAGATGGTGTGCTTTGCATTTTGTGTAAATTTATGGAAATAAGTTTTCTAAAAGAGAAAATAGGATTTTTTTTCCAGATTAGGAGATACTGCCTATAGGGCACGTCCTAAACAGGCGCCTCACTATAGCGGACACTTGTATAATACCAAATTGAGAACATTTTGAAATTTTTCTGGTATCAGAGTGTTTCCCAGATTTTTTGGCGATTTTTAAGTACATTTTTAATTGAGTTCAATTCGCCAAGCTATTTTATACGAGTGTCCGCAGTAGAGAGACTGGTCTACAGTGGCCTTTTTGGAACAAGGTCCTATTGATTTTTGACCCCGAAGTGAGTTTTCCAGTAGGCCTAGTTGCTAGGCAAGGATTTTGTACTATTTTTATCATCTTCTTCATTTCCTACTACTTATCAAGGTCTTCTTTCCTCCATCCATTCATCAGTCCCTTCCTTCTTCCTTCTATTCGCTAGTACTTGTCCCTTTAAACTTGTTATCTGTTCATTCTGTTATTATCCACTTTAGTCATTTATCAGTACTACACTTTCTTCTGTGGTCGTCTTATCTGTTTCCTACTATTTATCAAGGTCTTCTTTCCTCTTTCCATTCATCAATTCCTTCCTTATTCCTTCTATTCGCTACTACTTGTCCCTTTAAACTTGTTCTATGTTCATTCTGTTATTATCCACTTTAGTCATTTATCAGCACTACACTTTCTTCTGTGGTCGTCTTATCTGTTTCCTACTATTTATCAAGGTCTTCTTTCCTTCCTCCATTCATCAGTCCCTTCGTTCTTCCTTCTATTCGCTACTACTTGTCCCTTTAAACTTGTTATCTGTCCATAATTATCTCTTGTTATCAGCTTCTCTGCTTCTTACTATTTATCAATATCTTCTCTCCTCTCTCTTTTCATCATTTTACGCCTCTTCCTTCCATTCGCTGGTACTTTTCCCATTAAACTTTATTCATCTTTTCTATAATTATTAATCATCATCAGCTTCTCTCTGTTTCTATCAGTTTTCATCAACTTCTCTCTTGTTCTTATCACCTCTTCCTCGAACTTATCTCAGATTTCTTCTATTTTTGCTGACTTAATTATATTCTAATGATCAGCTGTTTCTTTCCATCATCACTATCTTCCCTCTTCTCTCTTTTTATCAGTTTCTTCCTCTTCCTTCTATTCGTTCGAGTTAAATTACAACTTTTCTTTTATCAACTTTTTTCCTAGCATTTTTACTATAATTTTACTATCTATTATCGTCTTATCACTACTTATCAACTATTTTTTGTTATCAGCTTCTCTTTGCCTCCCATTATCATCATTTTCTCTCTCTCTTCCTACTATTCCACTCAGTTTTCTATTTATTATTTAATAAATGATGAAGAAATCCATAAAATATTTAAAAATAATACTTCATTTACTTCATTTGTCCATTCTTATTTCCTTCTCTTTGTCACTACTTTTATCAGCTTCTCCTCTTTGTGTTCAGTTTTCGTACTTTTTTACGGTGTTTTTCGATTTTCCCAGAAACTTTGTCCTTGTTTGATAGTATCTCTAGAAGGAAATCTCTCTTTTTTCCAGTTTTCCAGGTTAGGAAGGGACTTTTTATTTACATTAAACATTTGTAGCGCAGCTTCTTGGTGACCTTGAATGACCTTGTTGGACAGTTGCCACGGCGTCGTTTACTAGTAACCTTCAGACTAAATGGCTATCGTAGCCTTGACTTGAGGAAAAACTTAAATAATTAATTTGTATATAAAATTCTTATGTAAATAAAGAGGAAGGACTTGAAATAAATTTAAATGTTAAAATTAATTATACATAAAATTCCAGCATATTTAAATTAGCAGTGACAATATTTACAATATAAACAATAGTATAAATACAGTGCTCCCACTCTGCAGGGAGATTCCCTGGAAAAAAGGGAAAACTGGAGCGGAAAAGGGAAAAGTGAGGGAAGAGGGAAAAGGGTATCTACAGCTTTGTATCGTGACTAGGAGGGGAAAAAGGGAAATTGTTGTTTTCAAGCGAAGGGGTGAAAAGGGGAAATAGAGTCCCCTGTAAAGGAAAAGGGAAAACAGAAAGTGGGAATACTGAAATGAATTTTAAAAATGTAAAATATGCTAATTAATGATGTATATTGTTTTATTCTGAATAGGCCAAAGCCAATCCCAATCAGTTGTGTTTCCTACTTCGCAAAATGCCGCACACCGAAGAAGAGTACGACAGCTTCCAGGCCTTCCTCGACCAGAACCAGTACACCCGCAACGGTATCCTACGCTACGAGAGAATTTTCGGTGCTACCTACGTCAGCACGGGAGGTCCTGAAACCACTAAGGTCCTTAGTCAATCAGACTTTATCTCTAATCAACTTTAATTAACTTAATTTGATTTTACAGGACTTCTGCCAGCTCCTGGAACTGAAACCGGGTCAGAAGGTACTTGATGTTGGCTGCGGTATCGGAGGCTCAGCCTTCCACATGGCTGGGACTTACGATGTCGAAGTGCGTGGAGTTGACCTGTCGTCCAACATGATTTCTCTGGCGCTGGAGAATCAAGGCAAACTGTCTGCCGATATCAAGAAGAAGGTCTGCTTCGAAATCACTGATATCACCAAGCAGACCTACCCTGAGGAATCTTTTGATGTCATCTACAGCAGGGACACTATTCTACATATCGGCGATAAGGAGACCCTCTTCAACAATTTCTATGTAAGTTGTATTATTCGTGTAGGCAGTCTTTCCACTTTTCAATTTCCCTTTTTCCCCTCCTTGCTAGAACATGAAGGGTTCTAGATTTCCCTCTTTTCCCTCTTCTCTTATGTTTCCCTTTTGAGACCCCATTTTCCCCCTTTTTCAGGGAATTTCCCTACAAAGTGGAAACACTGAATGTAGGGCATAAAGTATTTTCAGCATAATCTGGTCATGGATGTATTTGAATCAGTTGCCCGTAGTAGAGGGTTAGTCTGTAATTGTGTTTTTAGCATAAGCACAATGTTTCCGCCTAGCAGGGAAGTTCCCTGAAGAAGGGAAAACGGGGTCTGAAAAGGGGAAATAAGAAAAGAGGGAAAAGGGAAAATCTAGAAGTACAACCAATATTCTAGCACGGAGGGGAAACAGGGAAAAATAAGGGAAGAGGGGGAAAAAGGGAAATTGAAAGTGGAAACACTGAGCATAAGCCCTATAATTATATTATATTATATTTATTTCAGAAATGGCTGAAACCTGGAGGCCGACTCTTGATTTCCGACTACTGCAGAGGGGACCAGGAACACTCTGAAGATTTCCTACGTTACGTATCTCAACGCGGGTATCACCTTTTGACCGTTGCTCAGTACGGAGACCTCATCTCCAAGGCCGGTTTCCCTCAGGTCGAGGCCCTGGACAAGACGCAGTACTTCATCGAGATCCTGGAGAAAGAGATGAAGAGTTTCAACGCTATCAAGGAATCCTTCGTCGAGGTAAGGACTCGTAAATCATAAAATTTACTTTTCCGAACTAATTTATGACTTGTTTTCAAATAGGAATTTTCTTTGGAGGATTTTGATTACATCCTGAAAGGCTGGGAAGACAAAGTGAAGAGGTGTTCTGCTGGAGACCAAGCCTGGGGTCTCTTCATTGCCCGTAAATAAGATTTTTTAAAAGTGAAAAAGAAGTGACGTTATTTTTTAAAACGCATTTACTGAATTGGAGGAAAATTTGCAGCATTTAACAATCTTTCTACGATTCCTGTACTTCTTTTATATGACAAAATTTTCACAAAATTTGGACCGAAAATTTAGTTTTATTTTCCACACTGAGAGACAATACATATAACCTACCTTTGTATTAGTTGTGTGTCTTAATTTTATCTTGAAACTGCATTAATTATTAAACAGTCATAGAACTATGGAAACTCTATGAATTAATTATTTGTTACAGTGAAATAATATTTATTTTAAATGTAAATTTTAATGAAATAGGAAATAGTCTTCTAATCAATTTAATAATTAATTGTACAAATTAATAATTCATCATATTTTAATAATTATTTCAAATTTGAATTTTGATCAAGTGAAAAACTAGTCTTGTAAATAAGTTTATCAATTAATTCACAAAATATCCTTACAGTTAAACGTTGATTAGTTTAAATTGAAATTTTGATAATTCAGAGAACTTTTTTAGTTAATTATATAAATTAGTAATTGGTTGTAGGTAAATAATAAGTTAAAAAATTAATAATTTATCAGTACGCTGTGAATTATTATTTTTAACTTTTTATTTTATTATTATAAATAAATTAAATTATTTTCTGATTATTCATTATTATTTATTATTATAAGCGAATTCTTATTTTATTATTAACTTATTGATCTATTATACATTATGAATTAAAATTAAAATTTTGGAAATGGACTTTAATTTTTGAATAAATCTGGCAACGCTGTCTTGTTAACTTCCGTTGATGCCGCCATCTTGGAGTTTCGGATCGCCGCCGCTCACGGCGTCTTTTTGCACGCTCAACCCACCAGAAAAACAATAATTATCATTTAAATGAATTAACTCCTCTACGTTAATTCTTTATATCAATTGCACTCTCCAAACATAAGAAACGCTTAATTCTACAGAGAAAAACCCATAAATTAACACAAAAATGGATACAGTCAAAGCGTTTAACGCTGAGGTAACGAATGACATATACATTTGAATATTTGATTGAACTAAATAATTTTCTGTTTTGATTTTTAGCTTTACTCACTGTACGAGTCCAAACCACCCATCTCGAAAGCCAAAATGACAGCAATAACCAAAGGAGCGATCAAAGCCGTCAAATTCTACAAACACGTCGTTCAGTCTGTGGAAAAGTTTCTGCAAAAGGTAATTCGCAATAAAATCACGCTGACTTCTTGAATTAATAGTTTTTGATGATTTTAGTGTCGAGTCGAGTACAAGATCCCTGGTCTCTATGTTATTGACTCAATCGTTCGGCAGTCGAGACATCAGTTTGGGGCGGACAAAGACGTTTTTGCTGCAAGATTTTCAAAAAACATAAATATCACTTTCTTTTTCATCTATCAGTGCAGTAACGAGGAAAAGGTAATTCAAACACCCCTACTTCCTTCAAAAATAACTAATGAATTATTCAGAACTAAATGTTACTTTTTTATCGTAGAGCAAAGTTATTCGAGTGCTGAATCTCTGGCAGAAGAACTCAATATTCCAGCCTGATGTTATCCAGCCCCTGTTTGACATGGCCGACTCGAGCCACCCCAAATACAAAGAAGTCGAGCAGTTGGTAACGTCCAAGGGGGCACAAGGACCGTCCAGCTCGAAAGCAGTTATGAGTAGTGAGAAAGAAACTAATTCTGCGGCTGCGGGAACTGGCAGAGACCCTACTTCGTTTTCTGCGTTTGATGACAGCTCGAACGACAACAGCAAAGTACTAATAATTCTTCCATCTTTTATCTTTGGTTTTATTATTATTTTTATGTTACGTTTGTAGGGCAATTAATATATTTATTATGGAGTTTTTCATTTTATTAGTTTTATAATATTTTTTCTTAATTTATGGTTTTGGTTATATTATGATGAGAATAATTCTATGCAAAATAGAAATTTAATATAATAAACACGTTATATCGTAAATATTACACAAACTAAAGATTTTCCCCTTTGTTTCAATAGGGACAGTTGCTTATGGGCAATCTACCGCCAGTAAACAGCAGTGAGATGAGTCTGGCGACTCGTTTGCAGCATCTGCAGCATTTGTTCAACCCTGAAGCTGCTCCTCCTGCAGCTCCTGCTGCCCCTCCACCCAAACCGCCCACCAATCCATCGGACACGGGACAGGTAAAAAAATTAATAAAATTTTACAAGATGTTTATAAGTAAATAGTGGAAAAATTGACGTTTAGATAATTATCAATAATTAATGGTGAACAGAAGTGCAAATAGTGTTTAATTAGTAGGAAATATATATTGCAGTAAGAAATGTATATTTATTTTATTGAAAAAGTAATGTAATAATAATGGTACTCCATATTAACTTGATTTCATTTAATATTACTAAGGTTCTGTGTAAATAACAACTTAATTAATTCATTAATTAAGTTAATTATTATTAATTAATGTTAAATAAAAAAGCAAAATAATTAAATGGGCACACAGTGTAAAATAGTAATTTAAAATTTTACATTATGTTAATAAAATAATCTAATGTAATACTAATGGTACACTATATTAAATTGATTTCATTTATTATCAGTTAAGTCTTGTGCAAATAATGGTAGTGTTCAGTTCAAGTAATAACAGATTCAGATTTCTCTATCTGTTAGTGGATTATTTGTGAAGAAATTAGACTTAAGTTAATTAGTAGTAATTAATGTGAAATAAAAATAGCAAAATAATTTTAATTTAGTACGCAGTATAAGAATCCAAATCGAAATATTTTCCTTGTTTTGTTAAAATGGATTAATATAATAGTACAATGTATTAAATTGATTTTATTTGTTATAAACAAAGTCCTGTGTAAATAATAATATTAGTTTATTTAGGTAAAAACCGAAATTTATCTATCTGTTAATGAATTAATTATGAAGAAATTAGACGTTAATGAATTACGAGTAATTAATATCAAATAAAGAGAAGTTAAAAATGTATATTTATCGAATTAAAATAAAGTATCGTAATGTATAGTAGAAATTTACAGTAATTTAACGTCGTATTCGAATTTTATTTTTACTCTAATACGTTGAAACATGTATTGTTTGCTTCAATCCACATCGGGATTATAGCCCTCGAACCTTTATTTACGTACAAGTATTTTCATAGGAGGCAAATCGTCTAGTACGTTAATTGTTAAGAAATGAAGCTTTAGCACAGTATAGAAATATACAGTACGACGAGCTGCCCATGTTAAAGCCGCGCGGTTGGAAATTAGCGATCGGACTGAGGTATATGGAACTAAAGACGTCCTCGAGGTGCTCAACGTCATAGGCACCAAAAGTCTACAGCGACTTGCCTAACGAAATAACCATGAATTGGTCAGCGTCAACCAGAAGTCAAGGTGTACAATTTTAAGATGAGTGCGTGATGGTGTGACCTCAAACGACCTTATAGTACCATCATATACCTCCGTCCGATCGCTAGTTCCCAACCACGCTGCTTCAACACGGGGAGATAGGGAACCTTGTTGTACTGTATGTTTCTGTACTGTGGCTTTAGTTAATTATTGGTAATGGATGTATTTTTAAAAAAAGCTGAGTTGTGTTTCAGTAGTAAGTAGAACAAAGTTACACATTTAAAAGACGTTTGATTGGCAATACGATTAACGCAGCAAACAAGAATGATGGCACACTATGCTAATTAAATGTGGTATTTTAATTTATTTTACGAATATTAATAATTTAATTTTAATATATATTTTTAATTCATTTTAATGTTTAATAGTATGATAGTAGTTTTCTATTTATTTGTTATTGCGCATTTCTGAATTTTATATTTAAAAATATCTCGCATTATTTTACATTTAATATTAAAGTGAATTTGAATTATTGCAAATAAATATTATTATTAGTTACTATCGATTAAATTGTATTTACCGATTTCGTTATTACACCTATACATTAATTCTTGCATTATTAATCTAAACTTAAATCTAATTGAATATTATTCGTTTGATTTCACTTAATGCGGATTCGTTTCAACAAAAATTTCACCCAAATTTGCTTTACAGAAACTTAACCACGTATTGAATTATTATTCTGCTTATTTATAAGTACTTTTTACTATGTATATGTGCAGTGAATCCATTTTGAAAGTATAATTATACATTGAATAGTAATTTTGCTTTATATATATTACAGATTCGTTTTAATAAAAATTTACTGGATTTCGATTACGGAGAAGAGGACGACGAACCAGCAGCAGCAGCTTCTCGAGATATTCAGCAGCTGCAGCAGAAGCCTAACGACTCCCTGGGAAAGTAAGAAACTCGATTTAAATAATTGATTAATTGAACTAAGTAATGGATTGGTTTGTGACTAACTCCTCCTATTGGCTAACGAACCAGATTGATCGGTTCATTCATTGGTCCCTTTAATCGCTAGTTTAGCCAGTAGAATCGCTTGGTTACCATTTTTCTAGGAATTAGTAGTACCATTTACTTAATTCTGATTTTCTCAATTTACTTGATTTTTACTTGATAACTAGTTTTTCGAATTAATTAATTTAACAGAATTCTCTATTGCTGAATCTACTTACTTGATTTATTCAATTTTTACTTTATTACTAAACTTAATTTTCAGTTTATTGACCAATCCGGAGATTCTTCGTCACTTGCAAAGCCTCCAGCAGCAGATCACACAGCCGGCCATCAACATGAACCTCTTGGGTTCAGCAGCTGCTGCTGCTGCAGCAATGGCAGGTCTTCCTCAAGGTCTAACCGCTGCTGCTGCTGCCGCTAATGAAAAGCTACAACAGCAGCAGGGCTTTGGAACAGTGGATCTTTCCCAACCGCCTCCAGGATTTCCCTTACTCTCTATGGGGTTGCCCGTCAATCTTCCGCACTTGCCCTTGGGGCCCCACATGCAGCCAGGGTTCGGAGATCTGGCATTTGGGGCCCAGGGCCCTCAGCAGGTCCCTTTTCAGCAGCTGGCAGATCGCAGGGAAGAAGCGGTTAACCCGTTCCAGAGCAATAATAACGATACTAGCGTAGTAAACGATGGAGAAAATAATCGTTCCAGGTAAAATTCCGAATTTGACTTTATTTTTCATGTTTCTTTATTGTTATTAATATATTTTATTTATTGCTATTTATAATTTATTAAAAAATTATGTTTTATTTGAATAAAAATATTTCAACCATTAATTTTTTATTATTTGATTACTTTTAATTATTTAATGTTTATTAAATATTGTAAACAGAGATAAAGAGAGGAGGAGAAGCAGTCGCTCGCGCTCGCGCTCCGCATCACGAGGTAGGTCCCAACGCAATCGCCACCGCAAGGGCAGCCGCTCGAGGTCCCGCTCCAGGGACCGGGACCGCCGCCGACGCTCGCGATCGCGCTCGCCGCACGGCGGCCGGTCCCAGCGCCGAAGGTCCCGGTCGAAAGAGCGCGAGAAGGAGCGCCTCGAACGCGAGAAGGAAAGAGAGCGCAAGAGGAAGGGACTTCCCAACCTGAAGAAGGAACACCTCAGTGGTGAGTTTTTCGTATTTTTTTGCCGTTTTTTTTTAATGGAAAGGAATGGGATGTTACCCACTACTTGTCACTCTAAAGAAATGGTGGAAACTTTTGAAGTTTCTTCGTGAAAACGGTATCCATTCAAATGAAAAATAATACGTAAAAAATCCTGCAATGTTTACATTACTATTAAACGTAAAAATAATTAAATTGGCTATTTTGATATTAGTATAAATAATAGTAAGAGCAATTAATTTGGATAATATTTGTTAAGTCAATGTTGTTTTGAATGAACAGTGTGCAGCACAACGTTGTGGGTCGGTCACTTGTCGAAACTGGTGCAGCAGGAAGAGTTGTCGGACACGTTCGGTCAGTACGGAGACATTGTGTCGATCGACCTGATCCCGCCGCGCGGATGTGCCTTCGTTTGCATGCACCGCAGGCAGGACGCCTACCGCGCACTCAACAAACTGGCTGGACACAAACTCCAGGGGAAAGCCATCACCGTAAGTATCTCTACCTCCTACTCCAGCGAGGAAAATTATACAGTAAATCAACTAATTATTGTATAAATAAAATATTAATAGCATAAGTAGACCCTGAATTGGTAAATCGTATTATTGTAATTCATTTTTTATCGTAATTCGTAGTAATGAAAAATGATGGATACCGTTTTCACGTCCAGCTTCAAAGGTTTCCCGGTTGCACGTTTTCAAACCCTACTACGGCCCAGTGCACTCCCACTGAAGAGTCGCACTGTATCTTGGTGGGATTTGACAATTTAGTGATTTAGTTAAATCCCACTACGCCCAGTACCCTTCCGCCAAAGGGTCGCACTGTATCTTGGTGGGGTTTAGACAATTTTTACTAATTTAATAAAACCCACTACGGTCCAGTGCACTCCTACCAACGGATCACACTGGGGCGTAGTGGTGTTCGAAAACGTGTGTTCGAAAATCCCATTATTCCTGGACAATTCATTTCAAAGCTGTAGAAAAATTATTCCGCTTGAAGAAAGCTTCCAGAGTTAAATTCTTATTTTATTTATTTTTTTTACAGTTGGCCTGGGCTCCAGGCAAAGGAGTTAAATCCAAGGAATGGAAAGACTACTGGGAACTGGAACAGGGTGTCTGCTACATTCCCTGGGGCAAAATCTCTAGCGCCACAGACATGGAAACTCTCGAAGAAGGGGGTTCCATTGACGAGGAGTCTCTTCCTCCTTGGCTGCAGAAGAACGGCAACTTCCAGGACGGCCAACCAGGGTTTATTCCTATGCCTGAAGGTCCGCCTTTAGTTGGTCCAGGACCCCGACCCCTGAAACTGCGTCTCTCCCAGCAGATTCCATGGTCTCCACCCCGGCAGCTGGAAATCCTCCAGGACCCCCTCTCACTGGGGCAACGACGCTGCCGCCCAATTTGCCAACCTACGGCATGGGGAACATCCACTGTAACTTAAGTCTTAGTTAACGTGATTTTAAGTTAACTCATTTAATTTCTAGTTGTTTCTAACGATCTTATCCAAGATTATAATTATTATAAAGATCATTAAGATAATTATCCAATTGAGTTTAGAAACTAATCTATTTAGATTAATTTCTAGTTGACGTACTTTAAATTAAAATTATTCATTTTTATTTATAAATTACAGCTTCTTTGGGTCTGATGCCTGGAGGAGGCTTAGTTCCAGGCGTTCCACTGGGTTTGGCTCCAGGATTGCAGTTACCTCCACCACCCGGATTGCCCGGTCTTTTGGTTCCACCCAATCCGCAGATGCAGAATTTAATCAACCAGCAGATCCTTGCGGGTGTAGGTCCCATTCCTCTACAGCAGCTGATGAACCAGAACGTTAACTTGCCTGGAGAACCTCCCGGTGGAGGTTTCCCCTTTAGGCCGGCACCTCCAGCCCTCCGCACAACAACAACGACGACGACATGGAGCTGGAGGACGCTGACGAGCACAACATGGCGCGGGACGACGAGATCGCAGCCCGGGAAAGGGCCTGGGAGAACGACGACGATGACGACCAGTCGAATCACCTGCCGCCCAGTCAGGACCCTAAAGCCAATTTACCCAGCCTCCTGGAGCGTTTGAGAAGCTTGGCTCACAGCGACAACGTAGTCCCTTCCCCCCAGCGAATCGCCTTCAACCCAGACGAGCGTAACGCCAACCCTGAGCGCGGAATGGACGGGGTGCCCCCTCTGATGCCCAGGCCGCCAATGGAGGGCCCTCCCCACTTCGCCGTGTCGCCTAATCTGGCGTCCAACCTGAGAGGAGCCCCGCTAACCGCGTCCGGAGAGCTGGGTATGAGGTTAATCAGACCCGGCGGGATGGGCCCTAACGAACCTTTCGGTCCGCCTCCGATGATGGGGAATCATCCAGGGTCGCCTTTTGGACCACCGCCAGGAGGCTTTACCCCGATCAGAGGGCCCCCCGCAGGCCCGGGACCCGCAACTCCGCGTATGGGACACCCTGGACCTGGGCCCGGACCTCGCGGGTTGATGATGTTCGACGCCCGGGGCCCCCGTAATTTCGGTCCTGGACTTCAAGGGCCCGATTTCGGTGGAGAGGCGGACCGGAGACCTCCGCAGCAGCAACCGTGGGGAGAGCCGTGGTGGAGGGAACGGGAGGAGGACCGCTTCCGCGATGTACCGGAATGGGAAAGAGACCGAGTCCACCCTGGACCACCTGACAGAGGCCAGTGGGGTAGAGACGACCGAGGAGGAGGACCAATGGACTCGAGGAGAGGACGCGACTGGAACAGGAAACCTATGCGCAATGAACACGATCGGGGGTAATTAAATCTTGTATTTATAAATCTAATGGAAGAATACGTTTATGTGTGAAAGGGATACAATGTATATATGTATATAGAGTCAAGTTCACAAAAAAAGGGTACAGCATGGGAGGTTAAAAGTCGTTTTTTTGTAGTTTGCAAAATTATTTATGCATTAAATTTAGTTAGGATAAATTGAACTAACTGCGTTTTGACTGGATTAATTCATTGTGTCAATTAATATTATAATGTTCTTGCAAAAATTAAGAAGAAGTGACGTTTAACCTTCCCATGCTGTACCCTTTTTTAAATGAACTTTACCGTACATAAATATACTCTTATACAAATGTGAATGAATATAATAAATATATAAATAACTATATTATTTTATCCTTATTTTTATCTATTGTTTGATTTTTTATCTACTGGTTTGTTATAGTCTTAGCTCGTCTGCAGTTTTTTTTAATGTTTAAGTAGGTATAAACTTTTTAACATAGGAAGTTGTGTTGAATAAGAATTTTACTTTTCTCAATTTTCAGCTGTGAAACTTGTTGCACTACACATTTTTTAGCAATTTGTGTAATAAAATCTCCAAGAAAAGAGCTAAACGTATACATAAATGTACTTGTAAATCATCATTTACTAAAAAAGGGTACAGCATGAGAAGGTTAAACGTCTCTTTTAATTGTTTTTGCAAGGATATTTAATATTAATTGAATTAAGGCACTAATTTAGTTGAACTACGGTTAATTTAATCTTCCCTTACTAAATTTAATACGTCACTAATGTTGTAAACAGCAAAAAAAAAACGACTTTCAACCTTCCCGTGCTGTACCCTTTTTCTATGAACATGACTATAAGTATATTATACGTATCAGTTGATGATTCACAAGTACAGTTATGTATACGATTAGCTCGTTTGTTGCGGTTTTTATTATATAAATTATTTTTTAAAATGTGTAGTGTAACAAGTTTCACAGCTGAAAATCGAGAAAAGTAAAAGTTCTTATTCAAATAGATCTACTATGGTGTATAATTAAATTATGGAATTGTTTCTCGTTTATAATAAGTATGATTTAATTAAGTAAACAAAACTTATAATATAATAAAGATCCCCATGAAGTCATTCACTATTTTTAACTTAAAAAAGTTGTCCTCGTTAGGTTTACTAATAATATTAACATTGTCTTTATTACTTAATTTAACCATAATTCACCTGCAAGTTGAATTTAGAATTGTAGTAATCGTATTGTAAAACTTGGGCCTTTCTTCATTTGGTGAAATATTCTGTAATATTGATGGTTAATCATATTTGAGGTTTCAGTAGTTGTAGTTCTTATTATCTACTAATATTAGACATTGTACAGTACACTAGTTTACAAGTTTGTTGTTTTAATTTTGGTTTAAACGGCAGGTCATTACTATTGGTCGTCAAACTAGCCCTACTAGTCAGTTAGTCTCTATCCAAAATGTACGTAACGGTGGCTTAATCAACTTGTTACGAGTCGATTTTGACGTTAACTTAATTTGATCTCGACAGACAGATATCCAGCTTGTTTTCTCTCTCTCTAGTCCTATTTGCTTTTATCTTGCGTACACACCGGAGCGTGTCACTTAATTGCTCATTCGTTGAGGGGGTCGTCTCTCTTTGTTTTTATTGCAGGTCGGCAGGACGAGACCGCTTCGCCCGGGACCGAGACCGTAACCCACGCCGACCACCACCGCCGCCGCCGCCCCGCAACGGCGAGCGCAGCGACCGAGACCGCGATCGTCGCTCAGCAGGACGAGGCAGCGGGCGATGGGGACCCCCCACACCAGGTGGCCCTAGACCCAGCGACCCGAGAGAGCTTCCTAACCGCGTAAATGACGCTGCGACAAATCATTCAGAAGATATCAACACTGACCAGCCGCAACCCCCTTCCCCGCAGGGTGACTCCTCCTTGTCCAGACCCCCGAAGAGGAGAGAACCCTAGCTGTCCCTGGCGAAGAGGAGGAATCTGTGGATGCTGCAAAATCGCCCCGACCTGCTGCGGGTGATGACTCAGAAATGGCCGACGTTAACTCAAATAGTGACATTATTACCCACGAGTCGGGATGAAAAGATAGTGGAGGGGGTGGTCCAGTGTTCCCACTTTCATTTCCCCCTTTTCCCCTCTTCCCTCATTTTCCCCTTTTTCTCCCTCCGTACTAGAATACAATGCCATACTTTCAGATTTCCCCATTACACTCTTCTCTTCTTTTTCCCTTTTCCAGGCCCCATTTCCCCTTCTTCAGGGAATTTTCCTGCAAAGTGGAAACACTGGGGTGGACTATTTGATTTCCTTTGATTTAGCAGAAACTCCCTCCCCCGCGTGTTCTATAGCTCACGTCTATCAATTCCCTTCATCTTTAGGCCATTCTCTAACTACTAAGTCCCCGTTGCTCTTCATCTTTTGTGTTTCCCCGTGTACATAAAAGTTAATTAATGACTTTTTTTAAAAAAAGAAATGTTTTGCGGATTGTGTCTATTTCCATGTTTTTTTTTTCTGGTTGAACTCGAAAGAAAAAGCTTTTTTGCTTTTTACCGAGTTTGAAATAATGAATAAACATTTTGATTTCTTTTGTTTGGTAGTTATTTGTAGTAGTGCAGGGCTCCCACCGACCTGGAAATCCGGGAATACAGGGAAATATCAGGGAATTGGTAATAAATGAGAAAAAGGTCAGGGAATTTGAGTTGCCACTCACTCAGTTTCAGCTAATCTTTGCTCAAGCCTCTAGTGAATAACTTCTAGAAAGTATAATGCGTTTAAAAAAGTCAGGGAATTTGATCAAGATTTTTCCATGGAAACCCTGGTAGTGAGTTTAGTGAGGATCTGACTAATAGGACATGGATGCTATTACCATAACTATTCCCGTGTGTGTGCTACTTATCTGTGAGTGGGATAATGCAACTGTTTCGTTGTTCCGAGATTATGACGTGCACTACTCGTTTTCAAGTGCGTATGGAATCAATAGAGCGTGTCCTAAGCGACTGAGGGTAGCAGTGTAGTGATGGTATGGGTCGTAGTAGTAAGTTAAGCAATAATAGAAGCGGTGGTATTAGTAGTAGAAGTAGTAATAGTGACCCCACTCAAGTTACTTGTAGAGGTAGTAGTAGTAGTAATATAGTTTGATAGTTCTTTTGTAAGTTCGAAAAAGTAGTACTAGTGTAGTAAAAAGGAATTAGTATTAGCAGTGATAGTGGTAGTAAAATAGTAACAGTGTAGTATCACAGTGATAGCCTAGTAGCATAGTCGAAATAGTAGTAAGTTAAGTAATGATGGTAGTGGTGGTAGCAGTGGTAGTAAGATAGTTTGTTATTTCTTTTAAAGATCGGAGTAGTAGTAGAGTATATAGTAACAAAGGAACTAGTATTAGCAGTCATAGCGGTAGTAAATTAGTAATAGTGTAGTACCACAGTGATAGCGTAGTAATAGCATCGTCGAAATAATAGATAGCCCAGTAGCAATTAAGTACTAGCAGTAATGTATAGTGGAAGTAATAGTAGTTGCATAGTAGTAAGAATGAAAATAGTAGCTTAGCAACAAAGGATTTAGCATTAGTAGTTGCAGTAATAGTAGTAGTAGTACAGCATAGTTGGAATAGTAGCAGTATAGTAGTGGTGATAGTTTTACATTGTAGTGATAGTGGAAGTAGTAGCAATCGCATACTAATGTAGTTCTAATAGTTAAGGAGCAAAGGTTAGCAGTAAGAGCAGTAGTAGTATGGTAGTAGAGTAGTACACCAATAATCGTAGGGTATTGTGGTCGAATCGGTAGTAGCCTAGTAGCAATCGGTATCACCCAGTTATAGTATTAGTAGTAGTAATAATAGTAGTAGTAGTATTGGCAGTACTAGTGGGAGAAGTAATGGTAGTAGTAGGAGTGGTGGTAGTAGTAATAATAGTAGTAGTACTGGTAGTAGTAGCAGTAGTATTAGCAGTGGTCGTCGTCGTCGTAGTAGTGGTAGTAGCCTCACAAGAAGTAGCAATAGCACTTATAGTAATGCTATAGCTATAGTAAAGAGTAGAATGAATGGGTAGTAGCAAGGGGTCCGAAACTCCGAGAATAAGTGTACGAAAATTATTTGATAACAGTGATAACACGACCTAGGTGTACGAGAATTATTGGAAGTTTCGGACCCCTTGGGTAATAGTAGCAGTGGTATTGGTAGTCGTAGTGATCGTCGTCGTCGTCGTCGTAGTAGTAGTAGTAGCATCACAACAAGTAGTAATAGTACTTATAGTAATGATACAGCCGTAGTAAGGAGTAGAATGAATGGGTAGTAGTAGCAGTGGTAGCATTATTATATTATTATTATAGCTTCATTAAACTGTGATTCATTAAGTAACTAGGGGTCCGAAATCCCTAATAATCTTCGTACACCTAGGTCATGTTATCACTGTTATCAACCAGTTATCTCTATGTTATCTCCGTGTTATCGCATGTTATCAAATAATCTTCGCACATTTAGGTCATGTTATCACTGTTATCAACCGGTTATCTCTACGTTATCTCCGTGTTATCGCATGTTATCAAATAATCTTCGTACACTTTTCCTCGGAGTTTCAGACCCCTTGTTAAGTATCTAGTCCTCATCAAAGTATTTACCAAATGAATCAATAATTACAATAAGGTTAATTATGATAAATAAAAACCAAGGGGTCCGAAACCTCGAGGAAAAGTGTACGAAGATTATCTGATAACATACGATAACACGGAGATAACATAGAGATAACAGGTTAATAAGAATGATAACATGACCTAAGTGTACGAGGATTATTTGATAACATGAGATAACACGGAGATAACAGGTTGATAACAGTGATTACATGACCTAGGTGTACGAAGATTATTGGTAAGTTCCGGACCCCTTAATAAAAAACTATAATAATAATAATAATAATTAGCAATAGTCCAATCGTATTAGTAACAGTAATAGCAAAAGTATTTTACGCACCATTAAGATACTTTTGTCGAATAGGTGGACAACCCTAATTCACCAGTGAACTTTTCATACGGTGTCCTCAGATTCGACAGATTAATGCTACATCATTACTTTCACAATAATAATAATAAATGTTCATAATAGTAATACTACTACTACTACAACTACTACTACTATTGTTACTACTACAACTACTACTACTTTTACTACTACTACTACGATTACTACTACTTTCACTACTGCTATTACTACTGCTGCTACTACTACTACTGCTGCTGCTGCTACTACTACTACTAATATTAATACTACCACTACCACTAGTACTACTACTACTATTACTATTACTACTACTACGACTACTACTATTGTTACTACTACTACTACCACTACTATTACTACTACTACTATTATTATTATTATTAATAATACTACCACTACCAATACTACTTCTGCCACTAATAATAATAATAATAATAATAATAATAATAATAATAATATATCATCAATTACTCCTCACTTCTTCATACTTTTCAAACAACACATATACTAATAGCACACACCCAATCTTCGATTTCCGGGGAGAGGGAAAATTGTTCGTCTAACAGTAAAGACCCTTATAAATTCGGATTATTTCTGGCAGAGAAAAGGTTCTCAACGATAGCCACATCCACCACCGCCACGGGGTTTGGACCGGTGGGGGGTTAAGAGGGTGGGTCCTGGTTCTCAACGATAGCCGCATCTACCACCGCCTACTACTACAACAACTACTACTATTGCTGCTGCTGCTGCTACTACTACTACTACTATCACTACTACTGGTACTATTAATACTACCACTACTACTACGGGGTTTGGACGGTGGGGGTTAAGAGGGTGGGTCCTGGTTCTCAACGACAGCCACATCCACCACCGCAATGGGGTTGGACCGGTAGGGGGTTAAGAGGGTGGGTCCTAAAATTGTACCAGAGGGTCGAGAACAAAGAGAAGTGATAAAGCCACGTGGAGTGAATCGCGATCGATACAACGTTCCACGTGCACGGGGCCAATGCAGGCGACATACGCGGGTTTACAACTAACGTGAACGACCCGCGTTTGTAAAGGGCAAGGCCAGGGACGGCGGGGCGGGGAGGGGGGGTCCGCAACCTAACTTAAAAAAAAGAGCGATAACACTTGATAACAGGTTGATAACAAGTGAGAATAGTCCCCAAGTTCTTGAGAATAGACCGTTATACTTGGGACATGTACCGAAAAATGTGCTTGATAACACTAGATAACAGTTTGATAACAGGTTGATAACATGGGATAACAGTAGATAAGACTTGATAACAGGTTGATAACAAGTGAGAACAGTCCCCAAGTTCTTGAGAAAGGACCGCTATACTTGGAACATGTACTGAAAAATGTGCTTGATAACACTAGATAACACTTGATAACAGGTTGATAACAAGGGATAACAGTCAGCAAGTTCTTGAGAGAAGACCGCTATACTTAGGACATGTCGAGGGGTCCGAAACTTCCAATAATCTTCGTACACCTAGGGCATGTTATCACTGTTATCATCCTGTTATCTCCTTGTTATCTTCGTGTTATCATGTGTTATCAAATAATCTTCGTACACTTTTCCTCGGAGTTTCGGACCCCTTGACGTGAACGACCCGTTTGTAAGGGCAAGGCCAGCGGGGAGGGGTCTGCAACCTAACTAAAACAGGGCGATAACACTTGATATCAGGTTAATAACAAGTGATAACAGTCCCCAAGTTCTTGACAGAAGACCGTCATACTTGGGACATGTACCGGAAAATTGGCTTGATAACACTTGATAACAGATTGATAACAAGTGATAACACTAGATAACACTGATAATAGGTTGATAACAGGTTGATAACGAGTGATAACAGTCCGCAAGTTCTTGACAAAAGACCGCTGTACTTAGGAACAAATACGAAATATTTGCTTGATAACACTAGATAACAGGTTGATAACGGGTTGATAACAACGAATAGGGGGTGGAGGATGATTTTTAAGAGCTGCGGACCCCCTCTTATGGGGTGAGGGTGTGTTTCCGATTCAGAATTCGCTCCACGTGGCGTCGTTTTCACCCCCTCCAACGTTTTCCCCGTGTATTTTCAAACATTTTTTTATTTTTTTTTTTATTTTGCCCGAGGGGGTGGAAATCCTGGATAAGAAGAATGTGGAGTGATAACAGGTGATAACTAGTGATAACAGTCGAACTATGATATGATATATATAAATGTGTGTCAGCTATGATAACAGCTGTATGAATGAAGGCTGAAAAAGTGTTTGAAAGAGTTGATTTTGAATGAAGAGAGAGATGTACAGTGAGTGATAACACGATGATAACATGTGATAACATTTGATAACAAGGTAGTGCTGAATGAATGAGAGCTGAAAAAGTGTTTGAAAGAGTTGGTTTTGAATGAGAGAGAGATGTACAGTGAGTGATAACAGGTGATAACGAATGATAACACGATGATAACATATGATAACATGTGATAACAAAGTAGTGCTGAATGAAATGAATGAGAGGTGAAAAAGTGTTTGAAAGAGTCGATTTTGAATGAAGAGAGAGACGTACAGTGAGTGATAACATGATGATAACATGTGATAACACATGATAACTAGTGATAACAGTCGATAACAAAGTAGTACTGAATGAAATGAATGAGAGCTGAAAAAGTGTTTGAAAGAGTCGATTTTGAATGAGAGAGAGATGTACAGTGGGTGATAACACGATGATAACGAGTGATAACAAGTGATAACATACGATAACGTAGCAGTACTGAATGAATGAAACCAGAAAAACTGTTTGAAAGAGACGATTTTGAATAAAAAGAGATGTACGGTGAGTGATAACGGGTGATAACGTATGATAACATATGATAACTAGTGATAACAGTCGATAACAAAGTAGTGCTGAATGAATGAAAGCTGAAAAACTGTTTGAAAGAGTCGATCGTGAATGAAAAGAGATGTACAGTGAGTGAAAATACAATGAAAACATGTGAGAACTAGTGATAACAGTCGATAACAAAGTAGTTGAATGAATGAAAGCTGAAAAAGTGTTTGAAAGAGTCGACTGAATGAATGAATGAAGTTTAAGTGAGTGAAAAGACGATGATAACCAGTGATAACAGCCACAACAGTACATTGATAACAAACGATAACATGTTATAACACAGTGATTACAAAGTAGTGCTGAATGAATGAACGCTGAAAAAGTGTTTGAAAGAGCCAACTGAGTGAAAATACGGTGACAAACAGTGATAGCAGCCATAAGAATAACATCCCTTGATAACATATGATAACAAATGATAAAAGGTGATAACAGGATGATAACACAGTAATAGTGAATGAACAAACGCTGAAAAAGTGTTTGAAAGAGGCAACGGAGTGAAAATACGGTGACAAACAGTGATAACAGCCATAAGAATACACCCCTTGATAACAAATGATAACAGTTGATAACAGGATGATAACACAGTAATAGTGAATGAACAAACGCTGAAAAAGTGTTTGAAAGAGGCAACGGAGTGAAAATACGGTGACAAACAGTGATAACAGCCATAAGAATACACCCCTTGATAACAAATGATAACAGTTGATAACAGGATGATAACACAGTAATAGTGAATGAACAAACGCTGAAAAAGTGTTTGAAAGAGCCAACTGAGTGAAAATACGGTGACAAACAGTGATAGCAGCCATAACAATACCTCCCTTGATAACATAAGGTAACAAATGATAACAAATGATAACAGGATGATAACACAGTGATAACAAAGGGTGTGCTATGGTGAAGATAACGTGGGCGCTTCACGCTCTGCGGAGCCACGTGGAGCACATTTAAGTGGATTTGTCCTTTTATTTTCAGCTTTTTTTTTCTTTTTTTTAGGCTTTTTTGTTACTTGAATAGGCCTACTGGCTGTGAATTGAATACCAAAATGGGAAGTGAAAAGCCTGTTGAAGAGATTAGCATAAATCCTGTGTTGCGTCGAACTGTACAAACTGATTCGAGTGTACACTGATTCGATGACTGTATACACCCACGTAGGAAAGACGGTGCCTTTTGGGGTGCCTTTTGGGGTGCTTTTTGTGGTGCCTCTTCTTGTTGTCTAGAACTATAGGTTAGGCCGATGCAGACAACTATGAAAAGGCACTGCAAAAACAAACCCAGGAACTATAAAAAGGCACTGTCATGGTGCCGTTTTACAGTGTCTTTTTAGTAACCTTGAACTAGGTTTTTGAATGTAAAGTTTGAAACTTGGACGCTTTAGGGAGATCCAGCCAACTTTGAAAAGGCACTGTAAAAAGAAACTGAGAAAGTACGAAAAGGAACTGTCATGGTGCCTTTTTACAGTGTCTTTTTAGTAACCTGAACTAGGTTTTTGAGCGTATAGTTTGAAACTTGGACGCTATATAAACCGAAGCAGGCAACTATGAAAAGGCACTGTGAAAAGAAACCCAGGAACTACGAAAAGGCACTGTAATGGTGCCTTTTTACAGTGTATTTCTGGTTATCTTGGGCTAGGTTTTTGAACGTATAGTTTGAAACTTGGACCCGAATATAGGCCGAAGCAGGCAACTCTGAAAAGGCACTGTAAAAAGAAACTGAGAAACTACGAAAAGGCACTGTCATGGTGCCTTTTACAGTGTCTTTTTAGTAACCTTGAACTAGGTTTTTGAACGGATATAGTTTAAAGCTTGGACGCTATATAAACCGAAGCAGGCAACCATGGAAAGGCACTGTAAAAAGAACTGCAAAACTAGGAAAAGGGCACTGTACAATGGTACCTTTTACAGTGTTTTCTACGGTATAAAACACCATGGCTTGGACGTATTTTTGTGTTGGTACACAATTCTACTTCTTTATCAAATTTATATTCACCTATAACATGATTATAGTGTAAGTATCGTGCTTTTATTCTAGAATAAACGCTGCTATTTTCCACGTAAACAAGCACATTAATTTCCGGTACAAAAAACGTGTCCCGAGGTTTCGCCATTTTTTGTTCCGCCATCTTAAACACGGCCATTACACAAAGCTCCGCTCTCAAAGCTTTTCACCGTATATCTGAACGGTATTTTTTTTTCTTCTTTACTTCTTCGTCTTCTCCAAACCATCTTTTTTTATTCAACAATAGCACAGAAAAATATGCAAACGACGTGGGAAAAAAACAGGAATAATAAGTTATACGCTGTACCCCATCTGCTACGTTTCCTACCGCGCCCGCGCGCCTCTATACAGCGGACACCGTTATTAAATCAGTTTCAAACAATTTCAAAATTTGCTTTGCACCAAAATGTTTCTCGAATTTTTTAAAGATTTTTAGACTTACTTTTAAGTGAAATTTTTCAGTAAACGTATTTTATACGTCTGGCCGCTGTAGAGAGGATCTGGAATACTCCCCCCTTTGAAGGAACAGCGTGCGGCTAATGTAAACAAACAGCAGCGCCATCTATCGGCGGAAATATTCATTACTAATTTAATTATTAATTTCAATGATATAAATTAGACTATTTTTCCATAAAAGTAGTTAACAAATTATTTCAGAAAATTACAAATAAATATATATATATTTTTTTAACTTAATAACTTTTTTGACTATTTATTATAATTTATTTCTTTATATACCGTGGTCTAGTGAATAAGAAATAAGTCTGGCAACACTGTGCTAATTTAATTATTAATATCAATGATATAATTAGACTATTTTTCCACAAAATTACGAATTATATATATATATATATATATTTTACTTAATAACTTTTTTTTTACTATTTATTATAATTTATTTCTTTATATACCGTGTCTAGTGAATAAGAAATAAGTCTGGCAACACTGTACGTGGGGGGGAAAAAGGGAGATGCTACGTAAGTGATACGTCTGGGGGTACGGGGTATAGGAGTTTGTGTTCATTGAGTTGTTTATGTGTGTTTTCCTTTGATAAGTTGTGTTCACAAAGAAAACCGGAGACCCACACAACATCAATTTCCCTAAAAAGTTTTGCTCGCTACCACGTTAGGTACCATTTATATACCCAGCTACAGTGTGTATACGTCTGCTAGATCCAACAATCAGATTGTCCCTAAGATTCTTTATGTAGGATTCTGGTAAGATTTATTATAGGAATATCCGTAAGGTTAGTACAGAGAGAGATTCTTTGTGAGATTCTTAGCAAGATTCTTCTATATTATACTGTTATCACATGCTAATCCTATCTTATCTATTATCCGTGTTTACTGTCTATCTATCTGTCTTCTCGTCTATCTATCCTTGTTTTATCCAACTTTTTATATCTATTCATAATGTCTATATTATACTGTTATCACATGCTAATCCTGTCCTATCTATTATCCGTGTTTACTATCTATCTATCTGTTATCTCGTCTACCTATCCTTATCCACTATCAACTTGTTATCAGCATGTTATCAAATAAATACGTCTGCTAGATCCAACAACCAGATTGTCCCTAAGATTCTTTATATAGGATTCTTGGTAAGATTTATTATAGGAATATCCGTAAGGTTAGTATACAGAGGGATTCTTAGCAAGATTCAGGACAAGATTCAGGATTCTTCTATATTATACTGTTATCACATGCTAATCCTGTCCTATCTATTATCCGTGTTTACTGTCTATCTATCTGTCATCCCGTCTATCTATCCTTGTTGTATCCAACTTTTTTATGTCTATTTATGATTTCTATATTCTACTGTTATCACATGCTAATCCTGTCCTATCTATTATCCGTGTTTACTATCTATCTATCTGTCAATTCGTCTATCTATCCTTATCCACTATCAACTTGTTATCAGCATGTTATCAAATAAATACGTCTGCTAGATCCAACAATCAGATTGTCCGTAAGATTTATTATAGGAATATCCGTAAGGTTAGTATACAGAGAGATTCCTAGCAAGATTCAGGACAAGATTCAGGACACTTTTTCAGGAGTTTGTTATCACGTGCTAATCCTATCCTATTTATTATCCGTGTTTACTATCTATCTATCTGTCATCCCGTCTATCTATCCTTGTTGTGTCCAACTTTTTATATCTATTCATAATTTCGGTATTATACTGTTATCACATGCTAATCCTATCCTATCTATTATCCGTGTTTACTGTCTATCTATCTGTCATCCCGTCTATCTATCCTTGTTGTATCCAACTTTTTATATCTATTTATTTATAATTTCTATATTATACTATTATCACAAGCTATTCCTATCCTATCTATTATCCGTGTTTACTATCTATCTATCTGTCATCCCGTCTATCTATCCTTGTTGTATCCAACTTTTTATATCTATTTATAATTTCTATATTATACTGTTATCACATGCTAATCCTATCCTATCTATTATCCGTATTTACTATCTATCTATCTGTCGTCTCGTCTACGTATCCTTATCCACTATCAACCTGTTATCAACCTGTTATCAAATAATCATCCCAGACTCTTACAATAAGTTGCGAACCCTCTCAGTTGGGTTCTATCAAGCGCCGTTACCACTGTTATCAACCTGTTATCAGCATGTTATCAAATAGTCATCATAACTCTTACAGTAAGTTGCGAACCCTCTCAGTTCGGCTGTATCAAGTGCCGTTACCACTGTTATCAACCTGTTATCAACCTGTTATCAACCTGTTATCAAATAATCATCCCACACTCTTACAGTAAGTTGCGAACCTCTCAGTTGCGGTTCTATCAAGCGCCGATACTACTGTTATCAATCTGTTATCAACCTGTTATCAAATAATCATCATACCCTCTTACAGTAAGTTGCGAACCTCTCAGTTGCGGTTCTATCAAGCGCCGTTACCACTGTCGTCGATCTGTTATCAACCAGTTATCAACCTATTATCGGCATGTTATCAAAACATCATCCTAGACTTTTAAATTGAGTTGTTGACCCCCTGGTGGGTTGTGTGTGTATCAAGTGAAAGGGTTTGCAGTTGAAAGTTTTGCGAAAGGGAAAGCGAGCGTCGTCTGCACAATGAACTTACTAGACGCCAATGAGTTCCGCCAGGCGGACGCAATCCAATTACGACGTCTCCAGTCCGTAAGCGTCGCGTAAGGGAAGGGGTCCGCAACTTTTGTACGCACTCACAAGGGTGTTATCAATGGCTAATAAACAGGTTATCAATGGTTATTAAAGGCTATTTGTGTATCTGAGGTCCGCAACTTTTGTACGCACTCACTAGGGTGTTATCAATTGTTAACAAAAATGTTATCAATGGTTATTAAAGGCTATTTGTATCTGGGGTCCGCAACTTTTTTTACGCACTCACAAGGGTGTTATCAATGGTTACCAAACATGTTATCAATAGTTATTAAAGGCTATTTGTGTATCTGGGGTCCGCAACTTTTTTATGCCCTCACTAGGGTGTTATCAATGGTCAACAGACATGTTATCAATGGTTATTAAAGGCTATTTGTGTATCTGGGGTCCGCAACTTTTGTACGCACTCACTAGGGTGTTATCAATGGTTACCAAACATGTTATCAATGGTTATTAAAGGCTATTTGTGTATCTGGGGTCCGCAACTTTTGTACGCACTCACTAGGGTGTTATCAATGGTTACCAAACATGTTATCAATAGTTATTAAAGGCTATTTGTGTATCTGGGGTCCGCAACTTTTGTACGCACTCACTAGGGTGTTATCAATGGTTAATAAACTTGTTATCAATGGTTATTAGAGACTATTTGTGTATCTGGGGTCCGCAACTTTTTTACGCACTCACAAGGGTGTTATCAATGGTTACCAAACATATTATCAATGGTTACTAAACATGTCATCAATGGTTATTAGAGACTGTTTGTGTATCTGGAAGGTGTTATCAGTGTTATCAAAGAATCCTTGTTTGCCTGGATGCTATTATCAATGGTTAACAAGATGTTATCAGTGGTTAACAAACATGTTATCAATGGTTATGAACGACTATTTGTGTATCTAGAAGGTGTTATCAGTGTTATCAAAGAATCCTTGTTTGTCTGGATGCTGTTATCAATGGTTAACAAGATGTTATCAGTGGTTAGCAAACATGTTATCAGTGGTTATGAACGACTATTTGTGTACCTAGAAGGTGTTATCAGTGTTATCAAAGAATCCTTGTTTGCCTGGATGCTGTTATCAATGGTTAACAACCTTGTTATCAAATGTTATCACGTGTTATCAAAAAAATCTTCATATACCCAGATAAATGTCATTTCTGTTATCAACTCGTTATCTACATGTTATCAAGAGTTATCATGGACTCTTCGGACAATCAGCTAATGTTCTCAACCTGTTATTATATGTTATCACGTGTTATCACTGAGTTCCGGACCCCCTCCCCTTGGGGTTTGTGCTTCGTAGTAGTAGCGCGTAGCTACGCCAGACCAAGGGGTCCGAAACTTCCAATAATCTTCATACACCTGGGTCATGTTATCACTGTTATCAACCTGTGATATACATGTTAATCGATAACAACTTAATAACAACTGATAACACTTAAATTAACACTTAGTAACATTGGATAAGACTTTTGTAACCCTCCTACAATATTTAACCAATAACCCAACCTTGATAACACTTGATAACCGTTGATAACACTTGATAACACTTAATAACATAGGATAACATTTCCAACAATTCAGTTTTAACCCTTTAACCCTTCTACAATACTTAACCAAGAACTCAGTAACAACATACAATTAAATAGAAACCTTGGTAACACTTGATAACCGTTGATAACACTTGATAATACTAATAGCATTGGATAACATTTCCAACAATCCAGTTTTAACAATTTAACCCTTCTACAATACTTAGTCAATAACTCAATAACAATGTGCAATTAAATAGAAACCTTGATAACACTTGATAACCGTTGATAACACACCTGTTAACGGTACCAAGCACAAAGAGTCTGATGGTTGAAATCTGCTTATGTGGGGGAAACAAGTGTTCACTCCTTAGGACCGTTGATAACACTTGATAACACTTAATAACATTCGATAACATTTCCAACAATTCAATTTTAACTATTTAACCTTTCTACAATACTGAATCTATAACTCAATAAACAACAAAAATTAGATAGAACCTTGATAACACTTGATAACCGTTGATAACACTTGATAACACTCAATAACATTGGATAACATTTCAGTTTTAACCCTTTAACCCTTCTACAATACTTAATCAACAACTCAATAAACAACAACAATTAGATAGGACCTTGATAACACTTGATAACCGTTGATAACACTTGATAACATTTCCAACAAACCAATTTTAACAATTTAACCTTTCTACAATACTTAGTCAATAACTCAATAACAATATACAATTAGATAGAACCTTGATAACACTTGATAACCTTTGATAACCGTTGATAACACACCTGTTAACGGTACCAAACACAAAGAGTCTGATGGTTGAAATCTGCTTATGTGGGGAAACAAGTGTTCACTCTTTTACGAGGGCAAATTTCATTGAACGTCCCCTCCATCCACTGAAATCTGAAATCCCATTAAGTTCGTATTAAACCAGTACCCAAAGACCCTCTAATGAGATATCCTGGGAATGGGAGTTAAGGTTTGGGAAATGTAGGAATCAGTGGGGAAAATGTAGGGAAAATGTAGGGAAATCTGGGGGAACTGTGGGGTAAAAGACTAATGGGTTATCCTGGGAATGGGAGTTAAGGTTTGGGAAATGTGGGAATCAGTGGGGGAAATGTAGGGAAATTTGGGGGAAGTGTAGAGAAATTTGGGGGAAGTGTGGGGAAAAAGATCCTCTAATGGGATATTCTGGCAATATTGTTCAAGGTTTGGGAAATGTGGGAATCAGTGGGGAAAACGTAGGGAAAACGTAGGGACATTTGGGCGAAGTGTGGGGAAAAAGACCCTCTAATGGGATTTCTTGGGAATGGGACTTAAGGTTTGGGAAATGTGGGAATCAGTGGGGAAAGTGTAGGGAAAACGTGGGGGAAGTGTAGGGAAAAAGACCCTCTAATGAGATATCCTGGAATGGGAGTTAAGGTTTGGGAAATGTAGGAATCAGTGGGAAAATGTAGGGAAAATGTAGGGAAATTTGGGGGAACTGTGGGGAAAAAGACTCTCTAGTGGGATATCCTGGGAGTGGGAGTTAAGGTTTGGGAAATGTGGGAATCAGTGGGGAAAATGTAGGGAAATCTGGGGGAAGTGTGGGGAAAAAAGACCCTCTAATGAGATATCCTGGGGAATGGGAGTTAAGGTTTGGGAAATGTGGAAATCAGTGGGGAAAATGTAGGGAAATCTGGGGAAGTGTGGGGAAAAAGACCCTCTAATGAGATATCCTGGGGAATGGGAGTTAAGGTTTGGGAAATGTAGGAATCAGTGGGGAAAATGTAGGGAAATTTGGGGGAGTGTAGAGAAATTTGAGGGAAGTGTGGGGAGAAAGACCCTCTGGAATGGGATATCTTGGGAATGGGAGTTAAGGTTTGGGAAATGTAGGAATCAGTGGGGAAATGTAGGGAAATTTGGGGGAAGTGTAGAGAAATTTGAGGAAGTGTAGGGTAAAAGACCCTCTAATGAGATATCCTGGGAATGGGAGTTAAGGTTTGGGAAATGTAGGAATCAGTGGGGAAAAATTTAGGGAAAATGTAGGGAAATCTGGGGGAAGTGTGGGGAAAAAGACCCTCTGGAATGGGATATCTTGGGAATGGGATATCTTGGGAATGGGACTTAAGGTTTGGGAAATGTGGGAATCAGTGGGGAAAAGGTAGGGAAAAAGTGGGGGAAGTGTGGGGAAAAAGACCCTCTAATGAGATATCCTGGGAACGGGAGTTAAGGTTTGGGAAATGTGGAAATCAGTGGGGGAAATTTAGGGAAATTTGGGGGAAATGTAGGGAAATTTGGGGGAAGTGTGGGGAAAAAGACCCTCTAATGAGATATCCTGGGAATGGGATTCAAGGTGTGGGAAATGTAGGAATTAGTGGGGAAAATGTAGGGAAAATGAAGGGAAATTTGGGGAACTGTGGGGAAAAAGACTCTCTAGTGGGATGTTTTGGGAATGGGATTCAAGGTGTGGGAAATGTGGGAATCAGTGGGGAAATGTAGGGAAAACGTGGGGGGAATGGGGAGAAATGTGGAGACTGGAGATGGGAAACCTGGGAAAGGGACTGGAAATGAGTTAAAACGTTGGTAACACTTGATAACACCTGATAATACCTTGATAACACCTTGATAACACTGACAACAGGTTGACAAAACCTTGATAAACACGTTAGTAACCTTAAAAACACTATTACAACATCTGGAAACACTGACAAAAGACCTGAGAGCATGTTGACAACACCTTAATAACACCTGATAACACGCGAGTAGCACTTTTAACACATGATAACACCTTATTAACATCTGATAACACCTCGATAACACGTCAGTAGTACTGGTAACACATGATAACAGTTTATTAACACCTGATAACACCTCAATAACACGTCAGTAGTACTGGTAATTCATGATAACAGTTTATTAACATCTGATAACACCTTGATAACACGTCAGCAGTACTGGTAACACATGATAATACCTTATTAACACCTGATAACACCTTATTAACCCCTGATAACACGTCAGTAGTACTGGTAACACATGGTAACACCTTAATAACGCCTTAATAGCAGCCTATATACATCTTAGCACGTCTAAATAAACTTGAATAAACCTTGATAACACCTGATAACGCGTTGATAACATTCATTAGCATGCTCACAAAAGTAATGGTACTACTAACAAAAGAGCCTTATCCCCTACATTTTCCCAAGCATTTTCCCATACATTTCCCATGGGACTGAAAACCTCATGTTGGGAAGATTTAAAAGGGTCGTTTGCAATTCTCTACCATTCTTAACCATTGAAAAAAGAACCTTGTCGCTTGACTAATGTATGGAAGAGTCCCTGGGGATCAGTGCTTCCCCGACTGAAAATTCTCATAGAGTATGTAGAATTTGGAACAGAGACTCAGTGAGATCTCAGTGAGAAACTCTAAAAAGTTGTGAGATCTCACTGAGTCTCTGTTCCAAATTCTACATACTCTATGAGAATTTTCTGTCGGGTCCACTTTCAAGTTTGGGCTTTCCCCTGGTAAGAGCCTCTATTTTCCCTTTTTCCCCCCCTCAGACGAAATTTTTATAAATTTCCCCTATTTTCCCCTCTCATTTTCCCGCTTTTCCTCGTTCTTCCCTTCCATTTATAACTAGTGAAAAGCACAGTTATTGATTTGTAAGATTTATTTCATGATAATTTGCAGTTCTAAAAGGGAAATCTAATTATGTCGCTATAGAAAAAAGTCAAATTTAACGATGATTTTAAGATTTCTTCAGTTTCCCTGGTTTTTCCCCTCTTCCCGTCTTTTCCCTTCCTAGTGCCGTTTTTCCCTGAAAACAGGGAATTTCCCCTAAAAGTGGAAGAGACCCTGGGATCAGTGCTTCCACTTTCCAAGTTTGGGCTTTCCCTGGTAAGAGCCTCTATTTTCCCTTTTTTTCCCCCTCAGACAAAATTTTTAAAAATTTCCCCTATTTTCCCGTCTCATTTTCCCGTTTTCCCTCGTTCTTCCCTTCCATTTATAACTAATGAAAAACACACTTATTGATTTGTAAGATTTATTTCATGATAATTTGCAGTTCTAAAAGGGAAATCTAATTATGTCGCTATAGAAAAAAGTCAAATTTAACGATGATTTTAAGATTTCTTCAGTTTCCCTGGTTTTCCCCTCTTTTTCCCTTCCTAGTGCCATTTTTCCCCGAAAACAGGGAATTTCCCTGAAAGTGGAAGAGTCACTGGGGATCCTTCATGCACTCCCGCAACAGTTCCCATTGATTGTCAAAAAAAAAAAAAATCCTTAGACCCTACTGGTTGACACATAGTAAGTTACAATCGATAGTAAAAATGACGGTGCCTTTTGTGGTGCCCTTTTAGTTAAGAACACTTCTCACTGATTGTCAAAAAAAAATCCTTAGACCCTACTGGTTGACACATAGTAAGTTACAATCGATAGTAAAATTGACGGTGCCTTTTGTGGTGCCCTTTTAGTGACGTTGGACCCTTTGGACTGTGTACAGGCTACTATGAAAAGGCACTGTAAAAAGAAACTGAAAAATGACGAAAGGGCACTGTAATGGTGCCTTTTTACAGTGTTTTGTACAATGTAAAACACCATTCCTCGGACATTTTATATGGTGTGTGGGTAACAAATTATAATATCTCGCGTAAAAATGGCAGTGCCTTCCGTGGTGCCTTTTTAGTGTCCTTGAACTAGGTGGTTCGAACATGGTTTATAACTTTTAGACGCTTTAGGGCGATGCGTAAGGTTAAAGTGAAAAGGCACTCTAAAAAGAAACTGCAAAACTACGAAAAGGCACTGTAGTGGTGCCTTTTTACAGTATCGTTTTAGTTACCTTGAAGTAACTAGTTTGAACGTATAGTTTAAAACTTGGACTCCTGAAGACCATATGCAGGCTACTGTGAAAAGGCACTGTAAAAAGAAACGGGAAACTACGGAAAGACACTGTAGTGGTGCTTTTTTACAGTGTCTTTTTAGTGACCTTGACCTAAGTAATCTGAACGCTGTTTATAACTTTTGGACGCTTTAAGACCATATGCAGCAGGCTACTATGAAAAGGCACTGCAAAAAGAACTGCAAAACTACGAAAAGGCACTGCACTGTAATAGTGCCTTTTTACAGTGTCTTTTTAGTGACCTTGAACTAAGTAATCTGAACGCTGTTTATAACTTTTGGACGCTTTAAGACTATGTGCAGCAGGCTACTATGAAAAGGTACTGCAAAAAGAACTGCAAAACTACAAAAAGGCACTGTAATGGTGCCTTTTTACAGTGTCTTTTTAGTGACCTTGAACTAAGTAGTTTGAACGCGGTTCATAACTTTTGGACGCTTTAAGACTATGTGCAGCAGGCTACTATGAAAAGGCACTGCAAAAACAACTGCAAAACTACGAAAAGGTACTGCAGTGGTGCCTTTTCACAGTATCGTTTTAGTTACCTTGAAGTAACAAGTAAAGTAATAAGTAAAGACGTGGTAAGTAAAACTTGGACGCTATTAAGACCATGTGCAGCAGGCTACTATGAAAAGGCACTGCAAAAAGAACTGCAAAACTACAAAAAGGCACTGTAATGGTGCCTTTTTACAGTGTCTTTTTAGTGACGTTGACCTAAGTAATCCGAACGCGGTTTATAACTTTTGGCCGCTTTAAGACCATGTGCAGCAGGCTACTATGAAAAGGCACTGCAAAAACAACTGCAGAGCTACGAAAAGGTACTGCAGTGGTGCCTTTTTATACTTCATCTAGGCAGACAGGACACGTAGAGAGCCATTAGGAAGTAAAGCGAAGCAGACAGTGGTCCCCTTGGGCCGAAACTTGGGAGTCCCTGAAGCAAAGTTTTCGTCTGCTGGGCTGAGAATCAGGCGTCGCCGCCATATTTGCTCGGCTTGCCGCGTCGCATAATCAGATTCATTCCACATTCACGAGCCTCTGCGTAGTAATCTAACAGTTTGCTTCCTAACTGCTATTTATACACGCAGAACTTGAAAACTTGGACTCCCTGACTGTGTCAATATCATTTGGTTATACAAACCAACTCGCACTTACCACTCAACTTGCCAGGCCTCTCTTCTAAATCTCTTGGGAAATTGAAAAGTTTGCGGAAAAAACCCTGAAAAAAAAAATACAAAATGATGAATTTAATTTAGTATTTAATTAATTTAATTTAATTTAATTTAATTAAGTAGTGTTAATATTGTAATTCAGAAATGAATAACTAAATATTTCGTTATGGAAGAACCCCCGTGTAAATGATGGGGTGCCTTTTGTGGTGCCTTTTATGGTGCCTTTTTGGTGAATTTGAACTGGATACTTTGAACGTGTAGTTTAAAACTTGGATGCGATAGACCAGTGCAGGTAACTGTAAAAAGGCACTGTAAAAAGGCACCTTCCTCCAGTGAGACAAGTTCGTTTCTACTAATTGCATAGTTAGATTCAGGGGGTCTGAAACTCTGAGAACAAGTGTACGAAGATTATGTGATAACATGCGATAACACGTAGATAACAGGAAGATAACAGTGATAACACGACGTAGGTGTACGAAGATTATTTGAAGTTTCGGACCCCTTGATTATGTCTTATCAAGGGTCTGAAACTCCGAGAACAAATGTACGAAGATTATGTGATAACATACGATAACACTTGATTACAGGAAGATAACAGGAAGATAACAATGATAACACGTCGTAGGTGTACGAAGATTATTTGAAGTTTCGGACGCCTTGATTATATCTTATCAAGGGGTTAGTGTACGAAGATTATGTGATAACATACGATAACATGCAATAACACTTGATAACAGGAAGATAACAGTGATAACACGTCGTAGGTGTACGAAGATTATTTGAAGTTTCGGAACCCTTTGATTATATATTTTGCGATTTGCTTGTCAAATATTATTGAGCTAAGTTTTACTTACGGTTCAATTTACGGAAATCTGCTTCGAGGCAATTAATTTTGTTGTGTTATGAACAAGTGGGAAGGAAGTTGGTGCCTTGGCGAGTCTTTGGAGCAGAAGTTTCAGTTATTAGTGGCAGCTGCGTGCAATGGCGGCCTCCCGGGTTTGAATTTTCTCCCTGTTCAGAAAATGGCGAAACTTTTCTTCATCTCGTCTTTTCATCAAAATTACGCACTTTAATTTCAAGTTTCAGTCGAAAGTTTGAAAACTTTGTGCCGAAACTTTGTCTATGAAGCAACTAAGTACGGAGAGTCGTCCGTCTTTTCCCGCGCGATCTTGTGCGTGGATGCGCAGCGTTGCCAGATCGATTTTATTATTTAATCATAATTATTTTGAAAATTATTTTATTATTAAATATGATGTTTATTAATTGAAATAAATAGTAAAATTTATAGAAAATAAATTGTATTAATTAATTGCTGTATTTTAAGAGTATTAATTAAATATTAAGTATTTAAAATAAAATTAAAATTTTCGTATATTTAAATTAACTGGATTACTTTAAGGTACACATTATTAATTTGATACAGTTTGTTATTAAAATATTTTTATAATACTACTTTTATTTATATATTATAAATATAATATATATTAATAAGTACTGGATAATAATGGACATTTATTATATATAATAAATTCTGGAATTAAAACATAATTAAATAACACGAGCATAAAATCGTAAGGCAATAAAATTTAATTTTCCTTGATGTAATTAATTTCATGGGAAACCGGAAGTTAACTTTTACGAATCCGAATTGAATGCAGAAACACACCGGAAGTGCTTTGCCCGGAAGTTGTACAAGAAGGCTGTTACATCTGGTTTTATACGCATTAATTAACGAATTAATCAAATGGAGCTTTCCTGTGATGTTATATCTTTATTGTAAGTAGCAGTACTACTAGTAGTATAATAGCAGTAGTTGACGTAGTAGTAGTAGCAATAGTAGTAGTAGTAGTAGTAACGGTAGTAGTACTACGAGTAGTAGTAATAGTAGTAGTAGTAGTAGCAATAGTAGTAGTACTAGTAGTAGTAGTAGCAATAATAGTAGTAATAGTAGCAGTACTAGTAGCAGTAACAGTAGCAGCAGCAGCAGCAGTACCGGTAGCAGCAGTAGTAGTAGTAGCGGTACTAGTAAAAGTAGTACACTACTAAATAATAGTATCATAGAGCTACCATTACTATTATTATTATTATAGACTTTTTATTAAAAATTCTTCACGCATTCTTACTATTATGAAATCAATGGAGGCCCTTTACCCCAAGGGGTCTGTAACTTTCAAAAAATTCCCACACACCAGTACAGTGTTATTACTGTTATCAAATGTTATCCATTACCCTCCACTCACCTTAACGCACTCCATATTTATTCCATTGAAGATACTAATTTGATAACATGCTGATAACAGTGATAATTTTTTTGTTTATTTATCGTTTATTAGCATTATTATATTTATTAGTTATTATATTTATTACAAGGGGTCCGAAACTCCGAAGAAAAATGTAAGGAGATTATTTGATAACATATGATAACATGGAGATAACAGGTTGATAACAGTGATAACATGACCCAGGTGTACGATGATTATTGCAAGTTTCGGACCCCTTGATATATACAAATTAGGTATAGAAATAAACAAGGGGTCCAAAACTCCGAGGAAAAATGTACGAAGATCATTTGATAACATATGATAACATGGAGATAACAGGTTGATAACAGTGATAACACGGCCTTGGTGTACGAAGATTGTTGCAAGTTTCGGACCCCTTGATCTATACAAATAATGTATAGAAATAAACAAGGGATCCGAAACTCCGAGGAAAAATGTAAGAAGATCATTTGATAACATTGAGATAACAGGTTGATAACATGACCTAGGTGTACGAAGATTATTGAAAGTTTCGGACCCCCCTGCATTTTTGCGCACAGAAGTTTCACCTTTCATGCGCCCGCCCGTTGTAAATCATTCGCTGGCGGATTCTTCCACATAATTGAGTTCGGGAAATTTGGGAAAAAATTCCCACGGAAGGGGTCGGAAACTCCGAGGAAATATGTACGAAGATTATTTGATAACACGTGATAACACGGAGATAACAGGTTGATAACATGACCTAGGTGTACGAAGGTTGTTGGAAGTTTCGGACCCCTTGAAGCAATAATCAGGGGGTCTGAAACTCTGAGGAAAAGTGTACGAAGATTATGTGATAACATATGATAAACCGGCGATAACATGGAGATAACAGGTTGATAACATGACCTAGGTGTACGAAGATTGTTGCAAGTTTCGAACCCCTTGAAGCAATAATCAGGGGTCTGAAACTCCGAGGAAAAATGTACGAAGATTATTTGATAACATATGATAACACGGCGATAACACGAAGATAACAGGTTGATAACAGTGATAACATGACCCGGGTGTACGAAGATTATTGCAAGTTTCCGACCCCTTGATCCCCACACTCCATTCAACTCTATTGTTACGCAATAGCGAGGGTACGCTACTCGCAGGAATCACAACAAGAATCAAGAATCTTAATGAATAATAAATCACAAAATAAATCCAAAAAAATAGTAATAACAGAAAATAAGAAAATAAATTAATAAATAATGATAATAATTCGTGTGGTAAATCAAAAAAAAAATAAAAAATAATAATAATAAATAATAACAAATAACAATAAATAATAATAAATAAATAATAATAATAGTGATAATAATAACTATTAGTATTAATTAATAGTAATTAATTAATTAATTAATTGGTAATAATAACAATAATATTAGCAATAATAATAAATAATAATAATAAATAAATAGTAATAATAAATAGATAATAAAAAAAATAATAAATTATTACTGTGAATTAATATTAACAATAATAGCAATAATAATAGTAATAATAATAAATAATAAATCATAATAATAAATAACAATAATAATAATAGTAATAATCATTTATTACTATTAATTAATTAATAATAAATAAATAGTAAATAATGATAAAATAAGGAATGAAAATATTAATATTAATATTAATATTAACATAAAAGATTAATATATTATAATTACTGTGTACCAAATATCAGGAAGTCAGTATGTCAGTTTACCTGAACTTAGTACTGAAATTATTTCAGTTATCATCGTTTATTACTATATGTCATCACGTACTTATCAGCTGTTTTCATCAATCATCATCACTTACAGTGTTTCCACTTTTGCAGGGAAATTCCCTGAAAAAAGGTAGAAATGGGGACTGAAAAGGGAAGAAGAAGAGAAGATGGTAAAGGGGAAATCTATAGACATTGTATATTCTAGCACGGAGGGGGGAAAAGGGGAAAAATAAGGGAAGAGGGGAAAAAGGGAAAATAGAAAAGTGGAAACATTGATCACTTATCTACCATTTCTTTCGATAAGGTGATTAAAATTAATTAAAAATAATCACGAAAAGTTACGGCTTTGACGTGAGTGCAATGCAATACTTCCATTTTCAGTTCTCCGTTTTCCCTAAAGAGGGCACGGTTTTCCCTTTTTTCCACCTTCCCTTGAAGATATCAAATATTCATTTCCCCTTCAACCAGGATCAGTGTTTCCACTTTGCAGGGGAATTCTCTTAAAAGGGGAAAATGGAGTCTAAAAAGGGAAAAGGGAAAATCTGGACTATAGCCTTGCATTCTGTACGGAGGGGAAAAAGGGGGAAATTGAAAGTGGAAACACTGCCCAGAATATCAAGCTATGCTTCCGTACTTTTTCCCTTATTTTTCATTTTTGAGACCCAGTTTCCCCTTTTTAAGGGAATTTCCCTGCCAAGTAGAAGAACTGGCCAGTGTTTCCACTTTCAATTTTCCCTTTTTCTTCTCTTCCCTTATTTTCCCCCTTTTCACCTCCGTACTAGAACACAAGGCTGTACTTCCACATTTTCTTTTCTCCCTCTTCCCGTATCTTTCCCTTTTCAAACCCCATTTTCCCCATTTACGGGGAATTTCCCTGCTAAGTAGAAGAACTGGAACTGGCCAGTGCTTCCACTTTTTTCCCCCTTTTTTCCCTCCTCCGCTTGAAAATATTAATTTCCGCCTTTTCCCCTCCGTGGTACAGAGTAAAGCTACATTAGTAAATTGACTTTATCCTCCATTTCCCCTTTTCCCTCTTCACCATTTTCCCCTTTTTCAGGGAATTTCCCTGCTAAGTAGAAGAACTGCAACTGGCCAGTGCTTCCTCTTTTTCCCTCTTTTTTCCCTCCTCCGCTTGAAAATATCAATTTCCCTTTTTTCTCCTCCGTGGTACAGAGTAAAGCTACATTGGTAAATTGACTTTATCCTCCATTTCACCTTTTGCCTCTTCCCCATTTTCCCCTTTTACGGGGAATTTCCCTGCTAAGTAGAAGAACTGGAACTGGCCAGTGCTCCACTTTTTCCCCTTTTTTCCCTCCGTGGTACAGAGTAAAGCTACATTGGTAAATTGACTTTATCCTCCATTTCCCCTTTTCTCTCTTCCCCATTTTCCCCTTTTTTCAGGGAATTTCCCTGTCAAGTGAAAGAACTGGCGCCATACCATTAAGACTAGACGATGGCCGCCGCAGCAGTCGTTTGCGCTAGCAAAATCTGGGTTGCTCTAAAAACAGCCTTCAAAAAAACACTTTTTTACGCAATAATAGCACTATAAAAAATACACTGAAAATACACTGAAACACACACTAAACCTACAAATAATCGTGAACACAAAGAAACACAAAAGAAACAAAGGAAATCGAGTAAAAAAAATCTTCAAATATAATAGCGATCAAACGTACAAGAACTTGCTACGTTTCCTTTCAAACTATTAACTGTACTACACTGTCGTGGACAAGGCACTTTCACGGAGTTTGAATCCGTGAAAGTTTTTTTCAAGGATTCTAATCCGTGAAAGTTTTCGTCAATGTTTCTAATCCGTGAAAAACCCATGAGATAGCTTGGAAAACATGGAGTTTTGCTGATCCTTGAAAAATTTTTCAAGGTTTGAGAATACAGACCCGTGAAAGTACAGTGGAGAAAAAAAGCCCTTTCACGGGTCTGTTTTCTCAAACCTTGAAAAATTTTTCACGGTTAAGAATACAGACCCGTGAAAGTATCGTAGAGAAAAAAAGCCCTTTCACGGATCTGTTTTCTCAAACCTTGAAAAATTTTTCAAGGTTTAAGATTACAGACCCGTGAAAGTACAGTAGAGAAAAAAAAGCCCTTTCACGGATCTGTATTCTCAAACCTTGAAAAAATTTTCAAGGATCAGCGAAGACTCCCTGTTTTCCCAAGCTATCTCACAGGGTTTTTCACGGATTAGAATCATTGAAGAAAACTTTCACGGATTCAAAATCCGTGAAAGTGCCTTCTCCGCGACAGTGGATGATGAATAATTAAGTTTAATTGATATTAATTATTGCTTTAATGGTAAATAAAACTTGAAGGTCGTTTTCCACTTTTTCCCCTTTTTTCCCCTCCACTTGAAAATATCAATTTCCCTTTTTCCCCCTCCGTGCTACAGAGCAAAGCTACATAGCTCTTTCCCCCCTTTTCCCCTCTGCTTGAAAATATGAATTTCCCTTTTTCCCCCCTCCGTGCTACAGAGCAAAGCTACATAGCTCTTCCCCCCTTTTCCCCTCCGCTTGAAAATATGAATTTCCCCTTTTTCCCCTCCGTGCTACAGAGTAAAGCTAAATTGGTCTTCCCCCCTTTTTCCCCTCAGCTTGAAAATATCAGTTTCCCTTTTTTTCCCCTTCCGTGCTACAGAGTACAGCTACATTGGTCTTGCCCTCCCCCTTTTTTTCCCCTCCGCTTGTAAATATCCATTTCCCTTTTTTCCCCTTCCGTGCTACAGAGTAAAGCTACATTGGTCTTCCCCTCCCCCTTTTTTCCCTCAGCTTGAAAATATCAATTTCCCTTTTTCCCCCTCTCCGTTCTACAGAGTAAACCTACATTGGTAAATATTCACTTTATCCTCCATTTTCCCTTTTCCCATTTTTCCTTATTTGAGGGGAATTTCCCTGCAAAGTGGAAAGCACTGGAGGGTGGGGTGGGGGGACTTGTTTTGGCAAAGAGTTTTGACGGTTTCTTGGAAAATCTGGTCCCCTCTTGCCACACGAATACGTGACCCTTTGCACGTCAAAAATGTTTCCCCGGCAAGTGAACGCACCTAGGCTTTGAAAACATCCCCCCGAAACCATTAGAAACAGTGCAGGGAAATTCCCTCAAATAAGGGAAATGGGGAAGAGGGAAAAGGGAAAAATGGAGGATACAGTGAATTTCAGTGTTTCCACTTTTCACTTTTCACTTTTTCCCCTCTTCCCTCATCTTTCCCCTTTTCCCCCCTCCGTGCTAGAATACACAATGTCTAAGATTTCCCCTCTACCCTCTTCTCTTCTTCTTCCCTGTTCAGACCCCATTTCTCCCCTTTTTCAGGGAATTTTCCCGCAGTAGTGGAAACACTGGTGAGTTTACCAATGCAGTTTATTCTGTAGCACGGAGGGGAAAAAAGGGAAATTGATATTTTCAAGCGGAGGGGAAAAAAGGGGAGGGCAAGACCAATGTAGCTGTACTCTGTAGCACGCAGGGGAGAAAAAGGGAGATTTATATTTTCAAGCGGAGGGGAAAAAGGGGGGGAAAGACCTATGTAGCTTTGCTCTGTAGCACGGAGGGGGAAAAAGGGGAAATTGATATTTTCAAGCTGAGGGGAAAAAAAGGGAGGGGGAGTCCAATTTAGCTTTACTCTGCAGCACGGAGGGGAAAAATAGAGGAGGTAAAGACCTATGTAGCTTTGCTCTGTAGCACGGAGGGGGAAAAAAGGGAAATTGACGTTTTCAAGTGGAGGGGGGAAAGGGGGAAAAGGGGGGAAAAGGGGGGAAAAGTGGAAACACTGATCAGAAATGGCTTTCCGCTGTTGTGTTTCTGGAACACATAACACAGGAAAAGGAGGGGGGAAACCCTCTTGCACTTGCGGCCATTTTGTGCAAAACTTTTCGCGGAAAAATTTCCCTCCGCCATCCGCTTTCCCAGAACAAAGAAGAAGCCCGTAACTCGAGAAGAAGCCTTATTATAATTTAACCCACACAAAAAAATCGTATTTTTGCGTAGTTATCGTATTTCTGCACCTTTGTGAGACTCAGCCCTTTTACCTTTGTACGGTAAAGTTTACAGAGTTAAAAAGTTATAGTTGCATTTAGTTCACATTTTGTCCGCTAGATGTCGTAGTTTTATTTTGCTTAAATCAACTAAACAAAAGAATATTTTTACTTAAATTACATAGTGTTCCATGTAAAAAAGAATAACATATGGAATAGTTTATTTTCTTTGTTAATTTATGAAACGGCGTACTAATGGTGGACAAAATAGTTTTTTAAACGAGCGCCGCCATGCTAGGTTTTTATCAGCCAAAACTTATCCCGTTTCCGTTTGTTCGCCAGCGTTTTCTTTTTTGGCATGAAATGGAGTAAAGGTTTTTAAATATTCAAAAGGAAAGGTACGACGAATAATAGAAATGAGAATGGGGGGCAATAGAAAATGTAGAGCGAAACAAAAGATCAAAACAAAACCGTGTAGTGGAATATAGCCATTGCTAAAGATAGGAAATGTGGCTCGAGGGGGTATGCCAAGCAGATGCCAAGCAGAACTTCCACAAACCGGTTTTTGGAATTTTTTTATTTTATTTTACATAAAACTCTTTTCAGAATTCAGTGCCAGTAAGTTATACTGAATCAACGTTTTTCAGCAAACCGCGTATTTACTGTTTACATTGCGCTGGGAATGGTCATTTTTATTGAGGACGTGAACTGAAAACTAGTACCTGCGGCCTAGCACGTCGTCTTTTATGAGAAAACATTCAGTGTTTCCACTGTTCAGTTTCCCCTTTTTCCCCTCTTCCTTTATTTTTCCCTCTTTCACGTCCGTGCTATGATATAAGGGCGTATTTCTAGATTTCCCCTTTTCCCTTTTTCCCGTCCGTGCTATAGTATAAGGGTGTATTTCTAGATTTCTCCTTTCCCCCTCTTCATTTATTTTCCCCCTTTTCCCTCCGTGCTATAATATAAGGGTGTATTTCTGGATTTCCCCTTTTCCCCCTCTTCGTCTATTTTTCCCTTTTTCACGTCCGTGTTTTAATATAAGGGTGTATTTCTAGATTTCCCCCTTTTCCCCTCTTCGTCTATTTTTCCCTTTTTCCCGTCCGTGCTATGATATAAGAGTGTATTTCTAGATTTCCCCCTTTTCCCCTCTTCTCTTTATTGTTCTCTTTCCAGACCCCATTTTCCCCTTTTTCAGGGAATTTCCCCTCCAAATTAGAACCACTGAAAACATTGGCACAGGAAACTGGAAATGTTATCGAAATTATCCACAAAAAAAAGTAGAGATTATCGTTTTCTGATACTTACAAAAACATTTCATAAGTAATTTAGACAGGTAAATAATAACACGTGACTTTGCTTTGGCTTATCTGCATTCGGCAATCGTACGTGTCAGAAAAAAATATATACAGGAAATGGTTACAATATTAAATTTTTATAATTCTTCTGTGATAAATCTATCCGTAAGCTGAAAATGAGAAGCCATGAGTATACTTTTTTTTTTTACGAGTCCTCGTAAAGCCATGCCGTAGCCAAAATACCTAGACATTAGTGAACTGTAGACAAAATAACCGCATTTATGCACTGAAATCACCTGAATTGGATATTTCGTTACTGTTTCAGTGTTATTTAATATGTTTCGTTGCATGACATTCAGTAATCGTCAGTTTGCTTCATAAAAAAACACGACCGCGTGTTGCAGAGTTATCCGTCACTTGAAGTTAGCGTGGAACAGAGTGTACCCAAAGCAAATAATCTAATATTTGTAAAATTTCTCATCTAAAGACACTCTAAAAACCAGTCTAAAATCAGTTAGAATTTATTTCAATATAATTGATGTATGGGTAAGTAAATATTATTGTTAAGTTATTGAATTAAAATTAATTGTAGAAAAGGCGGGAAAAGATCCGCCGTTTGAAGTTAGATTGACGCGGGGTATACAAGCCGGCAACCACATTGTGGGAAAGGGGCAAAACGACGCGGCATCAAAGGAAGCGTTGCAGTTGAAGTCGAGCCGTCGAGCAGTTCACATCTCTCGCTCCTCTGAAGGATTTTTTGCGATTTGCCCTGAAATTTTGAAAATTCTGATTCAATTCACGTGTCATCCATCAATAGTGCTTTAGAAAGCAGTGACTGTCATTGGAGTGTGGCAATACGTAATGGTAAGTTAATAATTTCAAATTTTCTAATTGGGGAATCTTTGGCAGTTGATGTGATGGGGAGTTGCGTATAGCGTAGTCTCAAAGAGGTGGATTGTATTTTTACTCCATGATGGAAGAAGGGGACCATTTTTATGATTACTGGGGGAAAAAGTCAAAACGTAAAAAAAAAGTTTTGAGAGAATTGCCATAAAAACCCCTTGCCGGGAACTTATTTTGCAGAGGGATAAATTTTATTTGAATTCTGCCCATTTACATTGACGCTGTTAACCCAGACACCCTGTTCAGCAAATCCTAGAAACTTGTTTTAAATTAAAATATTTCTGAAAACAAGGTTGCAATTTTACTGCCGTTCCCCGAGGCGCTGGATGCGAAATTATTTACAGTCAGGAAGCCGAAGAAGAATTTTTCCAGCCGCAGCAAAACAACGCAGAAGAACACGTGACTCTCGCCGTCAAGGTCAAACATGCCCTACCGGCGCAACAACATTCAACTAGCGCACGCCGCCGCCGCACCCGTCGCTGGCGTCGTCGAGGACCTCAACGCGGTGCGCTGCTGCTCGCCCAGCGGCTGCGTCTCCGAGACGGGGCTTTTCATTAACCTCGATGACCTCTACGATGTCGTCAAGGTCATATGCAACTATGAGTCATGCAACCAAGGTATCGCTGCAGTGAATTAAGTGATAATTATGGTCTTATTTGCTAAAATGCTATCTAGTAATATGTCTATCTACTAATACTAAATCTAAATCTACTACTACTACTACTACTACTACCACTATATCTGTACTAAACTATATCTACTAATGTATACTAATTGTTAACTAATATGTTAAAAATTACATACTCAGCTAATTAAGTGTTTATTATAGTTTTATGTTAATTTGATTTTTATTTGGCAGGACAATTTATGCATAGGGTCTGCTTCGACGCGTGGGAGGCTTCGGTGCTGACGTTCCTGCGCTCGTGCGGACGGGCACGCAGCTGGTCCGAGAAGCAGCGTCTGCAGAACCTGTGGACCAAGAAAGGTTACGACCTCGCGTACAAGGCGTGCGGATGCCTCTGTGGACGCGGACACTTGCGCAAGGACCTGGACTTCGTCTCCCCGCATCCGGAAGCGGACCTGGAAGCGCGTCGCAAGCGGAAGAACAGCACCAGAAATCATAACAATAATAATTGCGTCAATAATGGAATGAAGGTAGAATAACCAAGAAGCTTTAAATTTGAGAACAGTTTTAATAATGAATGGGCTCTAATTAATGCAGTAACTGATTAATCAAATGAAAGCTCGGGTCAATTAGGTTGTATAATCAAGTCTTGTGAAAGCGAGACTCGGTTCGAAGTAGTTTTTTTCACTTTCATTACCACCGAAACACAACACATTAAGGGATAATTAATGCGGACGGACACTAATCATCGCCATTTGCTTGGCACTGGTTTCCTAGGCAACGCCAATACCCGTGGCTTCCAGGTCTGGTCACGTAGGCAGCAGCTCTAACGCTGGGATCCGCAACCGAGCTAACAGCCTCTCGTCCAACGGTTCCGGTTCCGGCTCCTGCGGTTCCGGTTCCGGATCCCCACCCGACCCTGTTGCCGGATCCATGGGACAAGTCAGCATCTTGCGGAGGAAGCCTTCCAAGCAGGACAGTCTGGTCAATCGCGAAAGGTTTTTTTTTTGAAGCTTGTTTGAAAGGTTTTTGAATTTATAATAATATTTTCTTTATGGAATATAGGCACGGATCTGAAGGAAGCTGCTTGTTTGCCCACCGTGTTGATTTCAGCAGCTTTAACGCACTTCCCCGTCATAAACTGAACTCGTATCATATCAAGGTAACAGTAACTTGATAGTTGCCAATTCAGTATTTCTTAAATTTTAATATTAATATTATTTTCGTACTAGTACTATTTTTTAAAATTATTAATCTATTATCAGTATTAGTGTTTGTATTAGTTGTATTAATATTAACTCTAGTTAATAACCAAGTCTATTATAATGGATGATTGAAATTAACTATCGCTGTTGTCACTGATTTGTCTATGAAGTATTGTAGTCAAGTAAAGTAATTACTTGCAACTAGCTAATTTACTATAAATGCTATTTATTGTTATTATTAATACTATTATTACTGTAATTATTATTATTATTGATTAATCTTATGTTTTGGTTGGTACGGCAGATGGAGGATCAAGGCAGTTACGGCAACGACGACATTCGCTGCTTCATTCTGTCGAATCTGGCGACGGCCCGCATGTCGAGGGTCTGCTGCGTCCTCTGCCAGAGTGCCATGGTGATTTTCGACCGGTACCCGATCATCGATGGCACCTTCTTCCTCTCTCCCAAGCAATATTCCAACTCGTGCGTTCCCGTAAGTAGCTGGCAACTTACTCATTTGCTACGACTATCTAGTAGTTGCAGTTTTCTAGTATCTATCTCTATTATAAAGGTTATCGTGTATATTCATTTGTACCTATTTAACTATATCATATCTATTTGGTTTGTTTGTTATTTCAATTTATTATCTTTATTATAAATATCAGTACCTAGTAGGACTTGTAATGATCTCTTACCAATTACTAGTATTTGAATATTAATATATTAAATAGTTAATTATTTTAGTGGAATATTATAAATATGTAAATATCAGTTAATTCTTATTATTATATCCTATTATGTTTTCATCGTCTTACAAAAAAATTTTACGACTTTTTTCTTTGCTAATTTTAGTGCAACTTTTTGCAACTTGTGGAACTTGTCCTTATTTTTTGCATTTTTTTTCGCGAGTCCGCGTTTTTCGCTTTCTGCGCTTTACGAGGACAGTTGTTTCTTGCATGGGAATAGTTGCTTTGGACAGGTGTATTTACCCATGCAGTAAAAGCTGACTAGTCGACGACATCTTTGACATCTGTTTGGACGATTCATGACTCACGAAACTGTAGTTTTAATCCAATGCGAAAATCTCTGCTTAACTGATACTGGAAATAATCCTGTAGGTTTGGCTGTAGTTTCGTGAATATTATAAATTATGTATATTTATTAGGTAATATTAATATTATTTATTAATTGCATTATGTAGTTATTATGCATATTAATTAATTAAGGTTTATTTATTAGCCGAATCCTTTGAAAAATTTTAAATTAAGATAATTAATCAGTTATATCGAGTTAATCAATCAATGTAACCTCATAGTTTCAATTATTATTCAGTAAATCTTGTATTAAATTAATTTTAATTAATGTTAATCAATTACTACGCATAATAACTACATAATACAATTAATACGTATTGTAATTTAATACATAAAATTAATAATACGTAATGAATATATATAATTTATAATATTCACGAAACTACAGCCAAACCTACAGGATTGTATCCAGTTTTAAAATAATTAATTAGTTAGATCGAGTTAATCAATCTTGTATTAAACTAAATTTAATTAATATATTATTAGTGATTAATTAGTGTATTAATTTAGATTAAACTAGAGTCAGTTATATAAGTTTTAAAGGGAAAGTTGAAACTATTCCCAGAATCAAACGAGTTTACTGGTCCACTTTTATACTGGAATAGTTTGTCGTTTACCAAGAATCTTTTCATGAATCTTAAATCTTTGCCAGATTCTTAAATCAAAATACTTGTGTTATACCGGGATAACTTTAGGAATAGCCACTCACTTGACTGTCTTGAGTTATCCCTTGTTGGGGCGAGTTATTCTGGAATTGGGAAATATATTGAGATTTTTTAAAGGTTTTTTTTTTTTAGTACCGAACCCTGATCGTAGTGTTTACGAAAGATTTATACCCGTCTGGATATAACGAAGTTTCGGAACAGGAATAATACAACGAGAATAAAATGAAACTGGAATAATTACACACAGACGTGTTCGTGACTCATTTGGGTTTAAGCCGAAACCTGGAACTCTGACAAAACGGGGTTTAGCAAATTCTCTATTCAAAATATTCTGGAATAGTGTGTGGAATCTTGATTCCCAACATTCTTACATAGATTCTTAGTTCTAGGGATTCTTAGAGAAAAAAAAATTCTTTATAACCGATAATGTAAGATTTTATTATGAATAAATTATTAATTTTATATTAATAATTTAGCAAACTCTCAATTCAAAACTCATTTTATTCTGGAATAGTGTGTGGAATCTTGATTCCCAACATTCTTATAAAGATTCTTAGTTCTGGGATTCTTAGAAAAAAATTCTTTATTAACCGATAATGTAACATTTTCTTATTAATAAATTATTAATTTTAGATAATAATACTTATTATTAATAAATTATTAATTTTGTATTAATAATTTAGCAAACTCTCAATTCAAAACTAACTTTATTCTGGAATAGTGTGTGGAATCTTGATTCCCAACATTCTTACAGAGATTCTTAGTTCTGGGATTCTTAGAGAAAAAAATTCCTTATTAACCGTTAATATAATATTTTATTATTAATAAATTATTAATTTTATATAATAATTATTATTATTGTTATTATTTCGAAGGCTTGCGACCCCCTGGCCAGATTCCCAACATTCTTACAGAGATTCTTAGAAAAACAAAATTCTTTATTAACCGATAATGTAACATTTTATTATTAATAAATTATTAATTATATATAATTATTATTATTATTGTTATTTTGAAAGCTTGCGACCCCCTGGCCAGATTCCCAACATTCTTACAGAGATTCTTAGTTCTGGGATTCTTAGAGGAAAGAAAAAAATCTTTATAATGGATAATGTAACATTTTATTATTAATAAATTATTAATTATATATTAATAATAATAATTATTGTTATTTTGAAAGCTTGCGAACCCCTGGCCAGACGTGTTTGCGAATACGACTCGCCCGTATGCGTTTTGTGTTGTAAGGCCATATAATATATGCAAATTCATAGAATCGCAGACGACACGAAAGCACTTTCAACTCTTTTTGTAGATAAACGTATAACTAAACACATGTGCTGGTCTGTGTGTTTAAATGTTGGTTATTTCGGGTACTTTACTATACGGCAAGTACTGTGGTAACACGACGTGAATAATAATATAACCTAAAAATAGCATAAAATGCTATAAAATTTAAATACAATCTATAAATAATCGAAATATAATAATATATAATAATAATAATAATAATAATACAAATATAATATATAAATTAATATAAATATAAAAATATATAACATAATAATAATATAATAATAATATAATGTAAATATAATATATAAATTAATATAAAATATCATGTGAAATAAAACGTGAAAAATAAACATTTTTAGTCGTATTTATCAGAGTTATTTATTATTCATCTGTAAAGTATAATTAATTAAATGAATAATAATTAAAATAAATTAATAAAATAACTTTAAAAAATTAGTATAAAATAATATAAAATAAAATGTGAAAAATATAAATATATGCTTTAATTATGTCGGTCGTATTTATTATTACTTGTACAGGATTTGTTATAAAATTTAGTAAAATTAATCTATTAGTTCATTGGTTATAATTTATTTTTTCTAATAATTTTTATTTCTCTTATTAATTATACTTTTAACGTGTCTCATCGCAGTGCTATTAATCAAAGCTAATTAGTAAATTTTTTTCATTGTTCGTATTAATGAAGGTGACCGTGGAAGGTCGTCAGCAGTTCCTGAGTTCGGTGTGCATGGGCTGCCTGGAGGGCTGGACCTGCTCGCTGGAGTGCCGGTCCTGCCGCAGACCCTGGGACGGGTCCTCGCTGATCCTGGGGACCATGTATTCCTACGATATTTTCGCCGCCGTGCCTTGCTGCGTCAATCGCCTCAGAGTAAGCCCGCTATTATAGTCAATAAATTACATTGATCAATTAACCAATTGACTATTAAAGCAGAATAGACATATGGTATTCGACTCTACAGTGCTTCCACTTTGCAGGAAAATTCCCCCTCAAATAAGGAAAATGGGAAAGAGGGAAAGGGGAGAATGGAGGGAAAAGTGAATTTACAAACGTAGCTTTACTCAATATCACGAAGGGGGAAAAAGGGAAACTGATATTTTCAAGCGGAGGGGAAAAAAGGGGAAAAAAGTGGAAACACTACTAGTCTACCATAGAAGACTAAGCCCAGTATTACGGTTATTGATTGATTTTTCCCAGTCGATTGATTGATCTGATTTGATTGTTTAGTTAGTTTTTAATTATTTAATTAATTATTAATTATTCAATCCTTTATTTGTGTATTTAAATATCTGCTCTGTTAATTATATTACTCAACTATTTGACTAATTATTTGTCATGTTTATTATTTGCGGTCTTTGTTTATTGGATAGTGCCATTTGAGGAGTGGGTCCTTGAAAAAGTACTGAATGTCTTGGCAAGGGCAAAAAGATCGACCGTATCTGCAACCACTTGCCAAACCGGCTCCATTATTACGATTATTATTGTTATTTCATTATCTTTATTATCACTGCTATTAATTATGGTTGCTATTACTATTGTTATGTTATCATTGTTGATAAAATCACTAGTATTACTACTTCTACTACTATTACTATTACTAGTACTACTACTACTACTGTTTCTATTACTATTACTACTACTGCTAAAACTATTACGACTACTACTAAAACTACTATTACCACTACTATTATTATTGTTATTATTATTACTACTACTACTACTACTACTACTACTATTACCATTACTACTATTACTACTACTACTATTACCATTACTACTATTACTACTACTACTATTACCATTACTACTACTACTACTATTACTACTACTACTATTACCATTACTACTACTACTACTACTACTATTACTATTACTATTACTACTATTACTACTTCTATTACCACCATTATTATCATCTTAACTATTTTACATAATCGCACATGTATGCAGTACTAAGTTGGATCACAATTTCTTTCACACATCCTATATGTTATTCATAATACTAATATTCTGTACTGCATTAAGTCTTGAAATTATAATTCTGTGCTTAGAATTTCCTTTCTATTTATATCTTTGCGTCACTGTCACTGGGGGGCGGATGTTTTTTGGATAACTGGATAGACGAAACACATGGAAACCTAAGTCGATTATTTCCGGGATATTTATTCGTTATATTACTATTTTTCCTCGTCATTGATTCGTCCCATCACTTCTCTTCCAACTAAATCCCGTCGTAAACTACGTGAAATATTACCTTGGTATCAGCAGTACCCGACTGAAAATTCTCATAGAGTGTGCAGAATTTGGAACAGAGACTCAGTGAGATCTCAGTGAGAAACACTAAGAAGTTGTGAGATCTAACTGAGTCTCTGTTCCACATTCTACATACTCTATGAGAATTTTCAGTCGGGTAGTCGTGAAAGCTGCTGGAAGATATAGGAGAAAAACTGGATAAAATCTAGAACCTCGTAAAAATCAGTAAAATTCGCTTTAAAAAATCAGAAAAAAATTCTAGAACTACTAGGTTTTTGTCATAGTAATATAATCTTGCTAATTCTTTAATTAAATTCGCATTGATTTCGATCAGGAAGATAAATTGTAGATAAAAACTGGAACACCGCAAAAATCAGTAAAATTTCTTAAAAATTTGTAATATTAATAATATTATTAAATTAACTAATAATTAATTTAAAATAATTATAATTAATTAGTTATTAAATTCATATTAATAAATAAATTAATTAATAATATTAAATGATTTAATCTTACCAGTAATTTAATTAGATCGCATTAGTTTCAATCAGTAAGATATTATGGGCGAGAAGAATGGATAAAAATCGAATAAAATCTTATTATTTATTTATATTATAATATAAAATATTTTTACTAATTATTTATTTCATTTATTGTTTATTGTATTTTATGTATTTACTGTTTTACTATTCCATTTATTATTTATTTAATGTATTTGCTGTATTTCAGTGCAACCATTGCGCGAAGTTGGTCGTGGCTCCAGAACATCGCTTCCCGTACTTTTCGCACTACAGTCGTGACCTGCGCTGCCCGCACTGTTCCAGCAACCAGCCGCACTTCGTCAAGCCCTTGCCCGGCGTGTTCCAGTTGGTCCCCAGTCCCCGTCACACGCCGGACCCTTAAACCAGAACCCTGGAGAAACTGGGTCTGTGGGTCCCTGGAACCTGGAACCGAGCTATAAAAAAAACCTATAGAAAATCAACTACGACCCAACCTGCGGTGAAAATTAGCAAATTTAGTTGAAAAATTATAACTTAATCATTATTTCATTCATTTAGTCAATCAGTGGTAACTTTTTCTTTTGCATCTATTTAGATTATTTTCTCCAGGTTTTGTGTGTTTCTTTTTTTTTCTACAAGTCTTTATCGCTTTTTTTCTTTGCTGGTTAGTTAGATTTACCTTATTAAGAAAACGTATGGAGGCAGCCATGCAAAGCAAAACCTGGTTATTGTGTCCTTGAACAAGCGCCAGGATTTTTTTTTTCTCTTCTTCTCCAGTGAAAACGAACCAAACTTTTGAGAAAAATGTCGGTCTGCTGCTCGCTCCATTGGATAGCGAAAAACGATTCGAGTACAAAAAAGTATTTTTCTTCTCGCTTGTGGGGAAAAGTGTAGTGAAATTTTTCCGATATCGATAATGTCGCATGGTTCTATTTCCTCCTCTTATAAATGACAGTTTGTAATAAGATTTTTGCTAGGCCATAGTGTTTTTCGGTTTTCCTTTCAAATGGATGGGCTTTGTCATTTGATTACACAATGTGTACACTTTGAAGTCGACTTTTAAATTTACTTGGAAGTACTGAGACTCGTAGTTATCATAAAATAATAATTTCGCTATTTTTAGATGATATTTAAATGCCTGCTTGAACGCTGATTGGCCGGTCTCCAAGATGATGGAAGCCTATTGGACATCCTCAAAACGTCTAGCCAATAGTATATAACCTCGGGCGTGGCTAATAGTCACTCTAGCCAATAAGACATTTATTTTATGAAAATATTGGCAACATGGCGGATGTTGATATGTCTATCAGTTTGCACGTGGAGTCTTGCGTGCGTGGAGGGACGTGCATTTCAAGGACAAAACGGACGAATCTAAAAATAATGTCACATTTGCTTTTCCTTGTTCAATGCAAGGAGACAATGCAAAATGTGCACTGGAGAAAACGTGACTGGAACGCATAAATCACAATTTTATCGCCATTTGCTATCATTCCATATACGCCGTGTGCTAAAATTAATTTCTCCAATTTGAAAATTACGGCAAAAGTGAATTAATTATTCCAGTTAACTTAACTCGGTTCAGTTTCAAAACAGCTTTTTATGCAAATTTTGTCTAAAAATATTTTTTAATGGCAGCTATTCATTAGCAAAGGAATGCTGCGGGTTTGTTATGACACACAAAGCGACTTTTAACTCGGTTTTTTCCAGTTCGGGCCAAAAGATAAAAACCTGTTAATTACTTTTTATTTTTCAAAAAAAAAAGAAGGAAAAGTCTACGGAAATGCTAACGAGATATGCAAATTAGCTCGCACAGCAATTAAGTTAAATTATAACGTGAGTTGTATTCAAACTTGATGCAATTTAAAAACTGGAACCATAACAAAATAGTGGAATAGCCAGCCCGCGATAGTTATAGCACGAAGTAAAACGACAGGCGACGAAGAGACTAGTCGAACAGCTTGCCATACTGTTCTCGAACGAGGTATCGGCCGACAATCGCTGCAATATTCTTGCAACCGGCTTTCGAGTAGATTTCCGTGACACCGAAGTTCGATTCTCGGGACGGGTAGAAATCAACAGAGTCTACGATGGCACTGCAAAAAATAAAAATAATAATGCTGTGTAGATTGTTTAATTATTTGTCATATAGTAATGTAAAATTAACGTAACTAATTGATTATTTTGTAATAATTATTATGTTAAACATATTAACTAATTATAATATTTTCGCGAGTAATTTTGTCGTTATCGCAGTTCGTACTCGAGGTCCTTGTCGCTGGGGACGTGCCCCTGCCGTTTGAATTCCCGATGAGTGCACAATCGAACGTGATGCCTCTCGAGCGGTAGGAACGGAACGTACAAGTCGATTAAGTGTCGCTCTATTATGCTGCTTTTCTGGAGACCTCCTGCAAGAAAAGAAGAACTTAAAATATCATTTGAGATTTAAATTGAAAAATATTATTTTTTATCCAATTATTTTATTTCTTATTTAATTCTATTTTATTATTAATTAATATTATTATGAATTACGAAAATTAGAACAATTCATAAATAATATAAAAACCCTATGTTCACACACTGGCAAACTATACTAGGATAACTTTGGCGTTAAGCCTGTCTTTTTGACTGTACGACTTATCCCGTATCGCCTATTTATTCTAGAATAAGTCCTGCAGCGTGGATATATTATACCTTCTTCATTAAACGCTCCTTTTTGTACTAGATTCTCGAAATCTTTATACTGCAGGTCTTCTCGTTTCGTTCCGTGATTCCAGGCTTCGAACATTTTCTGCGTGATTTCTTTTCCGCCCTTATTACTTAAAATAATGAAGATGGCCTTTCTAAATATCCGAAAAATCATGAATTAATATTGATTAAATCTAATGTTACATTTTAAATACCGAAAGTCAACTCCATGGACGACGGTATTATAGTCTAAGTACGATTTAATCCCATCAAAAACGCCAGGAGGCATTTTATCCATCTCATCGAAAATGAATAAAGAAACTGCGCAGGAAGAGACGTTCCCCTTAATCCAGTTTCGCAACTGGTCGCCGTATTTTGCAGAAAATTCGGGATGCGGAAAATCGACTGTCGCCATGAAGTGGTGAACGTACTGACTCTGCATGCCTTTTTTGTATAAGCCATTCGCGATTAAAGACGCGACCAAATTCTTTCCACCTCCAGTCCATCCGTGAAAACTCATAACGAGAGGTTTCGCGGGTTCGGGGGTCGATATGTGAGCGACTAACTGCCGTAAGATAATGTCAGTCGCAATGTGTTGACCAAAGACTTCTGCCTTTAGCGATTTCTGTAATTCTACACAAAAGAACATTAATTCAGATTTTCAATTAAGATTTTATGACAACTACCTGCCATGTCACCAGGGATCCATTCTGTTGTACAACATTCGACAAAGTGACAGGCGAATCGAGACCAGCCTGCGAGTAAAGCTCCGCTCGCTGCGACAACCGCTGATGCGGCTATTGCTGATAAAGGCTCAAAACTTTGTACTGGACAATTGTATAAGCATAAAAGTGAAATTAATAAAGAGCTCAATTTCTTATGTAAATTCATCTTTGATTGATATGAGCACAAAAGTTAAATGATGAGTGCTTTGTTTATATTATGGTTTTACAGCGCCATCTCTTGTAATGAATTTTTATTATATTATTTGCAATCATAACATTAACTATTTGCTAATTCAATTCAAATACATTTATTATCTTCACATTCCGTATTTCATCATCATAAAAGTAATTTCTTTTAAAAAAGTTGGCGGGAAATAATTGAAATTTGAATTTAACCGATTGCTCGCCATCTAGCGGTAGTGTAAAGAACTACGTGTTATTTCATTTAATTTACGTAATTTTATTTTCACTGAAGTAAACATGCACAAGTTTACAAAATTTAGACAAATTTCTGTATTAGTCAAAAGTCAACTTATAGAGAACCAATATTCCTTTTCAGGTAAGCTATCTCGTCTAAACATATTATGCCGAGAAACTTTTTTGGAAAATAGTTTTGAGTCATTTTTATTTAAATTAGTTTGCCGGCAGTTCAGTTCAGCAGCCCACGAACAAAAAATAGAAGAAAAACTACAAAATGACAGTCCGTTGAAACTATACCACGCTCGAGTATCGTCAGGACTCTTGCAGCACGACAGCCATCAGGTCAAAGTTATCGAGAAACTTGACTCGATTTTTCACAATCTGTCAGCTTACGATCCGGATCGCTTAAATCTCCTTTCCCGATGGTTTCGTTTTGGCTCTGGAAAAAATGCAAAAGCCAAAGGCCTCTACCTTTACGGAGCAGTGGGTGGCGGGAAGACTATGATGATGGACCTTTTCTTCGAATGCTGCAAAACCGAGCACAAAAAACGAATACATTTTAATGCTTTTATGCTGGATGTTCATAAACGAATTCATAACTTGAAAGATTCGTTTGCCTTATCGTCTGGCAATAAAAGAGCGAGCAATTATGATCCCATCCCGCCTGTCGCCACCAGTATCAGTCGAGAAAGCTGGCTGATTTGCTTTGACGAATTCCAGGTAATAAATATTATCAGATTATTAAATCATTTATTAACTCATACATTTATTCATTGGTTCAATCATTCCTTCGTTTATTTCATCCATCCATTCATTCATTTATTCATTCATTCATTCATTCGTTTTGTCATCCACTCATTCATCCATCCATTCATTCATTCATCCATTCACCCGTTTTTTCATTCACTCATTTATTCTTTTAATCATTCGACCATTCGTTTATTCATTCATTCATTCATCCGTTCATTCGCTCATTCATTGACACACTCATCCATCCATTCACTTGTTCATTCATTTAATCAGTCACTCATTCATCCATTCATTCATTCCTTCATCCATCCCATCCACTCATTTCATTCGTCGATTCATTCGTTTATTCATCCATCCATTCACTCATTCACTCATTCCTATTTACAACAGGTTACAGACATAGGGGATGCGATGATTTTGAAGCGTCTATTCACTGAGCTTTTCAATCGAGGGGTCGTCATGATTGCCACGAGTAACAGGCCGCCCGAGGACCTTTACAAAAACGGTCTGCAGCGCTCAAACTTTGTCCCGTTCATTCAGGTCCTGAAAAACGAGTGCGACGTCTACTGCCTCGACTCGGGAATCGACTACCGACAGCGAGACAGGAGTGGCAAACAGACATTTTATTTCTCGTACTATTTTTAAGATTATCATATATATATTTACAACATATTATTATACTATTATATTTTACATGTTCATTGATTAATGTAATAAAATCATGTAATATATAAATTTATATAATAATTGAAATTATTTCTACATTTATTTGACTATCTATAATTATATTTTTCATGTTTCAACAACTTAGTATTAAATTGAATGTCATTAGGCGTACCCAGTGTAATGCAGACGAGGAAGTCGATCGCCTCTTCAAGTGGCTGAGCTCGAAAGAAAATGATATCATTCGTCCGCGAGTTATAAACGTTTACGGTAGAAACGTCAGCTTTGAACGCAGCTGTGGGCGAGTCCTGGACTGTTCGTTCGAGGAGCTCTGCGATAGAGTAAGACTCGATTTACACTATGAATAATTATACGTTTTTTTATCATCGAGTATTATGTTTATGATTCATACCTATTACTGTATTTACATGTTATTATTTTGATATCATAAGTATAATTTATTTTTTTCACATTTTATTTTTGTTGATGTCTCGTACAGTTGTGTATTAATTATTAGTAATTTATAATAATAGGAACAAAAAGGATTTTGCAGTGTTCTGTCGTATTTACTGATTTCGTTATATTGAACAGCCTTTAGGTGCAGCAGATTATCTGCAGATTTCGCAGCTCTTCCACACAGTCGTGATTCGCAACGTCCCGCAGCTGAATCTGAGCAAGAAATCGCAGGCTCGAAGATTCATCACGCTAATCGACACACTTTACGATCACAGGGTTCGCGTGATCATTAGCGCGGAAGCTCCGCTGAAAGAACTCTTCTCCAAAGAAAAATCCGAAACGGAGAATCGGAACGACGAACGAGTTCTCATGGACGATTTGAACGTTGAAGCGAGCAAAGTATAATTACGTTTGTTATAAATTCACTCGTAGCTATTTCTACAGCATTCTTAACATATAATGTCAGTTTATAATTTAATATTATTAATTAAATGTTAATTTAACTAATCGCGCAGGACGGTACATTGGCCAGCATCTTCACCGGGGAAGAGGAACTCTTCGCTTACGACAGAACGATTTCCCGACTTAGCGAAATGCAGACGGAAGAATACTGGAACCAGTGGGATACCTATAGATAATTCTATTATTGTTCTAGAATAACGAGTTTTAGCTATAATGTTATTTGTTTGTACATCGAAAAAAAAATTTGTTAAAACGAATTTTCTCTGATATTTGCATATAAATATTTTATTAACTTAAAGGACCCAGTAAGAAGAACTGAAATATAAGAAACTAAACTTGGGTAGAGATTATTAATAATTCACCTATTTGCCAAGATGTTACCAAGTTAATATTAAACATAAATTAATTTAATTTCAATTCAGTTAATCCATTTAAATGTTAAAAATTAAAAAAAAAACGAGAGTTGTACAAGCTACATTACTGCTGGAATTAAAGTATATTTATCATTATTATTATTATTATTATTTATCTCATTGACGGGTATGCAGGCGTTTGCCCATGACCCCAACAGTGTTTCCACTTTGGAGGGAAATTCCCTGGAAAAGGGGAAAATGGAGTCTAAAACGAGAACAAGAAGAGAAGAGGGAAAAGGGGAAATCCAGAAATACACCCTTGCATTATAGCACGGACGGGAAAAAGGGAAAATGAAGGAAGAGGGGAAAAGGGAAAACTGAAAAGTGGAAACGCTGGATTCCAAGGGGTGGGATTGCAGATTCAACTGGGAAGGATCGCTGGTCTGGGAAAGGCCCTCACTTGGACCAGTATTTCCACTTTTCAATTTTCCCTTTTTCCCCTCTTCCCTTATCGTTCCCCTTTTTCCCCCTCCATGCAAGAATATACAGGGTCTAGATTTCTTCTTTACTCTCTTCTCTTCTTCTTCCCTTTTCAGACCCCATTTCCCTCCTTTTCAGGAACTTCCCTGATCCCTTCTCCTTGTTCCCTTTTTTCTATCCTTCTTATCTTTCCCCTTTTTCCCCCTCCGTACAAGAATATAGAGGGTTTAGATTTCCTCTTTAACTCTCTTCTCTTCTTCTTCCCTTTTCAGACCCCATTTCCCCCCTTTTTGGGGGAGTTTCCCTGCAAAAGTGAAAACACTGACTTGGGCTCGAGTGGGATCCACAGACCCAGAGGTGAAGGGCATTTTTCTATTCTGCAGGAAGCGGTACAGTGTATTTGGCAACGGCAAGACTTAAAGCACTTTAGTAAATCGCTATAGAATTCAAATGGATGTGTCCATTGTCCAGGGAAATTTCAGTTGGATCGGTAATGTGTATTGTTTCATTGATTCAAATCCTCACACAGAAACCTGGGTTGGCCGCGCAGAAATCGAAATCAGAGATGACTAGCCCACCTAAATTCAATATAAAAGTTAATTTAATTCTATTAAAATATATTTATTATAATATTTCTATGAAAAGTGTAGCAGATTCTGCTTCCGATATTCAGCTAGATCCTCTCAGTCAACTAGTAAAAGTAGTAGTAAAAGTAGTAGAAAGTAGTATTAGTTAAGACTTACGGCGTTCCGATCGTTCCTTGCTGACTGGAACTGGATGATAATCTACATTCCAAAAAATTACTTTTAAAATATTTTAAAATTTAAGATTAAGTATAGTTAGTAAGCATTATTACCAGTGTTTCAACTTTCAAATTTCCCCTTTTTCCCCTCTTCCCTTATTTTCCCCTTTCTCCACTCCGCACTGGAATACAAGGCTGTACTTCCAGATTTCCCTTTTCAGCCCCCCATTTTCCCCTTCTTCCCTTATTTTCCCCTTTTTCCACTCCGCACTAGAATACAAGGCTGTACTTCCAGATTTCCCTTTTCAGCCCCCATTTTCCCCTTCTTCAGGGAATTTCCCTGCAACGTGGAAACACTGATTACTAGGTAGTACTTACAGCGTTCCACGTTGTCCTTGTAAGGGATAGGAATCATTCGAGAACCTATGTTCAAGGAAAATATTACTTCAGAATTCGGCTACCCAGCAAAAAATTAAGGATAGTTTCAGGACCCTAAAAATATCCTGAAAATGACATTTTCAGGATGCCAATCAGGACTCCGAGTGCAGTGAAATTGGCCCACTTCCAGGGTGTTCAGGACCCTGACATTGGAATGGCTGAACGATACACGTTCAGGGTACTTAACAGCGTCCTGAAAAAACGCTTTTTAGGATACTTAATGGTCCCTCAGTAATCAAGATTCGCAATTCTCAACACAATTTTTTTACTCATCTACGATCGGACGATCATGTAAAAATAACTGAATACACTCGAACTGAATTAGAGGATATCTAACTGCTGTATACAACCTTTCAGTTCAGTACAAAATGGAGGAATGTCTAAACTCAGTGAGTAACTCTAAAAAGTTGTGAGATCTCACTGAGTTCCAAATTCTACATACTCTATGAGGATTTTCAGTCGTGAAGTACATTTTAAAAAATTTCCTACAGAAATGAAAAGCTCCTTTTTCCCGACAGAGAATTCTCATGGAGTATGTAGAATTTGAAACAGAGACTCAGTGAGAAAGCTCTAAAAGTTGTGAGATCTCACTAAGTCTCTCTTCCAAATCCTACATACTCTATGAGGATCTTCAGTCGTGAAGTACATTTAAAAAGACTTCCTACACTCGAACTGAATTAGAGAATATCTAACTGCTGTATACAACCTTTCAGTTCAGTAGAAAATGCAGGAATGTCTGAACTCAGTGAGTAACTCTAAAAAGTTGTGAGATCTCACTGAGTCTCTGTTCCAAATTCTACATACTCTATGAGGATTTTCTGTCATGAAGTACATTCAAAAATATTTCCTACAGAAATGAAAAGCTCCTTTTTCCCGACAGAAAATTCTCATAGAGTATGTAGAATCTGAAACAGAGACTCAGTGAGAAAGCTCTAAAAGTTGTGAGATCTAACTGAGTCTCTGTTCCAAATTCTACATACTCTATGAAAATTTTCTGTCGGGTCTTTTGTAACTGGAAAAGACGAGATCATGTGAGAATAACTGAATACACTCGGACTGGATTAGAGGATATCTAACTGCTGTATACAACCTTTCAGTTCCATTGAAAATGGAGGAATGTCGTCCACTTGGACCTTGCGATATGCGGATGCCAATCCGCACACAAGGCCCAGCACAAATACGTAAGAAATAAAGGTCTTCGACATTTTCATCGTTTACTGTTGGTCTACACTTTCATACGGAATCCAGACGAGCTTTTATACTGTGTGAATTTAGCAAGGGGTCGGAAACTTGCAATAATCTTCGTACACCTAGGTCATGTTATCACTGTTATCAACCTGTTATCTCCGTGTTATCAAATAATCTCGTACACCTTTCTTCGGAAGTTTCGGACCTCGTGGAATTTAGTTGCAGCAAACCGCGAACTTCCTCCAACAGTGGTCAGTTTAATGATATTTTAATTAATTACTTGCAAAGTAGTTAACAGTTTAATAGTTGCATTAGTAAAAAAGTTGTGTTAGTTATCAGTTTCAGTTATACTATAACCGTATTCGGGATTGATTGCAAGTAATGTTAGGGCTTATTCGCAATTATACTTGCGGTTTTGCGTAGTGTTCCCACATCAGTTTTTCTACTTTCCGCTAGGGGACCCTAGATTTCCCTCATTTTCCCCCTTCAAACTTTTTCCTTGGTTCCCCCCCCCCATTTTCCCCTAAAATGAAACAAGCTCCGTTCATTTCCCGCTTTGCAATTTTTAGAAAACGAACCGTGTAAGGCAACTACCTTATTCTCCTTATTTCCTCCTTATTTCCCCAGTTTTTACGTATTTTCCCCCTTTCCCCCATTTCCCCCATTTCTCCACCGAGAGTAGATTTTCCCCCCAAATAGGGGAATTTCCCCCATTTATGGAAACACTGGGTTTGCGGTGCAAGTCAAACAGTGTTTCCACTTTCAGTTTCCCCTTTTCCCGCTCTTCCCCTATTTCCCCCCTTTTACCCTCGGTACTAGAATACAAGGGTTAAGTCCAGATTTTCCCTTTTCCCTCTTTCCTTATTTTTCCCTTTTCACGCCCCATTTCCCTCCTTTTTCAGGGAACTTCCCCGCAAAGTGGAAAGACTGAAGTCAAAGTACTAAGCAAATAAAAATCTCTGGAGAAAAATACAACTTTATTGAAAACTGGCAACAGAGCTTCGGTAGTACAACTATAAATCTAGAAAATATAATCAATATTATCCATGCATGATAAATGCATTAAAGATAGATGCATTAAAATCCTATAATTAAATACTAGAAAAAATACTTTAAGGAACTAGAACAATTAATTCCGTGTATTCTCTGGCCAAAATGAAAAATACAAATAAACAGGAACCGTTTTTGAACTTTCGCGCTTCAGAGGCAGCGTTGCCGTTTATTGCAGTTCATGGCCGACCAACTCGCCCAAATCCAAATTTTGTTTTACTCGCTTATTATGTGATACTTTTAAAATTAAATGATTAAGATACATTCGAAATATTGCAAGGCATACTTAGAGTGTACAGGAAAGTCTTCATGGGCTTTGGTCAATTTTAAAAGCTACTAAACTTCAAAAAACTTTGATAGACTCAGAAAATATTTGTAGTAGGTTTTAGCTTTTCTTTCCCTAACAGACACGATTTTGAGACTTTTACTTGTAAATTAAGATAAATGATGATTTTGGTCACGTATTATATCTAAGTTGATATCTTTTAACGGGAATTTATCGTGTATTTTCAATTAATATTACATTTTTCATGGCGCTACCCCGAAAGGCTGGACTTTTCCGAGACAGCCGTATTTAATAAGAATAATAATTTAATTAATAAAGAGTTAAAATACTTTGAAATTATTTTATTCCAGATTTTATTAAATCCGCATAAAATTTCTAAAAGTAATTAAATTAATTAATTCATTTAACAGAATCTGGCAACGCTGCAAACAAACCAGTTAGAGTTCAAAATGGCGTCTGCAGTAGGTACACAACAAATTTTTTTGCTTCAATTTTAAAAATTTAAAATCCTCTTTTTACATTTTAATCAAAATACTGCATAATTCTTCGCTGGATACCGTATTTGTAGAAAGCTTAAAAAAAGCTTTTACTTAAACTACTGTATAAAATTTGGACAAAATAGTAGGACAACAACAGAAACTAGGCCAAGCGCCAATTTTCCAATATTTATTTATATCGTTATTGCATTGGATAATAACGTTTTATGTATGTTTTCAGATAATGCGGATATTCTAAGTCTTGTTCGCCAGCATTTGAAGAAATTCGAGCCTCCGCAAAACAGTCAGTGCTATTCAACAATACTCCTCGACCACAACGAACTCGTCAATCTCGACAATGTCAATATCTACAGCAGCTTAACGAAAGTATCAAAATTCATAAAAATATTAAAATTATTCCTTTTTCTGTATTGGAATCTTTGTTTTGGATTTCTTCTTTTTTTTATTCGAACATTATTGTTGTTTCCCGATTTGATTTGAATTTTAAATTTCTAGCTTTCTGCGACTCACAATCACCTGCAGAGAATGTATGGGGTCGCTCGACTGTACAGCCTTCGCGTGCTGAACCTTGCTCACAATAACATCACGGTAATCGAGGGCTTGCGGGATCTGAAATATCTGACCGTTTTAAACTTGGCTGGAAATAACATTAAGAGTATGGAGCATTTAAACACGACTCCGAACCTGGAGCATCTCGACCTGTCCGATAACGCTATAACATCAATAACGAACCTTTCTCACTTAAAAAACCTTCGCAAACTCTATCTTCACAATAATCAGATAAAAAACCTCCAGTTCTGTGAACAGTACCTTCCTCCCGCTCTCAACTGTTTCACTCTGGCCGATAATCTGTTATCTGACATTGTCGAGGTTTCTCGTCTTGCCCATCTAGTCCATCTCGAGCAGTTCAGCATCTCGAACAATCCCTGCACGTTAACTTTTACTGACTATCGAGGCTATGTTATTAACTGGATCCTATCGCTAAAAGTCATAGATGACTCTGTCGTCCAGCCTAAAGAATGTCTGATCGCTGAATGGTTGTACTCTCAGGGCAAAGGGCGTAGTTTCAAGGTAGGTCAGCATGCAGACGTCGTTCAGTATCTTGCTTCTCTGCAGAACGACGGCATCTTGTCAAGTCTAAGTAACGGTAGTGCCGGAGAGAGTGAGGGAAAGCTCGATCGCATCCTCTCGTTAGCTCGTCAGCACCAGAACGATGTCCAGACAATGCAGACGGCAGCTCTCTTGTCGCCAGTACCTCAACGTCGACCAATGGTCAAGCGCAACACTTCGTACGTAGCTCCGAAAAAGCAGGGGACTCCCCCGAAAGAACTCAGGCCGACTTCAAAGTCGACTCTAAAGTCGTCAAACGAAGATGAGAAAGCCATTCCTGCCGTTATGGCGCAGAGTCTCGATCCGTCCAGCGCTTTCTTGGCCCTGGAACGAAGCGCCAGCGCTAGCCAAGTCAATAGCCGACAGCAGCGGCCGTTATCAGCACTAGAACCACAGGCTGAACCCAACGATCTCGAGGCAGCGAAACGCAAAGCAACTCCCGTGTTAACGAAAAAAGCTTACGGGAGGTCTGTTTCACACTATGAAGATGTTAAACCTCCACCAACTCCTCCAAGAGCGATGAAATCAAGCTCCGCAAGCTCGAGACTTCCCGTCCAGGTCTCTAAAAAACCCGTAGCCCCGTCGGTAACGAGTCCGAGAGCCTCGGAAACGGGAAAAATGACCGAAGTCCAGGCCGCTTTGACAATCCAGAAAACGTGGCGGGGCTACCAGGTGCGGAACTTGAATTCCGAGGTAACGGACGTGAAGAAGAAGCTGCGAATGAACCGAGCTGAGGATCACATAGGTTTACTGAGCAAGGAGCTGAGCGACACGCAGGATCTCTGTAAGGAACAAAAAGAAATGGCCCAAAGGTTTTCTGAAGAACTCAACAGTCTGAAGGAATCTTCGCAGTCGGTAGAAAAACTGCGGGAAACTTGCGACAAGCTGCAGCGAGAAGTCGCAGAGCTCCAGTCGTCCATGCAGGCTGTTTTCCAGTGGATGGCTGCCTCTACTCAGCAGCCTGTCGCTCAGAGGCCCAGTTCGCTGCCCCTGGCACTAAAAACAGGACCCCAGACAACGAACTCGACCCAGCAGCCCGTGGAAAATTTTGCCCAGGGAATGGCCAGCACTTTACTCACGTCGGTTCGCAATCAGACCATTTAGGGACAGCAGAAAAAGTAGACAAAAAGTGGAGCCTTTGCACTTTGGAACGATTTTTTAAAAACTTTTTAATTTGGTAATTTCTTTCTCGGAATATTTTCTAGTCATTTTTTACTGTACTTATTATTATTATTTTTTTAATATAATCTTTTTTCGATTATATTTTGTCAGTGGTCACGTGATTGTTTGTTAGCGTGTGCGCTTTTTGGAGTAATTAAACGAGTCAGAATACACTTTGAAATCAAACGAAGAAATTATAATTAAACTAAATAAAAACTTGATGAGATCTTAGTGGAAAAAATAAATTATATTATATTAATATTATTATAATTTTTATATGTATTGTTATATTATATTAGTATATATTGTTATATTATTATTATAGTATATTAGTACAGTATTACATATATATTATTGTAATATTATTATATGTAAAAAAATGTAGTATTTGAACTAATGAAAAGTGAAAGGTAAGAAGTGCAACATGTTTTTACAAGAACCGAAGTAAAGTGGCAATCTGGTTTTGTAACTACTCAAATTGTTCTACACACAGTCCTAAGTGAAAGTTAACGAAAATTCAAGGCAGACTTGGAAAATAAAGTATGTTATAGAACTTTTGACGCTGATTCCGAATATATATAGTGTCCCTATCTCGATTTTCTACCGTTTGGCCGCTAGAATTATTTAAAGTTTTGAAAATGCACGTGGCAACACTGGAAATTGAGCGGACGTTCTGATTGGTTGGCGCAGGTCACGTGATCAAGACAGCCAATCAAACAGTTTGTTGCCTCATAGCAGCAGACATGCAACATGTTGTAGGGAGTAAACAGTAGTACGAAAATCGTCTGCTACGAGGAGGCAACAAACTTTCTCATTGGCTGTCTTGATCACGTGACCTGTACCAACCAATGTTATAGAACTTTTGATGCTGATTCCGAATATGTATAGTGTCCCTATCTCAATTTTCTACCGTTTGGTCGCTAGAATTATTTAAAGTTTTGAAAATGCACGTGGCAACACTGGAAATTGAGCGGACGTTCTGATTGGTTGGCGCAGGTCACGTGATCAAGACAGCCAATCAAACAGTTTGTTGCCTCATAGCAGCAGACATGCAACATGTTGTAGGGAGTAAACAGTAGTACGAAAATCGTCTGCTACGAGGAGGCAACAAACTTTCTCATTGGCTGTCTTGATCACGTGACCTGTACCAACCAATGTTATAGAACTTTTGATGCTGATTCCGAATATGTATAGTGTCCCTATCTCAATTTTCTACCGTTTGGTCGCTAGAATTATTTAAAGTTTTGAAAATGCACGTGGCAACGCTGGAAACTAAGCGCACGCTCTAATTGGTTGGCACAGGTCACGTGATCAAGACAGCCAATGAGAAAGTCGTCGCCTCATAGCAACATAACAGACATGCAGCATGTTGTAGGGAGTAAACAGTAGTACGAAAATCGTCTGCTACCAGGAGGCGACGAACTTTCTTATTGGCTTTCTGGATCACGTGACCTGTGCCAACCAATCAGATCGTGCGCTTAGTTTCCAGCGTTGCCACGTGCTTTTTCAAAACTTTAAATAATTCTAGCGGCCAAACAGTAGAAAATTGACATAGGGACACTATATATATTCGGAACCAGCGTCAAAAGTTCTATAACACTGGTTTGGTACAGGTCACGTGACCAAGACAGCCAATGAGAATGTTTGACGCCTTCTAGTAGCAGACAATTTTCGTACTACTGTTTACTCCCTACAACATGCTTCATGTCTGTTCCTATAAAGCGACGAACTTTCTCATTGGCTGTCTGGATCACGTGACCTGCGCCAACCAATCAGATCGTGCGCCTAGTTCCCAGCGTTGCCACGTGCATTTTCAAAACTTTAAATAATTCTAGCGGCCAAACAGTAGAAAATTGACATAGGGACACTATATATATTCGGAATCAGCGTCAAAAGTTCTATAACATATATTTTTTTCTTCCAAGTGGTCCGGAATTGCCCTTTAATGAAAACCAAGGCAAATTTCTTACTGCCAAGTTATCACGTGTTATCAAGTGTTATCAAGTGTTATATCACCAGGTTATCAAATATATCAATAATCAAATCTTAATATAATAAATACAAATATATATATATAATTAAATATAATAAATCAAATCTCAAATCTTAACAGATCAAAATTGAGTTCGAAATTTATGTCATATTAATATTGCTGTGGACCCAGGGGGTCCGAAACTTCAAAAAATTTTCGTGCACCTATAGGTCGTGTTATCACTGTTATCAACCTGTCATCTCCGTGTTATCATGTGTTATCAAATAATCTTCGTACACATAGGCCGTGTTATCACTGTTATCAACCTGTTATCTCCATGTTATCTCCGTGTTATCATAAGTTATCAGATAATCTTTGTGCACTTTTCCTCGGAGTTTCAGACCCTTGCTGTGGACATTGAGAAGGCTTCTGTTTATTAATAATATTAATAACAAGGGGTCCGAAACTCCGAGGAAAAGTGTACAAAGATTATCTGATAACATATGATAACATGTGTAAACATGGAGATAACAGATTGATATCACAGCCTATATGTACGAAGATGATTTGATAACATATGATAACACGTAGATAACATGGAGATAACAGGTTGATGACAATGATAACACGGCCTAGGTGTACGAAGATTATTTGATAACACGGAGATGACAGGTTGATAACAGTGATAACACGACCTAAGTGTACGAAGATTTTTGGAAGTTTTCAGACCCCTTGCCAAAATCTTGATGATGCCATTGAAGAAGTGTGGGTTTGGAAAAGTATAACTTTCAGTTCGTGAATTGATTTAAATGCGCTAAATTCCGAAAAAAAATAGTGAAAGTTTATTATTATTATTATTATTATTATTATTACACGTTATCAAGGGGTCCGAAACTTCTAATAATCTTCGTACACCTAGGCCATGTTTTCACTGTTATCAACTGTTATCTCTATGTTATCATATGTTATCAAACAATCTTCGTACACATAGGCCGTGTTATCACTGTTATCAATCTACCATCTCCATGTTATCTCCGTGTTATCACATGTTATCAAATAATCTTCGTACACATAGGCCGTGTTATCACTGTTATCGACCCGCTATCTCCATGTTATCACATGTTATCAAATAATCTTCGCACACTTCTCCTCGGGACTTTCGGACCTCTTGGTTTTCACTGTTATCAACCTGTTATTTCCGTGTTATCATATGTTATCAAATAATCTTCGTACACTTTTCCTCGGAGTTTCGGACCCCTTTCATGTTTCATAATCATAACAATAATGATAATTCATTGAAATTTGCAGTTTTCTCGTATATTAATATAGTTTCTTTGTATTTTTTGTATCACAAAAAGCAAGGACACGATAGCTATTAATAAAGATGATAACACTGATAATCCGATAAAAAGCCGATAATAATCGAGAAAAATCGCAAAATATGCAAAACGACGAAATTCTAGATACGTCCAGTGTTTCCACTTTTGCGGGGAAATTCCCTGAAAAAGGGGGGAAATGGGATCTGAAAGGGGAAGAACTAAGAGAAGAGAGTAAAGAGGAAATCTAGACCCCGTACATTCTTGCACGGAGGGGGGAAAAAGGGGGAAAGATAAGGGAAGAGGGGAAAAAGGGAAAATTGAAAAGTGGCAACACTGGATTTGTCGTAGTTAGCAATTATTAACCACGGATAACTTTAACTGTTTCAAATGCGATTTCTGCACTGTCGCGGACAAGGCACTTTCACGGATTTTGAATCCGTGAAAGTTTTTTTCAAGGATTCTAATCCGTGAAAAACCCTGGTGAGATAGCTTAGAAAAACCACGGAGTTTTGCTGATCCTTGAAAAATTTTTTCAAGGTTTGAGAATACAGATCCGTGAAAGGACTTTTTTTCTCTACGGTACTTTCACGGGTAAGCTATCTCCCACGGGTGTTTTCATGGATTACCATCCTTGAAAAAAAAACTTTCACGGATTACAATCCTCGAAGGAAACTTTCACGGATTACAATCCTCGAAGAAAACTTTCACGGATTACAATCCTCGAAGGAAACTTTCACGGGTTCAAAATCCGTGAAAGTGCCTTGTCCACGACAGTGTGTAAAGGAATACTGATAACAGACGAGAAAATGTGACAAGATTGAATAAAAATTTATAAAATTTTATAAAATTTACTTGAAAATTTTCACATAAGAAAAGCCTGGAGCGAGAAGAACTTGTCCTGGTCCTCAGACTCGACTGCAGTTACGTGTTGGAAGAAACACGGCATAGAAATGTCGCTTTTTCTCAATAATTTCTTCTTTTTCGGTTCTCGATTCATTTCTTCGTGAATCTTGGGATTCTTGAGAATCTTCAGAGACCAGAAAGTGGAAAATCGGGACTTGCGATCCTTCTTAGGAAGCGATAGACAAATGTTGGCTGGATCCGAAGTCAGTCTTTCCAGTCTAGCGTGAAAGATCCTAGCCGCTTCAGGTGAGTCAAAACTGAGTCCTACGATGAGTCGATGATCCGTGGAAATCCTCATTGTGTGGAAACCAGGATCAGGAGCTTCGTAATTGGATAAATTATCAATAGTATCCCGCCATAGAGCGAATCCAGTTCCTCGTTCGGCTAGAACTAATTGGATCCTGGGCCGGTCTCGCGACTTAGTCGTCCCGGAATCGTGAAGGATCAGAGGGATTCCTGTGTAACGAAGCTGCCAGTCGCTTACGCAGTCCTGTCGTCGCTCCTGGGACGTGCGACAAAGGTCCGGCTGGCTGCTGTAACGCGTCAAACCCAGCAACGTTCTCGAGGTTCGCTGGTAGAGGTTCGCTAGCGACTTGCAAACGTGGATCTGCGTTTTGTGGCCTCTAAAAAAAAAAAAATATAATTAGATTAAATTAATTATAATTAATTATATTTTAATAATTAAATAAATATAATAATAAAATTATTTTAATAAATATATATTAATATTGTTGTAATAAAAATATGTTATAATAATTAAATTATAATATTATACAGTGAGTGTAGTATATATGTAAAGTAGAGATGGACGGTTTAAGCCGGTTCAGACACGGTTTGAGTTTTTTTTTAAGTTACCAACGGTTCGGTTCGGCTCGCTTTGAGGGTGTAGCATATATTAGACGCAGTGTTCCCACTTTGCAGGGAAGTTCCCTGAAAAAAGGGGAAAATGGGGTCTGAAAAGGGAAAAATAAGAGAAGAGGGAAAAGGGAAAAATAAGAGAAGAGGGAAAAGGGAAAGTCTAGAACTATAGCCTGTCTTCTAGCACGGAGGGAAAAAGGGAAAAATAAGAAAAGAGGGAAAAGGGAAAATCTAGGACTATAGCCTGTCTTCTAGCACGGAGGGAAAAAGGGGGAAATAGGAGAAGAGGGAAAAGGGAAAATTTAGAACTATAGCCTGTCTTCTAGCACGGAGGGAAAAAGGGGGAAATAAGGGAAGAGGGAAAAGGGAAAATCTAGAACCATAACCTGTCTTCTAGCATGGAGGGGAAAAGGGGGAAATAAGAGAAGAGGGAAAAGGGAAAATCTAGAACTATGGACTGTCTTCTAGCACGGAGGGAAAAAGGGGAAATAAGGGAAAACGAGAAAATGGGAAAAATAAAATTGGGAACACTGATTAGACGGTTTGACAAGAACGAAGCATTTATACTACGGTTCAAGTTCGGTTCAAGGTGATTGAAGTTGCTAACGGTTCGGTTCGGCTCGGTTTGAGAGATCGAGACACGGTTCGGTTCGGCTCGGTTTGATAGGTCGATACACGATTCGGTTCAGTTCAGTTAAGCTGAACTTAAACAACGGTTTGATTTCGGTTCACCTACTTCGGTTCGCTCATTTACAGTTTAGGAAGACTCAACAGGTTCAACGGTTCAGCTTTTAAGTCAACGGTTTAAACCGCCAATCTCTGTATAACTATAAAATTCTATTTAAACAAAAAAAAAAAAAATTCTGAATTATTTACTTGTAAAAATTTTCCAGCTGAGTTATTTCTTGTTCCGTAACCAGCGCACACTGTTCCTCAACTTCTTCAGCAACACAGAGACTCTCCATCTGATGTCCGATGATCTGGTATTCGCATCCAGCGGATTGCTGCTCGCTACCTGTGCGCAGGTCGGTAGCACAGTAGTAGATGGGTTCCGGGTAGAGCTACTGGCTGACTGTGTCGAGTCCGCGTATCCGGAATCCGAGTGCAGGGGATCCAGCGCATCCGCAGTGCAGCACTCAACTGCTGAGGAATCGTATACAAACAAATGGGAAGTGGAGCCGTAAGCCCCAGCTTGAGATTTCCACATGTTTGTATATATTTGTAGAAAAATTCTGGAAAATTTTAATAGGAAAGTTAGATTAATAGTTAATTAGATTAATAATTAATTGATTAGATTAATTAATTAGATTATTAGATTAAATATTATTAGATATTATTAAATATTAATTAGATTAAATAGATCTAATTGATTAATTAATTAGATTAATTAAAATTAAATTAGAGGGATTAAATTAGATTAATCAATTAATTAGATTATTTCAAAATTAATTAGATTAATAGTTAATGTAGTAAAGTTGTTAGAATAATGATTTATTTATTCATTTATTACGTACTACAGTAATTCAGTGTTTCCGCTTTGCAGGGAAATTTCCTGTAAAAAAGGGGAAAACGAGGCCTGAAAAGGGAAATGTAAGGAAACAGGGAAAAGGAAAAATTTGTAGGTATAGGCTTTGTATTCTAGTATGGAGGGGAAAAAGAGGGAAATAAGGGAAGAGGGGGAAAGGGTGAGACTGAAAGTGGAAACACTATTAATTACTTATCTGCTACTACTACAGTTACTACTACTACTACTACTACTACTACTACTACTACTACTACTACTGCCACTACTACTATTGCAGCAACTGCTACTGCTGCTACTTCTACTACAACTACTACCACTACTACTACTACTGATGCTACTACCACCACAATTGCTACTATTAACACTTTTGGTTCTACTACTATTACTACTGCCACTACTACTACTATTATTAATACTACTACTATACTACTACTATTATTTATATTACTACTGTACTACTACTTACCACCACCACTACTACTTCCACTACTACAACCAGCAGCCTCGTTAAGTGACTTGTAATTATCACTTTTCCTTCTTATTACTACTATTACTATGAAATGAAACTATCTACTACTATTACTACTACCACTACTATTACTATTACGTATACTACTACTAAACTACTACTTACCACCGCCACTACTACTTCCACTAGTACAACAAGTGACTTGTAATTATCAGTTTCCTTCTTATTACTACTATTACTATTACTACTAATTGAAATTTTACACAGAACTAACTACTAGTCTACTACTAATGACTTATATTACTTACTACTAATTACTACTACTAAAGTGAAAGTGTGTGAAGTGGAGAATAGAGAAAAGTAAAGAAGAAACTAAAATTTCAGAAAATAAACAGAAAATAAGTGAGGGTGTGTAGTGTTTGTAGCAAGGGGTCGGAAACTTCCAATAATCTTCGCACACCTAGGTCATGTTATCACTGTTATCAACCTGTTATCTCTGTGTTATCACATGTTATCAAATAATCTTCGTACAAGTAGGTCGTGTTATCACTGTTATCAACCTGTTATCAACCTGTTATCACATGTTATCAAATAATCTTCGTACACCTAGGTCATGTTATCACTGTTATCAACCTGTTATCTCTGTGTTATCACATGTTATCAAATAATCTTCGTACAAGTAGGTCGTGTTATCACTGTTATCAACCTGTTATCTCTGTGTTATCACATGTTATCAAATAATCTTCGTACAACTAGGTCATGTTATCACTGTTATCAGCCTGTTAACAACCTGTTATCTCCGTGTTATCACATGTTATCAAATAATCTCCGTACAACTAGGTAATGTTATCCCTGTTATCAACCTGTTATCTCCGTGTTATCACATGTTATCAAATAATCTTCGTACAACTAGGTCATGTTATCACTGTTATCAGCCTGTTAACAACCTGTTATCTCCGTGTTATCACATGTTATCAAATAATCTTCGTACAAGTAGGTCGTGTTATCACTGTTATCAACCTGTTATCAACCTGTTATCACATGTTATCAAATAATCTTCGTACACCTAGGTCGTGTTATCACTGTTATCAGCTTGTTATCTCCGTGTTATCACATGTTATCAAATAATCTTCGTACACCTAGGTCATGTTATCACTGTTATCAACCTGTTATCACATGTTATCAAATAATCTTCGTACACCTAGGTCATGTTATCACTGTTATCAACCTGTTATCTCCGTGTTATCACATGTTATCAAATAATCTCCGTACAACTAGGTAATGTTATCCCTGTTATCAACTTGTTATCTCCATGTTATTACATGTTATCAAATAATCTTCGTACACCTAGGTCATGTTATCACTGTTATCAACCTGTTATCTCCGTGTTATCACATGTTATCAAATAATCTTCGTACAACTAGGTCATGTTATCACTGTTATCAGCCTGTTAACAACCTGTTATCTCCGTGTTATCACATGTTATCAAATAATCTTCGTACACTCTTCAACGGAGTTTCGGACCCCTTGCTATATACTTAGTCCAAGGGGTCCGAAACTTGCAATAGTCTTCGTACACCTAAGGTCATGTTATCACGTGTTATCAACCTGTTATCTCCATGTTATCTCCGTGTTATCACATGTTATCAAATAATCTTCGTACACTTTTCCTCGGAGTTTCGGACCCCCCCTTGGTTTGTAGTTTACGTGTTTACAGAGTCCCTTAATGAATTTGTTTTATAAATATAATTAACGATCCGTGTGTTATAAACATAAATTTAAAAGATTTTTTTTCTGTCTTTTAATTGGTTGACAAAGATCACGTGACCAAGTCTCTTGAGATTAATCCAAGAATTAAGATTTTTCTCCCTTTCTATTGATTGGGACGAGTCACGTGACAATATTCCTATGATATATTAATTACTGAATTAATACAAATTTAAATGATTTTTTTTTTCTGTATTTCAATTGGCTAACAAAGATCACGTGACCAAAACTAATTGACTTTGATAAAACTAAAGATTTTTCTCGCTTTCTGTTGGTTGATCCAAATCACGTGACACTATTCATACATACATATAAAGTTCAGATTTTTGGGTTTTTTAATTGGCCAACAAAGATCACGTGACAGTATTCATATGATATATTAATTACTAAAATAAATAGAAGTTTCAGATTTTTATCTGTCTTTCATTTGGCTAACAAAGATCACGTGACCAAATCTCTTGATTTTGATCAATAATTTAAATTTTTCTCGCTTTCTATTAGTTGGGCCAAGTCACGTGACAATATTCATGTATGATAAAAAAACCAGTAATTTAGAAATATTTAAGAAACATACGAGATTCTTGTTTCATGATTCTTGATTCTGAAAAAAAGAATCTTAAGATTCTTCAACGGGAATCATGACGCAATGCGTTTGCAAGGGGGTCTGAAACTTTCAATAATCTTCGTACACCTAGGCCGTGTTATCACTGTTATCTCCGTGTTATCACGTGTTATCAAATAGTCTTCGTACACTTTTTCTCGGAGTTTTGGACCCCTTGCTATATACTTAGTCCAAGGGGTCCGAAACCTGCAATAGTCGTCGTTCTAGGTCGTTATCACTGTTATCAACCTGTTATCTCCGTGTCATCATATGTTATCAAATAATCTTCGTACACTTTTCTTTGGAGTCTCGGACCCCTTGCTCCAAAAGGGGTCTTGAACTTGTGGCATTTCTCCTTTGCCCTTCAATGATGTTATCACTCTTATCAACCTGTTATCAAGGTGTTATCAAGGTGTTATCAAATAATCTTCGTACACTTTTCCTCCGAGTTCGGACCCCTTGAATTATATTAAATTAACCACAGTTTTATTTTATATTATTTATTTAAGTTATTTTATATAGTTATATCAGGGGGTCCGAAACTTCCAATAATCTTCGTACATCTGGGTCGTGTTATCACCGTTATCAACCTGTTATCTTCATGTTAACTCCGTATTATCATATGTTATCAAATAATCTTCGTACACTTTTCCTCGAAACTTCCAATAGTCTTCGTACACCTAGGTCGTGTTATTATTGTTATCAACCTGTTATCTCCATGTTATCTCCGTGTTATCATATGTTATCAAATAATCTTCGTACACTTTTCCTCCGAGTTTCGGACCCCCTTGTGCGTTTGTTATGGAGAAAATATGCAAATGACGTTTGCTATCGAGCGTCACTGTAAACGTTTCCCCGAAATGACGTCAGGATTTCCTTCATTTGAATTTTTTTTCAGAAAATATTTAAAAGAAATTTGCCAAGGGGGGTCCGAAACTCCGAGGAAAAGTGTACGAAGATTATTTGATAACACGGAGATAATAGGTCGATAACAGGGATAACACGGCCTAGGTGTACGAAGACGGAAGTTTCAGACCCCTGGATCTTTACTAGGGGTCCGAAACTCCGTGGAAAAGTGTACGAAGATTATTTGATAACACGGAGATAATAGGTCGATAACAGTGATAACACGGCCTAGGTGTACGAAGATTATTGGAAGTTTCAGACCCCTTGATTTTTACTAGGGGTCCGAAACTCCGTGGAAAAGTGTACGAGGATTATTTGATAACATATGATAACAAGGAGATAACATGGTGATAACAGGTTGATAACAGTGATAACATCGCCTAGGTGTACGAAGACTACTGGAAACTTCGAGGAAAAATGTACGAAGATTATTTGATAACACCTTGATAACACAGAGATAACAGGTTGATAACAATGATAACACGGCCTAAGTGTACGAAGATTATTGTAAGTTTCGGACCCCTTGTTTGCAGCATACCACTCCCTTACCTTGATAACACCTTGATAACACGGAGATAATTGGTCGATAACAGTGATAACACGGCCTAGGTGTACGAAGATTATTGCAAGTTTCGGACCCCTTCGGACATTTAATTTATTTTATTTTAGTTTGTTTAAAGAATCACGGAAAAGAATCAAGATTCTTGGTAAGATTCTTGAACTGAACCAGCAAACAGAACATCGCGAAAGGTCAATTACAAATTAATTTCTATTTATTTCTTTGATATATTACTGAATTATTTATTATTATTATTATTATTATTATATAATTACTATTTTATTATTAATTTTATATCTTACTGTACTTACTATCACTATTAATTCCTATTTATTTCTTTGATATATTACTGACCTATTTATTATTATTATTATTAGTATTATTATTATTATATATAATTACTATTTTATTATTAATTTTATATTTTACACTGCTTACTATTACTATTGATTCCTATTTATTTCTTTGATATATTACTGAACTATTTTTTTATTATTTTATATATTATTATTATTATTACATTACTATTATTACTATCATATCCTATATTATTATTATTTTATGTATTATTATTATTATATGTAATTATTATTTTATTATTAATTTTATATATTACTCAACTATTTATTATTCAACTATCGTAATACAATAAAAAATAAAGAAATTTTCAGAAATTATCTGATAATTCCAACTATCAACTATCAAATTATATATACATATACATATATATATATAAGTATCCTGAAAAGCGTTTTTTCAGGACGCTGTTAAGTACCCTGAACATGTATTAATTTACATTTAAATATTATGTATATTATTATAACAATATCAACGATCAAATTATATGTCATATATATAATATATATATAATAAATTTATGTATATCAAAAAGTATCCTGAAAAAGCGTTTTTTCAGGACGCTGTCAACTACCCTGAACATGTATTAATTTAAATTTAAATATTATATATTATAGTATAACAATATCATAAAAATAAAGAAATTTTCAGGAATTTTCAGAAATTTTCTACATTTGTAATTGTAATTGAAAAATCTATTCATATATATTATATATATATAATACATTTATATATATATAAAAGTATCCTGAAAAGGATTTTTTCCAGGACATTATATTATATCATCTATATTATATTACTATTATATATTACTATATTATATTATATTATTCTAACAATATCATAAAAATAAAGAAATTTTCAGAAATTTTCTACATTTGTAATTGTAATTGAAAAATCTCTGTGCTAAAGGGCATAAGACTTTCACGTACTGGAAAACTTTCCACTTTTCGCTGGAATTTTGGTCGTCACAGACCCCCATAGGCATATAGCCATAGCCTTTTAAATATACGATTTATTATATGTTTATTATAATATATATATATATATTATATTATAAGATAAGTTTCGAAGGCTATGACCAAGGGGTCCGAAACTTCTAGTAATCTTCGTACACCTGGGTCATGTTATCTCTGTTATCATCCTGTTATCTCCATGTTATCTCCGTGTTAACATGTGTTATCAAATAATCTTCGTACACTTTTCCTAGGAGTTTCGGACCCCCTTGATTTTTGTTATTTTATTTTCTGATCAAATTGTTTGATAATATAATTTCATCATTAAATAACCTTCCTGTATTTATTCACGTATTTTTTTGTATAATATTTACAACAGTGTCCATTTTCGATTTCCCCTTTTTCCCTTCTTCCCTTATTTTTCCCTTTCTACGCTCCGTACTAGACTACAAGGCCATAGTCCACGTTTCCCTTTTTTCCCCTCTTCCCTTATTTTCCCGTTTCTACCCTCCATACTAGAATACAAGACCATAGTCCAGATTTCCCCTTTTTCCCCTCTTCCCTCATTTTCCCCTTTCCACCCTCCGTACTAGAATACAAGGCCATAGTCCAGATTTCCCCTTTTCCCTCAAACCTTATTTTCCCCTTTCTACCCTTCGTACTAGAATACAACGCCATAGTCCAGACTCCCCATTTTTCCCCTCTTCCCTCATTTTCCCCTTTCCACCCTCCGTACTAGAATACAAGGCCATAGTCCACATTTCCCTTTTTCCCCTCTTCCCCTATTTTCCCCTTTCCACCCTCCGTACTAGAATACAAGGCCATAGTCCACATTTCCCTTTTTCCCCTCTTCCCTATTTTCCCCTTTCTACCCTCCGTACTAGAATACAAAGCCATAAACCAGATTTCCCCTTCTCTCTCAACCCTTATTTTGCCCTTTTCAGACCCATTTTCCCTTCTTCAGGGAATTTCCCTTCACAATGGAAACACTGATTTACAGTTTTGCATTCATTATAATAATTCAAACTTTTAACATTTATTTTATTTATAACGATTACTTATTTCAACATAATAATGTTACTGTTAATTATTAATTAATTATTACTTATTAATTTATATTATTATTAAATTAATTAATTAATTAATTATTGTATTAATATTAACTTACTAATATATACTAATATATATATATATAATATGTATTTTATAATAAAATATATAATTATAAAATGTGATTTATAATTTATATTAATTGTAATAAATATTATATTTTGTATATTACTTTAATTAAAATTACTTAATTAATAATTATATATAAATATATTTATTATATATTTATTTTATATATGTTACGTTTATCTATATAAATATATATAATATTATATTTTATATATTATATTTCTTAAACATTAATTAATTAATAATTATATATAAATAAATATATATGATATATTTATTAATATTATATTAATTATTAATTAATGTATGATTTTTTATTTACTTATTATTATTATTATTATTATTATTATTATTATAATTATTATTATTATTATTATTATTATTATACCAGAAATAATGACTTCCTTTGGTTTAGTGTGCGAGCATGTTTCTTATATCCTTGGCAAGGACGGGGTCCGAAACTCCGAGGAAGAGTGTTCGAAGATTATTTGATAACATATGATAACACGGAGGTAACAGGTTGATAACAGTGATAACATGGCCCAGGTGTACGAAGTTTATTTGATAACACATGATAACACGGAGATAACAGGTTGATAACAGTGATAACATGACCTAGGTATACGAAGATTTTTGCAAGTTTCCGACCCCCTTGGTCCTTCAGGGCGTGTGATTCAACAAAAGTGAAATTTTCAGCGGATTTTGGCGAAACTTTGGTTTTGTTTGCAAAATTTATGGAAACTTCGTGATTTTCTTTTGTATAAAAGATTCTCAACCCCGTGATTCCGGTAAAAGAATCTTGAATCTTGAAATAAGAATCTTGCAGTAGAGAGAATGGTGGATAAGATTCTCAAGGATTCTCAAAGATTCTCAAAGATTCTTGGAAGGATTCTTGAAATAAGAATCTTGCAGTAGAGGGAATGGTGGATAAGATTCTTAAGGATTCTCAGAAGGATTCTTGGATTTTTGGAAGGATTCTTGGATCCGTGTGATTCTTGAATCTTGAAATAAGAATCTTGCCGTAGAGAGAATGCTGGATAAGATTCTTAAAGATCTCAAAGATTCTTGGAAAGATTCTTGAAAAAAAGAATCTTGAATCTTGAAACAATAATAGTAATGAGAGAATGGTGGATAAGATTCTCGAAGATTCTTGGAAGGATTCTTGGATTTGTGTGATTCTTGATTCTTGAAGAAAAGATTCTTGAATCTTGAAATAAGAATCTTGCAGTAGAGAGAATGATGAATAAGATTCTCAAAGATTCTTGGAAGGATTCTTGAATGTTATATTATGATTCTTAAACGAATCTTGAGGTAAGAATCTTGCCATAGAGAGAATGCTGGATAAGATTCTTAAAGATTCTTGGATCTGTGTGATTCTTGATTCTTGAAAAAAAGAAACTTGAATCTTGAAATAAGAATCTTGCCGTAGAGAGAATAGTGGATAAGATTCTCAAGGATTCTCAAAGATTCTTGGAAGGATTCTTGAAATAAGAATCTTGCAGTAGAGGGAATGGTGGATAAGATTCTTGGAAGGATTCTTGAAAAAAAAGAATCTTGAATCTTGAAACAATAATAGTAATGAAAGAATGCTGGATAAGATTCTCGAAGATTCTCGAAGATTCTTGGAAGGATTCTTGGATCTGTGTGATTCATGATTCTTGAAAAAAAGATTCTTGAATCTTGAAATAAGATGCTTGAATCTTGGGAAAAGAATCTTAGATTCTTGAATTCTGATTCTTGATTCCGGTTTAAGTTATATCCCATCAGAATCTTGCAAGATTCTTCTATGAATCTGGGAAAGAATCTTGAATCTTGAAATAAGATTCTTGAATCTTGGAAGAAGAATCTTAGATTCTTGAATCAATCTTAAGAATTAGAATAAGAAATAATCAAAAATCTTTGATTCTTGATTCTGGGTTAAGTTATATTCCACCAGAATCTTGCAAGATTCTTCCGTGAATCTGGGAAAGAATCTTGAATCATGGAATAAGAATCTTAGATTCTTGAATTAATCTTAAGAATCTTAAGAATTAGAATAAGAATTAATCAAATAAATCTTAGATTCTTGATTCTGGGTTAACTTATATCCCTCCAGAATCTTGCAAGAATCTTCCGTGAATCTGGAAAAGAATCTTGAAAGAAGAATCTTAGATTCTTGAATTAATCTTAAGAATCTTAAGAATTAGAATAAGAATTAATCAAATAAATCTTAGATTCTTGATTCTGGGTTAAGTTATATTCCACCAGAATCTTGCAAGATTCTTCCATGAATCTTGGAAGAAGAATCTTAGATTCTTGAAATATGATTCTTGATTTGTTATTTTTTGTAATTTTGTGTAAAATTGAAGTAATTATTTTAAATTATAAAATTCCTGAGGAGAGAAAAGACAAAGAAAAGTTTTGCGGTTTCATTTGTCATTATACCTTCCCGCCTTCGCCTACAGAGATACGATAACATAGTTGATAACAAGTTGATAACAGGTTGATAACAGTTGATAACATCTGGGGGTACGAAAAGATTAGTTGATAACATGTGATAATACATGATAACAGGTTGATAACACTCATATGATAAGGAGATAACATAGTTGATAACAAGTTGATAACATCTGGGGGTACGAAAAGATTAGTTGATAACATGTGATAATACATGATAACAGGTGGATAACAGTTGATAACGTATGGGGGTACGAAAAGATTAGTTGATAACATGTGATAATATATCATAACAGGTTGATAACACTTATATGATAAGGAGATAACTGGTTGATAACATCTGGGGGTACGAAAGATTAGTTGATAACATGTGATAATATATCATAACAGGTTTATAACACTCATATGATAAGGAGATAACAGGTTGATAACAGTTGATAACATCATATGGAGATACGAAAGATGAGTTGATAACATGTGATAATTTATGATAACAGGTTGATAACAAGTTGATAACAGGTTGATAACATCTGGGGGCACGAAAAGTTTAGTCGATGACATGTTATAATATATGATAACAAGTTGATAACAGGTTGATAACAAGTGATAACATACTCTGGGGGTAGGAAAGATTACTCGATAACATGTGATAATACATGATAACAGGTCGATAACAGTTGGTAACACTCATATAATAAGGAGATAACGGGTTGATAACACTTGGTAACAGTTAATAACAAGTGATAACACCATCTGGGGGTAAGAAATATTATTTGATAAAGTTTGATAACAAGTTGATAACAGGTTGATAACAGTGATAACACAGCCTATGTGTACGAAGATTACTGCTAGTTTCGGACCCCTGGTTGCAGCATACTACTCTCTAACCTTGATAACACCTTGATAACACGGAGATAACAGTGATAACACGGCCTAGGTGTACGAAGATCATTGCAAGTTTCGGACCCCTTGGTTGCAGCATAAGACTCTCTAACCTTGATAGCACCTAATAACACCTTGATAACACCTGATAACACCTTGATAACACCTGATAACATGACCTAGGTGTACGAAGATTATTTCAAGTTTCGGACCTCCTGGTTGCAGCATACTACTCTCTAACCTTGATAACACCCTGATAAAACCTTGATAACAGCTGATAACACCTTAATAACACCTAGATAACACTTGATAACATCTAATAACACCTTGATAACACCTGATAACAGGTTGATAACAATGATAACACCTTGATAACACATGCTAACACCTTGATAATCCCTTGATAACACCTGATAATACCAATGAATCGTGTAGACCACAGAGAAGTGCGTAACTCGATCTACTTTTGGTTCTCAAGGATAAGAAGTGGTTTGAAAAGTCAACCATAATCGGTAATAATTGAGCGGAAGTGATCAATTCGTCAAGGCCTTCCGGAAGCGAAAGTTTAAAAAATTTATACTGGTATTAACTTTGGGAATAAAAATTTATATTGGAATAAGTTCCGCAGTGCATCACAATACCTTCACAGTTGTATAGTCTACTGGAATAAATTTGGGAACATCTTTTATACTGGAATAAGTGTTGTAATTCATAAAAATACCTTCACATTTTGTGTACTATACTGGAATAAATTTGGGAATAAACTTTATACTGGAATAAGTTCTGCAGTGTATTACAATACCTTCACATTTTGTGTACTATACTGGAATAAGTTCTGCAATTCATAAATATACCTTCACATTTTGTGTACTATACTGGAATAAATTTGGTAATATCTTTTATACTGGAATAAGTTCTACAACGCATTACAACACCTTCACATTTTGTATACTATCCTGGAATAAACTTTGGTAATAAAATTTATATTGGAATAAGTTCTACGATGCATAAAAATACCTTCACACTTGAACATTATACTGGTATAACTGAAAATAGCAATTATTTTCTCTATGTGGTTTATTCTTGATTGACGATTTATACTGGAATAAGTTCTATGCAGTGTGAACATATAGTATAACAATAGGTTCACATTTTATATACTATATACTGGAATAACTTTGGGAAAAGCTGTTTCTAGTCTTTGTGGGTTATCCTCGATCGGAGATTTATACTGGAATAAGACCTGCAATGTGAGCATTCTGTATACTATACTGGAATAACTTTGGGGAAAGCTGTTTCTAGTCTTTGTGGGTTATCCTTGATCGGAGATTTATACTGGAATAAGACCTGCAGTGTGAACATTCTGTGTACTATACTGGTATAACTTTGGGAACAGCTGTTCTCTTCCCTATATGGTTTATCCTCGATTGGAGATTTATACTGGAATAAGTCCTGTATGAAAATTTTTTTGTACTATACTGGTATATCTTTAGGAATAGCTGTATTTTATCTTCCTTTTGTGGGTTATCCTTGATCGGAGATTTATACTGGAATAAGACTGCAGTGTGAACATTCTGTGTACTATACTGGTATAACTTTGGGAACAGCTGTTCTCTTCCCTATATGGTTTATCCTCGATTGGAGATTTATACTGGAATAAGTCCTGTATGAAAATTTTTTTGTACTATACTGGTATATCTTTAGGAATAGCTGTATTTTATCTTCCTTTTGTGGTTTATCTCTGATCGGCGATTTATACTGGAATAAGTCCTGTATGAAAATTTTTTGGTACTATACTGGTATATCTTTAGGAATAGCTGTATTCTGTCTTCCCTATGTGCTTTATCTCGATTGGAGATTAATACTGGAATAAGTCCTGTGTGAAAATTTTTTGGTACTATACTGGTATATCTTTAGGAATAGCTGTATTTTGTCTTCCCTATGTGCTTTATCCTCGATTGGAGATTAATACTGGAATAAGTCCTGTGTGAAAATTTTTTGTACTATACTGGTATATCTTTAGGAATAGGTTTATTTTATCTTCCCTTTGTGGTTTATCTCTGATCGGCGATTTATACTGGAATAAGTCCTGTGTGAAAATTTTTTGGTACTATACTGGTATATCTTTAGGAATAGCTGTATTTTGTCTTCCCTCTGTGGTTTATCTCTGATTGGCGATTTATACTGGAATAAAAGCTGCAGTGCTGACTTAGAGTAAAATAAAATACCAGGATACTGCGTTTAAGAAGGTCAGAGGTCAATAGGTCACTAGAGCAAAAAGGTCAAGGAAAAGGACATAGGAACTTTCCATTCACAAAAATTGCTCCAGTTTTTAGAAATTAGTCACTTGAAATATAGCAATAGCGCAAGGGTAGTAATTAGAGTAATAGTAGTAGTAGTAGTAGTAGTAGTAGTAGTAGTAGTGATAGTGATGGTGGTAGTGGTGATAGTGGTACTAGTAGAAGTAGTAGTAGTAGAAGTAGTAGTAGTAGTAGTAGTGATAGTGGTACTAGTAGTAGTAGTAGTAGTAGTAGTGATAGTGGTACTAGTAGAAGTAGTAGTAGCAGTAGTGTAAGTAGTACTAGTACCGGTAGAAATAGTAGTAGTGGTAGTAGTAGTAGTAGTAGTAGTAGAAGTAGTAGTAGCAGTGGTGTAAATCATAGTAGTACTAGTAGAAGTAGTAGGAGTGGTAGTACTAGTAGTAGTAGTAGTAGAAATCGTAGTAGTAGAAGTTGTAGTAGTGGTAGTAGTAGTTACAGTATAAATAGTAGTAGTAGTAGTAGTAATACTAACAGTAAATCAGTAATTGTGAAAGTAGTATTAGTATTAGTAGTACTGATAGTAATGGCGGTAGTGAAAGTGGATTAGTGTTTGGTAGTAATAGTACTAGCAATAATAGTATTAGCAGTCATAACTGCAATATCAGTAGCACTAGTTGGAAATAGTATTAAATATTAGTAATACTACAGCTAGTGCTGCTATTACAGCTAGACCCAGTATTATTGCTGGTACCGCTAACTACTGCTACTGCTACTAGTACTACTGTAACTACTACTGCTTCTAATATTACTGCTACTACTGCTACTACTGCTACAGCTGATATTACTGCTTCTCCTACTGGTACCTCTAACGCTACTTATAGCGAGAATCCTGCTACTATTGCTACTGCTACTACTAATACTGCAATTACTGGTGCTGCTGATGCTACTACCATTCCCAATATAAGTCGTTCCAACTGCTAGCACTACTAATTTTACTACTACTACTACTACTACTACAACTACAACTACTACAACTGCTACAACGACAACAACAACTACTACTACTACCCTCTACTAACTTACGAACTATAATAGTAAAACGTTCACTTACAGCAGCCGCTTCCAGACTTCCAAACTTTCATCAATCAAAACTTAAAAATTCAAGTTACTAGTTCACAAACAAGTACTAACACATGTAGCACCTTACTACTAACATACCACAATACGAAAAATCTCAAAAACCAGAAGTGGCCAAAAAGTAGTAAAAGTACAGCAAACTTACTTACAGCAGTACTTCCAGACTTCCAAACTTTCCTCAATCAAAACTTGAAAACTCAAGTTACTAGTTCACAAACAAATACTAACACATACCACAATACGGAAAAATCTCAAAGAAACCAGAAATGGCTAAAAGTAGTAAAAGTACAGCAGACTTACAGCAGTACTTCCAGACTTCCAGACTTCCAAACTTTTCGTTGAACTAGGACTTAAACTACTAGTTCACCAACAAGTACTGACACATGTAGCACATTACTACTAACATACCACAGTACCAAAAAATTCAAAAAACCAGAAATGGCTAAAAGTAGTAAAAGTACAGCATACTTACAGTAGTAAAGTAGTACTTCCAGACTTCCAAACTTTCCTCAATCAAAACTTAAAAATTCAAGTTACTAGTTCACAAACAAGTACTGACACAAGTAGCACTTTACTACCAACATACCACAATACGGAAAAATCTCAAAGAAACCAGAAATGGCTAAAAAGTAGTAAAAAGTAGTAAAAGCGCAGGTAGTTAGTCTTGCGCACGGGCCAGTGGTTCACCGGCGACTAATCTCTTCTTTCTGCAGGTACAACTCTTGAGACCTGAAGACAAGGACTCGGAGGAATTTGTTTCAATGTCCCTCCGGCATTTCGTAATTTCTCTTTTTAAACCTTAGGATTTTGCTTTCTAGTAATAATTTCATAACAAAAATTAATAATAAACAAAATTAATAATAATAATAAATAATAATATAGTATACATATAATTGTATAATATAATAATAATAATAGTAATAACCCAGCAGAAAATTAAGGATAGTTTCAGGATTTTACTTTCTAGTAATAATTACATAATAATAAATATAATGATATATAAAGATAACAAATAATAATATAATATATATATAATTGTATAATATAATAATAATAAATATAAATAATAATAATAATATGAACCCAGCAGAAAATTAAGGATATTTTCAGGATTTTACTTTCTAGTAATAATTTCATAATAAAGAGAATAATAAACAAAATTAATAATAATAATAAATAATAAGTATACTAATATATAAGTATAATAAATAATATATATATAGAATTATATAATGTAATAATAATAGATAATAATAAATATAATAATATAATAATATATAAATATAATAAATAATAATAGTAATTTTATAGCAATATAATGTAATATAATAATAATAATAATAATAATAATAAATAGTAAATATAATAATATATAAATGCAAGAAATAATAATAGTAATTATAAAGTAATATCATATAATAATAATAATAATAATAATAATAATAAATAATAATAATAACCCGGCAGAAAACTAAGGATAGTCTCATGACCCTGGAAATATCCTGGAAAGGGCATTTACAGGATGCCAACCAGGAGTCTGAGTGCAGTGGAATTGGCCCACTTCCAGAGTGTTCAGGACCCTGACATTGGAATGCCTGAATAATACATGTTCAGGGTACTTAACAGCGTCCTACCCGGAAAATTAAGGATAGTTTCAAGACCCTCAAAATATCCTGAAAAAGACATGTTCAGGATGCCAGTCAGGGGTCTGAGTACAGTGAAGTTGGCCCACTTCCAGGGTGTTCAGGACCCTGACATTGGAATGCCTGAATAAAAATGTTCAGGGTACCTTACACCGTCCTGAAAAAACGCTTTTCAGGATACTTAATGGTGTGCCCTCAGTAATCAAGATTCACAATTCTCAACACAATTTGTTTTTACTCATCCACGAACGGATCGTGGTTGTGGATATTTAGGATCTGTTACGGATATCGTTCAGGATGTAGCCGACATCCTTAATTTTCCGCTGGGATTTAATCATTTATCTGATAAGGACAGCCTTTACATTGTAGTATTATTATAGTATTTTAGTGCTAAAGTATTTATTATAGTACTTTATATTATAGCGTTATTTCAGAATTCATTTGATAAATTTCTCTATTAAAGATAAAATTGAAAATTAGAGTTATTATTATTATTTATTCATTATTTTATTTTGTTATATTTTATCGGAAAAAAAGAGCCAGTTTCTTAATCATTATTTCTCTAATTGCACTTAAATTTAGATAATGTTATTATTGTATAATTTGTATATTATTAATATAATATAATAATATTATATTTTATTACAATTTTTAATGAAGTTTAGCTATTAGAGTTAATGAAGAAGAAGAGGAGGTCAGTGGGTCGTTCCGTTTCTCTGTTGTCTTGTAGCGACCATCATGACAGTGGCTTTTTCTTGTATCCATTTTTTCCCCTCCCAGCAGAAAATTAAGGATAGTTTCAGGACCCTGAAAATATCCTGAAAATGCCCTTTTCAGGATATTTTCAGGGTCCTGAGCGCAGTGAAGTAGGCCCACTTTCCAGGGTGTTCAAGACCCTGACATTGGAATGCCTGAATAATACATGTTCAGGATGCTTAACAGCGTCCTACCCAAAAAATTAAGGATAGTTTCAGGACCATGGAAATATCCTGAAAAGGACATTTTCAGCATGCCAATCAGGACTCTGAGCGCAGTGGAATAGGCCCACTTTCCAGGGTGTTCAAGACCCTGACATTGGAATGCCTGGATAATAAATGTTCAGGATGCTTAACAACGTCCTACCCGGAAAATTAAGGATAGTTTCAGGACCATGGAAATATCCTGAAAAGGACATTTTCAGGGTGCCAATCAGGACTCTGACCGCAGTGAAATTGGCCCACTTTCCAGGGTGTTCAGGACCCTGACATTGGAATGCCTGAATAATACATGTTCAGGGTACTTAACAGCGTCCTGAAAAAAACGCTTTTCAGGATACTTAATGGAGCCCTCAGTAATCAAGATTCACAATTCTCAGCACAACTTTTTTTACTTATCCACGATCGGACGTGGTTCAGAATATTCAGGATATGTTACGGATATCGTTCAGGGTGCTTAACAGCGTCCTGAAATAAACGCTTTTCAGGATACTTAATGGTGCCCTCAATAATCAAGATTCACAGTTCTCGGGACAACTTTTTTTACTCATCCACGATCGGACGTGGTTCAGGATATTCAGGATATGTTACGGATATCGTTCAGGGTACTTAACAGGGTCCTGAAAAAATAAACACTTTTCAATAATCAAGATTCACAACTCTCGGCACAAATTTTTTTTTACTCATCCACGATCGCGGACGTGGTTCAAGATATTCAGGATATGTTACGGATATCCGACGTCCTTAATTTTCCGCTGGGCTCCCAAACTATAGAACTCATTAACAACAGATAATAATCTCGATAATAATAAATTTTATTTAACGCAATAATTTATTAAATTTTAACGAAGACTTTGAACTGAAATGGTTCCAGGTTCCAAAAGTGCTGGAATCAGAAAAATTTTGATAATTATTGAAAAAATGGCAAGGGGTCCGAAACTTCCAATAATCTTCGTAGACCTGGGTCTTGTTATCACTGTTATCAACCTGTATTATCTCCATGTTATGACGTAGTATCAAATAATCCTCGTAGTTTCGGACCCCTTTGGGAAATGGATATTCAGAGCAGGGCTTCCAGTTTTTCCCCTTTTTTCCCTTTTTTCCCCTTTTCCCTCTTCCCCATTTTCCCTATTTGAGGGAATTTCCCTGCAACAGTGGAAACACTGATTCAGAGGATGTCCTGCATGGATGTTCCTTTGGAAATGGTGATTCCCAGACTTTGGAGATACTCCACCTTGTGGATGGGAGAGGTACTACAATCGGGAAGTAGCCGTGGTTGAATGGACCTCCTTCGTTTCCTGGCTTTCTGGAAATGGATGAAAAATAGAAATAATAATTATTATATTATAATATTTATATTTAAATTATTATAATATTATAGAATATTTTGGTTAATATTTTATGTTTATTATTTGATAGTATAATTTATGTTATACTTGATGAACTGAGAGGAGGAAAACGGCAAGGAATGGAGGAGTGAATGAATGGGTGGATGAATGAGCGAGTGAATGAAAGGGTGAATGAATGAGCGAGTCGACGAATAAGTGAATGAATAAACGCATGAACGAGTGAATGAATAAGTGAGTAAATGAGTGAGAGGATGGACGGTTGAATCAGCGAGTGAATGAAAGGGCGAATGGATGAACGAGTGGATGAATAAGTGAATGAATAAACGCATGAACGAGTGAATGAATAAGTGAGTAAATGGGCGAGTGAATGGGCGGTTGAATGAGCGAGTGAACGAACGGGTGAATGAAGGAGGAGTGGACGACGAAGTGAATGAATGAGTGAATGAATAAGTGAATGAATGAGCGAGTGAATGGACGGTTGAATGTACGAGTGAGTGAATGGAGTGAATGAATGAGCGAGTGGATGAATAAGTAAACGAATGAGCGAATGAATGAATGAATGAGTAAACGCACAAATGAGTGAATGAATAAAACGACTGAGTGAGCGAATGGGGTGAATGACTAAATGAATGAAAGACGAGTGAACGAATGAATGAGCGAGTGAGTGAGTGAGTGAACGACTGGATGAATAACTGACTGAAGGAATGAACTAATCGAATGAGTGCATGAATGGACGTTTGAATGTACGAGTGACTGAATGGAGTGAATCAATGAGTGAACAAGCGCATAAACAAATTAACAAGCGAATGAATGGAGTCCATGAGCAAGTGAGTGAATAAGTGAATGAATAAATTATATAGATCTCTGTCTATCATTCACTTTAAGACGTACGAAATAATAATAGTAATAATATAATATAATATAATAATAATATATAATATGTATATAATAATAATAATATAATACAACATAATAATAATATATAATATGTATATAATAATAATAATATAATAATATAATGTAATAATAGTAATAATATAATACAATATAATAATAATATGTATAATATATACAATAATAATAAAATAATATAGTATAATATATACAATAATAGTAATAATATAATGCAATATAATGATAATATATAATATATATATAATAATAATAATATAACAATAATAATAGTAATAATAGTAATAATATAATACAATATAATAATAATATATAATATATATATAATAATAGCATAATAGTAATATAAAATAATAATAGTAATAGTATAATACAATATAATAATAACATTTAATATATATATATAATAATAATAATATAATATAATAATAGTTATAATAACAACAAAGTTCTATTAACATTTATCTTATTACCGTAATTTTACAGTACACCAACAACAACTTAACAAAAATTTGAGTAACAGGACCAGACATAAATCATTTTTCTATAATAAATCTGAAGGTGGAGGAAAAATAATAGATGATATCAATACTTTTCTGCCATTGTTATCGTTTAGACTGATGATAATGGTCATATCTTCGGTATCGCTGGCCGACCTTCTCTCTGTAATTGACCACTTCTTGCTGGGCGTGCTGGCGACACTGCTCCCGTAATCGCTGCTTCTTTTGTCGCCCCAAAAAATGACAAAAATACGCAATAATACCACAAAATAACCAGTTCCAATCAATCAGCAGACATCGATAAATCATATTTGATTCCATAAATTCACATTAAATTAAAAACTGATTTTATACTCGTAGTTTTCTGTGCGCGATCTTGGTCGATAGATTTGTAAAAATCCTTTGATGAGTTCGTCGTCGGTCTGACAATCGATAGACCTGAATTTCATCCGTCTCTCGTCCTGAATCCCAATGGGACTGAAACCTATTATCAATTCATAAATGTCAATTAGAATCTGGAATTTTATTTGATTAAAGTGCAGCACCCGTCAAGTCGATTTGACTGCCAAAGGCCCGATGCAGAAGACTTAGTTTCTGCTCTTGACTGCTACCGTTTCGCGGTGGACGACTGTTTTTATTACAATTTAATCTAAATTCAATTATTTAAATAAATAATCATGAAAATAAACAGTAGATCTCAATTTACTCTTGTTTCTGGGACGAAGTCCTCTGCTTGCAGCCGCTGTCTGAATAGTGTATCCTAAAAATTAAATAGTTTAATTTAATAATAATAATTATATCTTGTTAAATAATACTTAAATATTAATACTAAAATATTTTTATATTAATAATATATTTATTTTTAATTTAAACAAAATATTAAATATTTAAAAAAATTTTGTGAAATAAAAGTGATCTGGCAACGTCGCACTTTTTTTTTGTTTTGATTAATGTCAAGGCGGCAAGTGTTTTGTAATGCGATCAACAAGCAGCCAGAGACTATAGGAAAAGGGGCTCTAACAGTGCATGCATAATCAAGTAACTTTCAATTTATTTCTGGAATAATTAACGAGTTTTTCATGGAGGGAGAGCCCCGCAAAAATAAATTCAAATCTGAATAATTACCAATTCTGGTCTTGACTTTGGTCGCTAATTGAAAACGTCGAGTTTCGGGCCATCAGCTGTGAAGAATGGCGGAAAGAGTGTCCAAACTTTTCAGGTAGCAACAAATAATATACACATCAGACAAAGCTTTTAAGCATCTTTATATCTTTAGTTTGCAGGATTCGTTACTTACGGCTTCAGCGATCGTGTGGACCCTAAGCTCGGAGAGAAACTTGGACCTCGTGTTTTGCTCAGGCTCCCACACGATGATGTAGACCTTCGGCCCGAACAGGATGACCAGCGTTACGAAGGCGCTCAACGATACGCAGATGCAGAGCGTGATGACCTTGAAATCGCTTCCGAAATTATAGATCGGGACGAAGGCCACCCAGATAACACAAGTCGTGTACATGGAGAAGCCGATGAACTTGGACTCGTTAAAGTTGTCGGGAAGATTCCGAGTCTTCACCGCGTACACAGTACACAGCGCGATGAGAAAGAAATCATACCCCAGCGGTGCCAGTAACGCTGCATCTGACGTGTTGCAGACGAGCCGAACTTTGAACGAGGGAGGTTCGGTAATATCTTTTTTGCTATCAGCTGGCTGCAGTATTAGCATAGCTATTATTAAAGCCACTTCTATCAGGATCATGATTAACGTTATGGCCACCTGTGAAAAATCGGTTAGCCAGTATTATTAACTATTGTTTTCAACATTTTTCAGTTTTTTTTTTCTGCAATAAATACAACCTGTCCTGTTGCAGACAGCCATCTTGCTTTGCTTTGAATTCTTCTCTTGCCAGTGAGGACTCTAGCGATGCGATTCGTTTTCGTTAGAAGAGCCGCGTAAATCATGGAGAAACTGAGTCCCGGAAGAATCCTGGAGAAGGAGCAGTTGACTGGACACGGCTTGGAGATCAGCACGAAAGTAGTCACGTGACACAGGAACATCCCCAGCAGAATTAAGTACGTCAGTTCTCTGGTTGAAGCCTTGACGACTGGCGTATCGTTATGACAGATGAAAATAGTCGCTACCGCAACGGTAACAACGATACCAATCACTGCGATTGCTACCGCAGCGATAGTTTCACCGTCACTCCATTTGAGGTACTCTGCGGGTATCTCGAAACATCCTAAACCCCAAAAAAGTACATTTGATTTCTATGATATATAATTAAGAGAATATTTTCGATTTTTGTTAAAGGGAATGCGGAAAGGGAATGTGCAAGTTCCCAGACAAAGATTTCAGGTTTCTGGCCACGTAATTCCACTAGAAGAGGCAGTCAGGCACGCAGTGATTTACTCAACCAGTGGACAACCTAACAAACTCTGCATTTTTTCCACTCCATAAATACCAAGTCCCGCAAGCGAGTAACAGACAAAACTCTCTCAAATCTTTTTGCCCGACTGGAAATTTCAGTTTCGATTATTCGTTTCTATGGAAACGATCCTTAGAGAGTAAGTTTATGAATGAATAATTATAAGATTTGAATGAAATTATAAACCTGTTTTGTTGTCGTAGGGCTTGTACCCTCTAGGACAGTTGCTGCACGTCGTCTCGTTGGATAAGTACTGGTCAACGTTGCATTGCTCGCAGCTCCAGCAGCAGCTCGACTCTTGCTGGATGGCCTGGATGAATGTTATACCCGATTACTGGAACAGTTACTTCATTAATCGCATTACAATTATTCAACACCCGATCTCGTCAAAGGATTTTGAGTCAACGCATTTCATTGAACGGGTAACTTAAAAACAATAATTAATTTTAATAAATTTAAATATACATTTATTATTTCACGGGTATTGAAATGGGATATAACATTAAATGTGCTGAAATTTTGTTCATTAATTAATTTAAAATTTATAAACTTGTATTAGTTTAGAAATAAGCAAAATAAAGTACTGAAAATAAATTCTTATTTTAGTTGGGAATTTAATCTGAACGATAATAAATAATCAAACACTAACGACTGAATTAAGATAATACTGTAATAAAAATAATAATAATAGTAATAATAAATGTAGTGTAATAGTGTAGTAATCTTAAATTATGGCAAAGTGACGATTTATAGAAGATCGATATTGGGTTATCGATTGTTAAATCGATTATTTAATATATCTGCTATACTGAATATGGGATGTGATGGATGTTTTGGGTACCAGGGCCCCCCGTAGCAGTTTACGATACGTCAACATATCGTAACAATACTACTGGAGTCATCAATTAAAGGGCCAATTCCATTATTCAACCCGGCTGACTTTTCTCCAGTAAAAGCTCAAAAAACCAGAAATAACGGATCCCTGACTTCCTACACCCCCATATGAGACTGTTATCAATGTTATCAAATAATCTTCAAGTAAATTTTTATGGAGTTGTAGACCCCCCACCCACCCTGCACTTTATGGTAACTGTAGGAGATTTTGTGTTATCAACGTGTTATCAGATAATCTTCAAGTAACTTTTCGTGTAGTTGTAGACCCCCCACCCTGCACTGTATGGTACTGAAGAAGACTTTGTGTTATCAAATGATCTTCAAGTAAGTTTTCGTGTAGTTGTAGACCCCCCCACCCTGCACTTTATGGTAACTGTAGGAGATTTTGTGTTATCAACGTGTTATCAAATAATCTTCAAGTAAGTTTTCATGTAGTTGTAGACCCCCACCCTGCACTATATGGTACTGTAGAAGACTTTGTGTTATCAGATAATCTTCAAGTAACTTTTCATGGAGTTGTAGACCCCCTTGCACTGTATGGTAACTGTAGAGGACTTGGTGTTATCAATGTGTTATCAACGTGTTATCAGATAATCTTTTTAAGGCTTTTGGATTAAAGTTTCGGACCCCTTATCAAAGTCCGTAAGCTTCATTAGTCCCATTGAGGATGAGTTCGTAAGGGAAAGTGTAGCCAATTTCTATACAGCGAAAAAGGAATTTTTTTTTTCTATACGGTCCGTTGTTAGGCGCTGATAACAAAGTGATAACACAGTGTGAGGGTTCGCTACGGTGTTTGTACACGTCAATGAATTAATCTGAATATTGAATGTCCATTGGCGTTTCTCCAGTAAACGCATTGGGCAAATGCTAAGATTCCCACAGTTCCCCAAATATTTATATGTCAGTATAATAATATTAAGTGGTGATGTAATATTATATAATTATAATAAATATATTATTATAATATATATTATAATTATAATAATATATAAATATAATAAATAGATTAATACAAGTAACGAGTTAAATTATTTCGAATTATATAATACTGGAACGTAGAAAGACATACCCAGCGGAAAATTAAGGATGTCGGCTACATCCTGAACGATATCCCTAATATATCCGTAACATATCCTGAACCACGTCCGATCGTGGATGAGTAAAACAAATTGTGTTGCTAATTGTGAATCTTGATTACTGAGGGCACCATTAAGTATCCTGAAAAAGCGTTTTTTTTTTTCAGGACGCTGTTAAGTACCCTGAACATGTATTATTCAGGCATTCGATTGTCAGGGTCCCGAACACCCTGGAAGTGGGCAAGCTTCACCGTATTCAGAGTCCTGATTGGGCATCCTGAAAATGTCTTTTTCAGGATATTTTCAGGGTCCTGAAACTATCCTTAATTTTCTGCTGGGTATGATAATATCATAACTATATAATAATAGTGTAAATATGGTGTAACCAAGGGTCCGAAACTTTGTGGAAAAGTGTACGAAGATTATTTGATAACATATGATAACACGGAGATAACGTGGAGATAACAGGTTGATAACAGCGATAACATGACCTAGGTGTACGAAGATTACTTGATAACATATGATAACACGGAGATAACATGGAGATAACAGGTTAATAACAGTGATAACACGGTCTAGGTGTACGAAGATTATTAGAAGTTTCGGACCCCTTGGGTGTAACGTAATAAATGGATGTAAATAAATAGTTGCATATACAACTTAAAATCATAAAAATGCAAGGGGTCGGAAACTTAAGAGGAAAAGTATACGTAGATTATTTGATAACATATGATAACACGGAGATAACACGGAGATAACGGGTTGATAACAGCGATAACATGACCAGCTGGACGAAGATTACTGGAAGTTTCCGACCCCTTGTAAAAATGTCAATAATTATAATGATAGTTATATAATGAGTAAAATAATAGCACAATTAATATCAATATATAAATTATGATCGGAAGAAATAAAAATAAATAAAATTAATAAAAATTAAATTAAATAAAAATTAAATTTAATAAAATTAAATTAAAATTAAATAAATTAAAATTAAAATTAAATAAAATGAAATTAAAATTATATAGTATTAAATTAAATAAAATTAAATTAAATAAAATTATAATTAAATAAAATTAATAAAAATCAAATTAAATTAAATTAAAATTTAAAAAAAAATTGAATAAAGAATTGAAAACAATTTAAGAAATTGATAATATTTACACGAATAAATCTGACATAAATTTATTAATATTATTATTATTATTATTATTATTATTATTATTATTATTATTATTATTATTATTATTATTATAGTGTAACGGGGTAGGATAACAGAATGTTAACCATGTGATGATAATGATAATATGGATGGGGGACTGATGGAGATAACAGAAGGAATGAAGCATTTTGATTTCCGAAGTGCTTCATTAACCAATATACGGCCAGAGAAAAGGGGTCCGAAACTCTGGATGGTTTGTAGTACAACCTAAATGATTGTTATCAAGTGTTATCAGTCCGTAGTGTAATTGTTATCGCATGTTATCTCATGTTAACTTCAGTAGATTCAGGTGACATGAAATCAGTTATCATCCTTTTTTTTAGTGTTATCACGTGTTATCTAAATAATCTGGGAGACCTTGTTATCCGAGGTTATCGTCGTGGTATCATTCACTATTATCTATAACTGTTATCTACCTGTTATCGCATGTTATCAAGTATTCTAGGCACATACAAGATGCTATCATTCACTGTTATCTACAACTGTTATCTACCTGTTATCGGATGTTATCACCTGTAGTCTAGACACACACAGATGATCCTATCATTCACTATTATCTATTACTGTTATCTACGTGTTATCGCATGTTATCAAGTATTCTAGACTCACACAGATGATCCTATCATTCACTATTATCTACAACTGTTATCTACGTGTTATCGCATGTTATCAAGTATTCTAGGCACACACAGACGATCCTATCACTCACCGTTATCTACCTGTTATCGCATATCACTTGTTATCAACAAATCTACGATCTTCTACCTGTTATCGCATGTTATCAAATAGTCTACCCACACCCAGATGATGCTATAATTCATTATCATCGCGTGTTATCACCTGTTATCGCATGTTATCAAATAGCCTACCCACACCCAGATGATGTCATCGCTCACTATCATCGTGTGTTATCACCTGTTATCGCATGTTATCAAATAGTCTACCCACACCCAGATGATGCTATCGCTCACTATCATCGCGTGTTATCACTTGTTATCAAATAATCACACATTTCTTGAAATCTCGGACCCCTTCTCTTGGCTGGAGGAAGAGGGAAAGGGTTGGCAAGTGCTTACCAAGGGTCTGAAACTTTCAATAATCTTCGTACACCCAGGTCGTGTTATCACTGTTATCAGCCTGTTATCTCCATGTTATCTCCGTGTTATCACATGTTATCAATTTAATCTTCGTACACCTAGGTCATGTTATCACTGTTATCAACCTGTTATCTCCATGTTATCTCCGTGTTATCATATGTTATCAAATAATCTTCGTACGCCTAGGTCATGTTATCACTGTTAACAACCTGTTATCTCCGTGTTATCATATGTTATCAAATAATCTTCGTACACCTAGGTCATGTTATCACTGTTACCAAACTATCCACTCCATGTTATCTCCGTATTATCATATGTTATCATATAATCTTCGTACACTTTTCCTCGGAGTTTCGGACCCCTTCGTGCTTAGACAACCATCGGGGATGATGAAGATGATGTTGATACTGATGGGGGTTGATCAAGGGTTAATTTATAGCCAAATCAACGAATTAGCCTGTCTCCTCCGTTCCTTACGCTCTACTGAATGGAAAAGATCACAAGATTCTTGCCAGATTCATACAAGAATCTCTGTGAATCTCTGTAACGTGTATATAGGGTAAAGATTCATACAAGAATCTCTGTAACGTGGAGATTGGTTGAAGATTCATACAAGAATCTCTGTAACGTGGAGATATGGTAAAGATTCATGGAAGAATCTCTGTGAATCTCTGTAACGTGTAGATTGGGTCAAGATTCTTGCCAGATTCTTGGAAGAATCTCTGTGAATCTCTGTGACGTGTAGATAGGGTCAAGATTCATACAAGAATCTCTGTAACGTGGAGATATGGTAAAGATTCATGGAAGAATCTCTGTGAATCTCTGTAACGTGTAGATTGGGTGAAGATTCACTGCCAGATTCTTAGGAGATTCTCTGTAACGTGTAGATAGGGCCAAGATTCTTGCCAGATTCATGCAAGAATCTCTGTAACGTGTAGATACGGTAAAGATTCGTACCAGATTCATGCAAGAATCTCTGTGAATCTTTGTAACGTGTAAATAGGGCCAAGATTCATGCGAGATTCATACAAGAATCTCTGTGAATCTCTGTAACGTGTAGATCGGGTGAAGATTCACTACCAGATTCTTGGGAGATTCTCTGTGAATCTTTGTAACGTGTAGATAGGGTCAAGATTCTTGCCAGGTTCGTACAAGAATCTCTATAACGTGTAGATAGGGTCAAGATTCTTGCCAGATTCATACAGGAGTACAAGATACATACAAGTCCTATGAGAACTGAGACTCAGTGAGATCTCAGTGGAGAAAGCTCTAAAAGTTGCGAAATCTCACTGAGCCTCTGTTCGAAAGTCTACACAGTCCTATGAGAACTGAGACTCAGTGAGATGTCACTGAGATCTCACTGAGTCTCTGTTCCAAATTCTACATACTCTATGAGAATTTTCAGTCGGGAGGGTCTATAGGTATTTAAATGAATTACCTTTCTGTGTCCAAGTTCTACAAGCTCTACAAACTCTACAAGCTTGTGAGATCTCACCTAGTCTCTGTTCCAGATTCTACACACTCTTATGAGAAATTTTCAGTCGGGAGGGTCTGTAGGTATTTCAATGAATTTACCTTTTTGTGTCCAAGTTCTACAAACTCTACAAACTTGTGAGATCTCACTGAGTCTCTGTTCCAGATTCTACATACTCTTATGAGAATTTTCAGTCGGGAGGATCTATAGGTATTTAAATGAATTACCTTTCCGTGTCCGAGTTCTACAAACTCTACAAACTCTACAAGCTTGTGAGATCTCACTGAGATCTCACTGAGTCTCTGTTCCAAGTTCTACATACTCTATGAGAATTTTCAGTTGGGATGGTCTATAGGTATTTAAATGAATTTACATTTCTGTGTCCAAGTTCTACAAACTCTACAAACTTGTGAGATCTCACTGAGATCTCACTGAGTCTCCGTTACAGATTCTACATACTCTTATGAAAATTTTCAGTCGGGAAGGTCTATAGGTATTTAAATGAATTTACCTTTCCGTGTCCCAGGTTCTACAAACTTGTGAGACCTCACTGAGATCTCACCCAGTCTCTGTTCCAAGTTCTACATACTCTATAGGTATTTAAATGAATTTACCTTTCTGTGTCCAAGTTCGCAAGGTTCCGAGCAAACAGACCTGAATCTGAATCCCAGATTCATGGGTGTGATGGGATGGGTGTCCATTTGTAGTTTGTGTTCCTTCCAGTGTCCGATTTGTTCGTATTTGTTGGTCACGTTGGAGAAGTTCATAATGTCGTACCAACTGGGCGGATTGCCGTTCTCGTCGAACTGCACAGTTTCGTTACCGTAAGCGTAGCTAACGTTCATTAGATGATCCTATTTGCGTAAATCATAAGATATACATTAGACAAACCAATAGAAAGTATCATGGATTCAGCTAGATGATAGTGTGAAACTGGCCCACTGGGCCACTTACATACAGTTCGTACGCTTGAGTTTTGACAGAACTAAGTCATGCAGTATTCAACCCCTTATTCAGAGGGTTCAGTTTTATTAACTAAAGTGAGTTAAGCTACTATTCAGCTAGTGATTCAGAGGGGGTTCAGCTACTTAGTCCCGTATCCTATTTCGTAAATCATAAGATATACATTAGACAATAGATGCGCTAGTCAAACGTCAGAATGACCCTCTGAATGGTGCATGAGTATCATGGATTTAGCTAGATGATAGTGTGAAATTGGCCCACTTTCACACAGTTCGTACGCTTGAAATTTGAAAGAACTAAGTCACGCAGTATTCACCCCCTTATTCAGAGGGTTCAGTTTCATTACCTAAAGTGAGTTCAGCCACTATTCAGCTAGTGATTCAGAGGGGTGTTCAGCTACTTAGTCATTCGGTACTCAACCGATTAGGATAGAGAACTTCAGTAATCGTTAATTCGGTTCGTTAAGGTATTTCGCACATTTGTGACGATAAGCATTCAGGAACCTTTGAATTCAGTCGGTAATTTAGTCGATAATTCAGTCGATAAAGTTCATAGTTAAGTTTGTTCAGGTAGATAAAAATACTATCCATAATCAAGAAAATTTAATCGATAATCAATCAATAATTCAGTCCGTAGTTATAGTCAATCAGCACTTCATTAGGTTGCTTATCGTTAGCACAACAATACTGATCGATAACTGATCAATTACTTAAATGATTAATTAGTCATTCAGTCTCGTTAAGTGCTTATAAGCAAGGGGGTCCGAAACTGCGAGAAAAGTTGTGCGAAGATGATTTGATAACATATGATAACACGGAGATAACATGAAGATAACGGGTTGATAACAGTGATAACACAACCCAGGTGTGCGAAGATGATTGATAACATATGATAACACGGAGATAACATGAAGATAACAGGTTGATAACAGCGATAACACAACCCAGGTGTGGGAAGATGATTTGATAATATATGATAACATGGAGTTAACATGAAGATAACAGGTTGATAACAGCGATAACGCGACCCAGGTGTACGAAGATTATTGGAAGTTTCGGACCCCTTGCTTATAAGTATGCGTGAAAACATTCAGTCATTAGCACCTGGATTTGATCGATATAATTGAATCGATTATTAGTCAATTAGGCTGAATAAGTGATTCAATATTCCTGTGTGAAAACAAACATTCATTCACTTGTTAGCAGTGTTTCCACTTTTCAATTTTCCATTCTTCCCCTCTTCCCTTATCTTTCCCCTTTTCCCCCCCATTCGTACAAGAATATACAGGGTCTAGGTTTCCTCTTTACTCTCTTCTCTTCTTCTTTCCTTTTCAGACCCCATTTCTCCCCTTTTTCAGGGAATTTCCCTGTAAAAGTGGAAACACTGCTCGTTAGTGTAATCGATAATCGATCAGTAGTTCAATCGATTTCAGTTTTAAGTTTGCTGGGATGAATGGAGATACTGGATAATCAGTCAATGGATTAAGAGTCAGTAGCTGAACTAAATCCGATCGATAATCGATTGATAACTGAATCGATTATCAGTCAATTAAAGGTTAATTAAGGATCCTTAAAGCGCTGTAAAAATTTTTATCGAAAATTGATCGATTATTCAAACGGTAAGCAATCGATACTTCTAGACGATAATGAGATAATCGATCAGTAGTTCAATTGATAAGTTAATCGATTATCAGTCAATTAAGGGTTAATTCAGCATCCTTAAAACGCTGTAAAATTTTTATCGAAAATCGATCGATTATTCAAAGTGTAAGCAATCGATACTCGTAGACGATAATCAGATAATCGATCAATAATCAATCGATATATAATTTAACAATACAAGACCTATTTGTTTATTTATTTCTTCTCGGCTTAGGCCGTAGGCCTATTTCCACACAAGATTTGCATACACTTCAAAGAAATTGTTCGATTCTGTGGAAATTTTTGTTGTACATGACCTATGCTCCATGTATAACTATATGGGAATTTTAATACAATTTAAAATAATAGTAAACTTAGTAGGAATAAGTTGTAAGTAGTTTGTACTTAAATATATTAATTAAGTAGAATTATAATTAAATTATATGAATAAGTCGGAATTAGTTTGTGATTAAATATATTAATTTAGACTAATTATAATTAAAGTAGAGGAATAAGTTAGAATTAATTACTAATTAAATATATTAATTAAGATTAATTATAATTAAAGTATATGAATAAGTTGTAAGTAGTTTGTACTTAAATATTAATTAAGACTGATTATAACTAAAGTATATGAATGAGTTGGAATTAGTTTGTACTTAAATATATTAATTAAGTAGAATTATAATTAAAGTATATGAATAAGTTGGAATTAGTTCGTACTTAAATGTATTAAGACTAGTTACAATTACAGTATATGAGTAAGTTCTAAGTAGTTCGTACTTAAATATATTAATTAAGACTAGTTACAATTACAGTATATGAATAAGTTGGATTTAGTTTGTACTTAAATATACTAATTAAGACTAATTATAATTAAAGTATATTAGTAAGTTGGAATGAATTATTAATTAAATAAATTAATTAAGACGAATTATAATTAGAGTATATGAATAAGTTGTAAGTAGTTTGTAATTAAATATATTAATTAAGACTAACTATAATTAGAGTATATTAGTTGGAAGTAGTTCGTAATTAAATATATTAATAATAATTACATTAATTGTAATTAAATATACTAATTAAAACTAATTATAATTAAACTAATATTAATTAAGACTAATTATAATTAAAGTGTATTAGTTGGAGGGGTGGTCTAATTTGCTATTGATTGTGACACAAGAGGGGGTTTTTGGATAAGTTCCACCGGAATCCAGTGGAGAGATTAAACAAGATCGAGTGCTTGACCAGAGGGGTCCGCAACTTTCCGGTTGATAATGTGATAACGTAGATAACAACACTCTTGTTAAGGCAATACCTTGACAAAGAGGTCCGCAACTTTCCGGTTGATAATGTGATAACGTAGATAACAACTTGCTTATAAATGCAAAACCTTGACCAAAGAGGTCCGCAACTTTCTGGTTGATAATGTGATAACGTAGATAACACCGTGATTATTAATGCAATATTTTGACCAAAGGGGTCCGCAACTTTCTGGTTGATAATGGTGATAACGTAGATAACAACTTGCGTATTAGTGGAATACCCTGACCAAAGAGGTCCGCAATTTTCCGGTTGATAATTTGATAACGTAGATAACACCGTGATTATTAATGCAGTACTTTGACCAACGACGTCCGCAACTTTCCGGTTGATAATGTGATAACATAGATAACAACTTGCGTATTAATGCAATACCTTTGTAACATGCTGATCACGTAGTAACACTATAACATGCTAGTAAGCACTACTTAAATGGATGATCTGAGATACTAGCACTCTTATAACATCCTGACTCTTATAACTCTTATAACTCAACTCTATAACTCTATAACTCTTACAACTCTATTAACTAGTTCTTATTAACTCTATCAGCTCTTATAACATGATAAAAGTAGATTAGTCTTGCTTACCCTGAGCAATGATCCATTGATGGGTAGCATAGCAGGGCAGAGTCCGACTCTTCCTTTACCACAGACCTGCTGCTGAAGATTGTGCAGCCCCCAAGCCATGGCGTAAAGAGCCTTAATGACGAAGCCTAATTTGCTGTCCTGTTTGTATTTATCCCGAAGGCTCTCCGTTCCTGTAAACCCACCCACCCCCCAAAAAAAAGCTCATTAGACGAAACATTACGGTTTAAACCGTTCATACGAACCTTTACAGATATTGGCGTTGTTCATAGTCTTCTGGTATTGAGGGTTTAAGCCTTTGGTTGTAGGGAAGACGCAGTCAAACTTTTGTTCCCAGAACTCTTGGAACCAAGGATTCCTTTGTTTGGTCTTCTCATCAGGTTTCAATGAGAAATAATAATCGTCGAAAGTGGGGACATGTGGTGAATGAATCCTGATTGAAATCCCTCCATTAGCTTCGTCTTCGTAACCCTCTACCACATCCAGTCGATCAGCCCATCCATCACTGAGTAAAAAATGTTCAACACAGTATCGATTAAGAATTTCAGTATGTCGATATAAACTTTCTACAAACCTTCCAAGTATCAGGAAATGTCCTGTTCGGTTGGCTCTACGAATAGCTTTCAGTAACTCGGTTACAGTTTCTCCTTCACAGAAGCAGACGATTACTCTGGCTTTAGGTTCTTCCAGTAATCGGTTGAGTAGTTTGTCGTATTCGTTATCGGGTGCGTTACTGAGAATCGAGTACTCTTTAGCAATGCACAGCTTCTCTGTTTCGGCGTATTCCCGAAAAGCCTGAATCCCGCTCTGACCGTAACTACCTAAGAACATTACCATTTAAATATTATGTTATTTATTCGTGGTTTAACCATTTATACCGGAATAAATCTGGTGTTAGCGTCTAGGGTTATTTAGCTAGTGGCTTTTCATGTCGACGTGTGCACATATACACAACTCAGGCATGATTTACTATTTTTAGCTTCTCTCTTTTTTGCTTAGATTCTGTGTAAACGAAACTTTTGCTTGGCTTTGGGGATTTTTTGGGGGGAAAAAAGCTATTTGCGTGATGCATAACTCCACTTTTGCATTTTAGCCTATTGCTTTCACATTAAAACACGAAACATCAACTTTCTGACCGTGTCGTGTATCATGCAAAAGTTCTGCAACGCCAGTATGTTGCGAATACATTTAGTATAATCAGTGTTTCCACTTTTGCAGGGAAGTTCCCCGAAAAAAGGAGGGAAATGGAGTCTGAAAAGGGAAGACCAAGAGAAGAGAGTAAAGAGGATATCTAGACCCTGTACATTCTTGCACGGAGGGGGAAAAAGGGGAAAGATAAGGGAAGAGGGGAAAAAGGGAAGAAGAAGAGAAGAGAGTAGACAGGAAATCTAGATCCTGTATATTCTTGCACGGAGGGGGAAAAGGGGAAAATTGAAAAGTGGCAACACTGGAGAGGAAATCTAGACCCTGTACATTCTTGCAAGGAGGGGGAAAAAGGGAAAATTGAAAAGTGGAAACACTGGAGAGGAAATCTAGACCCTGTACATTCTTGCACGGAGGGGGAAAAAGGGGAAAGATAAGGGAAGAGGGGAAAAATGGAAGATTGAAAAGTGGCAACACTGCAGTATAATAACAAATAATAAGATTTGTGCTATACCTTCAGTGCTGACTGCAGAGAGATAGGTCCAATTATACTTCTTGACAATGTCCACCATGACTTTAGCTTGATAATTATCAGGCGGTACAACTCTCAAGAAGTACCTGAATCGATTCTTATCGCTCAAGTCACGGCTGGTGGCGCTGTAACCAATCTGCGGGATATGAAACAACTGCAGCAGATTCTGCACTTGAATACTGATGGCACTCGACCCGGGACCGATGACTCCGACAATATTCTTCCGCTTCCCTGGACACGGAGACCCTGTTTCACCGCATCCCCCCGTCACCGACGCCTGGGACTCCGGCGTCTTGGTAGCTGAAATGGCGTCTCGGATAAACTCTAGGCTCTGCTCTAGGGCTACAGGGGCGTACCAGCACTCGTCGCGGATCTCTACGCCTAGAGTAATGTTGGGCAGGATCCTGGGATTGCGGTTGATGGCGTCGATGGTCTGGAAAGTAACTTCTGCTCGCTGAATGCCGTACTCTTCCCAGACTTTACCACACTGGCGAGTGTGAGCTGACTTCTGATCCGGCTGCTCGTGAATGGAAAACAGGGCGCCTATGGTAATGTCGCCCTCCACGACGGCGGTTTTACGCGGCACCCAATGGCTTACGACGAGTCCCGTCACCAGAAACACCACACAACACTTGATAACCAACATTTCCGCTATCGATCCCTGTTCCGCTATACTCCTTCTGCATAAATTTTGATCAAACATAATATATTACTTTTTAAGGTAAAATTTATTATTTCTATTTTATTATTATTTATTATCAAACATAATATATTATTTATTAAGGTAAAATTTATTATTTATATTTTAGTATTATTTATTATCAAACATAATATATTATTTATTAGGTAAAATTTATTATTTATATTTTATTATTATTTATTATCAAACATAATATATTATTTATCAGGTAAAATTTATTATTTATATTTTATTATTTATTATCAAACATAATATATTATTAATTAAATGAAACTTATTATTTATATTTTATTATTATTTATTATCAAACATAATATATTATTTATTAGATGAAACTTATTATTTATATTTTAGTATTATTTATTATTGTTAGCTACTTTTAATTGGTTGTTTTAGTACTAGTCTCTGTATAACGCTTAGCAAAGTCGTTAGCATGTATTAGTAGTAGTATGTATTAGTAGTAGTAGCTAGTACTAGCAATTTATTTACTTTTGTTATTGAATAAAATATATTAATGGGTTACAGTTCTACACGTTTTCAAGGTGGGTCGGAAATTTCCAATAATCTTCGTACACATAGGTCTTGTTATCACTGTTATCAACCTGTTATCTTCGTGTTATCACATGTTATCAAGTCATCTTCGCACACTTTTCCTCAGGAGTTTCGGACCTCTTGTTGTCCACTGTTATCAACCTGTTATCTTCGTGTTATCACATGTTATCAAGTCATCTTCCCACACTTTTCCTCAGGAGTTTCGAACCTCTCGGTTTTCACTGTTATCAACCTGTTATCTTCGTGTTATCACATGTTATCAAGTCATCTTCCCACACTTTTCCTCAGGAGTTTCGGACCTCTTGGTTTTCACTTTTATCAACCTGTTATCATATGTTATCAAGTCATCTTCGCACACTTTTCCTCGGGAGTTTCGGACCCCTTGTACGTGTTATCAGTTGTTAGTACTTCACTTCAGGTTAAATTTCCTCTTTTTTTCATTGATATAGGAAGATAATTGGGAAATTAATAAGTAAAGCGGCCCTGGATAAAAGAATCCGGACAAGTTGTCCCTGGCAAAGCGGAAGGACGGAAGAGGCAAAACGGAAGTGCGGAAAGCGGAAGCGGAAGCTGCAAAAGATCCTAGAAGTCAACGAAGTGACTTTTGAAAATCGAGTAATAGCTATTTGATTGCTTTCGATTATCTTTTTTTTTTACTTACAAAATAGTAAAAAAACTATCGTACTTGTAGTTAGTAGTAGTAATTTTTCTTTACAAAATAGTAAAAAACTATCGTACTTGTAGTTAGTAGTAGTAATTTTTCTTTACAAATAGCCAAAAACTATCGTACTTGTAGTTAGCAGTAGTAATTTTTCTGTACAAAATAGTAAAAAACTATCGTACTTGTAGTTAGTAGTAGTAATTTTTCTTTACAAAATAGTAAAAAACTATCGTACTTGTAGTTAGTAGTAGTAATTTTTCTTTACAAATAGCCAAAAACTATCGTACTTGTAGTTAGCAGTAGTAATTTTTCTGTACAAAATAGTAAAAAACTATCGTACTTGTAGTTAGCAGTAGTAATTTTTCTTTACAAAATAGTAAAAAACTATCGTACTTGTAGTTAGTAGTAGTAATTTTTCTTACAAAATAGTAAAAAACTATCGTACTTGTAGTTAGCAGTAGTAATTTTTCTTTACAAAATAGTAAAAAACTATCGTACTTGTAGTTAGTAGTAGTAATTTTTCTTACAAAATAGTAAAAAACATCGTAATTGTAGTTAGCAGTAGTAATTTTTCTTTACAAAATAGTAAAAAACTATCGTACTTGTAGTTAGTAGTAGTAATTTTTCTTTACAAATAGCCAAAAACTATCGTACTTGTAGTTAGCAGTAGTAATTTTTCTGTACAAAATAGTAAAAAACTATCGTACTTGTAGTTAGCAGTAGTAATTTTTCTTTACAAAATAGTAAAAAACTATCGTACTTGTAGTTAGTAGTAGTAATTTTTCTGTACAAAATAGTAAAAAACTATCGTACTTGTAGTTAGCAGTAGTAATTTTTCTTTACAAAATAGTAAAAAACTATCGTACTTGTAGTTAGTAGTAGTAATTTTTCTTACAAAATAGTAAAAAACTATCGTACTTGTAGTTAGCAGTAGTAATTTTTCTTTACAAAATAGTAAAAAACTATCGTACTTGTAGTTAGTAGTAGTAATTTAGTAAATTATGAATATAGTCATTATTATATTAATTAATTTATGAAGTTCATTAATGCTAGTAATAGTAGTCCCAGTTTGCTACTATTAGTTTTACTATTATTAACTATTATTACTAACTTTACTAAAATTATTCTCTTAGTCCTTGTATTACTACTGAATAAGTTTATTACTAGCACTCTTATTGTTATTGTTATTTTTACTATTATTATTATTATTATTATTATTTAAATTTGCCGGATGGATCTTCTTATGGAAAATCTAGTAATAGCTATTTGATTGCTTTCAATTATCTTTTTTTTCTTTACAAAATAGTAAAAAAACTATCGTACTTGTAGTTAGTAGTAGTAATTTAATAAATTATAAATATAGCTATTATTATATTACTTAATTTATGAAGTTCATTTGTGCTAGTAATAGTAGTCCAACAACTTAGTCTTGGGATAGTTTGCCACTATTTATTATTTGTACTATTACTAACTATTATTATTATCTGTACGAAAACTATTCTCTTAGTCCTTTTATTACTATTGAATATGTTTATTATTATTATTATTATTTATTTATTTATTTCTTCTCGGCTTAGGCCGTAGGCCTATTGCCACATAAGATTTGCATACACCACATAATATTCGTATAATTATTATTATTATTATTATTATTTTTACAATTGTTATTATTATTATTATTATTATTATTATTATTATTATTATTATTATTTAAATTTGCTGCATGAATCTCCTTATGAAAATGTGTTTCGTGCAAATATTGTTGTTCCATTTTTCAATGTTTTCACAGGTCGCCGTTTCCCAGAAGACGCGTGGAAATCGTTTTTGCCGTGCGCAAATAGTTCCAAAGAAATTGCCACTCAGTGTTTCCACTTTTAAATTTTCCCCGTTTTCCCCTCTTCCCCTATTTTTCCCCTTTTTCCCCCTCGGAGGAAGAATATACAGGGTCTAGATTTCCTCTCCACTCTCTTCGGTTCTTCTTCCCTTTTCCCTCTCTTCCCTTATCTTCCCCTTTTTTCCCCTCGGTGGAAGAATATACAGGGTCTAGATTTCCTCTCCACTCTCTTCGGTTCTTCTTCCCTTTTCCCTCTCTTCCCTTATCTTCCCCTTTTTTCCCCTCGGTGGAAGAATATACAGGGTCTAGATTTCCTCTCCACTCTCTTCGGTTCTTCTTCCCTTTTCCCTCTCGTCCCTTATCTTTCCCCTTTTTCCCCCTCCGTGCAAGAATATATAGGGTCTAGATTTCCTCTCCACTCTCTTTTCTTCTTCTTCCCTTTTCAGACCCCATTTCCCCCCTTTTTCAGGGAACTTCCCTGATCCCTTCTCCTTTTCCCTTTTTTCTATCCTTCCTATCTTTCCCCCTTTTCCCCCTCTGTGCAAGAATATACAGGGTTGATTTCCTCTGTACTCTCTTCGGTTCTTCTTCCCTTTTCAGACCCCATTTCCCCCCTTTTTCAGGGAACTTCCCTGCAAAAGTGGAAACACTGTTGCCACTTGTGTGAAATTCTTGATTCATCCGTCAGGAATCGTGGTAAGGTATAAGAATCGTGAAAAGAATCACGGTGAAAGTTAGTACGCACGGTAGTATTTATAGTAGACATACTTGTACCACTACTACCACCACTATTACTGCTGCTGCTACTCCTACTACTATTAATAACGTTACTACTACTGCTACTTTACTACTACTACTTCTACTGCTATGCACTGTTACTACTACTGCTGCTATTGCTGCGTCTACTACTATTAACATTACCTCCACTGCTGCTACTGCTGCTTCTACTACTAGTACTAACGTTACTACTACTGCTTACTTTACTACTACTACTTCTACTGCTGCTGCTATTACTATTACTACCACCACTATTACTGCTGCTGCTGCTCCTACTACTATTAATAACGTTACTACTACTGCTTACTTTACTACTACTACCTCTACTGCTGCTGCTATTACTATTAGTAACATTACTACTACAGCTGCTACTGCTGCTTCTACTACTATTACAAACATTACCACTACTGCTACTTTACTACTACTACTTCTACTACTGCTGCTATTACTATTACTAACATTACTACTACAGCTACTTCACTACTATTACTTCTACTGCTGCAGCTATTACTTGTACTAACATTACCACCACTGCTACTTTACTACTTCTACTTCTACTGCTGCTGCTATTACTATTACCAACATTACTACTATTGCTATGCACTATTACTAACTACTGCTGCTACTGCTGCTTCTATTACTATTATTATTATTACCAGTACTGCTACTTTACTACTACTTCTACTGCTACTGCTATTACTATTACCAACATTACTACTACTGCTATGCATTACTTCTACTGCTGCTTCTACTACTATTACCAACATTACTACTGCCTCTGCTGGCATTACTTTTACCAACACTACTTCTACTACGACTGATATTGCTCTACCGTACTATTGCTACTACTAACTACAACTATTACTACTAGTGTTACTACTACTACTAACTACCACCAACAATAATAACAATAATTAAAACGATTTTACGATCAGCGCTAAAATAAATTAATCATACTAAATGAACTGTACTAATTAACTTTATTTAAACATATAAAAATATAATTTTAATTAATAATTATAACTTAATTTAATGTAATGTATATATATATATTTATAATAATTTATATAATAATTATAACGTAATAAATTGTATATAATTAATTCATGAAATATTCATTTTTTTTTAAAGAAACTGGAAATTTGTTGCACGCGTGTGAATGTTATGGGAGAAGGTAGCATATGCGGTGGTAGCGCGGTATAGCCTTCATAAAGATGATGTCTGCTACCATTAGACCAACATCCTCCACGAATTGAGTCGTAAAAACTCTACGACATACTCATTATGTCTGTAAACTCTACGGTACCACGGTGCAGTGTTTCCACTTTGCAGGGAAATACCTGGGAAAAAGGGGAAAATGGGGTCTGAAAAGGGAAAAAAGGGGAAATCTGGAAGTACACCATTGTATTCTAGTACGGAGGGGAAAAAGGGGACAGTAAGGGAAAAGGGGAGAGAAGGGAAACGAAAGTGGAAATACTGCCACGGTGATTAAACTGATAACAGACCGATAACATGATGATAACACTGATGATGGACTGAAAACATGATAACCCAGTGATAACATTGATAACACGTTGATAACATGGTGATCAAACTGAGAACACTATGATAATCGATTGATAACAGGTTGATAACATGGTGATAACACATCATAATGGACTGGTAACCATGATGATAATTTATTGGTAACATGGTGATAACACTTCTGGTCCTTGTTATCCGTGCTTATCACTATGATTTCAACACAAACCAAGCTGAACTGTATTAAGAGTTGATAACATTGATAACAGGTTGATAACATGGTGATAACACTTCTGGTCCTTGTTATCCGTGCTTAACACTATAATTTCTGCGCAAACGAAACTGAAATGTATTAAGAGTTGATAACAGTGATAACTTTGTGTTGACATGATGATAACACTCTTCAAAGTATTAGATTTGAAAAATTTCCCAGTATTTTTTCTATTTTTCTATTGGACGAGATCTGAAAGTTAGAGGCGATGACATTTTAATGGACGAATGGGGGTTGGACACTTCTGAAGCCAATGGATACGTTGATAACTATTGATAACACATGATAACAGGTAGATAACCATGGATAACACTGATAAGATGGTCTTGCATTAGAAGTATTGAGTGATAACAGGTTGATAACCATTGATAACATATGATAACAGCTTGATAACGATTGATAACACATGATAACAGGTAGATAACCATTGATAACACTGATAAGATGATCTCTATACCGGAAAGTTGTGTTATATAACAGTTAATAACCATTGATAACCCATGATAACAGCTTGATAACTATTGATAAGACTGTTTAAGAGAATCTCTAAACCAGAAAATTGAGTGATAACAGATGATAACCAGTGATAACGCTTGATAACAGCTTGATAACTATTGATGACACATGATAACAGGTAGATAACCATGCATCACATTGTTTAAAAGTATCTCTATACCAGAAAATTGAGTGATAATAGGTTGATAACCATTGATAACACATGATGATTTATCATACGTGCTAAAACTACTGCATGTTATCATCGCTATTATCACGTGTTATCTCAAAACTATCACTCTATTTTACTATTATCATTATAACATGATAACATAATTTCATCATTACCATGTTAACGTGTTATCAGCTTGTTATTAACTTCATTATGATAATCACACAGTCTGCTGTAGTGTAATTACTATTACCCACCCACAAAATCAACACCGTAGTTAATAGTTTGCACTATTTCTTTTTAATAGTAATTACTTTATAATATAGATTAATAAATAATGAATAATAATGAGTCCAAAAATAATAAAATAATAAATAATAATAATAACTAATAATAAATAAATAATAATATATATAATATATAAATATAATAAATAACAAAATATAAAAATAATAATTATAAATATAATATAATAAATAAACAAATAATAAATAATAAAATAATGAATAATAAAAATAATAAAATTAATTGAAATAAGTAAAGTTTAATTTAATTAATAATTCAATAATATAAATAAATAATAATAACAAAATTTTCAAACCTGCAAAATTCAAAAATAAATTAAAAATTTAAAAGGCAACTCTGGACAACTTGGAAAATAAAGTATGTTATAGAACTTTTGACGCTGATTCCGAATATATATAGTTTCTCTATCTCTATTTTCTACCGTTCGGCCGCAAAAATTGATTAAAGTTTGAAAATGCACGTGGCAACGCTGGAAACTGAGCACGCGGACTGATTGGTCCGCACGGGCCACGTGATCAAGACAGCCAATGTTATGGAACTTTTGAAGCTGATTCCGAATATATATAGTGTCCCTATCTCAATTTTCTACCGTTGGGCCGCAAAAATAAGTGAAAGTTTTGAAAATGCACGTGGCAACGCTGGAAACTAAGCACGCGATCTGATTGGTCAGCACGGGTCACGTGATCAAGACAGCCAATTAGAAAGTTTGTCGCCCCCTAGTAGCACACGATTTTCGTACTACTGTTTACTCCCTACAACGTGCCACCTGTCTTTTGCCATGAGGCAACGAACTTTCTCATTGGCTGTCTCGATCACGTGGCCTGTGCCAACCAATCAGATCGTGCGCTCAGTTTCCAGCGTTGCCACGTGCAATTTCAAACTTTCATTAATTTTTGTGGCCAAACGGTAGAAAAATGAGATAGGGACACTATACATATTCGGAATCAGCGTCAAAAGTTCCATAACATTGGCTGTCTTGATCACGTGGCCCGTGCGAACCAATCCGATCGTGCGCTCAGTTTCCACCGTTGCCACGTGCATTTTCAAAACTTTCATTAATTTTTGTGGCCAAACGGCAGCAAATCGAGATAGGGACACTATACATATTCGGAATCAGCGTCAAAAGTTCCATAACATTGGCTGTCTTGATCACGTGGCCCGTGCGGACCAATCAGATCGCGTGCTTAGTTTCCAGCGTTGCCACGTGCATTTTCAAAACTTCGATCAATGTTTGCGGCCAAACGATAGAAAATCGAGATAGGGACACTATATATATTCGAAATCAGCGTCAAAAGTTCTATAACATTGGTTTGGTACAGGTCACGTGATCAAGACAGCCAATGAGAAAGTGTGTCGCTTCCTAGTAGCAGAAAGAAATCATAACAAAAAGCCCATTTAATCTAGTGTACAGTCATGTTCAACAGAAAAGGATACAGCATGTGTGAATTCAAAGTATGTTTTTGGCTATTTATTAAATTATTCTTCAATTAATTTATATAATTATTGATAAAACAAACTATATTTTGACTAAATATACATGCATCCATCAAATAATATTCAAACATTCCCGTAAAACACAAAGGAAAAGTGGCGTAGAACCTTCCCTGTTCTCTTCTTCTTAACTTTTTCCCCTTTCCCCCCCTGCGTAGAAGAATATACAGGGTCTAGCTTTCCTCTCTACTCTCTTCTTCCCCTTTTCCCCTTTTCCCCCCTCCGTGCAAGAATATACAAGGTCTAGATTTCCTCTCAACTCCCTTCTCTTCTTCTTCCCTTTTTCCCCTCTTCCCTTATCTTTCCCCTTTTTCCCCGTCTCCGCGCAAGAAAATACAGGGTCTAGATTTCCTCTCTACTCTCTTCTCTTCTTCTTCCCTTTTCCCCTTTTTCTCTCCCGGTGGAAGAATATACAGGGTCTAGATTTCCTCTCTACTCTCTTTTCTTCTTCCCTTTTTCCCCTCTTCCCTTATCTTTCCCCTTTTTCCCCGTCTCCGCGCAAGAAAATGCAGGGTCTAGATTTCCTCTCTACTCTCTTCTCTTCTTCTTCCCCTTTTCCCCTTTTTCCCCCTCCGTGCAAGAATATACAGGGTCTAGCTTTCCTCTCTACTCTCTTCTCTTCTTCTTCGCTTTTCAGACCCAATTTCCCCCCTTTTTCAGGGAACTTCCCTGCAAAAGTGGAAACACTGACTGTACAGTAGATTAAATGGGCTTTTTTGTTGTGATTTCTTTCTATTTTTAGTAGTTTGAAACAGTTGACCAGTGAAAATAGGGAAGATGCAATGAATGTTGGCGTTAAGATATTGCGCAGAGGCCAAGATTAATGCAAGGGGTCCGAAACTCCCGAGGAAAAGTGTACGAATATTATTTGATAACAGACGATAACACGGAGATAACAGGTTAATAACAGTGATAACATGATCTAGGTGTAAGAAGATTATTGGAAGTTTGGAGGAAAAGTGTACGAAGATGATCTGATAACAGATGATAACACGGAGACAACAGGTTGATAACAGTGATAACATGAACTAGGTGTACGAGGATTATTGGAAGTTTCGAGGAAAAGTGTACGAAGATGATCTGATAACAGATGATAAAACGGAGATAATATGGAGATAACAAGTTGATAACAGTGATAACATGACCTAGGTGTAAGAAGATTATTGCAAGTTTCCGACCCTTAGATTAATGAAAGTCTTATTTCCGCAACAGTCATTTTGGTCTCATGCACTCCGTCTTTGAGTTTTGTCTCATTTCTGGAAGATTCTTGTAAGAATCTTGGCAAGAATCATAGCGATTCTCAGTGTAGGAATCTTGGCGAGATTCATAGTGATTGTCACTGTAAGAATCTTGGCGAGATTCGTAGTGATTCTTACTGTAAGAATCTTGGCAAGAATCATAGTGATTGTCACTGTAAGAATCTTGGCGAGAATCATAGTGATTCTCAGTGTAAGAATCTTGGCGAGATTCATAGAGATTCATAGTGATTCTCTCTGTAAGAATCTTGGCAAGATTTATACTGATTGTCATTGTAAGAATCTTGGCGAGATTCATAGCGATTCTCAGCGTAAGAATCTTGGCGAGATTCGTAGTGATTCTTACTGTAAGAATCTTGGCAAAGAATCATAGGGATTCTCAGTGTAAGAATCTTGGTTAGATTCATAGCGTTTGTCACTGTAAGAATCTTGGCGAGATTCATAGAGATTCATAGTGATTCTCTCTGTAAGAATCTTGGCAAGAATCATAGAGATTGTCGCTGTAAGAATCTTGGCAAGATTCATAGTGATTGTCACTGTGAGATTCTTGGCAAGAATCATAGGGATTCTCTCTGTAAGAATCTTGGCAAAAAATCTTAGTAATTGTCAGTGTATATAATGTAAATATTATATATATAATATTGTCAGTGTCAGTATAATATAATTCAAGGGGTTCGAAACTCCGAGGAAAAGTATTATGAAGAATCTTGGCGAGATTCATACTGATTGTCACTGTAAGAATCTTGGCAAGAATCTTGTTGCCTGAATCGGTACTGCAAGAATCACAATAATAATGTGTATAATGATGATAAAGATAATAAGCAGACTACTACTATTAGTACTACTACTACTACTAATAATAATAGTAATAATAATAATAATAATATTACTTCTACTATTACTACTACCACCACTACAACTGCTAGTACTACTACTACTACTACTACTAATACTAATACTACTACAAGTGCTACAACTATACTACCACTGCAACTGCCACAACTACCACTACAACTGCTACTGCTACTGCTGCTGCTGCTAACACTACTATTACTATTACTACTATAACTGCTACTACTACTACTTCTTCTTCTACTTGTACTACTACTATTTCATCTTCTTATATACTATTGCTAGTACTACTATTACTACTACTACTAACATTACTAATAACACTACTACTAATACTAATACTAATACTACAACAACTCCTACAACTACTACCACTACAACTGCCACAAGTACCACTACAACTGCTACTGCTACTGCTACTGCTACTGCTACTGCTGCTGCTGCTGCTGCTGCTAATACTACTAGCACTACTGCCACTACTACTACTAGTACTTCTTTTTCTACTTCTATTACTAATTCTACTAGTACTATTTCTTCTTCTTATACACTACTGCTAGTACTACTATTACTGCTACTACTACTATTACACTATAACTGCTACTACTACTACTTATTTTTCTACTTCTGCTACTACTATTCCTTCTTTTTCTACTTTTACTACTACTATTTCATCTTCTTATATACTACTGCTAGTACTATTATTACTACTACCACTACCATTACTAATAACACTACTACTACTGCTACTACGACTACCACTACTAATAATAATAACAAAGTATGGTCTTTAAAATTTTTAAAATAAAATTAAATTTAAAAAAGATTCTGGGGTCAGTTTCCTTCAACTGAATTGTTCACTTGGTTGGAAGCGCAGCTCTTTGCATTGTATAATTAAACCACTACAGTTGGTCCTGTCACCGTTTTTGTCACCACAAATACCCACACAGATGATAACACTGATAACACACTGATAACAACTTGATAACACGGTGATAACACTGATAACATGCAATAAACTTAGAACAAAGTTACTGCGTTGCAGTTAACAGTAATTTGTCGAATGCGTGGACACCCTATGAATCAACGTGTACAAACCGAACTCTGTCCAAGGATTCGACAGATTTATCTTATATTATTAATAATAATAGTATCTATATTTCACTTACTGTGTGTATGTCTCTTGAAGTAGATTGTAAAAAGTATGAGGATTAATCCTCGATGATTTTTCTCGATTTTTCTGATGATGTTAACCACGGATGATAAACTTTGATAACTCGGATGATAGTGTGTGTGTATCAGTTTGGTGACTCTTTGGTGGATGACTGAAGGAAAGTGTTTCTTGCAGGGTTCCCTTTAACCTTACTTTTCAAACATGCGCCATAAGGACTTGGGCACTTGCCTTACAACCAAGCACTGTTATCATATGTTATCAACGTGTTATCATATGTTATCATATGTTATCAATGTGTTATCAATGTGTTATCAATGTGTTATCATATGTTATCATGTGTTATCAACGTGTTATCATATGTTATCAACGTGTTTTCATATGTTATCAACGTGTTATCATGTGTTATCAACGTGTTAACATGTTATCAACGTGTTATCATATGGTATCAACGTGTTATCATATGTTATCGTATCTTATCAACGTTTTAACATATGTTATCAACGTGTTATCGTATGCTATCAACGTGTTATTGTATGTTATCAACGTGTTGTCGTAGGGTTATTAGGGACTTGCAAGGGCTAATAAGAGGGTCCCCAGCGGAAAATTAAGGATAGTTTCAAAACCCTGAAAATATCCTGAAAAGGACATTTTCAGGATGCCAATCAAGACTTTGAGTGCAGTGAAATTGGCCCACACTTCCAGGGTGTTCAGGACCCTGACATTCTAATGCCTGAATAATACATGTTCAGGGTACTTAACAGCGTCCTGAAAAAACGCTTTTCAGGATACTTAATGGTGCCCTCAATAACCAAGATTCTCAACACACTTTTTTTACTCATCCACGATCGGACGTGGTTCAGGATATTCAGGATATTTTACGGATATCGTTCAGGATGTAGGCGGCATCCTTAATTTTCCGCTGGGTCTAGCTTGTTATCAACGTGTTATCATATGGTATCATATGTTATCATCATGTTATCATCATGTTATCAAGTGTCATCAGATGTTATCAGTGTGTTATTAAGGACTTACTAGGACTAATAAAAGGGTCTGGCTTGTCATCAAGTGTTATCATCATGTTATCAGATGTTATCAGTGTGTTATTAAGGAGCTTGCAAGGGCTAATAAGAGGGTCTAGTTTGTTATCAACGTGTTATCACTATGTTATCACGTGTTATCACGTGTTATTATCATGTTGTCAGGGTGTTATCACACTGTTATCAGTGTTTACACTTGTCAATTGCCTTTTCCCCCTCTTCCCTTATTTCCCCTTTTTCCCCCCTCCGTGCAAGAATATACAGGGTCTAGATTTCCTCTTTACTTTCTTCTCTTCGTTTTCCCTTTCCAGACCCCATTTCCCCCCTTTTTCAGGGAATTTCCCTGCAGTCTGTGTTCCAAATTCTACGTGGTCCTATGAGAATTGTCAGGCGGGAACTCTGGAACATAACACACAATCAATGAATTATTACTATTATTATTATTATTTATTTATTTATTTCTTCTCAGCTTAGGCCGTAGGCCTATTTCCACATAACATTTGCATACACTTCAAAGAAATTGTTCGATTGTATGGAAATTTTCGCTGTTGAAATTTAATACATTGTAATTATCATTATTATTATTATTATTATTATTATTATTATTACTCATTATTCATTATTATTCATTCTTCTTCTTATTATTATTATTATTACTATTACTATTATTGTTATTATTCATTATTATTATTCATTATTATTATTCGTTATTATTATTATTATTATTATTATTATTCATTCTTCTTCTTCTTATTATTACTATTATTATTCATTATTATTATTATTATTATTATTATTATTATTCATTCATTCTTCCTCTTATTATTATTATTATTATTATTATTATTATCATTATTATTATTATTCATTCTTCTTCTTCTTCTTTGTCTTCTTCTTCGTAATATTATTATTATTATTATTATTCATTATTCATTCATTCTTCTTCTTCATCATCATCATCATCATCTTCTTATTATTATTATTATTATTATTCATCATTCGTTCATTCTTATTATTATCATCACCATCTAATAATAAACTTCTTTGCTTATATATCGGCAAGATACTGGTTTACTCGCCGAGATTGGTTTGTATATGGAAGTTTTACATCATTACCGGCAGGGAAGCTTTTGGAATACAATCCCGGGTCCTGGGGTTTTTCCCTTCACATTTCTTTTGCTACTTCTTTCCCCATGATCCTTGATGGAAAAGAAGGAAGGTCTGATAACAAAACTATCGGCCTGTTATCACTGTTATCATCCTGTTATCGCCTGTTATCAGTTATCGGCCTTGAGAAGCTGCGAGCTTGTTAATCCTATACGTTGGGGGGGCTGTGTGGCAAAAACCGCAATATCTTTGAAAACCGCGGGGAAAAAAATTTATCATTGAGGAAAAAATACGAATTAAGAAAAATCAGGATATTGTCAGGATGCTGTAAAATATTATTAATAATAAAAGAATCAACGAATATTGTTTATAGAAAATAAGACAAGTGTAGAACAGTGTTTCCCCTCTTCCCTTATTTTCCCCTTTTTCCCCTTCTTGCTGGATTACAAGTCACACGTGTGGATTTTCCCTTTTTTTCCCTCTTCTTTTAGTTTTCTCTTTTCAAACTTCATTTTCCCCTTTTTGTAGGGAATTTCCCTGCTAAGTGGAAACACTGGTTTAGAACAGTGTTTCCCCTCTTCCCTTATTTTTCCCTTTTTCCCCTCCGTGCTGGATTACAAGTCAACACGTGTGGATTTTCCCTTTTTTACCTCTTCTTTTAGTTTTCTCTTTCCAGACTTCATTTTCCCCTTTTTGTAGGGAATTTCCCTGCAAAGTGGAAACACTGGTATAGAACGATTTTAAATTAAAGTTTATAACGTTATAAAATGCAATAAATATTCTAGAATAAATGGATTTATTGCAAGATTTGTATTTTTAATAGAATAGATATGATTGTTATGAGAAATTATTAATAAATTATTAAATCGCGTTTGAATTTTTTGAAATTGGCGCCACTCGCCAAACGCGCGCAATAGCCAGTTTTATGGAAGTTGAAAGATTTTGAAATTATTTTAAATTATGAAAAAATCATGTTTAATCTATTTTGACTTAATATTTGTAAATGACAATTTTTAGTATAATCAATGTTTATTACATATTCAGTTCACACTTTAGTTATCTGTTCCCGGACCTGGAGAACTTTTAAATTAATTTTAACTACCGTAATGTAAATTTGAATATTTGAAATTAATTTGAATGATAAAATGCGTAATAATTAGTTTGGATAAAGTAAATAATTATGAAATTTTTTTTATTAAAACAAACTGTATTAAATATAAAATTTTGGTTTTATAGTTGAATTTAGTTCAAGGTTTTGCCGCTAGATGGCGCGCTGCACGTCTGACGTAGCGGCACACATGTCATTCAGTTACCTGGCTATCTTGAATGCCAGCAGTCAGACTTGAACAAATCCACTAACAATTTTCCTTCCCACAGGATGGCGGGCCAGAAATTTCAGTACGATGAAAGTGGCAGTACTTTTGTTTATTTTCTTCTCTCGTTTTTAGCACTCATACTGGTGCCTGCTACATATTACAGCTGGCCAAGAAAAGAAAAACAAGGTAAAAAGCTAGTTTATATGAACTTCAACTTAAACTCTAAAATGGGCTTAAGCAGTATACCGTTAGAACCCAGCTGGTCATTGACCTGTGCTATGTCTTAATGAAATCAATTTTTTATGCAATTACGATTTATGTAAGTTTTTTAATTATCACAGATCCCGAAAAAGCTGAAAAAGAATGTCGTTGCGAACATTGCCTAGCCAAAAAGGCTCGACTCGTGCGAAAGGACCCTTGGCAGTTATCGAAAAAAGTTTTAATGTGAGTTTATACTCTTGAAATTACGAAAGCCGTATTTAACTTTCATAACGTTTCAGACGACTTGCCATATTTCTTGGCTGGGCGCTGTTTTTCTACGCTGCCTACCAAACGAGCAAGTATGATTACGAGTACGCCAACTTCGACCCTTATGAGATCCTGCAGATCGAGTTGGGAAGTTCGCCCGCAGCCATTAAAAAGGCCTACCACAAGTTATCGCTCATTCACCATCCTGATAAAGAAACTGGTGACGAGAAAGCTTTTATGAGGTTAACGAAAGCCTACCAAGCGCTAACTGACGAAACGGCTCGCAGAAACTGGGAGCTTTATGGCAATCCTGACGGTCCAGGGGCCATGAGTTTTGGTATCGCCCTTCCCTCATGGATCGTTGAGAAGGAAAATTCGCTCTGGGTGCTCGGTCTGTATGCGTTAGTCTTTATGGTAGCGCTACCCACTGCTGTAGGGACATGGTGGTATCGTTCAATCCGCTACTCGGGCGAGCAGGTCCTGCTGGATACTACGCAGATGTACTACTACTTTTTCCACAAGACTCCGCAGATGGTGCTGAAACGGACGATAATGATCCTTGCGGCCTCGGCCGAGTTCTACCGCAGACACAATCCCGAGATTCACGAACGGCCCAGCGATAACGCTGAAGTCCCGTACCTCATCAAGATTCTCCCGCAGCTGAACGAGAAGAATAAAGAACGGCCGCTCTGCTTTGCTTATTCGGTTAAAGCTCGAGCCCTTCTCCACGCTCACCTCTCTCGATTACAGCTTCCGCCAAACACTCTAGAAATCGACCGACTGGCTGTTATTCGCAAGTGTCCTGTCCTCATTCAGGTACTTAGACTCAGTTTTTCCACAAATTTGGGAAATTCTCCCCGTTTGGGGGAAATGGGGGAAAATGAGAAGCGCAACTTATTCCTCAAGGGGAAAAAACTCAAAATGAAGGAATTATCCATTTTAACGTTTGAAGTCTTTGCAATAGTTTAATTTTTGGGGAAAATGGGGGAAAAGGCATCAAGCATGGTAAAAAGTGAGGGGCTACAAAGGAAAATTTTTGGTCGGGGGGAAGATGGGGAAAATCCGTGACTTCCTGGTGGAAAGTAGAAAAACTGATGGAAACACTGTTTAGACCTCAAAAAATAATCTAGAATTAAATTAATACTATTTTATATTTATTTTTTGTTATATTTTGTTTATTTTATAATTATTATTTTGTCGCAGGAAATGGTAGTCTGCGTTTCGCAGCTTATTATGTTGGCCCACGCTGGTCGATTGAGCCGTATGCCCGCATTAACGACAATCGAAGGTTGTATGAAGTTATCGCAGATGATCGTTCAGGCCTTGTGGGAACATAAAAGTCCGTTTCTTCAGCTTCCGCATATCGATGACGACAGCCTGAAATATTTCTCCAGCAAGCGGCACCAGGTATATATAATTTATATTGTAAAATAAATTTATTATCTATTATTATTGATTTTCATTTTGTCGTTAAGGTTCGGAGTCTCGAGCAGTTGGCCCGGATGAAAGAGGACGAACGTCGTTTCCTTCTGCGTCACCTCAACGATCCCCAGTACGAAGATGTGATACGAGTCTTGGGTCAGATGCCTTACATCGACATGGACGTCGTGTGTGAAGTCGTGGATGATGAACATACCACCGTTTACACGGCCGGAGCTATTATCACGGTTACTGTCACACTCACCCGAAAACCTATGGAGAGTCTGTTTGATAAGGAAGGTGCTGTGGAAAATGGAATCATCGAAAATGGAGCCGAAGGCAATGGTAAATATAATAATAATAGCAATAATAATAATGATCGTAAGATTTATAATGGCAACAAATAGTTAATGTAAGCAAATTTTTAAAATTAATTATTATTGATTATTAATTCAAAAAAAGGTATAAGAGTAACAATAACTGAATAAACTAATAATATTAAGAAGCATGATAGTAATGTAATAAATAGAATTAATAATAAAAACTTGATATTTATTTCGACGATACAGAAGAAGACGATGCTGCAGCAGCCAAGAAGAAACCATCTCCCTGGCAAAAAGGCCCCAAAAAGTCGAAAAAATCTAGCAGTAATTCCAAGAAGGGCACCAAGAAACCTGCCACTAAAACTGCTAATCCAAATTCTACTACAGCACCTACAACAGCAGCAACAACAGCCACAACAGCTACGACAACAGCCGCACCGAAGAAGGAAAAAGACAGCGACCAGGAGAGCGAGAGTGGCAGCGACGAATCGGACCAAGAATCGCAGGAAGAGTCGCAGAAAGTGCCAGCCAATCAGAGCTCGGCCCCTGAAGACGACGACGAAGAGGATTGGTCCAAATTCCAGGAGAGGATCACCAATAAGAGACAGAAGGTCCTGGAGGGTCGTAGCAAAGTGTCGCACAGCGTCCACTGTCCCTTCTTCAGCGACGACAAGCAGGAATACTGGTGGGTCTACATCTCGGACCGCAAGCAGCAGCTGCTGCTCACTGCACCGTACCACGTCACCAACTTAGTGGACAGGGAAGAGATTCAGCTGAAATTCACGGCCCCCATGAAGCCCGGCAATTATACTTTCGCTGTAGTACTCAAATCTGATTCCTATATGGGATTCGATCAGATGAAGGATATCAAGGTACGGAGCCTATCAACTAATCTTAAAAATTAGAAAAAATAGGAATAATAAGATAATAGTATTTTAATTAATTTAATTTTTCTATTGAATCTTGCTTGGATTATTCTTGATTATTTAACTTGAATATATGATATAAAATATTCCCCCAATTTTTCTTAGTACAGGTCTATTAAAAATTATTAGACATTTTAAAAACCTAATTAAATCCTATTTTGTGTTACCGTTACTTTAGATGGACGTGAAGGAAGCCCCCGCAGTTCCCACTGAACACCCACAATGGGACATTTCCGATGACGAGGAGGAGAAGAAGGACTCCACAGGTTCAGAATCCGAATTCGCCACCGACGACGAGGACGCAGATCTGGACCAGGACGATTAGTTGCAAAAATCTCCACGCAAAAAATCCTTTATTTTAAATAATTTTCTTATTCCCAACCAAAACCTGGTATTAGTTGCGTTTTCATTTGGTTTCCCCACGCACGTTATGTTGTTCCGTTAACGAGCGGGGAAAATCGGGGAATTTTTTTTTTCTTCCAAATTTCGGGGAAACACTGATTGGCTATATAACTTTACTAAAAAAATCTTTTTTTTGCACCGTTCAAATTCTAAGTAAATGCACTTAGGTTTAAAGAAACAGAAAGATTTGAAAGAATAGGATTATAATGAAGAGACACGTTAATGATGAGCATACTGAAGAACTTAAATAGCTCAAATAAAATTGTATTCTCTGAAAGTAGAGTTCAGTGTACCGAAAAACGGTTTTCTGCACAAAATGAATTATACCTCTGTTCAGTTAAAATTAATTTATAATTAATATCTGAATAAATCATGAAATTTAATTAAAATTCAGACGAATTCAAATTCAGCAATAGTAATGGTAATTGAAGATTATAGAAAATATATCGAATAATTTATTGGCACTTTATATTATAATTAAAATTCTGAAACATTCAAATTTAGAAATAATAATAATAGTTAATGATTATACAAATATGTCGAATAATTTATTGCCACTTTATATTATAATTTGAATTCAGCAATAGTATTATATTTGAGTAATTAATAATTTGAATTAAAATTCTGAAACATTCTGAAACATAAAAAATTTAGAATCAATAATAATTAAAGATTATAGAAATTTTCACGTTATAATTAAAATATTTTCAGTAATATATGTATTTAACAAATAAAAAGCGAAAAAAGTAATTAAGATAAATGTATTTGAGTTAAAAATACGTAATTTTTTTCGTAAGGACTAAACTCACAACCTAAATAGCATTCCCGCTAGCAGTGTTTCCACAAATGGGGGAAAATCGACTTCTCGGAGGAGGAATCGAGGAAAGGGGAAAAATGGGGGAAAAGGGAGAAAAATGGGAAGCGTAATTACGACCCAAGCAAAGTACCTTAAATCAAGAGATTACTCATGTTAACGTTGAAATACTCGCAATAGTTTCCCTACACGGTTTGTTTTCTGAGAGTGACACAGCGGGAAAATGCATGAGTCTCAAGTTTCATTTTGGGGGGAAATAGGGGAAAAGCCACCTAACAGTCAAAATGAGGGAAAACTAAGGAGAAAGTTTGATGGGGGAAATGGGGGAAAAGCCACCTAACAGAGAGTCAAAATGAGGGAAAACTAAGGAGAAAGTTTGATGGGGGAAAATGGGGAAAAGCCACCTAACAGAGAGTCAAAATGAGGGAAAACTAAGGAAAAAGTGTGATGGGGGAAAGGGGGAAAGCCACCTGAAAGAGAGTCAAAATGAGGGAAAACTAAGGAAAAAGTTTGATGGGGGAAAATGTGGGAAAAGCCCCCCTAACAGAGAGTCAAAATGAGGGAAAACTAAGGAAAAAGTTTGATGGGGGAAAATGGAGGGAAAGCTACCTAACAGTGAGTCAAAATGAGGGAAAACTAAGTGAGAAAGTTTGATAGGGGGAAATGGGGGAAATTTGGGGTCCCCTGGCGGAAAGTGGAAAACCTGAAGTGGACACACTGCTCTCTAGTTGACTCGATTATTTTAATTAGTATTTAATTAACTTTTTAAATCGATTTAACCGAACCAATGGCTGCCCATGCATTCTCTGGTCCATTCCGTTTGACAGACCCAGCACCAGTGGAAACCGCATTGGGGTCTCGTGCAAACCATGTGCATACAGCCACCTGAAAATTAGTAAAATTTATACGAATATTAATATGTTATTTCATAGATATATGAAATTGATAAATGTAACATTATTAGGTAAAATATAAAGAAATAAATATATAATATAATAAATAATAATATAAAGTATAAAAAAATAAGTATACAGTTATTAATAAAATTAGTACGTAAAAATCTGATAAGTTCGATCACAAAATCATTGAACTAAAATACCCAAAAGTTAATTTTTTAAATTAATGAATGTATTGCTAGTAGTAAAAATAATATAAAATAGCAAATACATGTCAGTGGCACAGGAGGCGGGGTAGCAGGGTGGGCGACCACCAGCCCTAAAATCGGAAATTTTCTACATCTTTGCATAAGAGCACATGTAAATGGTGCCTTCTGACCACGCCTACCAATTGAGGCTGCACTCCGCCAACTTTGACTACGGAGTCTTCCTGCGCCGCTGATACACGTACATAAAATAACGAATAATTATAACTAGCAATTATTAATACGATTCATGGATCAAAATCAGATGAACTAGAAGTGATCAAATCAAAACGAAAATAAATTTTTTAACTTTTGATCAATCAAACGTAATTGGCAAATAATTGGTTTAGAGGCATTATTTGCAGTGCTTCCACTTTTTCCCCTTTTTCCCCTCCGCTTGAAAATATCAATTTCTCTTTTCCCCACTCCATGCCACAGAGTAAAGCTACATTTGTTGATTCACTTTATCCTCCATTTTCCCTTTTCCCTCTTCCCCCTTTTCCCTTATTTAAGGGAATTTCCCTGCATAGTGGAAGCACTGATTACTTGTTACGTGCGTCAATTATGTGTAGTTATAGAATACGAGTTAATAATAACAACAACAACAATAATAATAATAATAATAATAATAATAATAATAATAATAAAGTAATAGTAATAATATAATAATAGTACGAATTAAAGTTGAGTTTTTAATACCATCTCGCTCTGTGGGGGTCCTGCACATTGGACACGGTTTGCTGATGACGCGGATCGTCGTCCTGCTGTCAGCGTCCCAGCGAGCCTAAAAAATCAGCAAATAAATAATAAATATTCGATTCATTACTACTATTATTACTAAATGCGTGCTAACTGATTAGTAAGTATGAATTCAGAAGTACTGTAATTGTGAAATATAAAAGACAATTTTATCCTGCATTATTATTATTACTATTTCATACTTACATGCCTAACTTATTATACTTACGTGCTAACTGATTCGTAAGTATGAATTCGGAAGTACTGTGATTGTTTAAATATACATGACAATTTTATCCTAAATTATTATTATTATTATTTCATACTTACACGGCTAGATTGACAAGTATCGACTAAAAAGCATTGCCTTGGTGACGACTGACCGACTCTTTAACGGACTGACTCGACTACTGATCGACTTTTGACTTTTAGTATTGACTCAGTTAATTATGAATTTTAAGTCCTAGGCCTCTGCCGTGGGTCTGACCCTAGCTTTATCCCTGGCCTACTCTTTTAGCCTTGCTACTCTGTACCTTTGCCCGGACCTGTATCTGAGATAGTCAGAGTGGGCGTTCCCCATTCGTACGGCTATCGTTGGGGAGTAGTCTGGTGGACTATTTCCCACAGATGTAGTTTTCTTTTAGTTTTTCTATGATGTCGAATTCTTTTTCTATTTACAGTAAATGTAAGCTGCATTCAGTGCTTCCACTTTGCAGGGAAATTCTCTCAGATAAGAAAAATGGGGGAGGGGAAAAAGGGAAATTGATATTTTCAAGCGGGGGGGGGGGAAGGGGGGAGTGGAAGCACTGGCTGCATTATTGGTATTTATTACTATAATGATTATTACTGTTATTATTATTGTCATTTTTAGAATTGGTGCTACTATTACTATTGCTCTTCTTATTCTCATATTTATTCTTCTTACTATCATTATATTGTGTTATCCGGTAAATAAAATACAGTGATGTGATTTGATAAATCTCAATTTACTTGTGACGCATTGGCCGGATTGACTGTGTAGACGTTGCTGGACGGAACTGAGGTGGGGACCGATTCCCGGAGCTGCATTCTCCGATGTGGTAACCCTGGAGACATTCACGACAGAAGACGAACTACAAACACAAATCGGATCTTAAATGATAATGATAATAATAATAATAATAATAATAATAATAATAATAATTCGGTGACAACAGTAATACTACTACTGCTACTAATATTACTAATAATAGCACTATTGCTGCTACTAGTATTATTATTACTACTACTACCAATTTTACGAATGCTATTAATACTACTACTACCACCACAATTGCTGCTGCAACTATCAATACAACTACTGCTGCTACTTCTACTACTCTACTATTACTACCGCTACCAATACTACTACTCCACTGCTACAAGCTCGACGTATCCTACTATTACAACTATCACTCCTACCACTACTACTACTTCTATTATTACTAATACTACTGTTACTAATACTACTACTACTTCTTTTACTTCTACTACTACTAAAAATAAAAATAATACCCCGCATCCTGCAAGACACTGGACTCTCCTGCAAGTAGGATCGGGAAGGAGTCCCATTCCGCATCCAGGCTGCGGGCACAACACACCTCCTGCTTTAAGAACGTATTCCTCCGCAGCAAAACGCTGATACCTGGAATACTAAAACAATAATTAATAAATGTTAATTTAAAAAATTATTTACAATTACAAAAGTACAGTTATTTAATCCGTATTCAACTGAAAACTGTCTAAATTTTCATCAATTAATCATTGATTAAACTATTAAAGTACTTTATATTCTACATATACAATTTATTTATTATTAATAATTAATTTGTTTCTTAATTAAATATCTAAATCTACAAAATACCTGTTCGTCTCCAAGCAGTCGAAAATGCCCCGTTTCTTCGATAAACGAGTTTTCACAACCCGCCGGACAGGCCAACGTAGATCCCAGGATCGGATCCTGAACGAAGCCACGTTCGTTGAGACGAGATTCGCAATACTGCCGAAAACAGTCGAGACACGTCACGTGACCATTTGTGCAGGGGAAGACCAGAACAGGATTACTAGAAATCAAACAAGATTATTTATTGAACATAAATATTATTCAAAATTATTATTATTAATCATAAATATCGTAACATAATAAATTACATAAAATTCACATTAATATTAAGCGATTTAAAAATTCGAATTAATTGTTACAAATTCGATTATGTCTTACAAAATATTTTGAAATTTTATTAAAAATCTAAATAAATATTTCGAATTAAAATTTTAACTTTTCTTATTACCAGACGTCGGTGCAGGCGAGGCAAGGGACGTCTTTGATATTGGGTTTAATGAGATAGAGAGCCATGGCAGAATCTGCTTCTCCTCGCGAGACGTGGTTTGTGCATTTGAAGAAAAATTCAGCCCACGGATTATCACAGACTTCGTCCTGGCAAACGCCACTGACTTGATTCGCTCTCAGCACATCCTCCCAGCAGCAAGGATCACGGTCCACAGTAAAGGCACCATTCTGTTTACAATAAATATTACTTATTTATAGCTATAATATTTATTGTGCTTAATAGTTATACTTTACACAAACTGCAACGGACTCGCAATTTTCCTGTCTGTACCGATTTGCACGGAAATTCGCAATAGACGTAAAAGTGTGCTTTTTTCCTTTGATATTCAACTGCATCGCAAACTAAATTTTCATATGAATAGAAAGTAGTAAAAATAAATTATATTGAAGTTTCAGGTTTAATGAGAGAGTTATACCTAAGGAGGCGAGTAGCTCTTCCCGCTCATTTTCTGAGAGCTGCAGGTCCAGCAAAGTTTCGCACAGCGGTTTGCAGATTCCTGGCGACTGTGGGGAAACTTTTCGCTTTTCGTCTTTCCGTTTCAAATGATCTTTTGGGACGGCCTTGAGTTTCACAGCGTGCAGAAAACTGTTCTGGCCCAAATCACATTCCTGTAAAAGTAAATTATTAACGTCTGGTTATTTAACATAAGCAGTATTAATACCTACCTCGATAACAATAGTGTCTGATAGATCTTTTCCCGCAAATATAATACTAAATTGTTCAGGTGGCATATTTATTTTGGGGGCGACAAATTTCTTGACTTGGCCTATGGTCCATTTAGGATTCAAATCTACTAGAATACTTTTACCGCAGGCCGATTTGATATGTACTCGTAATTGAAATTCTATTGCTTTTTGTGGTGACCCTAACCCCAGCCATTGTAATATCTTATCAATTAAAGAACGCAAAAAGGAACATAAAGTTTTAAACATTTTCTTGAAATTAAAAGTGCGATGTTTACATCATAGTCGAGATTAGGCAAATCAGCTGTTTATCACATGGCTAAGCACCGTTTCCACAAGTTTCCCTTTTTTCCTTAAAAAGGAAACTTTCCCCCTCTTTTCCCCTATACTATAAAGCGGTGTCTTTAATTCTCTTCCCTTATTTTCCCATTTGGAGACTCCCTTTTCCCCTTTTCCGGGAACGTTCCCTGCAAAGTGGACTAAGGCAAGTGCGACAAATTATATTTTCTCCTAGCGGCTTTGTTTGGAACTTCGAATCCTTGGTGGTTCGAGAATTTATTAATATCATGAGATCATTTTGATAAATATCATTTAAAAATGCATACATTATAATTAAATATTAACTAAATAGCCATTATAATGTAGTTATATTTTTTTAACTATCTTATTTAAAAATATTTTCTCCTAGCGGCATTCTTTGGAACCTAGGATCTCTGGCGGTTGTGAAATTTACTACTCATTCGCTTCCCAGACGGTCTTTTCAAATCCAACATGGCGGGCGTACAAGAAGAGACTGCAGTGAACGCGCTGATTTACGGGTATCTAAAAGAGAAAGACCCTTCTCTTGCAGAATCGTTCAAACAAAAAACTAAGGCGGTATGCGAATTTACTTTTTTTGAAGAACTTTTACTTATGTCGTTTAAAAATTGGCGTTAAATTTCGTACTGAACTGCACCACGTGGGGTGGCATGGCCGGCTAACCACGTGTTGACAGGTTCAAGTTAAGTCAAATCGGAAATATCAGTAAAATAATAATATTAATGTATCCTTACATAGTGGCATAGTAATAAAAGACATTAAGCATTTAATACAAGTTAATTTAATTAATTACTATCTTTTTATTACAGCCGGTACTGCCGAAAGGTTCACCGTCTATTCGTGAAGTCATCGATCACTTTCAGAAGTAGGGAAAATCATCTCATCTACTGTTTTGAGAATTTAATATTTTTCTGCTATTCAAATTAGGACTTCCCACCCAAGCGAAGAATATCGCTCGAGTTCAGTACACCCGCCAAGAAAGCAAAGGTAGCGGAAAGTTCGGACGAAAGTGAATCAGGTAAATTCAACTCATTTCAGGCCATTCAGCAATTTGTACACTCATATTTAAATCACCGGTTCTGAAAAATGTTCATGTAAATTGTTGTTTTCAAACGGTAGTTAATTATTTTGCATGTTACTATAGATTCAAGCGAAGAAGAGACCAAGAAGGCTCCTCCCAAGCCCGCGGCCAATGCAAAGGTAGTTAACGGAGTTGCCAAAGCCAAGCCTGCAGCCAAGGAAGAATCTAGTGATGAATCTGACACAACTGAAGACAGTGAGGACGAGCCAAAAGCGGCAGCAAAGCCCGCGGCGCCTGTCAAACCAACCGCCAAGGCTGTAGCTGCCCAGAAGAAGGCGGAGTCCAGTTCCAGCTCTGAAGAATCAAGCGACGAGGACGAGCCCCCCAAGAAACCAGCAGCTGCTGCTAAACCTGCGGCCAAAGCTGCTCCCGCAGCCAAGAAAGCTGAATCTAGCAGCAGTGAGGAAAGTTCTAGCGAGGATGAAGCACCCAAGAAACCAGCTGCAGCACCTAAAGCCGCTCCTGCTGCAAAGCCAGCAGCCAAGAAAGCTGAATCCAGCAGCAGTGAGGAAAGCTCAAGCGAAGAGGAAGCCAAGCCTGCGGCTAAGGCCCCAGCTAAGCCAGCCACCCCTGCTGCTAAGCCTGCCGCGAAGCCTGCTGCCAAGAAGCAGGAAAGTAGCAGCGAAGAGGACTCCAGTAGCGAGGAGGAAGCTAAACCAGCTGCTAAGGCTCCTGCTAAGCCAGCTACCCCTGCTGCTAAGCCTGCTGCCAAGCCAGCTGCTAAGAAAGCTGAATCTAGCAGCAGCGAGGAAGACTCTAGCGACGAGGAGGAAGCTAAGCCAGCTGCCAAGGCACCGGCTAAGCCAGCTACTCCTGCAGCAAAACCTGCGGCCAAGAAGGCTGAGTCCAGCAGCGAAGAGTCTGACAGCTCTGAGGATGAAGACCCCAAGAAAAAGGTAGCAGCCGTGGCAGCTAAACCCGCTACCCCTGCCGCCAAGCCTGCGGCCAAGAAGGCCGAGTCGTCGTCTGAAGACTCTGAGAGCGACAGCTCTGATGAAGAGGAAGCCCCAAGAAAGCTGCGGCTCCTCCGGCTAAGGCTGCGCCCAAGAAGGCTGAGGAATCTGAGGAAGAGAGCAGCGAGGAGGAATCTGAGGAAGATGAACCCCCAAGGTGCGGAAAGATTCTACAACTTGAAAATAAAATTCTAATCAATTCTGTTATTAATGATTAATTAATTATATTAAAATTATTTATTAGCCACTATTACAATCATCTCATGATATCTATTTGATTAGTAGTAGCATTAGTAATTATAAAACCAAGTACTTTTGTCAAGTAATATTGAAAACTAGTCCTTGATTATTGTAAGAAGCTAATTTAATATTTTCGTATTATACAGAAAAAGACAGCCACTTCTACTCCGTCTACGCCATCCAACAATGGTCAGAAGTCTGATCAGGTAATATTTTTCCATTATTTTTTAACGTTACGTGTATATCATTGAAATCTAGTGTTGACTTTTCTTTGTCTCGTAACTAATACCCGAGATTAAAACCCTACAGGCTGCTGCATTTACATCGACACCCGCTGCCATAATCACTCCCAAATCCAACAGTGCTACTCCCTTTTCCGCGTCTAAAAATAATGTAAAAACTACGGTAACTTTCGAAACAGCTTTTAATGCTTTTTATAGGATTTGCCTCCGCTTTACGCCTTCGCTGATATTGAAAATGAAAACTTAATTGTGTATATGAAATTTAAATAATATAGCCTACCCCGTTCCGTCGCGTTCGCGAAGAAGAGGTCGAAGTCGATCCCAGGTTGAAGGATAACTCTTTTGATGCCAAGGTAAACGTTAAAAAATAGCGGGAAAACGTTGAATAAAAAGCCAGATGCCCGGAGATGAGTCGTGTCGATGCCCCGTCTAGAGTTCAAGAAGCAAGCCGTTAAAAATTAAAAAAAGAATAATTCAGAACATTTTTTTTTCTTTTAGAAGAACAAAGTCGTCCGAGAAGAGAAGTCGGCACAGAATTCTATATCCTTCTTTTTTTTTGAGAATTTCTTTTGAGATGCAAATTTTTAACGGCTTGTTTTCTCGTTGAACTCTAGGACGGCACGGAACAAGATGAGGCTGCTGAACAAGAAGGTGGGGAAGAAGAAGAGGGCTGGAGCAACATTCCTCCCCGCGCCGGCCTGGGTTTCAAGAACAACGAGGGCGGGCGCGGTGGTTTCACGCCACGCGGTCGCGGAGGTCGAGGCGGCTTCGGCGGAGACCGCGAGGGCGGAGAAGGCGGCCGCGGCGGATTCCGCGGAGGTCGCGGGGCTTCGGTGACCGCGGAGGTCGGGGAGGCCGCGGAGGCTTCGGCGACCGAGGCGGATTCCGCGGCGGACGTGGAGGTTTTGGCGACCGAGGCGGATTCCGTGGCGGACGCGGTGGCTTTGGTGACAGGGGAGGCCGAGGCGGCTTTGGCGACCGAGGTGGACGCGGAGGTTTCGGCGGGCGAGGCGGTGGAGGCCGCGGAGGATTCGGAAGGGGTGGTGGTGCGACTGGCGGCATCGATGCCGGCTCACCGGGCACTGGCTTGAACAAGAAGATGACTTTTGATGAATAGATTTTTTTTATTACGCAGAGAAAAAAGTAATTACGAGATACTCAAATAGTTTTGAACTGCAAATATAATTACATTTAGTGTATACCGTCAGTTATACATTTATCGTCTATAAATTCATAATTTAGATTATTTCTGATTAATTTAATTTAATTAAAAACTAGTTCTACAATTTTTATTAAATATAATTATTCAATTTTAATTATTCATCTGTAATGATTAGATAAGATTATTTACAACTTTTAATTATCAAATTTAGTTGTAAATTTACTCTCTGTATGTCTATAGTTAATTAACCTACAAGAACTAGAAGAGTTTTTACGATTGATAATTTGCACTTTGGTTGTATTGATGGTTTTATTGATTACTTCATGAAATCAGTAGTACTGTTAATTGTTTCTAGATCATTATTATTCTCGTTTATAAGGACCTGGTTGAGTTAATGTGTAATTTTAATTGTAATATTTTTGTGTTGCAGCGAGGAGCACGTGGTTCGTGGGGTGAGCGCGCTAATGAGGACTTGAGATTCACTAAAGGCAAAAGTTTCCGTCACGAGAAGACTAAGAAGAAGCGTGGAAGTTATCGCGGCGGGGCTATTACCGTCGAAGTGAATTCCATTCGTTTTGACGATTAAAATCAATATTTCTTTGTCTCTTTTTGTTCTCGATGAAACGAAAGATTTACGCTTTCTCTTTATAAAACTTTTTCTTCTTTCCGTGAATTACGTGCACTTCATGTCATTTTTCATACCATCCCTTTTTTTATTCAGTGAAATAAAAATACTAATGAAGTGGTATCCTACCGAAATTAGGATTTTTACAACAATTTGCATTTGGTTCATCATTAGAGTTAAGCATACATTTTACTACTGTGAAAAGGTTTGTTAGAATCTAAATGAAGTTAAAGAGTGTTGATGAGATGGTGGGCGCATTCAGTAGCTCTGTTCATCGTCAAAGTCTTTTGCCCAGCTCATTCAGTGAACAGTTGATTCTCCTTTGGCAGCGCTTCGAGCTGAATGATCAGAAACGGTGGTCCAGTAACTTTAAGTCTTCCATTTTGTTATTTCTGCATCTTTCTTGCCAACGCTTTTTCCAGTAGCGCGTTTGATCTGCAGGATGCTCGGACACTCTTCTAAAACATTTTTCAACTAAACTTTGCGTTTTACATGAGAATTCATATGAAAAGTAATACCTCCAGCTCTCGTTTTTTGTCGGGTGTCTGCAAAACAGTCGATTCCCCGACCAAATCTTCGAAAAGTATATTGGCAGGTTGTCCAGCGTCTTCCCGAGCCGAACGTCTCGAGAATCCTGGAATTCTCAAGGCTTGTCTCAACTTCCTCCAGAGATTTTATCGTAAAAATTCAGAATTTGTTCACGACTGTCACGGTTCTGGACTCGGACCAATGTTTTCCTCACACGGCTCGGGGACGTTCGTTGTCATTGTTGTTGTTGTTGTTAAGATGATGAATGGTCGAAACTTTTACCTTAAAGGGGGCAAATGGCATTAGTTGTGTATAATCATTTTATAGATTATTTCGATTTTTTTACCGATATTATGTTTTGGGATGAATCATAATGTTTTTCAGTTGTTGTGTTGTGAAAATGTTTGAAATGGAGTCTGTCATTTGCAGTGCTTCCACTTTTCGTTTTCCGTTTTCCCTTCTCTTGTAGATATCAAGTATCATTTTCCCCTCCATCTAGGATAACGCACTACACTTCCATACTTTCTTTCCCTTGTTTTTCCCTTTTGGGACCCAGTTTTCCCTTTTTAAGGGAATTTCCCGCCAAAGTGGAAGCATTGGTCATTTGGAACTAATGCTTACAAATAGGGGCTGCTCTAATTCACATATGGAGAAATATCAAAATGCTAAGTTACTATTTATTTGAAATAATTTAAAAACTCAATAAACAGTGGTATTAATATAATCAATAATATTTAATTAATTAAGGTATTAGATTTACGTAAAAATAAAAAAAACTTCACTCGTTTGAACATAGTTCTAGAAATGCTCACTAGGTGGCGTAAGCGTGTGATAGTTAGTCTGCACAATTGAATTATAACAATTAATTATATAATTAAAGTTTTGAACTTTTTACGTAGATTAAACGGAAATTTCCATGTGTATTGTGCTTTGCCGCATATTCGGAAGCTTGCGACAGTCCAAATGAAACAAATTTCCAGAACATGAACGCTAGAACACAAATCGCAGCGTTGTGCTACGTTTTTCGATTTATGAGTTTATAACTTTGATTTTAATTACATTAAACTGTCAGAATATAGTGTTAACAAAGTTTTCGTGAAAGTTCATGAGAAAAAGACTGGATAAACCATTACCTGCCCATTTTGTATACACTTAGGGCTCGTTTTTGCTCGTTCGACCTAGACGAGTCAAATAAATTGCTAGAAATGTCAAAAAATGTGGAACGCTTCACGATTTTGCGTGTCATCCTTGCGCAGGGGCCATGCTAATCTTCTCTGTATCGTTCCAATTTTAGTATGTGTATTCGCGTTGGAATACATCTTTTAGGAGTAGCAGCGTTCCTACTTATGCAGCACAAAATCCTGGTCTGAGGGACTGAATTTTGGAGTTTCCCGCTTTATAATCTTTGAACTGGCATGTCGATTGTTTCTAAGACATTCCATAAATGTTAGGAAATTTACGGAGTCCTGAAACCTATGAAAAATATTATTTTGGTATTATTCTAATTTTCTCCATTAAAAATGATGAATTTGAGGACTTAGAGGTCCTTGGTGAGGACGGTGTAGTCCCTCCCCGAGATAGCGGTCGAAAATCCACGCAACCCCATTGGTTATAGCTGACGGCAGCCGACCAATCGCACGCGAGCGCGGGAAATTCAAATAGCTGCTAGTTTTGCTCAGAACTTCAAAAGCTCAGTTCTACTCCCTGCAAATAAACATAAATTTATTATTTTCAAGATCCTAGTCCTTTCTAAATAATAACTAGAATATAAAAAAGGAACGCAGTGCTTAGCCGTTGAGTACTATTCAGCGATGAAAATAAAATATTTGATTGTGTTAAGACCTTCGACAAGTAAGATGATCATTCAAATAGGCAATAAAAAATGTAAGAGCAAGTTAAATCTATACTTTTTATTGTCAATACAGCTGGTTTATCCTACTCGTTCCCGCGGCTCAGATTGCTGAATGACCTGAACGAGACCCGCAGACTCCCGAACCCCATGCATGTACAAAGGTTGAACACAAAAGGATACCCGCAACAATTTATAGTGTTCTCAGTCAGAAGTAACGCTGATGTTTCAAAAATCCTTTAAAGATAAATGAGAATCACATGCGATATTTAAATATACCTCGAACGTGTTCTGAAACGCTCGACGAACTTAGTTGGCCTTCGTCGGAAGTAGAACCCACAACAGCAGTCCTTTTGAAAATAAAACTTCTCTATTATTTTGCGACATAGCATATGAATTAAGTATTTAGATACTTATTAGTTTAAAGTTGCTGCATATTTAATAAAGTAAATGTCAAAAAGTTAATTTTCCCCGTTTGGTGCTGCCATCTAGCGGTGAAAAAATGAACTAGGTGTACATAGGTACATGGCTTCCCTTGCTGATTCACCAATGTTGGTAAACATACTAGGAACACGTCATTTTTGTCAACCAGCAATACTAAATACATATTTTTTTTTAAAAAGAGAACCATTTGATGCGAAGATAAAACTAAAACACTACCTTAAATCTTCAACGGGAAAACGTAAAGCAAAAGTTTTACCCACAGGCTTCAACTTCTCGGTTGCGATTTGCTGACGAAATCCGAACGTAATTTCAGCACAGCAGATTTATCAGATGATTAAAACTATTTACCGGATTAGTTTAAGGGTTTTGGTAAACGATTAATGAATACAAATCTGCAGGATTTAGTTCCACTAATGAGCTGCTCGGACTAATCTAGACTAACGTGTTCAAATATATGATTACCCCGAAGTTGCTTAGGGCTCTTTTCGTGGGAAAAGTTGTGGGGAAACGTTGTGGGGAAACGGGGGGTGTGTGGGAGGATTTTTACGATTTTTCCCTTACTTTCCCTTCGTCCTCCCATGGGAGGTTGCAATAGTAAAACAGGGAAGAGGCAAGTAAAGAAGACAAGTGCAAAGATTACCAGAGACAAACGTTATTTCCAGCAGTTCAGTGCTTCCACTTTGCAGGGAAATTTCCTTAAAAAGGGAAAACTGGGTCTCGAAAAGGAAAACAAGGGAAAAAATAACGTAGAATTTGTAGCTTGATAACTTAGATGGAAGGGACAAGGGTACTTGATATCTACAAGGGAAGGGGAAAAAGGGAAAACCCTACCCTTTTCAAGGGAAAAAGTAAAACTGAAAGTGGATGCACTGCAGCAGTTAACCATAAAAACTGATAATATGCGAATATAACACCAACAACGTTTTCCCCGAACAATTCATCCAAAATCCTTAAAAATATTTCTGAACAATCAAGTCAAACTTTTTTTCCCCAGCAAACCAAGAAATCGGTTCTATACGGCAGTGTTTCCATTTTGCAGGGAAATTCCCTGGAAAAAGGGAAAATGGGGTCTGAAAAGAGAAAAATAAGAGAAGAGGGGAAGGAGGAAATCTAGAAGCACAGCCTCATATGCTGCCACGGAGGGGAAAAGGGAAAAATAAGGGAAAGTGGGGAAAAAGGGGAAACTGAAAGTGGAAACACTGCTATAAGGGGAAACTATTTTCTGCAAATCGGGTAGTTTGAAACAAGACGGAATGCGTGATACAGCGAGTGATTGAACCGGTTCACTCACGTCTCTACTTATCTCAGTGTTTCAACTTTGCAGGGAAATTTCCTGAAAAAAGGGAATTGGAGTCTGAAAAGGGAAAAATATGAGAAGAGGGTAAAGGGAAAATCTAGAAGTACGGCCTGTGTTCTAGCACGGAGGATAGAAAGGGAAAAACAAAGGGAAGAGGGAAAAGGGAAAATCTAGAAGTACAGCCTGTGTTCTAGCACGGACGGGAGAAAGGGAAAAATAAGAGAAGAAGGAAAAAGGAAAAATCTAGAAGTACAGCCTGTGTTCCAGCACGGAGGATAGAAAGGGAAAAATAAGGGAAAAGGGAAGAAAGGGTAAGTTGAAAGGGGAAACACTGACTTATCTAGATCAAAACTAGCTCTCCTCTGTAAAGATTTTAGGTTACTGGTGGATAAAATCAGCTATGAGTTATACTAATTGAACTAACTAGTAATGGTATACAGGTTGGCAAGTAAGTACAGTGTTTATCGCAAGATTACACGCTAGTTTTAAACTGTTAGTTTACTTAAGTGTGATTCCATACAACAATAACTTGTAGGTTTAACATAGCAAGTAGTGAATCCTGGGCGGAATGGACCGTCGCCAAAATGGACCACCCAAAATGGACCCTTCTCTGTCTGCTGTAGCAAAAGTTACTGTTACCTTCCTTACCTAACCTAACTTTACTTCGATCTCAGTCCGAGCCCCACTTCAGCCCTACAATGAATGGATCTTCCATAGGCCTACTCGATTGGCAGGGTCTAGCCTACTTTTTACATCCCAAGTGATATTTTTCTCAGGGTCTATTTTGTGGGGTCCATTTTGGCGACGGTCCATTCCGTCCAGATACCCAAGTAGTAGTACGGCCTGGGAAATCTTCAGTAAATGAGTCAAGAATCGTATGAAAATATGTATTGTCATACGTGCTGGGAGTATCCCCGCACCGCGCTATTCTCAGACGCGCAACCAGACATCAAAGTGATCTCTCTTTGATCGTGCCGTGGAGCTTCCCTGTGTGACTTAAAAATGTGAAAAAATGTGTTTCCGATAGTTCAAAGACTGCTCTATCAAGTTCTTAACTTGGATTTGGAAATTTGTCAAGCGGTAAAGTAGTAGCGTGAGCTTGAAAAGACAGAAAAACCGAGCAGTCTGATAAGTTTTTCTTCCAAGTTTTCTCTCGAACTATGGTGATATTTTACAGTTTCTTAGTGTCAAATTAGTCGTATTATGAAGACGAATTCAATCGGTTTTTAATTATATCTGTAGGACAAAAAGTAAAGGCGCTAGAATTTTTCCCAGTCTTGGCGGCCTCAGAAAATTGAGTCTTTTTCGCTATTCTACAGAACATCCAGTGTTTCCACTTTGCAGGGAAATTTCCTGTAAAAAGGGGAAAAAGGGGCCTGAAAAGGGAAACATAAGGAAACAGGGAAAAGGTAAAACGTGTAAGTAAGCTTTGTATCCTAATATGCAGGGGGAAAAGGGGGAAATAAGGGAAGAGGGGAAAAGGGGAAGACTGAAAGTAGCAACACTGATAACACGGTACAATGAATCAACGGATGAAACCTCTGAAAATGAAAACTTCGTAGTGAAATGCATCTTTTGACACCAAGAACAGTGTTTTTGAGCAATTCCTGTTGCTTGTGACCATGAGTGACCACGTGACCATGACCAAAGTTACCATGAGGTGTCCCAGCAGAAAATTAAAGATAGTTTCAGGACCCTGAAGATATCCTGAAAAGGGAATTTTCAGGATGCCAATCAGGACTTTGAGTGTAGTGAAATTGGCCCACTTCCAGGGTGTCCAGGAGGACCCTGACATTGGAATGCCTGAATAATACATGTTCAGGGTACTTAACGGCGGCCTGAAAAAACGCTTTTCAGGATACTAAATGGTGCCTTCAATAATCAAGATTCACAATTCTCAACACAATTTTTTTTTTACCCATCCATGATTGGACGTAGTTCAGGATATTCAGGATATGTTACGAATATCGTTCAGGATGTAGCCGACATCCTTAATTTTCCGCTGTGGTTCATCGTACACGAGTCCTTCCTCCGACTACGGCGCTCGGCAAAAGTTAAAAAACTTTTTTCTCTCTCCCAGTGTTTCCACTTTGCAGGGAAATTTCCTGAAAAGGGAAAATGGGGTCTGAAAAGGCAAAAATAAGGGAAGAAGGGAAAGGCAAAACTTGGAAGTACGTAATCTTTCTGTTCTAGTACGGAGGGTATAAAGGGGAAAATAAGGGAAGAGGGGAAATTGAAAGTGGAAACACTGCTCTTTCTGTGAATTACGTGCACTTCATGTCATTTTTCATACCATCCTTTTCTTTATTCGGTGAAATAAAATTGCAAATGAAGTGGTATCCTACCGAAACGAAGATTGTTAGAACTTGTATTAGGTTCATCATTAGAGTTTAGCGTACATTTTACTACTATGAAAAGATTAGTTAGAAACTAAAGAAGTTAGAATATGGATGAAATGGTGGATGAATCTTCAGTAACTCCATTGATAGTTGTAGTTTTCTGTAGAGTTAATAAACATTAACTTTGACGTGGGAATGAATAGAAGGAACTAGCGATTACCTCCAGCAACTTGGCCACCTAATAGTTACAAAATTGTAATAGTCAGTAGTTGGAATTAGTTGAAAAGTAGCCAATAGTCAATGCCTGACGATAAAATATGACTTAATTATATATTAGGAAATAACTATGTATTAATTGCTTTTCAAAATATAATAAATTTTGCCTGTATCACATATAATTATTAAAATTATAATTTATATATTAACTTTCTAGTATTTATTTGAATGAAGTACCTCCATGCGATCCTTTCCTCCATCCCTTTCCTGCGTAACCTATCAAGAATCATACAGAAATATTATAATTAATTTAAATATATATTATTATAAAACATTACCAGAAGCTCTAGTTTCGCCATGACCCTCTTCGTTATTATTTTCATAATTATTTTGTCTTTTTCCAACTTCTTCTTTATTATTTGGTTCTTCAGGTTCCACGGTTCTGTTACGATTCGTATCGTTCCTGCTGTTACGGTTTTGCGTATTGATACTTCTGTTACTATTTTTCACATTTCTATTAGTATCTGCATCTTCTTCTGTGCTTCTCTTCTTTTTCAAATGCGAAATTTGTCTTGCAGCCAGTACTCGACGGACTTGCTCGATATCCACATCTTCATCCACAGGAATCAGAACAGGATACCCGTAAACCCCGTAGATTTCGTACAAATCTTCGAGTTCTTCTTCGGTCACAGTAGATAAGCTTTTCTTCGATGATGGAGCTGCTGGTACCCCACTGTACGAAGCGTAAGCAGCAGGGATGTAGCTAGAGTAGCCTGCGTTTGCTAAGCTGCTACCAGAATAGCTCGAACTAGCAACTGCTGACGGTAGTGAGTTGTAGTTCGGCTCGGTAGTCGGTAGTTCAGTAGTAGTGCTAGTTTTATAGCGACTATTTCCTTGAGAATAGCTCTGGTTTCTAGAACTTAGAGCCCTCACGACTTTCTGCAGTTGTCCGATAAGACTCGGTAGCATTTTAGTGTTGTTTCGGAACTCTATCTCTTCTTGAGTCATAGTTTTTGGAGTAGTAGTTGTTGTAGTTGATGTTGTAGTTGTTGTAGGTGGTAGAACGGGACGAGGAGGTACTGTTGTAGATTGCAAAGGTGCAGCAAAACCTGGGATAAAACTTCCTATGCCTGTAGGGATGTAACCAGCCCAGACTCCACCAAATGACGACATCCCAGGATCAGCTAAAGCTGGACTTGATCCTGCAGATGGAGATCCTGGTATAAAAGGATTCATTGCAGCAAAAGATCCCATTCCAGGATCGGCTACTATAGCAGAAGACCCTGTACCACTTCCAGCTGGAACTTTAAACCGAAAATTTAAGTTAAAACACGTTAATTAAACTTAATTAAGGATTTTACCGGTTCTGTGGTCTCGTGCAGGACTTAGTGAATCAGTGGATCGCTTTCTTCCGAGTCCTGCTCGAGCGTAGAGGACTTGATTTGCGTATAAGGATCTTCCTCCAGTTTCAGCCAAACTTAGCTGGAAAGTTCCTACTGAAATTAAGGCAAAAAGCCTGAAGAAACTTAACTTTCCCTTCATTTGTTAATAATTAGTTGTTGATTAGGAGGAGGGAATTTTGTGTATAAACGAGCTGCTTGAAAGTGTGGAACTAATTCAAGATGGCGGTAAAGTAAGGCTTTTTAAACCGGATTTATGAGGAAATGAAATCTGTTTTATCACTTGTGTTGTAACAACTGTTAATGGAGTAATTAAAACTTTTGTTAAGAAGATTTTGTAAAATAATCCTCCATTAAAATATTTCATTTCAATTTACTTAAGGTATGTATAAAATAACTATTAAACTTAAATATAAAAATTATGATATTAAATTAAATTTAACGTACTTGTAGTTTCTTATTAATTATAATACAATATAAGACCCAGTAAAAAATTAAGTAGTTCAGGTAAGTAGTTTTTGCGCTGCTTAACAATGTTGACCCTGCTGACTCGGGTGCTTACCACAGCTTACTCAAAGTAAGATGTTTGGATCTGCCTACCAGGGTTTGTCTAGAGTAAGTCTTTGGTAGGTGCTTACAACTACTTAATCGGTGTAAGACGACTTACACTACTGGAATCAGCAAATTTCAGTCACGTAAGACATCTTACAGTTATGTCTTATACAGCCTATTCCGACAATGTTGAAGTAAGTACTTGCAAGTATTACTTACGTTAGTAATTAAGTTAGAAATTAAGTTAGTAGTTACTTACGTTACGATTACGTAGGACGACTTACCAACTGATTAACTTTTTACTGGGGAAGAATAGTCATATATTTAAATATTATTATGTTAGGATGATAATTAATACTTAACAATTATTTAGTTTAACAGTTGGAAATACTTCAATCGTTAATTTAGTTTAATACTACATGCTAAATAGCTATTTAATACTAAATTTATAAATCGATAATACTTTAAATTTATAATTCTATTTAACATATAGTCCTGCAGAAGTCACGTGATCCGAGTATATTTAATTAATACACTCATATTTATTAAAATTCCGTGTATTAAAAAAAACCGAAACTGAAATTCAAGTTTACAGAAATCGAAAGTTTGATTTTTCCCGTATTTTCCCGTATTTTTTTCATAATTTTTCCTGCATTAGTTCATTGCGATTTTATTTGCCATATCCTCCGCCATAGCTTGCCACGTGTCCTCCACCGACTCCTCCATAAGATGCTCCTCCATAACTAGGCATATGACCTCCACCAACTCCTCCGTAAGATGGTCCACCGTAGCTCGGCATATGGTGTCCGCCGTATCCTCCACCGTATCCTCCGCCATAGCCTCCCATCGGGGCGTATGCTGCTACTCCTTTACCTTTGCCCTTACCTCCGCCAAAACCTCCTTTCATTTTACCTCCGCCGTAGCCTCCTCCATAGCCACCGCCTTTCTTTTTGCCTCCGCCCATGGGGTAACCTCCGCCATAACCTCCTCCATATCCTCCACCGTATCCTCCACCGTAACCTCCACCGTAGCCTCCGCCATAGCCTCCGCCATATGCTGGACGCATACCGCCTATAAAGGTTTTTAAGAAGTTAATACATTTATCAGTTTTTCTAATTATATTTATAAGTAATATAATAATTATATTTGCATAGTTGAATTACTTATTATTAATTTCTGTATTATTCATAATTTATTCTATTCTTATTATTTATCTTATTATTATTATATTATTATACTTATATATATTATATTATATTGTTATTATATTATTATTATTTATTTTATTGTGCTACTGTTTAAATTTTAATTATAGCTGCACTGGAATTTACGTTTTGTTTCTGATTTTTGTTGCAATAGAAATAATTTAATATTAAATTATTTCCTCTCAATATTATTACCTCATAAAGTAAGATTTGTTACCGACATAATATTTTATTGTGATCGTATTAAATGAGGTAATTTATTTTACTAATATTTATTTAATTATAATCGTTTACCTCCTTTCTTGAAGTGACCGCAGACTTCGCTCACCGCCATGATGACTAACACCAGACACGCAACAACAGTCACCTGTGCAAAAATTTTGCAAAATTTTAATTTAATTCTTGTTAACTTAACGAATTTAATCAAATTTTAATAATAATAATAATAAATATTAAATTCGTTCTCAGTTGTATATTAATATCAGTAATATTTAATTAAATATAATATTAATAACTTTTATTCTATGTTACCTTCTTCATGGTAGTATATGAAACTTGCTGGTCGCTGGTTTCTAGTAGTAGTGAAGTAGTCGAAGTGTTGTAGTAGTTTGTAGCAGGTTGCAGTCAACAGGGATCCTTAAATACTCCCTGGACTTACGTAAAGACGGGGACATCCCACGTTTCTCTATGTTATTGACGTTTTCTAACTCTACAAGGTTATCATCGTACTTTCATCCGTGCCAGTGTCTCCACTTTCAGTTTCCCCTTTTCCCCCTTTCCCCCCTCTTCCCTTATTCTCCTCCCATCCCCCTTCGTACTAGAATACAAAGCGTATACTTCCAGATTTTCCCTTTTCCCCCTTTTCCCCCTTTCCCTCCTCTTCCCTTATTCTCTTCCCATCTCCCTTCGTACTAGAATACAAAGGGTATACTTCCAGATTTTCCCTTTTCCCCCTTTTCCCTCCTCTTCCCTTATTCTCTTCCCATCTCCCTTCGTACTAGAATACAAAGCGTATACTTCCAGATTTTCCCTTTTCCCCCTTTTCCCCCCTTTCCCTCCTCTTCCCTTATTCTCTTCCCGTCTCCCTTCGTACTAGAATACAAAGCGTATACTTCCAGATTTTCCCTTTTCCCTATTTCCGTAGGTTTTCGCTTGTTAGGAACCATCCGTGGCAGCGTTTCCACTTTCAGTTTCCCCTTTTCCCCTTCTTCCCTTATTTTGCCCTTTCCCCCTTCCATACCGGAATACAAAGCGTATACTTCCAGAGTTTTCCCTTTCCCCTATTTCCCCATATTTCTCTTGTCAGGCCCCATTTTCCCCTTTTTTAGGGAATTTCCCTGCAAAGTGGAAACTCTGGTCCGCGGAACAGCAGGTCCGAAACTTCTGGTATAGCGATGGAGGATGTTATCACTGTTATCAACCTGTTATCAACGTAATATTAAATAATAAAGTTTTACGACCCCCACCCCCTACAGAAAAGTCATAGGGTTGAGTACTGAATGAGTAGGTAGCTGAACACTAGCTTTCCTCTGAATCACTAGCTGACTAGTAGCTGAACTTGCTTTAGTTGCTGAAAAAAGTCAACCCTCTGAATAAGGGGTTAATTACTGCATGACTTGGTTCTTGAAAAACTCAAGCGTACGAACCGTGTGAAAGTGAGCCAACTTCACACTATCATCTAGCTGAACCCATGACAATAATGCACCATTGAGAGGGTCATTTTGACGTTTGACTAGCGCATCTTTTTTTTCTGTGGGGTCTTCATAGAGTCGAGAGTGCTGGAACGGGTGATAACAGATGATAACAGGTTGATAACAAGTTGATAACACAGTGATAACATGTTCTGGAAGTGAACATGATGATTGGGGTTCAGTGAGAGACAGCTGCTGCTGGTGTGTGGCGATGACGATGGCTAAGTTTTCGCTTTCTGCTAACATCACGAAGTCTTTCACTACTTTTCCGTCAAGGACGTAAAAAGCTCGAACTTCATTATTTTCTGCTGAATTGAAGTCAAGGATCATCCAAGCTGCCAAACACGGAATTTTTGGCTAAATTTGGACGTTTTTGTCATAATAGTTGAGGAAAAGCCTTGGATATCAGCAGCATAACTATACCTATTACTAACGGATGCGGTTACTGGTTTTGCTATCTGTGATACTGTTTGTAGAATAATATGAAAGCTGGAAGTAGTGGAAGTAGTAATAGTAGTAGTAATGGTAATAGTAGTAGTAACAGTAGTAGTAGTGGTGGCGGTAGTAGTCGCGGTAGTAAAAATAATAGTAGTAGTAGTGGCAGTAGTGGTGGTGGTAGTAGAGATAGTCGTGTTAGTATTAGTATTAGTATTAGTAATATTATATTAGTAGTAGTAGTATAGTAGTAGCAGTAACTACTAGTAATACTACCATTGTTTGTATTGCCCCTAGTGATGCTACTAATAATTGGTGCTGATATTAATTTGTGTATTATTTTACTACTATAACTTATACAGCTACTACTATAGTACTATTACTGCTACTTTACTGGTCTACTGCTACTACAACTACTTAACTGGTTTACTAGTACTACTACCTACTAGTACTACTACCTACTAGTACTACTACTGCAAATACTGCTGCTACTACTGCTGTTGCTGCTACTAGTATTACTAATACCATCAATACTACTAATACTAGTATTGCTACCACAACCAATTCTACTATTACTACTATTACTAGTATTGCTACCACAACCAATTCTACTAATACTACCACTACTAGTATTACTACCACAACCAATACTACTACTACTACTACTACTACTATTTTAACCTACTCACTATACTATTGAAAGCTATTTTGTTGCCCCACTATTGGTAATACTACCGCTAACTACTGATAATAAGTAGCAAAGATAGTTTCCCAGAAAAAAAAATCATAATTGTGAGAATCGTTTATTTCTGGAGAATTTCAAGTACACAAAAAAATGACAAAACTGTTTTAAAATTTTACGTAAAATATCCTCATTTAGAAGTCACGACATATTTATAAGTAGCTGTTATGTTACAATAAAAACCTGAATAATTTTCACATCCCGATAGGAAAGTCATACGGTTGACTACTGAGTGAATAGGTAGCTGAACACTAGCTTCCCTCTGTACCACTAGCTGAAGAGTAGCTGAACTGATTTAAGTTGCTAGAAGTGAGCCATCTGAATCAGGGGTTGAATATTGCATGACTAAGTTCTTGAGAGATTCAAGCGTACGAACTGTGTGAAAGTGGCCAATTTCACACTATCATCTAGCTGAATCTGTGGTAATCATGCACCATTCAGAGGGTCATTCTGACGTTTGACTAGTGCATCTTTTTTTTCTACTGGGATAACTAAATATCACAAAAAATTTCAGTTAACTCAATTTTCGGTAAACTTTTTAAAAGAAATTATCCGATTTTATTTATCGCCATTTTTTCGTATTAATTACGAACTAAAATTGTTGGATAAAATTAAATTTAATGTAATTAACTTCAAAGTAATTTAAATGTAGCACGAAAAATTTCTAACCAGCTGATAATAATTTTTCACCAACTTAATATTACAAAAACTTATTTAAATTAAACATTCAACCAAATTTTTAAAAGAAATTATATTTTTTTTCATAATCACCATTAATTAATCAATTACTTAATTAAAGTTATCATACTTTTATCTTGAACAAATTTGAATTCAATGTAATCAGTCTTCCAAGTAAATCAAATAGTCAGTACAATAACACATACGAGAAATTATGAGAATATTATTGGTACTGAAGTACGTAAATTACTATTTCCCGACAGAAAATTCTCAGCTGAGAATCAGCTGAGCCTCACCAGAGAATCAGGTGAGCTTCAATTGAGAAATCAGCTCACAAACACCCGAGAATACAGCTGAGAAATCACCTGAGACTCAGGTAAGTCTCACCTGAGACTCACCTGAGAAATCAGGTGCAGCTGAGTCTTTTCTGTCGGGTTACTATCTACTTACATTTAAGCGTGTATTCTCATGCTTGAAATCCATTATCGGATTCAAGGGGTCCGAAACTCCGAGGAAAAGTGTACGAAGATTATTTGATAACATATGATAACACGGAGACAACATGGAGATAACAGGTTGATAACAGTGATAAGATGAGCTCGGTGTACGAAAATTATTACAAGTTTGAGACCCCTTGATCGGATTTCTTTATTTATATTAAAACTATTTACGTAGTATTATTTATAAAAGATTAATATTAATTTAATTTTCAAGCTGATTAAAATGAATTAATTAAACAATATGCTGTAATACGGAATACTTGAATGAGATAACACTAAATATGTCTTAATAATAATCATAAATAGCTTTTTTAATAAAGAACATTGATGTTAATGATTATCTATTCACTTCAAGTATTAAATTAATTAAAAATATATTTCGATGTGCAAAATATCATACTACTTAACAAGTGTAGTAATATATAATGATAATAATGTAGTGCTACATACATTTAGTTAGTATAAAACTATAATAGAAGAAATAAATGAAAACACATCAAAATTTAGAAAGTTTTCCTTTGTATTTTATGAACTGATGTGCACAGTTTGAAACCAGCTCAAAATTTCAGTAAAATTATAAATCTTAAAATACGTGTCATTTTCGTTAAAGCCATTAAGTTTCATGCAATCATGGGTAATATCAATTAGAGTCCATGTCTCGCTGTATTCACGCATTCAAGTTACTTCCCATAACCGCTTATGGGAGCGGGGGCTGCAATGGCTCCACCGTAGCCTCCGCCAAGGGAAGCACCAGCAGACGATCCACCATACCCTCCGCCAATAGACGGTCCCTTGATACCTCCGAAGCCACCAGCAGAGGCTCCACCATATCCTCCAGCAGCAGGGGCTCCTCCGTAGCTTCCTCCTCCGATGGGGGCAGCAGGAATAGCTACAGCACTACCACCGTATCCGCCAGCAGACGATCCACCGTACCCTCCGCCAATCGATGGTCCCTTGATACCTCCAAAGCCACCAGCAGAGGCTCCACCATATCCTCCAGCAGCAGGGGCTCCTCCGTAGCTTCCTCCTCCGATGGGGGCAGCAGGAATAGCTGCCGCACTACCACCGTATCCGCCAGCAGACGATCCACCGTACCCTCCGCCAATCGATGGTCCCTTGATACCTCCGAAGCCACCAGCAGAGGCTCCACCATATCCTCCAGCAGCAGGGGCTCCTCCGTAGCTTCCTCCTCCGATAGGCGCTGCAGGGATGGCTGCAGCACTGCCACCGTATCCGCCAGCAGATGATCCACCATACCCTCCGCCAACTGTGGCCGAGGGGATAGTAACAGGCCTGGCGCTGCCGTAGCCTCCGCCGATAGGAGCTGCTGGCTAGGAGCAGGAGCCACTACTCCGCCGTAACCTCCGCCAGCGGGAGCAGCAGGAGCGGGAACGTGGACGGGAGCAGGAGCCACTGAGCCTCCGTAACCCCGCCGATGGGAGCAGCAGGAGCGGAAACATGGACGGGAGCAGGAGCCACTGAGCCTCCGTAACCTCCACCGATGGGAGCCGCAGCTCCGCCATAGCCTCCGCCAACAGATCCTCCGAAACCTCCTCCGATGGGTGCGGCTGGAGCAGCTCCGCCATATCCGCCAGCGGAGTGACCTCCAACTGGGCCAGCAGGGATAGCTACAGCACCTCCACTATAACCTCCGCCAGCGGAGCCTCCGTAACCTCCTCCGATGGGAGCAGTAGGCGCAGCTCCTCCGTAACCTCCTCCGATGGGAGCAGCAGGCGCAGCTCCTCCGTAACCTCCTCCGATGGGAGCAGCAGGCGCAGCTCCTCCGTAACCTCCTCCGATGGGAGCAGCAGGCGCAGCTCCTCCGTAACCTCCTCCGATGGGAACAGCAGGAGCAGCTCCTCCGTAGCCTCCACCGATAGGAGCTGCAGGGGCAGGGGCAGGAGCCGCTACTCCACCGTAGCCTCCACCAACTGAGGCCGAAGCTCCGCCATAGCCTCCGCCAATAGGAGCTGCAGGAATTGATGCAACTCCTCCACCGTAGCCGCCGCCAATCGAACCTCCGACTCCTCCATAGCCTCCGCCAACTGGAGCTGCTGGTACAGATGCAACACCTCCGCCGTAACCTCCACCTGTTCAGTAAAAGATTATTTAACGTACTACGGGACTACCTAGGAAATCATGAACAGTTGAACTATTGACTAAATAAATTTTTTGTATATTAATAATTTTATAAATAATTAAGCGCAGTTCTGAGTCATACCTACTGCTCCTCCGCCAGAATAACCATGGCTTACCGACAGGAAAGCAAGCGCTGCCAATATCACCTAAAAGACCAAATTTAATTAAATCAAGTGAAATCAGTAATTATGTATTAAAGTCTGATAATCTGTAGAACAAATATACTAATTAATCTATCATTTTATTAATTTAGTGAATTAATTATATTGAAATACATTTTAATACGAATATAAATAAATTTACTACCAGTTAAATAATTTAGATCTATTATTTAATTAATTTAGATAATTAATTCTGTTTCATGTTATTCGTAGTCTACTCTTATTAAATAAATGACAAATTTTTATTAATTTAATTAAAATATAAAATTGAATAAATCATATACCTTCTGCTGCATGATATTCTGGATTGACTGGGCAGTAGTAGTAGAAGTAGTACAAGTTCTAACTAGCAGTAAGTAGTTGGGACTAGTTGTGTTACTCTGTAGACCACAGCTGCACACACTGACTTGTCAAGTGGACTACCAGCTCTTTATATAGGAGAAATAGTTGAAGAGAGTTACGAGCTAAGAGTTAGAGAGTAGTGAGAGGGCTAGATTCTTCCGTGTGTTTTCTAATAACTTTTATAAACCAGGGTTTTTTCCCGATAAGTTTTTCTGGAACGTGTTTTACTTCTTCCAGGCATTGGAGGGGCATCCCCTCGGTGAGAGTTGAACACCGCCCTAGTGGAAAGGACCTACAAACTTCCTTATGTGAAAAGCGAACTGTAGAAGAAGATTACTTGATAACACTTGATAATACATGATAACAGAGATGATAAAGACGATTATTTGATGACTGATAATCTGTGATAACATACCTGATTCGCAGACTGAATGTTACATTATTTACTTTTGTACGACTTTCATTCTTAACTTTGTCGCTTCTTATCTGCTATCATTGTTATCACTGTGTTATCATCGTGTTATCATCCCAAGATTTTCTAAATGGGTTGCGAACTACTTGGCCCGGCTCTTTAGCCGCACCGTTCACTAATGCGCACCCGCCATATCACGACACGGACTCTTTTGGAAAAAATAACAGTACAATAAAAAACTGAAATTCTTACAATAATAAATCATATTTAAAAACTCACAGATGAGTGATCGTAGATAATAAAAAATAACGCTGAAAGTGTATCAAACTACTTTATTTTTCTTTCGAGTTTTTATCAAAAGCTATTGTTACTGGAGCCAACTTTCTGCAAAAAGGTTCGATGTGCTGATCTGATTCTCGTATGATTCTTACAGTGATTCTCTATGATTCTTGATTCTTGGAGTAACGTAGAATAGTTACTTAGTAGTAGTAGTACTAGTTTACAAATCAATTGATTGAGTTTTTATCAAAAGCTATTGTTACTGGAGCTAAACTTTCTGCAAAAAGGTTCGATGCTCTGATCTGATTCTCTATGATTCTTTATTCTTGGAGTAACGTGGACTAGTTACTTAGCAGTAGTAGTACTAGTTTATAAATCAATTAATTGAATTTTAATCAGAAGCTACTGCTACTGGAGCTAAACTTTCTGCAAAAAGGTTCGATGCTCTGATCTGATTCTCGTATGATTCGTATAGTGATTCTCTATGATTCTTGATTCTTGGAGTAACGTGGACTAGTTACTTAGCAGTAGTAGTACTAGTTTATAAATCAATTAATTGAATTTTAATCAGAAGCTACTGCTACTGGAGCTAAACTTTCTGCAAAAAGGTTCGATGCTCTGATCTGATTCTCGTATGATTCGTATAGTGATTCTCTATGATTCCTGATTCTTGGAGTAACGTAGAATAGTTACTTAGTAGTAGTAGTAGTACAAGTTTATAAATCAAATGTAGTTTCATAAATATTTAAGTAAAGGCCAAAGAGCTTCTTATTGCCCTTTCATCATTTCTAGCGGAAAACCAGTCTTAGATCAAAGAGATGAGAAGAAAACTACAATTCTTGTGATTATGGTAGTAAAGATTGTCATGGCTTATTCCGAAAAAAAAGTTGCAACTTTCTCTTCTATGAAACTTGCTGCACTTGCTGGACATCACAACAAGGGGTCCGAAACTCCGAGGAAAAGTCTACGAAGACTATTTGATAACACGTGATAACACGGAGATAACATGGAGATAACAGGTTGATAACAGTGATAACATGACCCGGGTGTACGAAGATTACTGGAAGTTTCGGACCCCTTCCGTCACCAATAGAAAGTACTGAATAAATCGCGCTTGTGATATTCCATGACAGGCAAATCTGTTAATAAGATTTAATACTTTTAACATGTTATAGGGATTTACCATAACAATTGTAGTGAATAAAGCTTATCCACTTATTATTGGATTATTGTAAGATTTAAAGCAGTGTCCACTTTGCAGGGAAATTTCCTGTAAAAAGGGGAAAAAGGGGCCTGAAAAGGGAAACATGAGGAAACAGGGAAAAACGAAAATCTGTAAGTACGCTTTGTATTCTAGTATGGAGGGGAAAAAGGGGGAAATAAGAGAAGAGGGGGGAAGGGGGAGACTGAAAGTGGAAACACTGATTTAAAGCTTCTTATAAAAGATTGTATAAAGATAGACTATTTGTTTCATGAGAAAAATTTCATCTACTATTTTAGAATTTTAAGAAACTAATACACTGAATAACTAAACTAGTAGTTAGTCGATCAGCTTACCGACTAGCTAGCTAGCCACCCAACTGGTTACTAGCTAGTTAACCCACTTAGTTAAGTAAGGTTAGGTAAACATAAAGAGCAACTAATAACTCTGACATGAAAATTAGTAGAATAAGAATGACAAGAGGGGCGCTGGTGGCGCAACGGTTAAGACCTTAGGTCAGGACCATCGACCTTCACCTCTGGGTGTGTGGGTTCGGTCACACTGGACTCCAAGTGAGGCCTTTCCCAGACCAGCGACCCTTAGCAGTTGAATCTGCAATCCTTCCCCCCTGGGGTCATGGGCTAACGCCTGCATCAGTGCTTCCACTTTGCAGGGAAATTCCCTCAAATAGGGAAAATAGGAAAGAGGGAAAGGGGAAAGTGGAGGGAAAAGTGAATTTACAAATGTAGCTTTACTCAGTAGCACGGAGGGGAAAAAAGGGAAACTGATATTTTTCAAGCGGAGGGGGAAAAAAGGGAAAAAAGTGGAAGCACTTGCCTGCATACCCGTCGATGAGATTAAAAAAGAAGAATGACAAGAGCATATAGTGTATCAACACTGTTGTTCGTTCTCTCCAAATTAACTATATTTTATCAATAATTAATGTGATTAGTATTATAATTAGGTGTGATTAAATCTAGTTTCTGAATGTTCCGTGGGATTTCAGCTAAAGGATTATTTTCAGTTCCTATGCACTATGCGAGAAACAGGATCTGTGATCGTGAAGATCTTATAACACCCCGTCCCGAGTACGAAAAATATGTGGGGATCTTTCAGGTACCGTTTCAGTGAGTATGTTCAGATTCTGTATAAAATTTTTCCTCTAAAACGTAGGTTTCGTTGTCCACGTTCAGCTACATGAAAGGAAATGAAATATTATAATTACCAAGGTATATCCGAAGCTTCCAACAACTTCGACATCGTTAACAACCCTGTTGTCTGACTGCCCCGATAGAAGAAAGATGCGCTAATCAATTGCCAGAATGACCCTCTGAATGGTACATGAATACTATGGATTCAGCTAGACGATAGTGTGAAACTGGCGCATTTTCACACGATTCCTACGCTGAAGTTTTCAAGAACCAAGTCATGCAGTATTCAACCCCTTATTCAGAGGGTTCAGTTTTAGTAACTTCAGTAAGTTCAGCTACTATTCAGCTATTGATTCAGATGGAAGCTAGTGTTCAACTACCTTATCTAATCATTCGGTACTCAACCGTATGACTTTTCTGTCGGTGTGACGTACGCGTTATCGCATCCTAGCATAGTGAACACCCTGCAAGCTTTTTCGCAGTGTTAATGTGCGAAATTTGCTAGAAGGGTAACCCTCTGGTAGCAGTGTTTCCACTTTTGCAGGGAAGTTCCCTGAAAAGGTAGGAAACGGAGTCTGAAAAGGGAAGACGAAGGGAAGAGAGTAAAGAGGAAATCTATAGTCTCTGTACATTCTTGCACGGACGGGGAAAAAAGGGAAAGATAAGGGAAGAGGGGAAAAATGGAAAACTGGTGTGGATGGAAAATGGAAAGTCGAAGTGTGGACGATCATAATCTTCTCAGAAGGTTTTTCTGGTGCAAAAAAAAAAATCTAATCGGTCACTTAAAGATTTTTCAGATGAATTGTCTTTGGTTAAGTTATACAACTCCATCATCTGGCTGAATAATGGGGCATTATTCTCTCGCTTCGATAATGTTGCAGTAGACTGGTCAGTAATCAGGCTACAGTACTGTTGTCTCGACTTGGACACTAGAAATATGCAAAGTCCAACAGGAAAGTAATGTTCGTAACATGGAAGCTGGTAGGACTAGCAGTGTGCGATTGTCGTTCAATTTTTAGTGAAAGCGGAAAATAAATCCTATCTGAATGATAGAACAGAACGCTTGGGGAACAAAATTGAAGGAAAAAACCTTTTTGGGAGCAATTTTCCCATCAACCTTCGAAACTTTTCGGGGAACGACCCCCTCTGTTGCGCCTCTGAACCCTGCCACCCATATATGTATAGGTCAGGTCAGAGTGGGCCAGCCTCGCTATGACCTAGCCGTGAGCTATGACCTAGGATTGGTCAGTTCTATTTTTTGTGCAAAGCGTTGCCGTTTTCACGTCTCAGATGAACAGGCACTCAAAGATATTCGTCGAGTAAAGACGCATAAAAATTTTCCACAAAAGTCATTTCCAGCGCTGTCTAAACGAATAGAATGCCGGTACACTTGTTGTTAAGAAGCGCACAGGTGGCGCAGTTAAAACTGTAATCATTATTCACGTTTAACAGTTTGGTAATGCAGATATTGGTACCATGTAATAGAGTTATGATTAGTTTCCAATGGTTTTTAAGGAAGAAGCCATTAGTTTATTCCGAAACAGCCTAAACCAGATAGTGGCATTCTCGAGGGAGGAGGATAAGTGTGTTATCACACTTGTAAGCGTAGAGTAAGTTAACCTTTTTTTGGTACAATATACAATTTAAATCATAATTCGACCCATTTGTGCAGAACGGCGCTGAGTACCGTGCAAAATTTCGGAGATAATCCAATATATATTGTGATTCACGAGTACTTGGATATGGACTGTGAGTGAAGGGAATCAAAACGTAAACTACTCAATTTGACGTTTTTGTAACTAAGTTATCAGTTCTTGTTAATGTCTTAGGTTCTGTCTGTCGCACTAACGGCTTTAATATTATTCGCTGGTATGCTTCATGGTGAATCCAGTCAATTCAGAATGTCGTCTATTTACTATACCACAGTGTTCGTGTTACGTGTTAATCAGAAGAATTCTATTTTTTGTCAACCAAGAGCGCTCAACGGAATAAAAGCTATGATAATATTTTATAATTTCAGCGTAATGTTATGACATCCACTGTAAGTTAAATTTCGTATAGTTCCATTACTGGACTCGATAAGCATCGAGTGAAGCAATGTGAGTACTGTGTGTTGCGGTGGTAACGTGTTACGTTCGCCTGTGCCGGCGTCTGACGTCACGTGAGTGGCTATCCAATCACGTACCGTTTAGACAGCACCAGACTGTTTCTTAACTCTAAACCAAATTATAAGATACTCTCGATTTGGGAAAAAGTCTTCAAATTGCATTTTTGAATTTCCTAGACTGCACTGTAAAAAAAGGGGGCCTGTTTTAGGACCAAAACTGGGGCCGACGAGTTTTCGGCCCCTATGTTTAGGTCGCAGGACCCTCCCTTAAGATCTCTGACCCCAGTCTAAAGTTTCGGCCCCTGTTTCAAAATTTCGGCCCCTGCTTCAAAATTTCGGCCCCTGCTTCAAAATTTCGGCCCCTGCTTTTAATTTCGGCCCCTACTTTCAACTTTCGGCCCCTACTAAAACTTCGGCCCCTACTGCACTTTTATGGGTCGAGCCAAGGAAGGGTCTATCTGACCTTTCAGCAAATATGAATTTTTACCAAGATCGAACTTTTACCATTGCACCATGGGGAATTTGCATAATAATTTTTTTTTTAAATCCCTAGCTTCCATAAGAGAACCAGAAGCACATTTAAATTGCGAAAATTTACGACGCTTGCTGCGGATAAACTGCATCCTTCAGTTCGACTTGGTAACACTTCAATTTTTCAAATTTTGGACTTCAAGCAACACACGTTACCTTTAAAATGATTTTTGTTTGTGTTTTGTGCATTATGAATAAGTTTTTGAAGTCAAATTTCATTGTTTATCGACTAAAAATGAAAAACTAAAAACTTGGAGCCTGGAAGAGCATCGCTTCAAGCAACTATCGCCCAGTGAAAAGCGAAGCGAAAACTTGGATACGTAGGAGCCGAGCTTGGCGCTGGAAGAGGTTGTCCCCCGAGAAACTGTCGGGCTCTTTATGGTCGACCAGAAAAAGATTTACAGACTGCAAACAAAAGCAGGTCGGCTTCATAATCCGTCTTTATGGAGATGGTCACCCCGTCATAAATTTGTCCAGTAGTGGAGAAATTCCCACCCTGTCAAGAAATCCCCAGGCATACAGAAACGAATATGGGTGGCGCCCATACAAGTGTGTGATCTTCAGTGGGGAATGCTGTAGATTCTATATTTACAACTGAAGTAGTAAATTTATATACAAATGTTTTTAACATTATAATAAAAGTTAAATCAGAATTGTTTGAATGCAGTTTACTTATGTTGTTTTACATTACTAGTAGATTTTCATTTTTATGTATATGGCATATGTAGTGCAAAAACTGTATCGTCTGTTTGTTATACAATACATTATTTCCATATGGATGGGGAAGGAGAAGAGTTTAAAAAAGTACGGCAATATAGATCTTTCAAGTTAGTTGTTTTCGGGGTACGTGTAGTCAGTGAGTAATTAACGGCGTCCGTATGCTGAAGAGCTCAGTGGAGTTGGTGCGCCGGAAAATCCACCTACGTTAGCTGCTCCAGCGTAGCCTCCGCCGACGCCAGACGAAGATCCCCCGCCAACAGAGGGTCCCACAGACGTCTCTCCACCATATGTTCCTCCTAAGCCAGCACTAGAGCCACCAGCGTGATTTCCTCCGAGATCATTCGCTCCTCCGATAGCCGAGGCTCCGCCGTAACCGCCAGAAGGCGCAGCGCTGATGCTTGCAAAGCCGCTGGCTCCTCCAGTGGGTGCAGATTGGGCGAAAGCGCCGCCTGATCCTCCGTAGCCGCCGGCGGAAGCTTCACCTGCATATCCTCCAGCGCCAACGCTACTGTGTCCGGCAGACGCTAAACTTCCCCCGAATCCGCCGGCAGCTGGTCCAGCACCGAAACTGCTGGAAGAGGCTCCTCCGTAGCCACTAGCAGAAGCTCCACTGTTGTGCCCTCCTCCGACTGTAATACCATGCGTACCAGACACTGCGCCTGTACTGTATCCACCAGCGGAAGCTCCACCTGCGTATCCTCCAGCTGCTCCGCTACTGTGTCCGCCAGACGCTAAACTTCCCCCAAATCCACCAGCAGCTGGTCCAACACCAAAACTTCCAGAGGAGGCAGCCCCGCCGTAGCCACCAGCGGAAGCTCCACCACTGTGTCCTCCTCCGACTGCACCACCGTGCGTGCCAGACACTGCACCTGCACTATGCCCACCAGCGGAAGCTCCACTCGAGTACCCTCCAGTGGTGGCGCTACTGTGTCCGGCAGACGCTAGACTTCCATCAAATCCACCACTGGCTGGTCCAGCACCGAAACTACCAGAGGAGGCCCCTCCGTAGCCAACAGCAGAAGATCCACTACTGTGTCCTCCGACTGCACCACCATGCGCGCCAGACACTGCGCCTGCATTAAACCCACCAGCGGAAGCTCCACTTGCGTATGCTCCAGCGGAGCCGGTACTGTGTCCGCCAGACTGTAACCTTCCCCCAAATCCACCAGCAGCCGGTCCAGTTCCAAAACTGCCAGAGGAGGCCCCTCCATAGCCACCAGCGGAAGCTCCACCACTGTGTCCTCCTCCGACTGCGCCTGCACTATGCCCACCAGCAGAAGCTCCACCTACGTATCCTCCAGCCACGCCGGTACTGTGTCTGCCAGATTGTGACCTTTCACCGTGGACACCAGCAGCCGGTCCAGCACCAAAATTTCCAAAGACCCCTCCGTAGCTACCAGCGGTAGCTCCACTATTATGTCCTCCTCCAACTGCGCCACCGTGCGAGCCAGATACTACGCCTGCACTGTATCCTCCAGCTGCTGCGCTACTATGTCCGCCAGACGCTAAACTTCCCCCAAATCCACCAGTAGCCGGTGCAGCACCAAAACTGGCAGAGGAGGCCCCTCCGTAACCACCAGCAAAAGAAGAACCAACGTGTCCTCCTCCAACTGCGCCTGCACTAAACCCACCAGCGGAAACTCCACCTGCGTATCCTCCAGCGGCTGGTCCAACGCCAAAAGGGCCAGCGGAGGCAGCCCCTCCGTAACCACCAGCAGAAGATCCAGTGCTGTGACTTCCAAATGATGCACCAGTTCCGAAACCACCGGCTGATGAACCAGCGTCAATTTGACTTCCCCAAGAAGAGCTACCTCCGTATCCAGAGGCTCCAGCTCCCGCTCCGAATCCAGTTGACGAGACTCCCACACTATGGCCACTAGAGGCTCCCACACCTCCATAACTGCTAGTTGAAGGTCCCGCACTATAGCTACCACCAGAGAGAGTGCTACCTACTCCACCAGCAGTTGATCCGCCGCCGTGACCTTTGAAAGCAGCATTGCTTCCATAACCAGTGGCTACAGCTGCGGTGCCAAAACCAGCAGATGAGAGTCCTGCGCTATGGCCACTGGGGGCTCCCGCGCCTCCATATCCGCCAGCTGAAGATCCAGTGCTGAAGCCTCCAGAAGAGACACCTCCTCCGTAACCACCGGAAGAACTACTGCTACTGTGACCGCCTGCTAAGGCGCTGCCGGCAAAGCCACCTGCAGAGGCACCACCCCCGTATCCAACGGAAATACCGCTACCGCCGGATGATTGGCTACTGCCATAACCTCGACCTCCAGAGCTGCTACCCAGGGATCCTCCTGTTGCTCCTCCATAGCCACCAGCTGCTGCTCCTTTAGATCCTGCAGCTCCTCCGCTAACGCTACCTCCGTACTGCGGGACTGCGAGCGATGTTGCGAGGATGCAGGTAAGAACCAGAAACTTCGGGTAAAATAAATAGTCTTATTATTTATCATTGACAATGTTTATTGCACTTACTTTCCTCATGGTGGATGTAATGATCTTGCTAGTAAAGATATATAAAGGAGTGAATTCAGCCGAGGTGCTGAATACTGCACCACTTGCTGTACTCTGCAGATGACCATCACCAACTAACTCCTTAAGTACCCATCCGTGCGAGCTAGTACCATATTTTCCTCCTTTTTAGAATGTCTAAAGAGGATTTGTTATTTTTGGGTAGTTTTTCCAATTCCGCAAGGAAATGAGGCGAACAGTACGAGAGCGTGGAAAGCAGTTTTGTATGCTTTGATGGTCCCATAGTTTGGCGAAGCAAAAATGCGGACGAACTTTCGCATTTGTGTCATCAGATTATGCGATTATTTGGCGAAATTTTTTCTTCAAAAGTTTGGTATTAAATTATTTTACGAAGTTTCACGCGTTCAGTACTTCAACAATTTTATACTTAAGCAAATTGTTCATGTATAATCAAGTATTAACGTGAATTAAGTTATCATTTTAACCATAGCTACTATTTCCATAATCGAGTTATAATAATTCGGTCATAGTTTATAATATTATGATGAAATTTATTCCAGACTGTCAGCAGGTCTTCTTTTTCGCTTTCACATTGCTACAAAAACAATCCATTTGTGAAAGCGAATTGACAGTTGAGTACTTTGCGATTTTAAAATTTTGAGAATGATGTGATAAAAAGATATTGGTGTAGCACAATTTTATGATGTATTATTATCATATTAACAAATCGAAGAGGCTACCATACCATCTGATAACGCTTTCAGATATCGGCTATAGATAAATCGAATTCATATCATTTTTGGTTACTACTTCATACCGCTGAATTAGTGGAAAGAAAACGAACTTTCACATTCTCTTCTTAAAATTTTACCTCATGAACTGTGATAAAGAATTTAAAATATGTGCCCTATATAGCTGTTGAACGATTTCCGCGTTCTATTCTTTTACGACTGTTTTAAATTATGTCTGAATATTCCTGTGCTTTTAAAATTGGTACCAGAATTTTACTAAACTAAATTTCTATTTTGTTATCTAAAAGCTTGTAAGAAAAGTAGTCAGACAGTTAGAAACTGGGAATCTTAACATCCTAAAAACAAATGAATAATAATAAAGTAAGGTAAATAATAAGGAAGTAAACAACATACACAACACAGGTGGGATCCGGAAACTTGCGGATACGATTGTTTTGTTGTATAACATTCAGATTCGAAATTGCTAAAGTGGTATTGTCGACATGCATAGACTATCGCTAAATATTCAAAAGAATTTTCTTCAATTTATATTATATATATTAATATATTGTAATTGATATCGAAATGTTTATAAATATCAAAACGCGTAATCCATGTTCCAGATGCTTTCCATGGATTTGTATGCTGTTATTCAATGATTGTTGCACAACGGTAGAAAATATGTCAAACACGCTTGATATAGTTCATGTTCGTTTATTTTGTTTCACACTTTTACAGTGGTGTATTTTCTCTAGTGTTTACGAATATTTGAAGGAACTAAACTACCCTTTTTTTGTTGCAAGTATACATTTTATGTGCAAATATAGAGAAGAGGACTTGGAAGTGCGCAGCACCACAGCTTGAAAATTAAAAGTCCTTTACGGTTTGTTGCCCGTGTGTTCCTGTGATCTAACGACGACCGTATCCGGACGAAGCGGCTCCTCCAGCGTGGCCTCCACCATAGCCAGACGAAGCTCCACCGGAGTATCCACCTCCAAGACCAGCTCCTCCAGCAGCGCTACCTCCGTAGCCACCGCCTACGCCAGCGGAGTGTCCTCCTCCGATGGACGAGGCACCACCATAGCCTCCTGAGGAAGCGCCGCTGCCTCCGTAGCCGCCTGCTCCTCCGATAGGTGCCGATGGTCTGAAGGCGCCTGATGATCCTCCGTACCCACCAGACGATGCACCACCACCGTATCCGCCAGCAGCTGCGCCACCGTGTCCGCCGGATGATGCACCGCCATAACCGCCAGAAGAAGCGCCACCTCCGTAACCGCCAGCAGCTGCGCCACCGTGTCCGCCGGATGATGCACCGCCATAACCGCCAGAAGAAGCGCCACCACCGTATCCGCCAGCAGCTGCGCCACCGTGAACCCCGGACGATGCGCCAGCGCTGTACCCGCCGGAAGAAGCGCCGCCTCCGTAGCCTCCAGTTGCACCACCGTGTCCGCCGGATGATGCACCTCCGCCGTATCCACCAGCAGCTGGTCCAGCGCCGAAGCCACCTGAAGAAGCGCCACCTCCGTAACCTCCAGCCGAAGGTCCAGCACTGTAACCTCCGGAGGACGCGCCACCTCCATAACCGCCAGCTGATGCCCCAGCACCGTGACCGCCAAAGGAAGAACTACCGCCATAGCCGCCAGCTCCAGCAGCGCCTGATCCAAAACCAACAGATGATGATCCACCGCTGTAACCGCCAGAGGACACACCGCCACCATAGCCGCCTGCTGAAGGTCCTGCGCCGAAGCCGCCAGAGGAGGCACCACCTCCGTAGCCGCCGGAGGAAGCACCACCTCCGTAGCCACCAGCACCAGAGCCAGAAGAGTGGCCGCCTCCGTAACCACCGGCAGAGGCACCTCCTCCGTAGCCTCCGGACGAACCGCCTCCGAAGCCACCGCCCAAGGAACCTCCTGCTCCGCCGCCATAGCCGCCTCCTACTGCTCCCTTGGATCCTGCTCCTCCACCGTAACCGCCGCCTGCTCCGCCGATGCTACCTCCGTACTGCGGGATTGCGAGCGATGCTGCGATGAGGCAGGTAAGGAGTACAAACTATGGAAAACGAGGTAAATATTAGAAGATATGATACTTCGCTTCGTTAACTACTTGATCGATAAGCGTTATTTTAAGTAGAATTCAATAATATTAATAATTGTACTTTTAGATCATCGTTTGTAGTAAGATGTAATTCACTTACTTTCCTCATGATGGAGGTTTTCTTTCTGCTACACAAAGAGATGATCAAAGGAGTTGTAGCCAGCGCAGAGGTGCTTACTGCTGCACCACTTGCTGGATTCTGCTGTTGGCCATCCGCTGCTGGACTTTAAATACCCGTTCGAACGAGCTGGACGCCACATTTTTTTTTCTCGACCTGGAAGGAGGTGGAAGCGGGTGCCTTTGTTCAGTTTTTCTCAAGCGGGCAACACATTGTGGGTGAAAGAGAGAGAGCGCGGAAAGCAGTTTTATTATGGCCTTTACGATGGCACTCTGCGTGACGCTTCCACTTCTTTCCTTCCAGGTGACCGCAGTGGTAACAGTCAGCTAACACTTTGATAACATGGAAGATAGAATCAATGATAATCAAAGAACTGTATCTTGATACATTTTAAGAAATCGCAGGTATGATGGTTTCTACACAGTTATTCGGAAGTGATACAAAAACGTGTTGATGTGTTTTTTTCTTGTAAACCCACGCAGATTTTCGTTCAGGTTTCTTCGTTTACTATTATTCTGCTAGAACCGGCCTTTAGGGATTTTCCAGTACAGAATTGAAGGTTTTTCCTATTTGTTTTCTTTTAATATTTTTGTAAAAGAAAATTTTCTCTAGGCTGGGTGACTTGAAACCGGGATTCCCCAACTCGCGGTGTAGAAAATAACACTTCAAGGTATGCTGATAACATACGATAACACGATGATAACTCCTTGACAAAACCTTGATAACAAGTACCAATAAGTTTTGTTTAATATCCTAATATTGATAGTTCTAGTCGATGAGTTGAACCCCATGACTTGTCTGTTACGGTTTGATGAGTATTAAATGCAAATAGACGTAAAACTCGATTGTGAAATCATGTTTTGAATAGAAATAGGTGACTGTGCAGTTTTAATTTTTCTTGAAAATAAGAAAAAGAATCGAAAATCTTGAATAAACGTCCGAAAATTAAGGTCAAGCTCTTCTTACTTATTGAATGGAAAGAAATCTGTTATTTGTTATAGCGTTTTTGAAGAATAGCTTTATCGTGGAAAACGTGATGTGATGTGCTTTGGGAAATTTAAGGTCACCTTATCAAACCTCAAATATAATGAGTACAATAAAAATGCGGATAATCTTTCAGTCAGACTTGACTGAATCAGTTCCGCATTCGATGCGCCATTCATTCAAATTTAGCGCCAAAATTTAATTTACCGAAAAACCAGAGAAAAAATAAATTATAATATTTTTTTGTGTTATTATAATATAAAAATTAAATTATTACGCTTTAATTTTTGAATTGTTGATTTTATCCAAGATTTATTTTTGCTGTAAGAAAGTGTGAGAAAATATTTTTCGCTTTAATTTGATCAACAAAATTTTGTGAGAAGCTTCTTGAACGGGTGAAAAAAGAAAGTCTCAAGTCAGGCTGTTTTCCCTCATAATGGGATATTATTCAGCAAAATTTCCTGTCTACAATTCAACCTTAATATAGGAACCTACAATGCATCAAGCTTTCTCTCGAGTGTGAAAAATTGTAATTGAAGTTAATCTCTTACATTATGTAGCAGCTGAATATTATTTTGTTGTACAATCCCAGTGGAAAATTAAGGATGTCAGCTACATCCTGAACGATATCCCTAACATATCCTGAATATCCTGAACCGCGTCCGATCGCGGATGAGTAAAAAAAAAATTGTGTTCAGAATTGGGAATTTTGATTATTGAGGGCACCTGAAGTATCCTGAAAAGCGTTTTTCCAGGACGCTGTTAAGTACCCTGAATATGTATTATTCAGACATTCCAACGTCAGGGTCCTGAAATTATACTTAATTTTTGGCTTAGAAGATATATAATTTAATTAATAACTTAACTATTGAGAATTTTGTAGCTTTGGAAGCGAAAGTAATGACAAAGTGAAATGCATTTAATTTGATAAAAATAATACATTGTACATAATTATCAAATCTTAATATGTTATTATATAAATATTATGTGTATATTTTTAGATTTAATTATTTTAAATGAGTTGATAAAGCAATGTAGTAGTAAAAAAATAGTTAATTTTCACTGGAGAAGTGAAAATCGAAAGTCGGATCAAAGTTTATGTTAGCCAAAGTTTCACTTTGACTTCTTTATCACACTTTTGCATTGACATTTGTGTGATTATCAAAGATTATGTAGACAATAGAAAGTCACTGATAACACGTAAATAGCGAACTGGTAACACAAGATGAAAGTTTAACCGTATACGCACTCATTAAACATTTGAAGTGAAAGTTAATTTCCATGCAGTTCGCGGTTGTTGCAAAATAAATTAGCCAAATAAAACACTGGACGCCCAGTGTAATTCAGATTAATTGCACCCGAGCAGCAGGGCTTTCTGAACTGATGCGAGAAAGTCCCAATTTATTGAAGCACTGACCGCAAAACATGGCGAATTTTTTGTGATAAATTAACCGCAGTTGTTTTACCTGAAGGGCTTTATATTCAAAAATAACACTGCGTTGATGTAATAGTAGCACTGTTATGTTTTTTATGGCTTTGAAGTTAGTATGTTTGAAATATAACATATTACAAAGTAATATTAGCTGATTGTTGTTGTACAGTAAGTGTTGTAGCTTTTATAAGTTGTAGTACAGTATCTAGAAATGTAGGAATTGTACAGTCTAGTTGTTGTAATGTAACACAGGTGTTGTAGAAGTTATTGTATATTATAAAGTAAAATAAGTTGATTGTAGTTGTCGTAGTAGGTGTAGTAGCTTTTAAAGGTTGTAGTACAGCATCTAGAGATGTAGGAATTGTACAGTCTAGTTGTTGTAACGTAACACAGGTGCTGTCGTTGTAGTAGGTGTAGTAGCTTTTATAGGTTGTAGTGCAGTATCTAGAGATGTAGGAATCGTACAGTCTAGTTGTTGTAACGTAACACAGGTGTTGTTGTTTTAGTAGTTGTTGTTGTCTTTCTTGTTGTATACTATAAAGTAATATTAGCTGATTGTTTTTGTACAGTAAGTGTTGTAGCTCTTATAGGTTGTAGTACAGTATCTAGAAATGTAGGAATCATACAGTCTAGTTGTTGTAACGTAACACAGGTGTTGTTGTCTTTGTTGTTGTATATTATAAAATAATATAAGTTGATTGTAGTTGTCGTAGTAGGTGTTGTAGCTTTTATAGGTTGTAGTACAGTATCTAGAGATGTAGGAATCATACAGTCTAGTTGTTGTAACGTAATACAGGTGTAGTAGTAGTTGTTGTTGTACTTTTTTTGTATTTTTTTATCAGAAGCTTATCGAGTTAATCTAAGTTATAAATGGAATAACAGGACATTTTAGGGAAGTTGAACGACTTTTTGCGGTTGTATTGCTGACCTACAACAATATAATTAAGTCAACTACAACTTGTAATAAAAATCAACTATTTTCAATAAGTCAAATCCGAACAACTACCCAGCAGAGAATTCAGGATAGTTTCAGGACCCCGAAAATATACTAGTGTAGTGAAATTGGCCCACTTCCAGGGTGTTCAGGACCCTGACGTTGGAATGCCTGAATAATACATGTTCAGGGTACTTAATAGCGTCCTGAAAAAACGTTTTTCAGGATACTTAATGGTGCCCTCAGTAATCAAGATTCACAATTCTCAACACAATTTTTTTTACTCATGCACGATCGGACGCGGTTCAGGATATTCAGGATATGTTACGGATATCGTTCAGGATGTAGCCGACATCCTTAATTTTCCACTGGGTATACATAATCCTACAACAGTTTTCATAATTATCGTAGTATCTAAGAACTTATATATTATTAAATTGTCTACTGAGTTAAAATAAAGTGTGTAAGAACTAAGATTGTAGAATCCTAGTTAAGAATCATGCCAAGGGGTCCGAAACTTGCAATAATCTTCGTACACCTAGGTCATGTTATCACTTTTATCAACCTGTTATCTCCATGTTATCTCCGTGTTATCACATGTTATCAAATAATCTTCGTACACTTTTCCTAGGAGTTTCGGACCCCCCTGAATCATGCTGAGAATCAAGAATCTTTTGTACAAGGAACTACTTTTGTCTGCGGTTAAAAAATATCCCACGCCAATTAGCAAAGCAGACGAAACTTTCAGGTTTCAAATGACCAAGTGTCCATTTTTCCCGCTCGACTAGTTCTGAAGAAAAACACTCGTTTCGTGTTGACATAAAAGATTACATTAATTGATAATAATTGTTCAATCAATCGCATTGAGTAAAAATTAGTTCGTTATCCGTAAATAGTTTATCTTTTTCAAATCTCATTGACGGGTATGCAGGCTTAAGTCCATGAGTCCAACGGGGAAGGATTGCAGATTCAACTGCTAAAGCCGGGTTCACACTAGGGCTGTTTCGACCAAACCGTTTGGGCAAACGATTTGCAGAAAACATATCATAAGACTTCAGAGCGTACTGGTGGTTTTCTTAAGCATTGTCGGGGACAAAACAATCATTTTGTTGATATTAACTTGCGTTTTGCCTTTAATAGAACCAAGAAAATAGAAAAGTAGTCCGTTTGCCCAAACGGTTTGGCCAAAACAGGCCTAGTGGGAATCCGGCTTAAGGGTCGCTGGTCTGGGAACCACCTCACCGGGAGTCGAGCGGGACCGGACCCAGAGACCCAGAGATGAAGGGCGATGGTCCTGACCGAAGGTCTTAACTATTGCTCTACCGGCGCTGTAAAAGTTTACCTTTTTATCATTAACTGTTATTCAATAAAGTGATATACGAGCAATTCGAAAGTGAATTTTTGATATTCTGATAAAGGTATTTTCATAACTGATAAAGGAATTATCTTTCAATAAATACCGGAAGTTTACTTAATATTCGTAGTCACGTATAATTCTGAACTGGAAAAGTAACGTACAGAAAAATCCAGTAAATAAATCTAAATTATTATAGTAATCGAAATTTTGTATTGAAATACAATGGAATAATACTAGTCAATAGGAATATATCATATGAATATGATAAGTAAAAGCTGATAACATTATGGAAGGTACGAAATAAAATAATGCCTTGGGAGTATTACCAAGGGGTGCGAAACTCCGAGGAAAAGTGTCCGAAGATTATTTGATAACAAACGATAACACGGAGATAGCATGGACATAACAGGTTGATAACAATGATAACATGTCCCAGGTGTACGAAGATTAATGGAAGTTTCGGACCCCTTGAGTATTACAGATTACAGGATTTCATAACAAAATCTTATGAATGGTTGAACTATCGGCTTTATGTATTCAGCTGCTCTATGGAACAGTTTCCCTCGTACACTATATTATTCTTAAAATTATTTTATTTAGTTAGTTATTCAAATATTTTAAGGTTTGGAAGGAAGTGGGTGCAGCGCCGTTTGGTTTGGGTGCCAAGGAAGCTTATGCCAAAAATGTCCCACAAGGTGGAACCCCTCTACTGCGGACAGATAAATTAAATTCCTTGGATGCAAAATATTGCTTCAAAATACTTTGAAAAAATTGTAAAAAATTCGAGAAATAGTTTTGTGCAAATAAATTGTTTATATTTCTTTTTGCTGATTTAATAAAGGTGTCCGCTATAGAGGGGTGCGAATTTTGGCATATCCAGTATGGCCACTATAGACAGACCCCGGTACTACGGACAGACAAATCAAATACTTTTATTTAAAAATGTTGCTTTAAAATACTCTTAAAAATTTGCAAAAAAATCGAGAATTAATTTCGTACAATTAAATTTTTCATATTTCTTTTAACTGATTTATTAACAGTGTCCGCTATAAGGGGGTGCGCGTTTGGCTCAAGCCCTGCCGCTTATAGACCTTATCCCAGAAAGGCCCTTGTAGACCATCCCCTCTACTACGGACGCTCGTGTAAAATAACCTAGTCAATAAATCGACTTGAAAATATGTCTAAAAATCGTCAAAAAATCTGAGAAACACTTTGATACCCCAGAAAGTTCAAAATTTTCATAAACTGATTTAATATGAGTGTCCGCTATAGTGAGGTGCGCCTTTGGAATAGGCCCTATTGCCATAAGCAGGTGCTTTACAAGTGACTCACAGTGAGATTCAGTGGGTCACGCCTCTAGTGCCGTCTTTGTTTGAGTTGTTTTTGCGGCCGTTCAACGCAACAGGTCTCGCTTTGATTGTACTCTTGCTCAACTGTGATTATCCCACGAAGGTATTTCATCAAGAATTTTCAAGTTTAGCTTGAAAAGTTAACACAGAAAAGCTTTGTTTACAGATTCGCTTCTGGCAGAAGCGTCTGTTTGAAAAGAAGAATGGCCGAACAACAACACATGCAAGTGAGCAGTAAATTTTAACGGCCTTGACTCGAAAGAAGAGTCTGCTTTTTCGCTGTAATCTTGACATTAGATGTAAATCGTGTTTTCACTAAACGTCTCACTCGACCGAAACGCAACATGGCGTACTATGTAAATGTTGCCGAGTGGGTACCTGAACAGGTTGCCGAATGGCTGCGAGGTAAATTTATTCGTCTAATTCTGATTTTGTTTAACATCAATTTATGTGGTTGTATAGGCCTGGACGACGCTTTTCAGTACTACATACAGTATTTCCTCATAAAAGGAATAGGCGGGCATCAGCTTTTGTCATTAACGATTGACGATTTGCCAGCTCTGCATATCGAGAAGCTCGGTCACCAAGAACTTCTTATGGCTGCTGTTGATTTATTAAGAGAATTTGTAAGTTTTAACTTTTCAACTTTTCACAAAGATCACTTAATATTTGTTTTATTTACAGCATTATAACTTGGATAGAGAAAACCTTCAGTATATCGCTATGCAGCTCGGCTGTAAAGCTCGCAGTTTGTGTAGCGAACTGCGGGTCAGTAGAGCTGTTTCCTCAAATAATCAAGAAAATAAAACGGAGCAGGTTATGACATCAACTCTAGCGGCAGTCGCGGATATTATTGACTGTGTGAAAGACCTCATAATTTGGTTGGATCGGTAATTTACATATTTATTTCTGACGTCTGCAGAAAATTAATGCATCGTTTCACGCAGGCCGCCGTTTGAAGGAACTGAACCGTACATGAACATAAAATGCTCGTTGCTAAAATTATGTTTAGAACTGGCAACTATTGCTCAGCGGGATATGTTTGCGGAAAGACCCGTTCAAGTAAATTTACATTTTACAATTATTTCCGATTCAGTATTATGAGTTTTCTATTCATAGGTTATTCTGGAAGACTGTCTTCAGTTAGCAAAACTATCAGATTCGATAGTTCAGGATTTTTCAGATCCTCTAGTAGTTCAGCCGGCCTCGTTAGACGTTGCGACTGTGAAAAAGAAACCAGAAGACGACTTGATCACTAACAGTTGCCCTGCTAGCTCAACTAATCCCGATACTCTGGATCTCTGGGTGCAGGGAATGTTGATTCAGACCTCATTCAAAGGCGTTCACGTTGTCAGTGGAGTGAAAATCCAGAGTCCCGCTCATCAATGCGGGAAGATTGAGGAGGGGGATGAGATCGTTCAAGTCAACTACCAGACTGTCGTAGGCTGGCAGCAGAAAAAGCTGCGAGCAGCCATGCTGGAAAACTCTACGAAGATTATACTTACCCTTAAGAAGAGGCCTCGTCACTCAAACAATTTCGGGCAGATCTACGTCAAGCCTTATCGTTTGCCGAGCAAGAAACGAGAGGCGTACAATTTTCGCTGGCATCCCGAGTGTCAACCGCAGGGACAGGGATTCACTCCTACTCGACTTGATCCACTCACCATTCCTGTGCTGGAAATTGGCCAACCGGCGTAAGCCAAAATTTTGATATTCATATGGTTGAATTAATAGTTAATGCAGTGCTTCCACTTTCAGTTTTCCCTTTTCCCCTTTTATCCCCTCGATGCTACAAATTTCGCTTTTCTCTACATTTACCCTCTTCCCTTATTTTCACCTTCTCAGTCCCCTTTCTCACTTTTATCAGGGGATTTCCCTGCAAACTGGAAGTACTGGTTAATGTAAGAGATGAAGTAGTAAATGAATAATATAAGAATGATTGACCGTATAATATTTTTGGTAAAATACGTAGAACCACTGAAGTTGCCGCTGTGGAACTTCCTTCAGAAACCAGTCTCGAGAGTGACAACGACTCGGATGACGATACTTTCCTACCCAGCGGAGAAGACAGCGGCAACGGGAACTTGGGAAGCGGCACGAAAGACGGCAGTCCTGGGACCACGTCGGGTGCCGGTTCTCCGACCAATGCTCGTTTGTATTTGCCTAAGCCGAGGCTTAGCATCCAGCGACGAGCTACGGTCACAGGTGCTAGTCCTACCTCGTCCAGGCCGCCTGTTAATATCGAACAGGTATCTGACTTGAAAAGACCAAAATAATTCATAGATTCTATATATAATGCACAAAATCTTACTATAATAATCTTTTATTTTTTCGTTAATCTTTAACTAAGTTTGTTAACGTTTATTAAATGGTTTGGAAGATTTTTAGTTAATGTTAATTTAAAGTTTTCGTATTGCAGCCAATAAGTTAAGTTATTCATGTTAATTTGTATCGTCTTGTGATATGTCGTTGGGTGCTATTTAACTCTTTTTTTTAATTTCGTACAACAAAATTTATGAAGATTATATTATAAGACATATTTAAATTAGTTTTAAATATCCATATGTTGTCTTGTAAGCAATTGTCAAAGTACTTTGTAAACTTTGGTGCTTTTTTCTTGAAATAAACGCTGCTATTAAGAGATAAGGGAATAGTCGAGGTAAGATTTTCAACTATTATTCAACTAATTACTTCATGTTTTATTTCAGTAATTAATTCATTATTTTTGTGCAATTAGTTTTTAAAAGAAATCAAACGCGAGCAATGGACGCGTACACCTGAAGCTTTGGACGCTCTGCAACGACCTCACAGCAGCGTGGGGACCTACAACAGTAGTAGCACCACCAACACCAACAACAACAGCGACAATGTAAAACGCAGCGAGATAGACGTCAACTCAAACATAAACCGAGTAGCAGACTCTGATATCCTTCGTCCGAAAGATAATGCGGGGGAGGTCCACCGTCCTGCGACTTGTCTCGGAAGCAGGACGACTGTCGAGGCCCGGGCAGATTTGTCTGTCAAGCGGCATTTCGAAGGACTTGCCGTCCCCTCCAAGCAGAACCTGCTGGCCAACACGATTGAAGAGAAACCGGGAGAGCAGCAGGAAGATGCTGGCAGTCAGCCGCCTTCTAGGAAGATATCGCAAGACAGACCCAAGCTGGACAAGAGTCAGAGCACCCCAGCTTACGATACCATTGAGAAGGACGCGTCCATCTTTGAGGAGAAACTGAATGAGCTAAGAACCAGGAACAAAAGTCGAGTAGAAGAAAATGCTATCATTGAAGAAGAATCTGCCTCGCCGTCGTTAGGTATGATATTTAATTTGTTTTCGTTTATTATTTATTGCTGAAATTGTAATAAAAATATCGATTAGGTATTTTAGGTTATTAGCATTAATACATCAGTTCGGATTATGACATTCTTAGTATTTGTTTGATAATGGTTGGTAAAGTTCATTCACTAATTTTGGATTCATTCATTCATTTTGTATATATTTCTATGTGTATGTATTTACCCAGTAGAAAAATGGTCATTAATTTTTACCGAATTTCTAAAATATTCTTAATCAATTATTTTTGATTGTTATAATAGTAGAATTAGTTTTCATAATAATTAGTAAACTATTCAGTCATTAATTTTTGGTTTATTCATCTATTTAATCCTATATATATATGTATATGTATTTATTTATCTATTTAGATGAAACTAAGTTAGTTGTTAACATGAGTTATTACTGAATTACTTGATATTTAACGAGTTACTGACAAAACCCTAGTTGCGAATAATTGTAACATTTCAATATATAATGTAAAATAATAATGTTAATAATTCAGTAATATTCTATTTGCAGTATTACAAGACTTGAAAAATTCAATTGCCATATTTTAAGTATAATGAAATAATTCTTAGTGTAAATTTTTAATCTTCTTATTTGTATAGATTTGATAGGGTGTTGTTAATTGTTATTCAGTGATTTATTTCGCCTGTTTACCACTGTCGACGTGATTCATTTGCTTTCATTCATCTTCTTTTAATATTCATTCATTTCTTCGTTTAAATTTTATTATTTATTTTTATCTTCATAAAGTTTTTTGCGCTGCTGCTGCTGCTGTATTATTATTAATAGCAAGAGTTATTACTTTGGACGTGATGAATTTGCATCATCAATCACTTAGCTTTGGATTCTTTCGTTTGTCCAGTTTGCAGTTGTACGAATTCATAAATTTTTATTTTGTTTTATTCCGGAAGAGCTGTCCACCTCCCCGAAACCGGCTCTGCCTCCTCGCAAGGACCGTGTCCCTCCAACTTCAACGGGAAGCCTAGCAAGTCCTGCTGAAGCTTTTGAAGCAACACCCCCTGCTGCTTTGCCCGCAGCTAGTTTTACTAGTAGCCCTGCTTCAGTCCCCAGCCAAGACCAAGACCCAGATTCTGAGCTACAGCCGAATTCCGGTAAACCATAACAGAACGTATTAAAGTTTTTTGCTTGCCGTAAGTCTGAAAGTAGTTGTTGGAATGATAGTCTGTCTACAGTTGTTTGTTGTAGGTGAATGTTTTTGCTGTAATGTCCGTTAATATTTTTTGCCTTGTTTTTATTTGCCTTTGTGGAACGAATAGCACACACGCTATCACCCCATGACCTTGGCTTGCGTCCGCATGAAGTTCGTGACCTTATACGCCGTGGCTTATGGCAGTGGCATGCTGCAGATGGCCATAAAGGTCTTTTATTCATACATTATATTTCCTATACTCTTGTTGTATTTAGTTTTTAGTTATGATAATATAATGAATAATGTAGAAATTTTTTATTAATTAAAATTATTTAACGTTTCTTGACTTTACTGATCTTTTCTATTTCTCTGAATTAAATATTTCTTAATTAATTATTGTAAATTTATTTATAAAATTACACTTAATGCATCTTGCTGCATGCTTATATCGTATCTCTTCGTTTCTCTCTGCCATTGTGTTCTTGCTTTCGTATCTGTTTCGATCTTATTCAAACGATGTTTCATGCACTTCTCATAAAAGGTCTGCCCGCTTTGACCCGCGTTACCCGCTTGGACTCAAACTTCGACCCTGTTCCGGGAAGCACGGTCCCTCGCATTGCCCCGTCCCTGCTGGTGTACAGCACGCTGCCCCGTCACGAGGAGGAAGTCCACGTCGCTCTTCCCCGAAGAAAGCGACAACCGCGAGTAGCTCGAATTCCGACACCCTCAGCAGAACGGGAACCCCTATTCAGCAGACTGGTTCATATTTTATATTTATTTGATTTCTTTCACTGCATAATAATTGCTATTTACTTAATTTCAATTAAATTGTGTAACAGTTTAATTATTTTGACTATTTGATATATTATGTTGTTTGATAGGTGGACGTCGCGTTGCTTGTCGAGAGCTGGGCGAGGGGGACTGTCAGGGATGGCTGCATCGACGTCGACAGGCCCGGGGCTTTTTGTCCGGACCCCGCTGGAACAAACGCTGGTTTGTGCTGAAACGACACACCCTTTACGGATTCCGAGATCCCGAGGCAAGTTTAACTAAATAAACCCGTAATTTAAGATTAAATCATAAGTAAAGTATAATAAGTTGTTAAAATTACAATCGTAGTATTTTTTCGTAAAACGAGAAAGAAAATTTTATTTTCCAGTATTTTTCATAATCTTTTTTAAATAAAGTGTGATATTAATAAATTATTATGTTATTATTGTAATAAGGTAGTATAATTTAGATGGAGTTTTGCAAGTCTAGTTATGATTATTTATTTAATTGACTAGTTTATTAATTAAATTATACGTTTTGTAACAGGATCAGAAAGCAGAGAGTCTGATCTACTTGCCTGGTTTCAGCGCCTCAGCAGCAACTGAAGTGAAGTCGAAGAAGTTTGCTTTCAAAATATTCAACCCAGGTAAAACTAGTACGAAAAACGTGTAGCAGTCGAGAGATTTTTGTGTGTAATAATGAAAGCAATAATAATAATAGTAGTAGTAGGAGGGGGAGGAGGAGGAGGAGGAGGAGGAGTAGGAGTAGTAGTAGTAGTAGTAGTAGTAGTAGTAGTAGCATTAGTAGTAGTAGTAGTAGAAGTAGTAGTAATAGTAGTAGTAATAGTGGTAGTAGTAGGAAGAAGAGGAGGAGGAGGAGTACCAGTATTAATAAAATCAATAATATTGATGTTGATTATAATAAATATTGCAGTAGTAATAATAATAATAATAATATGTTTATAATATCAATTATGTTGTTTATATTAACAGTAGTAGAAGTAGTAGCAGTATTAATAACTTCAGTAATAGTAATGTTCATGATAGTAGTAGTAGTAATATGTTCATAAAGTCAATAATGTTGTTTGCAACAATAATATTACTAGTGATAGTAGTAACAGTAGTAATAGCAATATTCTCTTTGTAGTACTAGTAATGGTGATAAAGATAATAACAACAGGAATAATAATAGCAATAACCGAACAACTTATTTGAAAAGTGTATGTAAATCTTTATGTGGTTATAGGTTTACGGCCTTAGCCGAGAAGAAATAAATAAATAAATAAATAAAATAAATAATAGCAATAGGAATATTAATAATAAATTTTTAAAAAATGTTTTTCTGTGTTCAGGGACGGCGTTCTATTTTGCTTGTGAAACCAAAGAAGAGCTGACCAAGTGGCTTGGTTACGTCTCGCAATCCGCCACTGCAGCCTACATAACAAGCAACGATAACCCTGGACGAGATTCTAACCCATCGAGCCCCAAAGGTTAGCAATAGGAGTAGTAGCAGTAGGAGCATTATTAGTAGTAGTAATCATTGGTAATAGTAGAAGTAGTAGTCATTGTTTATTGATATTATAATAGTTGTAGTAGTAGTAGTATTCATAGTGGTAGTTATGGAGAAGTGGTACATGTTCGTGTTGGTATTATTATTATTTTGCTATCATTATTCCTACCATTACTACTGCTACCAGTATTACTACTTTTACTACTGCTACCACTTCTGCTAGTACTACTGCTACTAATGTTATTATTACACTAAACTACAATTTTCATCACGTTTTACAATAGTAACAAGTTCTGATACTATTATTCAACCTGCTAAAATTCCAGTGAAACTCCTTACTGTTTCTAGCGTGATAGTGCAAGTAACATTTCTTAACTATTGCTATTTATCGTCTTCTCAACTATCAGGCAGCGTCTACTACAGCGAGACGGAGGACGAGTCGCTGGACGAAGGCGAGGGAAGTCGAACCGGATCACTGGGTCGTCTAAAAGGCTCCTCCATATTATCCGCTGTTAACAAGTCCCCATTCCGCGCTGCTACAGTTGGCCGAACCAAAAAATCCTCCGAGAACAGCAGCAGTCCCGTCTCTTCCCCTTCACCGACCCTAAAGAGTCCCATAGTCTCGAGTCTGGACCGAAAATACCTTCGGTTCTTGCGGGTCGGCCAGGAGAAGCAGCCGGTCCCTACGCCTCAGTACCGCAGCTACCGCAAGCCGCCGTCACTAGCGTCGCTCGTCTCGGCGTCCCCGATACCCAAAGAGGAAACTGCGAGGTTCTACGTCAACACCAAACCTCCACCGAGGCCCCCGAGCAAAAGCAAGAGTCCCTCACCAACAAAACCGTCCGCTTCGGTACAAGAAACGAACCTGGACGACGTCTTCTCAGCAGCCAGTTCCTCTAGGGAATCGACTCACGCGGTCCTGAATGTCCGCAAGAGCGTCAGCACGTCGAAACTGGGACCTACGCTTCGAAGGGGTAGCGAGAGCGCTACCGCCACCCACGGCTACGAAAACGTTTTGCCTCAGAGACGCTCCGTGTCGAGACGGCACAGCCTCGAGCTCTCCGTAGTCAAGAAGAACTCGCCCGAGACTAAGCCTCAACCCGCGCCGCGAGCCGCCAAACCTGCGGGTTTCACCAAAAGCGGATCCGAACCGCCGGCTTCGAAAGAGTCGGGCTACGCCAGGATTCAACCGAGACGTTCCAGCGCGTCGGAGAAGAAAGCTGCGGTTCCTCCGCGCGTAGAAAGTTCCGGACGACGCTCCAGTTTGAGTTCGTCCAGAAGGTCCAGCGGCGACGCGACCAGCTCCGTCAAATCAGGAGGGACGTCGTCTCTTCCCCGCTCTCCACTCTCCCCGCTGTCCCTGCGTCCGTCTCCTTGTCCAGAAGCGTCTTCGACTTCCAGCAGGTCGAGCCTCCGAGGGAAGGGCCTGCGGATCGTCTGTGGATCAGTTCACTGCGCAGCAATCCGCCTCCTGTCGCTCCTAAACCGCGTCTCGCCCTTCGAAGTCCTCCTCCCGCAGCAGTCGAGGGCACTAGACTGAAAAGCGCTGCATGTTATCAGCCCATGAACTTCCCGCTGAGTCCCACCTCGCAAAAAGAGGACGCCAAAATGAAATTAGCATTCGAGATGAACCTGGATAACTCGACGAGCCCTGGCGCGAGCAGGCCAACTGCGGGAGTAGCGCCAAATCAACGCCCGAGTCCAAAAACTTGTTTAAGATGTTCGTCTCGCCCAAATTCGCGCGAAAATCACCCGCCGCTCCGCCATTGGCTGATTCCAGTCCCCTGGCCACGCCCAAAGACCCGCCCCCTAAAACGCTACTGGGCTCGCCACGCCTCCATAGAGCCATTTTCGGATCCGGAAGAGACAAACGCAAGAAAAATGAACCAATAGCAGGCAGACCCTCTCCTCCGGAAACTGGAGACACGCCCACAGTGAAGGAGCAACACCAATCAGCGTTGGGGAATCTGGGAGGTCTGGATTCGCCTTCCACCAATCAGCAGCGTCCGCTGAACAGGCCTCCCCCCCTGATTAGTCCATTAACTGCTGGGAATTTCTACGAAGACATCGACAGTTGCCCCGGAACTCCGCGCACGCCCCTCAAACCGGCGATGGGCGTTGCGATGATCGGCAAACAGCGCCGCACACCGGTGACTAACGAAAGTTTCGCCTTCAGTCCGACGCTCAACCCCTCACCGATCCTCTCGGCCAGGACCCCGCCCGCCTTCAGCCAGCATTTCACCTACACCGTCCCCCCGAAGACACCTCCCGCTGTTTACCCGCTGAGTTTGGCTTCGGAAGCGACTGGAGAACTGGAATACCCGCCCGTGTTTGAACCTGGAAGCTATTCCTTGGCGGAAAAGAAGAGTCCGCAGTCTGCAAACTTGTCGAACCAATCGCTGCAGAGCACTGCTGGTGCTGGCCAATCGAAATCAAGACCTAACCCGCTGTCGGGCCAATCAGTGCATCCCGTACCAGCCCCCAGAACCAAGTTTCTAATTAATCCTGCTACTGGTGGTCCCGAAATTGCTGCTGATAAAACATCAGCTCAGCAAGTGGTAAGTGTTGATATCGAAACGACGACTGCTGCTGCTGAATCCAGCGCATAAATCCAACTTGCTGATAGTTTTATGACGACAATCCCCACACTATTTGAATATTTGAAAGTTTTTTTTTCTGTTTGTTTGTGCAGTGGAATCTGTGATTCGACGATTTTTTCCCCGTTAAGAAATTTGAAAATCCCGCGCAAAAAAAAGTCTTCCATTGAGAAAATTTGCTCATTACGTTTTTCCAGTAATTGAAAATGATAATTTTTAAGATTTATTTGAATAGATTTCTGATTAGTTCATCAATAGAGGAATAAATCACTGTCAAAATATTTTAAATATTGGAATATTCATCTTTTGAAACAGAGAGGAGAAAAAAAAATATTGAAATAAGAATGGCCTGACTTGACATGGTGGAGTATCTGGTTTTTGCTGCAGTCGCCTTTTGACTGTGGAGATTCATGATTTGTCAGAGAGGCCAGAGAATCAAGTGATGAATTATTCATGAAAACCAAGGTTGCGTCCTATCACGGTAGCCCATCATATTTAAAACCAACAAGCTGAGGAGGTAGAGCCTCTGTTAGCCTCGGAGGAATTTTCACAATTTATACTGGTTTGGCCATTGCAACGAGCAAGCACCTTTAATTAAGTTAAAAGCCATTGCCGGCTTGAGCTTTTTGGCTTTTTCTCAAAACACAACTCGAAGATTTGAGTCCAATTAAAAAGGTGGGTGTGGAGACCTGTGCATTTGCATAGTCTTAACGAGCTGGGGAATTACGTTTTCCGAGCCTACCACCTTAAGAAATTTCTATTCTACCAAACGTATAAGGATCTCATTAACTATTTTTTAATCATATTCCCCTTAAAACTAACTATTCGGACAAGAAGGTAGTTGATGGGAATCTTCAGAATGAGTGATAGTTTTTGAAATGAGAATTGATTTCTGCGTTAATGCGAGCTGACTTACAAGAATCCGTGGAATCTAGACAGTAGAAAGAACCAAAGAAAGAAAAGAACTGCTGAAGGTTATACAAGACGAAGAAGTTGAAGAAGAAGAAGAAGAAAAGAAGATTTTTCGGGTGGTTTTTTGTTTGGTTTAAGCGGTCATTTGTTTTATTCGGAGTGACTTGGAAAAGGATGGTGCTGGTCGTATCGTTGACTGGGGCCATTCCAAAGGCAGTCATGAAATATGCCTTGGTAAATAACGGCTTGAATCCCCGCCGTGAGCTGATTAATGCGCCCAGTGTTGCCGTTCACTCCTCGGCTCCACTTGACTCACTTCAGACCCAAGCCGACGCGTTCTGGCCTCCAGCAACAAGCTGAAAGCTTAGCCCAACTCGCCTCGCCACACACGTTTCAAACATTCCGCGCTCCACCATAATTACATTTATTAAGATTTCTTCAATCTCCTGCACTATAACGAGATTTCTTTGCCTATAAATTGGAACGGAATCATTAAAAATAATAAAAATTAAATACATGATTTTATTGTGAGGTTAGAATAAAGTACTGCTTCGGACGCCATCTAGTAACAGTATTATCAAATCGTTTATTATTTGAATAATAGAGTTTCAGATAATTGTATTCTATACAGTACACATTGTAGTTTCAAACTGTTCAAGTGTGAATACATTTAAATAAACAGGGAATGAATGGTGGATAATGCAAATTGCGAGTTGTCGTATAAAAATGGCCGCGTCCTGCGTGAAACTTATGCGCGTATATCTAAAATTTACTGTCGAGTTGTGTCTTTTTTCGGCCGTGTCCCTTTTGAAATTGTCAACGTGTCGTCCGGCCAAGTTATTCTGTGGCTTTTAAAATACGCACATCTTTAAGCTTTATTTATTGCAGGTTTCTCGGAGATAAGCTCTGCCTTTTGTATCTGGTCCCCACCACAAAAGAGACGCCCAAAAAACTGCGTCACTCTGCTTTTAATTAAAACGGATTATACAGTAATTAAATTCATGCACAGTCACTTCTGATCCAGTACAATGAAACCACTAAAATTTAATACATTTAAAGCATATGTAGGAGGGGGTAAAAGCCATTGTAAGTTAATTATGTGTAATTTACATTAAAAGATACGGACCATTGGTATTTCCGCCCCGTTGTTGAGTGAACAATACTATAATTTTCCAATATTTTGTGTTTGTTTGCCTATGCACAGAGGGAAGGGGGGAAATATCTCATTAAAAGCTTATTTGTCATGATAAACACAAGTGCAGTTATGGGCCGACGTGAAAATTGCACCCTTTAGCCGCCCATTCAACCGGAAATTGGCCATACATCCACATGGAAAACCTTTGTGTCATAACAAGATTGAATAGCATTCACGTGAAAGTCTTTCACATCAACCTTGAAAAAAAAAAAAGAAAAAAAAGTTTTTCCGATCTGGCAACAATGCCCACGAACGGTTGAGACCTCCAGCGTTGCCATTATTCAATTAACTGACCATTAGTCTCATTCATAAATGAAAGGGCTTTTTGTTATTTTGTATTATTCTGTATTTATTTTATCTTCAGTCATTAAAATTGAAGTTATTTAAGTTTATTTTAGTTTTAGTTTTGCTATACGCTCGAAGGTAGGGATTCTGACGTTTGAGTTATAAAAGGCAGGGTTTATTGTTTGCTGAAGAAGATAAAATGGCGGACGAGATGCTTTTACACGGCAGCCATGCATAAGGGCAATTTAATTAAACGGCCGTAAAAAGCTGCAAGATGAAGACATCAAAGTTTGATTGTTGTCTGCCAGCTAAATTAATATTCACCAAGCGTTTTGGCAGTATTCACTGTTTTATAGACAACAATATGGCCGACTACAGGGGCTAGCGTGCTGGGTCGGAAACTGCGGCGTTGCCAGATTGTAAAATATCTGTTTTTAGCATCCGCCGTCGAAAGTTTTGATAAGCAAATCAAACAGAGACACCCTATTCAAATGTTCAAGTTTTTTTTATGAGACTCTTGGTCTTTCTTCTTATAGCCTTACTATTTCAAGCTCCATCGTTGATAAGAAATTGTAAAATAATTTTTCAGGGGCTATTATTATTGAGCTATTAATGTCACCGCCATATCTGATGTCTTTTTCTTCGTTTATCAGTGCCGAAAGCAAGAAGCAGTACGAATCCTGAGTAATGTTTCCCGGATCTTGATGAACGCTTCGTTCGGAACGGGAAGCGAAAGACACGACTCTGGATCTCGGTCGATGTCCCGAGGAAGTAACGGGAATGATAAGCACGAGTCTGCGTTTTGGTACGAGGCTCGGGTAAAGTGTTCGCAGGGAACGTAACGAATAAGTCTCGGGTAACGTAGCCCGATATTTTGACGAAAAACTTCGTGCAGAACGGGAAGCGAAAAACTTTTCTCGGGATCCCGATTGAAATCCCGAGGAAGTAACGGGAACGACAACGACAGCTCCGCATGTCTGGACGGGGCTCCGAAGGAGCACGAGGAAAGTGTTCGCTCGGAATGTAACGAAACAGCATTCTTGAAGTTATGTATTTTCTTTTAAATTTTTATTAGGGGTTATGGCCCCTTGTTATACCTTGCATGGAAGCCTTGCAGGGACTCAAATGGGACCCCCTTTTGGTTTTCGGCTCTTGTAGGCGGGAAAATGTAAATGGGTTGTACTCGTAAAAGTTGAAGCAAAACGACGGGACACAAACGGCATTTTCGACTTGCCCATATTCAAGGAAAAGAAGAAGAAAAAAAAAGCCCAGGGTCCCAATCTACATTTGTTTATTTTTTTCTCCTCTTCAGTGGAGGACCATAAAAAGTCAAACCACATGCTGAGAAATGAATTAACCAACAACCGTCAAAGCCACGAGCAACAGTCAGGCCCAGCCGCGCCATTTTGGCAGATGCCCCCTTGCTTGACAGTTCAACAGCAAAAATCTTTAAGTCATATCAATACGCCCACTGCTCCTTCGTTTTTACTTTTTTAGTCTTCTTACACATTAACAGTAACAATACACGTAACCGCTGAAAGGTAGAACCCTGTTTCGAAAAAATAAAAAAAAAAAAAATAAACACGAGCAAGACGTCTCAATTAAATTTGGCGCGCGAAAATTTGCACATTTAAGACAACGCCACCTAGCGGAGACTCGAACAAACACAATTAAAAAATTCTTAATTAAAGGTTTTAATTTATTTTAATTAAACTGTGATAGTTAATGAAGTAAATTATATACCAAAAAATCAAGAAAAATTTGTTTATTTAGTTTTATTTTAATTATTCTCAAAATATTGATATTTTATTTAATATTATTGTTTGATTAAAGTGCCTATACTGCTTGGTAGGCTTATAAATGTTGGTATAAGCCTAATAAGGTTTTAATCTTTTTGTTTTATGTGTTTTCCCGGTGTTTGTTAACTTAATGGCGTTTACTTGTAGTAAATAAACGGCATGGGGACTCGAGTTACCTTTGCCATACATACAAACCTAAAGGGCCAAGGGGTCGGAAACTTGCAATAATCTTCGTACACCTAGGTCGTGTTATCACTGTTATCAACCTCTCATCTCCATGTTATCTCCGTGTTATCACATGTTATCAACCCCTCATCTCTATGTTATCTCCGTGTTATCACATGTTATCAACCCTCATCTCCATGTTATCACCGCGTTATCACATGTTATCAACAAATCTTCAAACACTTTTCCTTGGAGTTTCGGACCCCCCTTGGAAAGGGCTCATGTTGATAACAGTCAAGGGGTTAGTAACTTTCAAGAATCGTAAAAGAAACGATTAAGAATCTTGATAAGATTCAAGAATCAGTATATAAGCTATTTATTGTTATCGTACTTTTTCTGATTCGTAATTATTATATTTTATTATAAATTCATTATTTGTAATAATTAGATTTTAGTAAAATTCCGCAGCCAGGGCTTCGCAGCTTTACCGCTACTTCTGCTACTACTACTCTATCAACAACCACTACTACTACTACTGCTTTATCTACAACGATGACTATTACTACTACGACTCTATCTACAACCACTACTACTGCTGCTACTACTACAACTCTATCTACAACCACTACTACTGCTGCTACTACTACAACTCTATCTACAACCACTACGACTACTGCCTATCTACAACCACTACTTCTACTACTGCTACTACTCTATCTACAACCACTACTGCTACTACTACTACTACTACTAGCACTACTACTGCTGCTACTACTACTACTCTATCTACAAACACCACTACTACTACTACTACTACTACTCTATCTACAAACACCTACTACTGCTGCTACTACTACTAGTATATATACAACCACTACTACTAGTACTATTCTATCTACAACCACTACTGCTACTACTACTACTCTATCTACAAACACTACTACTGCTGCTACTACTACTACTCTATCTACAACCACTACTACTACTACTAGTACTACTACTACGGCTACTACTAAAACTCTCTATCTAAAAGATAATATAATTGTAAAATATTATAATATATTATTTGTATATATTGTTATGCAGTCGAAAAATGTTGGGGAAAAAGTAGTGAAAAAGTAGAAACAAATAGTTGAGAGAAGACGCTGATAAATCGCGGCCATTTTGACGTGGCAATGGCTCTCCCGAGAAATATCTCCGCGCCAAAAGACAAATATAGAAAGTATTAAAATAATAATAATAATAATAATAATAATAATAATAATAATTCATGAACCAGAATACACTGCAATATAATGTGATACAGTAATAACAATGGAAATGCATATAAATATAGTAAAATGAAATTCGTTCCAAAAATGAATTTATTATTATTATTATTACTATTATTAGAGTAGTACTAGTAGTAGTAGTAGAAGTAGTGATAGTAGTAGTGATAGTACTAGTAGTAGTAGTACTAGTAGTCCTTGTAGACATAGTAGTAGTAGTGATAGTAGTAATAGTATAGTAGAAATAGTAGTAGTAGTAGTAGTAGTAGTAGAAGTAGTACTAGTAGTAGTGATAGTACTAGTAGTAGTAGTACTAGTAGTCCTTGTAGACATAGTAGTAGTAGTGATAGTAGTAATAGTAGTAGTAGAAATAGTAGTAGTAGTAGTAGTAGTAGTAGAAGTAGTACTAGTAGTAGTGATAGTACTAGTAGTAGTAGTACTAGTAGTCCTTGTAGACATAGTAGTAGTAGTGATAGTAGTAATAGTAGTAGTAGAAATAGTAGTAGTAGTAGTAGTAGTAGTAGAAGTAGTACTAGTAGTAGTGATAGTACTAGTAGTAGTAGTACTAGTAGTCTTGTAGACATAGTAGAAGTAGTGATAGTAGTAGTAGTAGTACTAGTAGTCCTTGTAGACATAGTAGAAGTAGTGATAGTAGTAGTAGTAGTACTAGTAGTCCTTGTAGACATAGTAGAAGTAGTGATAGTAGTAGTAGTAGTACTAGTAGTCCTTGTAGACATAGTAGAAGTAGTGATAGTAGTAGTAGTAGTACTAGTAGTCCTTGTAGACATAGTAGAAGTAGTGATAGTAGTAGTAGTAGTACTAGTAGTCCTTGTAGACATAGTAGAAGTAGTGATAGTAGTAGTAGTAGTACTAGTAGTCCTTGTAGACATAGTAGAAGTAGTGATAGTAGTAGTAGTAGTACTAGTAGTCCTTGTAGACATAGTAGAAGTAGTGATAGTAGTAGTAGTAATAGTAGTAGTGATTGTAGATCTTGTATTAGTAGTAGTCCTTGTAGATAAAGTAGTAGTAGTAGTGGTTGTAGATATAGTAGTAGTAGTCGTAGTAGTCGTAGTAGTATTAGTCATTGTAGATATTAGCGGTAGTAGCAGTAGCAGTACAAGTAGTCGTAGGAGTAGGAGCAGTACTACATCATTTTGACACATGTTACAAGAGAATGTTGTAGTACTTTTATAAGCTTAAAATGTCAAGGTCAGAGGTCAAAGGTCAAAGGTCAGTGCACGATTTTTCTAAGTTTAATTTTGTGATCTCTTAGTTTTAGTCTATTTTTAGTTTTCAGCGAAAATTGCTAAATCCTATTAGCTTTGCGTGACGAGAAAACTTTCACCAACACTTGGAGAAAACTTTTCTTTTCTCTCTTATCGTCTTTGGAACTTTGCAAGATTTCATTTTGATATGCTACTACTACTACTACTGCTACCACAACAACAGAAACAACTACTACCACAACAACAGCAACAACTGCTACTACTACTACTACTACTACTACTGCTGCTGCTTCTTATCGTCTTTGGAACTTTGCAAGATTTCGTTTTGATATGCTACTACTACTACTGCTACTACAACAACAGCAACAACTGCTACCACAACAACAGCGACAACTGCTACTACTACTACTACTACTGCTTCCTGTCGTCTTTGGAACTTTGCAAGTTTCATTTGGATATGCTACTACTATTACTGCTACCACAACAACAGCAACAACTGCTCCTACTACTACTACTGCTTCTTATCGTCTTTGGAACTTTGCAATATTTCATTTTGATATGCTACTACTACTACTGCTACCACAACAACAGCAACAACTGCTACCACAACAACAGCATCAACTGCTACTACTACTACTGCTGCTTCTTATCGTCCTTGGAACTTTGCAAGATTCATTTTGATATGCTACTACTACTACTGCTGCCACAACAACTGCTACTACTGCTACTACTACTACTACTATTACTTCTTGTCGTCTTTGGAACTTTGCAAGATTTCATTTTGATATGTTACTACTACTACTGCTACCACAACAACAGCAACAACAACAACTACTACTACTACTGCTTCAGGATTAGTCTTGAATAAAATCCGTCGAATACTTGGACAGTGTGTAAATCATCTTATAATTATTAAGCATTAGTATATTATTATAATTACTAGCAGATTAATAATAATAATAAAAATAATAATAATAATAATAATAATAATAATAAAAGAATAATTGGCGTAGATGATGGAAGTAGTAAGTTGTCGAATGCGTGGACAGATGCAGTGAATCAATAGATGATTTACACACTGTCCAATGTTCGGCAACTTCTATTAAAGACTAATCCTGAAGCAGTAGTAGTAGTAGTAGTAGCAGTTGTTGCTGTTGTTGTGGTAGTAGCAATTATAGTAGTAGTAGCAACTGTTGTTGTTGTCGTAGCAGTAGTAGTAGTAACATGTGAATAATATTACTATCTGCCGAACACCTGGACAGTTATGCAAAAGCACCTGTTTAACTATTAGACCTGTCCACTCATTCGACATATTACTACTTTTCTGACTTTACGATAAACCATTTCGTTCTACTATTACTACTAGTTTTACTATTATAACTATTATTACTACTACTATTTTACGATTATTGGTATAAACTACAAAATATTAACTAATGACTACTAACTATAACATGTCCACTCATTCGACATATTACTACTTTTCTGGTTTCCGATAAACCACTTCGTTCTACCATTACTACTATTTTTACTATTATAACTATTATTATTACTACTATTGTGCGATTATTGGTATAAATTACAAAATATTAACTATTAACTACTAACTATTGACCATAACTTGGACAATTATGCAAAAGCACCTGTTCAACATTAGACCTGTCCACTCATTCGACATATTACTACTTTTCTGGTTTACGATAAACCACTTCGTTCTACTATTACTACTATTACTGCTATTATAACTGATATTATTACTACTATTGTACGATATTGGTATAAACTACAAAATATTAACTATTAACTACTGACTATTAGACCTGTCCACTCATTCGACATATTACTACTTTTCTGACTTACGATAAACCACTTCGTTCTACTATTACTACTATTTTTACAATTATAACTATTACTATTACTAGTATTTTACGATTACTGGTATAAACTATAAAATATATAACTGTTAACTCTATTACTACTATTACTACTATTATAACTATTATTATTACTACTATTTTACGATTATTGGTATAAATTACAAAATATTAACTATTAACTACTAACTATTGACCATAACTTGGACAGTTATGCAAAAGCACCTGTTCAACTATTAGACCTGTCCACTCATTCGACATATTACTACTTTTCTGGCTTACGATAAACTACTTCGTTCTACTATTACTACTATTATAACTATTATTATTACTACTATTGTACGATTACTGGTATAAACTATAAACTATTAACTATTAACTACTTCGTTCTACTGTTACTACTATTACTACTATTATAACTATTACTATTACTAGTATTTTACGATTACTGGTATAAACGATAAATATTAACTATTAACTACTTCGTTCTACTATTACTACTATTATAACTATAAGTATTACTACTATTTTACGATTATTGGTATAAACTACAAATATTAACTATTACTTACTTACTTACTATATTATTACTTACTATTAACTATTAAACTACTAACTATTGACCATAAATAGGGTAATTTGAAGACAAAAGCGTATAGACTCTGCTCTATTGTTCTGGTCTCTTTGAAAAGGTTCATTTGCATAAGAATCGATAATTTGGAAGAAAAAAATCGATAATTTGGACTTGTGTACTCCTCTCCAGCCTTTCACCCATAAGACAATACGGGCTGGAGGCCGACCTCTCTACTACGGGCACGTGTATAAAATACAAGGACACAAAATTTTTCCTTGAAAATACTTCTAAAAATCACAGAAAAATTCGAGAAACATTTTGACGCAAAGAAAGTTTCTAAATTATTTCGAATTAGTTTAATATAAGTGTCCGCTATAGTGAGGCCCGGGTTTGGGATATACCCAGACTGCAGAGCGGCCATTGAAGACTAACCTCTCTACTGCGGACAGTCGTATAAAATGCATGGACACAAAATTTTTCCTTGAAGATACTTTTAAAAATCATAGAAAAATTCGAGAAATATTTTGGCATAAAGAAAGTTTCTAAATTATTTGAGGCTGATAAGATATAAGTGTCCGCTGTAGAGAGGCGCGCGTTTGGGATATGCCCTGTAATTAAAAGCTGTTCTTATCCGCCATTGTGTTCGTACTTTCACTGTATCGAGTGTTATCAGTAGGTTATCAACCTGTTATCAGTAGGTTATCAAATCTTATCGGTATGTTATCAGTTAGTTATCAACGTGTTATCATATGTTATTAATCTGTTATCGACTTGTTATCAACTCTATTGGCTTATTATCAGTGTTATCAACCTGTTATCAGTATGTTATCAAATATTATCGCTATGTTATCAGTTAGTTATCAACGTGTTATCACATGTTATTAACCTGTTATCGGCTTGTTATCAACACGATTGGCTTATTATCAGTGTTATCAACCTGTTATCAATGTTATCAACCTGTTCTACTAACCTGTTATTGGTATGTTATTAGTGTTATCAATCTATCATCGGTAATCTATCAATGCTATTAACGTTATCAAGGTTACTAGTCTATTATCAGTATCTTATCAGGGTTTTTCAACCTGTTAACGAGCTTGTATATACGAGTGTTATCACCATGTTATCAAGTGTTATCAGAGTTAATTTGATTAAGATGAATAGAGGTTGTTGTATGTTGTTGTATGTTGTTGTAGCAATCAGAGTGATGAAAAATCGCAAGCAGTTTACCCATCAAGTAGACAAATTCTGTCCGAAGGAATGTTATCAGTGTTATCAACGTGTTATCAACATGTTATCACCGTGTTATCACCGCGTTGTCAGTATATTACTCTTCTATACTTCTATAGTACTGCTACTCTATCATTCTGAACTACTACTATACTACTACTGCCACTATACCAAAGCTTCTATAACAATAATAATTAACTGTACTGCTACCTCTTTACTTATACTACTACTATTACTACTACTACTACTACTACTACTACTACTACTACTACTACTACTACTACTACTACTACTACTACTACTACTACTACTACTAGTGCTATTACTACTACTAGTACTACTACTGCCACTACTTCTACTAGTACTATTACTGCTGCTACTACTACTACTACAATTGCTTATTGCTTCTACTAACACTACTAGTGCTATCACTACTACTACTAGTAGTACTGCTATTGCTTCTAGTAGTACTACTAGTGCTACTACTACTACCAATACTATTACTGCTACTACTACTAGTAGTACTGCTATTGCTTCTAGTAGTACTACTAGTGCTACTACTACTACCAATACTATTACTGCTACTACTGCTATTGCTACTACTATTACTACTATTGCTACTACTATTGTTAATACTACTACTATATGTACTACTATTATTGTATTATTATTACTATTGTTACTTCTATTACTGTTACTATGTTACTATCGTTATCATTACTGCTACTACTACTACCAGTACAACTTCTCCTACTATTAATATTACTACAACTAGTACTATAAACTACTAATACTAACACTAAATGGGATGTGCCTGATGGAGCGGAGTAGTAAATTGGCCCGAGTCAAAGTGGAAGTGTATGGCCCGTACCAAATCGATCGTTTCCAGACGTTTCGTCCCTTTTACTCGCTCTTCAGACTCTCATTTTTCTCTCATTTCACCTCCCTGTTCACATTTATTATCAGTGTTATCATATTAGTATAGGAAGTAGTAGTAGTGGTGGTAGTAGTGGGTATAGTAGTCCTAGTAGTAATAGTAGTAGTAGTAGTAGTGGGTATAGTAGTCCTAGTTGTAGTAGTAGTAGTAGTGGAAGCACAAGTAGATGTAGTAGTGGTCGTAGTAGTGGGTATAGTAGTCCTAGTAGTAGTAGTAGTAGTAGTGGAAGCACAAGTAGATGTAGTAGTAGTCGTAGTAGTCGGTATAGTAGTCCTAGTAGTAGTAGTAGTGGAACCATAAGTAGATGTAGTAGTAGTCGTAGTAGTGGGTATAGTAGTCCTAGTAGTAATAGTAGTAGTGGAAACACAAGTAGATGTAGTAGTAGTAGTAGTAGTCGGTATAGTAGTCCCAGTAGTAGTAGTAGTAGTAGTAGTAGTGGAAGCACAAGTAAATATAGTAGTAGTAGTAGTAGTAGCAATATAATAGTAGAAGTAGTAGAAGTGGCAGGATCCGTATTGGTTGGTATAGTAATAGTACATCTGGTAGTAGTAGAAGTATAAGTACAGCAGCAACAGCAGTAGTAGTAGTAGTAGTAGTGGAAGCACAAGTAAATGTAGCAGTAGTAGTAGTAGCAATAATAATAGTAGAAGTAGTAGAAGTGACATTAATGTGTGGCATTAATGTTGGTAGGGTTATAGTGGTAGTACATCTAGTAGGAGTAGAAGTATAAGTACAGCAGCAGCAGTAGTGGTTCTAGTTGTAGTAGTAGTAGTAACAGTAGCAATAATATTTGTAGAAGTAGTAGAAGTAGCAGTATAGTAGTGTTTATACGTACAGTAGTAGTAGTAGTAGTTATAGTAGTAGTATAGGTAGCAGTACCAGCAGTAGTGGCTCTAGATGTAGTAGTAGTAGTATAGCAGTAGTAGTAGTAGTAGTAAGTATAGGTAAACAGTAATAAAAGCGTATATTATGAAATCTGTCTAATGTCTGGACAGTCCATTAAGTATCCATAGCAACTCAGCATCTGTCCACGCGTTCGACAGATTTCTTTCTCAGAACACTTAACCTTACATATTATTACTATTATTAGTATCATATCATTATAACTATGCACAAAGGTAATTCTATTAACTAAGTTAATGATAACACTTGATAACAGTTGATAACACTTGATAACAGGCTCATTAAGCTGACTCGCCTTTTCCGCCTTTGTCGGCTTCTCTTTGACTACCAATCGATTGATTTTGATCGATCGATTGGTGATTGACCGCCTATCAGTCAACTGTTATCAATGGTTAACAATCCGTTCGATTATTAATAGTCGATTAATTTCTAAATCAAATTAAATCAGAATATTTCAAACATTCTTTCATTCATTGGTCAATCAGATCGATTAATCGATATTGCCGATAATCGATAATAAACTGATAATCAGTCGATAATTAGTTATTTTTCGATTATTGGCTGATTATCAGTGTTATCAACATGTTATCAATGTTATTAACCTGTTCTACTAACCTGTTATTGGTATGTTATTAGTGTTATCAACCTAATATCGGTAATCTATCAATGCTATTAACGTTATCAAGGTTACTAGTCTATTATCAGTATCTTATCAATGTTATTCAACCTGTTATCGGCTTGTTATCCACGCTGTTGGCTTATTATCGGTGTTATCAACATGTTATCCATGTTATCAACCTGTTCTACTAACCTGTTATTGGTATGTTATCAGTGTTACCAATCTATTATCGGTAATCTATCAATGCTATTGACGTTATCAAGGTTACTAGTCTATTATCGGTATCTTATCAATGTTCTGTAAACTGCTGATCAATCGATAATTAGTTATTTTTCGACTATTAGAAGTACGTGGTTATAATTGATTGATTATCGATACTTGTAATCGATACCCAATCACGATTTAAGGTTGAATTAAAATATATAAATACGATATTAGTACTATTATCGATATTACTATAGTACTAAGTATCTGACAATAGTACTAGTACTATTACTTGGTACTTTAGTACTTAGTAGTATACTAGTATCGATATTACTATAGTACTAAGTCTCTAACTATAGTACTAGTACTATTACTTAGTGGTAAGTAGTATACTAATATCGATATTATATAGTACGATATAATATATTAGTACTATTATCGATAATACTATTATTATACGATAATTAGTTATTTTTCGATTATTGGATTTTGCTGAATCATGTATGGCTGTAATCGATTAATTATCGATACTTGTAATCGATACTTAATCGCAATTTAAGGTTGAATTAAAATATTTAAATCGATAATTAATTATTTTCCGATTATTGGAACTTGGCTGTAATCGATTGATTATCGATACTTGTAATCGATACCCAATCACGATTTAAGGTTGAATTAAAATATGTAAATACGATATTAGTACTATTATCGATATTACTATAGTACTAAGTATCTAACTACAGTACTAGTACTATTACTTGGTACTTTAGTACTTAGTAGTATACTAGTATCGATATTACTATAGTACTAAGTATCTAACTATAGTACTAGTACTATTACTTAGTAGTAAGTAGTATACTAGTATCGATATTATATTGTACGAAATAATATATTAGTACTATTATCGATATTACTATTATTATATGATAATTAGTTATTTTTCGATTACTGGAAATTGCTGAATCATGCATGGGTGTAATCGATTAATTATCGATACTTGTAATCGATACTTAATCGCAATTTAAGGTTGAATTAAAATATTTAAATCGATAATTAATTATTTTCCGATTATTGGAACTTGGCTGTAATCGATTGATTATCGATACTTGTAATCGATACCCAATCACGATTTAAGGTCGAATTAAAAATTACAAATCGATAATTAGTTACTTTTCGATTATTGGAAATTGCTGAATCCTGTATGGCTGTAATCGATTAATTATCGATACTTGTAATCGATACTTAATCACGATTTAAGGTTCAATTAAAATATTCAAATCGATAATTAATTATTTTCCAATTATTGGAAATATGTGGTTACAATCGATTAATTATCGATACTTTTAATCGATACTTAATAGCAATTGAAGGTCGAATAAAAATATATAAATCGATAATTAGTTATTTTTCGATTATTGGAAATTAGCTGTAATCGATACCCAATCACGATTTAAGGTTCATTTAAAAAGTATAAATCGATAATTGGTTATTTCCGATTATTGGAACTTGGCCGTAATCGATTAATTATCGATACTTGTAATCGATACCCAATCATGATTTAAGGTTCAGTTAAAAAATATAAATCGATAATTAGCTATTTTCCGATTATTGGAAATTGGCTGTAATCGATACCCAATCAAGATTTAAGGTTGAATTAAAATACATATATTGATAATTAATTTTCCGATTATTGGAAATATGTGGTTTTAATCGATTAATTATCGATACTTGTAATCGATACTTAATCGCAATTTTAAGATTGAGTCAAAATATTAATCGATAATTTTCCAATTAAGTCTTGTGTATATCGATCGGTTTTTGTTAATCTCTATAATCGATAGTTTAATCAGTAGTTGGTTAAATTAAATATCGATCGATTTAATCCATAGTTAAGAGTAAGGGGTCCGAAACTTCTAATAATTTTCGTACACCTAGGCCGTGTTATCGGTGTTATCAACCTGTTATCTCCATGTTAACTCCGTGTTATCGTATGTTATCAAATAATCTTCGTATACTTTTCCTCGAAACTTCCAATAGTCTTCGTATACCTAGGCCGTGTTATCGCTGTTATCAACCTGTTATCTCCATGTTATCTCCGTGTTATCGTATGTTATCAAATAATCTTCGTATACTTTTCCTGGAAACTTCCAGTAGTCTTCATATACCTAGGCCGTGTTATCGCTGTTATCAACCTATTATCTCCGTGTTATCATATGTTATCAAATAATCTTCGCACACTTTTCCTCGGAGTTTCGGACCCCCCTTGGTTTAGAGAGCGTATAGGCGGGAAAATAATTTGAATTTAATAATAATATAACTATAACTATATAATAAGAAATTTCTGTATATTATTCAAATATTTTTAACGGTTATTATCAAGGTTAACAAATAATACCAGATAATAATCGTGTATTAAGTTTTATTTAATTATAAGTATTATTATTATTTTATTATTTATTATTTTACTGTTATAATGATTATTATTAAATTATTTAATAACAATATGTGTACGAAGATTATTTGATAACACGTGATAACATGGAGATAACAGGATTATTGAATTGAATAATAATATAAATATATAATAATAAGAAATTTCTGAATATTATTCAAATGTTATTAACGGTTATTATCAAGGTTAACAAATAATACCGGATAATAATCGGAAAAGTCTTTCAGCTAACGGTCCATTGGCGAAATCACACAAAAACCAAGAGGGGGTCCGAAACTCGGAGGAAAAGTGTACGAAGATTATTTGATAACATACGATAACATGGAGATAACAGGTTGATAACTGTGATAACATGGCCTAGGTGTACGAAGGTTTTTGGAAGTTTCAGACCCCCTTGCACAAAACATGGCGCCGGATGAGTTTGCACAGACCCCCTTGGACAAATTTGTCTAAAGGAACGTCTGTTGTTTTTGCATTGGGGAACAGATAACACTTGATAACAGGTTGATAACAGGTTGATAACAGCTGAGTGTAAAATTGTGAATAAATACAATAATTATATAATAATTATTAAATATAAGAATAGTAGAATATGGTAGTGCGGAATAATACAGGGGGTCTGAAACTCGGAGGAAAAGTGTACTAAGAATATTTGATAACACGTGATAACACAGAGATAACATGGAGCTAATAGGTTGATAACAGTGATAACATGACATAGGTGTACGAAAATTATTGGAAGTTTCCGACCCCTTGGAATAATTATAATATATATATTTATAATTTTAGTTTAATTTTTAATTATTATTAAATATGATGATAGTAGTAGGCAACTATTATAGTACGAAACAAGGGGTCCGAAACTGCTAGAGAAACTGTACGAAGATTATTTGATAACACGGAGATAACAGGTTGATAACAGTGATAACGCGACCTAGGTATACGAAGATTATTGCAAGTTTCGAACCCCTCATATAACTATATAAAATAAATTAAATAAATAAAATACAATTATAACTGAGGTTAATATAATATAATACAATTCAAGGGGTCCGAAACTCCGAGGACAAGTGTACGAAGGTTGTTTGATAACACGTGATAACACGGGGATAACATGGAGATAACAGGTTGATAACAGTGATAACACGGCTTAAGTGTACGAAGATTGTTGCAAGTTTCCGACCCCTTGGTACGAAAAATAAAATGAATAAATATATTAATATAAAATAAATATAATAATCTAAAATAAATAATATGAATATAATAAATAAGAAGAAAAAAAGTTCCGCTAGAATTTTTACCAAGGGGTCGGAAACTTGCAATAATCTTCGTGCACCTAGGTCACGTTATCACGGTTATCAACCTGTTGTCTCCATGTTATCAAATAATCGTCGTAGACTTTTCCTCGGAGTTTCGGACCCCTTGTATAAAATAAATAAAATAATCTGAAATAAATAATATGGAACAAAATCACGATTATTATCGCTGTATTTTATTTATTATTAGTTATTAATGTTATCAACATGTTATCACCATGTTATCTCTGTGTTATCGCATGTTATCAAATAATCTTCGTACACTTTTCCTTGGAGTTTCAGACCCCTTTTATAAAATAGATAAAATAATCTATTATATCTATATGTATATCTATATTATATTATACATTATTATATATATATATTTATATTATTATTTTTATTATTATTTATTGTATTATATATTATTTTTTTCATTTCATTAAAGCACGTAGGCCTAGGCCCATGGCTAGTACAAGAATATATTATAGTATTATTATTATTATTATTATTATCATATATTATATATTATATTATTCTTGTATATATTATAATATTATACCTATAATATCTATATCTATAATATGAAATCTATAAAATCACGATTATTTTTATTGTATTTTATTTAATCTTAGCGTGAAAGAAACGGGAGAAAAAAAAGAAGAGGAAAAAATATAGTATTATTATTATTATTATCATATATTATATATTATATTATTCTTGTATACATTATAATATTATATCTATAATATCTATAATCTATCTATATATCTTTCTGAACTCACTGCACAAAAGTAGGGCCATGGCGAAAGCCTGAATGCTCTTGCTGAATTAATAATAATAATAATAATATCTATAATATCTATATCTATAATATTAAATCTATAAAATCATTATTATTATTGTTATAATATTATATATTATTATTATAAAATCACGATTATTACCACTGTATTTTATATAATCTTAGTGTGAAAGAAACGGGAGAAAAAAAAGAAGAGGAAAAAAAAGTTCCGCTAGAATTTTTACGATTTGACATGTGTTCACTAACAAGCTCGTATTTCACACCTTTCGTACGTCCCACCAACTTTTCATTATTTCTGCTTTTCTTTCATTTTTTTCACTTTTTGAATTTTAATTCTTTCCTCGTCTCCATTTTTGTAAAAAGGAAGAAAAAAACCTTAATGCATTTTTTGTAAATAATTTGTCATTATTATGTAATTAAATTTAAGAATAATGATAATTTAATAATAATTTAATTTAACAATAATAATAATTTAATAATAATGTAATAATAATTTACCGAAATTTTACTACGATGTTTACTAAACAGTGTTATAATAAGTTTACATTCATTTTTTCACTTTGTGAATTTTCATTTTTCCTAATCTCCATTTTAAAAAAGCCTTTAATTATTATTTATTATTATATTAATTATTATTATTAATTATAATTTACCACAATTTTTACTATGACGTTTACTAAACATTGTTATAGGAACTTTACAGTGACTTTTTCATTATTTGGATTTTCATTCTTTCCTAATCTCCATTTAAAAAAAAAAACATTTAATTCAGTTTTTACAATTTATCCAAGGGTTCCGAAACTCCGAGGAAAAATGTACGACGATGATTTGATAACATATGATAACACGGAGATAACAGGTTGATAACAGTGATAACATGACCCAGGTGTACGAAGATTATTACAAGTTTCCGACCCCTTGAATTTGTCATTATTTTTTTCTAAATTATTTTGACTTTTTAAATCAAATTATTATTACCTATTATTTTCATTATAATTTACCACTGTTTTACTAAGATTTTTACTAAACAGTGTTAATAAGTATACAGTGATTAATTTATTTAATTAATGTTAATTTTATTTAATGCATTTTTTTACAATTTGTCACTATTTTTTAATATCATTTCTCGATTATTTATTCTTATTTTAAAAATAAACTATTTTTTAGTAATTATTATTTTTTTTATTTATTTCATATTTTTATATTTATTTATTATTTTGCATTTTTATTTATTATTATATATTTTATATTATTTATTCTTATTTTAAAATAAACTATTTTTTAGTAATTATTATTATTTTTATTTATTTCATATTTTTGTATTTATTTATTATTTTGCATTTTCATTTATTATTATGTATTTTGTATTATTTATTCTTATTTTAAAATAAACTATTTTTTAGTAATTATTATTATTTTTATTTATTTCATATTTTTGTATTTATTTATTATTATTTATTTTAGTATTATTATTTTTAAAATAAACTATATAGTGATTTTCCTTTCAGTTTTTCACACTTTTTGAATTATCTTTCCTGATCTTCATTTGTTTTTTTCCCTTTAATGCATTTTTTGTGAAATTTTCCATTATTTTTCTTCAGTATTATTTTAACTACTTATTAAATTAATTTTATCATATTCTTATCTTACAAGCCTTGTAATACATGGGGTCGGAAACTTGCAATAATCTTCGTACCACTTAGGTCATGTTATCACTGTTATCAACCTGTTATCTCCGTGTTATCATATGTTATCAAATAATATTTGTACACTTTTCCTTGGAGTTTCGGACCCCTTGATTAATTTGACTATTTACTATTATTAATTTTGCCACAGTTTGTGATTTATTCTGACTACTGCACATTTTGGGAGACGAGGGACATACTCCTACCAAGGGGTCCGAAACTTGCAATAATCTTCGTACACCTAGGTCATGTTATCACTGTTATCAACCTGTTGTCTCCGTGTTATTTCCGTGTTATCAAATAATCTTCGTACCACCGAGGTCATGTTATCACTGTTATCCACCTGTTGACTCCATGTTATCTCCGTGTTATCACGTGTTATCAAATAATCTTCGTACCACTGAGGTCATGTTATCATTGTTATCAACCTGTTGTCTCCATGTTATCTACGTGTTATCAAGTGTTATCAGATAGTCTTGCTACGCCTCTCCTCGGAGTTTCGGACCCCTTGAATTATATTATAGTAACCACAGTTTTAATTTTATATTATTTAATTAATTTATTTTATATAGTTATATTAGGGGGTCCGAAACTTCCAATAATCTTCGTACGCCTGGGTCGTGTTATCACTGTTATCAACCTGTTGTCTCCATGTTATCTCCGTGTTATCAAATAATCTTCGTACACTCGACCTCGGAGTTTCGGACCCCTTGAATGATACTATATTAAGCACAGTTTTAATTTTATATTAATAATTTAATTTATTTTATATAGTTATATCAGGGGTCCGAAACTTCCAATAATCTTGTACGCCTGGGTCGTGTTATCACTGTTATCAACCTGTTATCTCCATTTTATCTCCGTGTTATCACGTGTTATCAAATAATCTTGGTACACCTGGGTCATGTTAGCAGTGTTATCAACCTGTTATCTCCATGTTATCTCCGTGTTATCAAATAATCTTCGTACACCTGGGTCATGTTAGCAGTGTTATCAACCTGTTATCTCCATGTTATCTCCGTGTTATCATATGTTATCAAATAATCTTCGTACACTTTTCCTCGGGAGTTTCGGACCCCTTAGTATTATTCCTATACATTTTTTACACTTTGATACGCTCTTTTAAGTACTTTTGTTACTATTTTTAGCTACCTCGCTCATGTTATCAAGGTGTTATCAACCTGTTATCTCCATGTTATCACATGTTATCAAATTATCTTCGTACACTTTTCCTAGGAGTTTCAGACCCCTTGCTCTTTTCGTACTTTATATTTATTTTTCTTTGTTTAGTAGTACGTTTGTTACTATTTTTAGCTATTTCGCTCGTGTTATCAAGGTGTTATCAACCTGTTATCATGGACGGTATCATTTGTTACCAGCTCGTTATCCACCGTTATAAGCTTTTCTCGTGTTTCGCCCTGGGGACCGCCGCGTTTCGCCAAACGAATCGCCCAAACCGGTTTCGACAAAATAATTATAAAAGTTTTTTTTAAAAATATTATATTCTTAAATATAATATTTTTCATTCATAAATTACATAATAATTATACAATAAGTATATAAAATAATTTTTCAAGGTTTTTTTTCGTCATTTATCATGTGTTTTCATGCTGTTATCTTTGGTTAACATGGGCTTAAGAGACTTGCAAACTTCCCCATGGGTTTTGGCCATCAAATTTGCAAAAGTTAAGGTTTTTGTCGTCTGTTATCATCTGTTATCATGTGTTATCATGCTGTTATCTTTGGTTAACATGGGCTTAAGAGACTTGCAAACTTCCCCATGGGTTTTGGTCATCAAATTTGCAAAAAGTTAAGGTTTTTGCCGGCTGTTATCATGTGTTATCATGTGTTATCATGCTGTTATCTTCGGTTAACATGGGCTTAAGAGACTTTGCAAACTTCCCCATGGGTTTTGGCCATCAAATTTGCAAAGGTTAAGGTTATTTTCGTCTGTTATCATGTGTTATCATGTGTTATCATGCTGTTATCTTTGGTTAACATGGGCTTAAGAGACTTGCAAACTTCCCCATGGGTTTTGGCCATCAAATTTGCAAAAGTTAAGGTTTTTGTCGTCTGTTATCATCTGTTATCATGTGTTATCATGCTGTTATCTTTGGTTAACATGGGCTTAAGAGACTTGCAAACTTCCCCATGGGTTTTGGTCATCAAATTTGCAAAAAGTTAAGGTTTTTGCCGGCTGTTATCATGTGTTATCATGTGTTATCATGCTGTTATCTTCGGTTAACATGGGCTTAAGAGACTTTGCAAACTTCCCCATGGGTTTTGGCCATCAAATTTGCAAAGGTTAAGGTTATTTTCGTCTGTTATCATGTGTTATCATGTGTTATCATGCTGTTATCTTTGGTTAACATGGGCTTAAGAGACTTGCAAACTTCCCCATGGGTTTTGGCCATCAAATTTGCAAGGTTAAGGTTTTTGTCGGCTGTTATCATGTGTTATCATGCTGTTATCTTTGGTTAACATGGGCTTAAGAGACTAGCAAACTTCTCCATGGGTTTTGGCCATCATATTTGCAAAAAGTTAAGGTTTTTGTCGTCTGTTATCATGTGTTACCATGTGTTATCATGCTGTTATCTTTGGTTAACATGGGCTTAAGAGACTTTGCAAACTTCCCCATGGGTTTTGGCCATCAAATTTGCAAAGGTTAAGGTTATTTTCGTCTGTTATCATGTGTTATCATGTGTTATCATGCTGTTATCTTTGGTTAACATGGGCTTAAGAGACTTGCAAACTTCCCCATGGGTTTTGGCCATCAAATTTGCAAAGGTTAAGGTTTTTGTCGGCTGTTATCATGTGTTATCATGCTGTTATCTTTGGTTAACATGGGCTTAAGAGACTAGCAAACTTCTCCATGGGTTTTGGCCATCATATTTGCAAAAAGTTAAGGTTTTTGTCGTCTGTTATCATGTGTTACCATGTGTTATCATGCTGTTATCTTTGGTTAACATGGGCTTAAGAGACTTTGCAAACTTCCCCATGGGTTTTGGCCATCAAATTTGCAAAGGTTAAGGTTATTTTCGTCTGTTATCATGTGTTATCATGTGTTATCATGCTGTTATCTTTGGTTAACATGGGCTTAAGAGACTTGCAAACTTCCCCATGGGTTTTGGCCATCAAATTTGCAAAGGTTAAGGTTTTTGTCGGCTGTTATCATGTGTTATCATGCTGTTATCTTTGGTTAACATGGGCTTAAGAGACTAGCAAACTTCTCCATGGGTTTTGGCCATCATATTTGCAAAAAGTTAAGGTTTTTGTCGTCTGTTATCATGTGTTACCATGTGTTATCATGCTGTTATCTTTGGTTAACATGGGCTTAAGAGACTTTGCAAACTTCCCAATGGGTTTGGCCATCAAATTTGCTGCTTGTGGAGAACTGACATTTGGCGAAACACCTAACAGATGCTGCGGAATTACATTACACGTCAAACAATTCCCACAAGCCCTTGAAAAATAAAAATAAGATTAAAAATAAAAACTTAAAATAAAAAACTACTGAAAAGTCAAAGGGAATATCTGAAAACTTATCGCAGTATCTTAAACCGTACGTATAAGGCCATTAAGAACCAAACCTCTCTACTGCGGACTCGCTTATAAAATATTTTTACTGAGAATTTCGACTTGAAAATGTATATAAAAATCACAGAAAAATTCAAGAAACATTTTGGTATAAAGAAAGTTGTAAAATTGTTTGTAGTTGATTTAATAATAGTGTCCGCTCTAGAGAGGCCCACGTTTGGCCATTTAAGACTAACTCCGCTACTGCGGACACGCTTATAAAATATTTCTACCGAGAATTTCGACTTGAAAATTTTTCTAAAAATCACAGAAAAATTCAAGAAACATTTTCGTATAAAGAAAGTTGTAAAATTATTTGTTGTTGATTTAATAATGGTGTCCGCTATAGAGAGGGCGCGCGTTTGGAATAGGCCCTGTTATAATCTAGAAGGTTTCGTTAGAAGATAGAGTGTAAAATATAATAAGATATAATATAATATAATAATAAATAAAATATAATATATATAATAAAATATATATATATTATAAGACAGAGAAGAATAAGTTATAATAATAATATTAAGTTATAATAATATAATATAATATGTAATAAAATATATATATGATAAGATAGAGAAGATAAGTTATAATAATAATAATAAGTTATAATATATGAAGAATAGAATGGAGTATAAAAGTTGATAGCGAGTGTAAGTTTTCCACTAAGGCATGTAACTACTGAGAAGAGCAGAATATAATAATAAATATAATATAATATATATGATAAGATAAGAGAGAGAAGATAAGTTATAATAATAATAATTTATGATAATATAATATAATAATAATAATAAGTTATAATATACGAAGAATAGAGTATAAAAGTTGATAGCAAGTGTAAGTTTTCCATTAAGGCATGTAACGACTGAGAAGAGCAGGATATCGGATGGCTAGTTGGTATAATTACATTGTTTCAGGTATGGCCTCAGAGCCTCGACTGACGCTGAGAAAACGCGCACAGACACGCACCCAATCGACCGGCAATATGTGCGCGCATAGCTCCCATGCCCGGGGACATGTTGTACAAAACCCCACTACGGCCCAGTGCACGGCTTATGCACTGGGCCGTAGTGGGGTTTTTCTGTTGCATTAAAATATCAAATATATTTCATTTTAAACAGATTTTCGAAACCCCACTACGGCCCAGTGCATAGACCGTGCACTGGGCCGTAGTGGGGTTTCAACTTGTAAATCAATTCGTAAACCTATTGTAGTTTAAAGAGATTTTCAAAAACCCACTACGGCCCAGTAAACGGTTTATGCACTGGGCGTAGTGGGGTTACAACTTACTGACAAATTTGTGAACCTATCACATTTTAAACAGATTTTCAAAAACCCACTAACAATATTTTTAAACCTATTATATTTTAAAGAGATTTTCAAAAACCCACTACGGCCCAGTGCACAGACGGTGCACTAGGGCGTAGCGGGGTTTGGAAAATATGCCGCCTGGAGCCACATTCCCAGCGAACGCCTGGAGGGTCTCGGTTGCGGGCTGAGTGTTCAGGGTGTACAACAAAGACAAGTTACTTGCTTTCGTGCTCCTGCAGTCAGTCTCTCACGAACCGCGGGTCTGGCGACATCTCTCGCTCTGTAAACCATTACACTCTGGTTGTGCCAAGTTATACGTTTACCGCATGAAAGTTTTACGGGAAAACTAAAACAGAATCTGAGTTCTGGAAACTTTTTTCTGTTGATTCCATGTTGTGTTGAAGCGTTCTTAATAATTTTTTTGCGGATTAAGCATTAAGACGTGAAGACGACGCAAAAAAAAAAGTGGCGGATTCGTTAGTGGTTCTATTGTCAACTTAGCCATTAGACCTCTTGACAGAGCAATAAGCGCAATTTTTTGGTCCACAATATAAGGCCTAATCAGAAGAGGCTTTCTCGTTTGTGTGGGTCGTGTATATTTGCGGTGAATTTTGAGATTTCATGGAGGGAAGAGCAGTTTCTCAGCGTGGTGGAACATTTCGATTCGGTCCGTAAACTGTGGTTTTAGATATGATCAAAGTGGTGCCTGGCAAAAGTGTCAAGTGCAAGCCTTTGGGCACGTCACAGACATCAGAATCACGTGCGATGATCAACTCGAGTTTGAAGTGGCACCGTGACAGACGACGATGTGTGAAACAGGATGGAGACCTCTCCTACCGGCCCTGTTGTTACTGTTGCTCTTAGTATCGGGTGTGTGTTGGAGTAGTGCCTCGGATCCGGACTACTTCAGCGGATCGGAAGGATGCCAAGTTACCAGGCAAGTGGGTAGTGATGGATCAGTAGTGGATTGTCGCTTGCGTTCCATAAATCTTGGCCTGGGGGTTTACTGGACCCAAGTTAATCCGGTGTCGAAACAAGAAGCCCAGGTTTTAACAATCGTCTGTAACGACCCCACGGCCTTCCCCACTGTTCTAACAGCGGCCATTTTTGCAAATTACACTCAGCTGGAAACGCTCAGTCTAGATTCGTGTCGTCTCTCCGAGATCCTTGACGGAGGATTTCAAGGACTCCGCGGACTGCGTCATCTCAGAATAGAAACGCATAATTCAGAATGGCCCGGCACGTCGTTAGCATTAGCAAACAATGTTCTCGACGATGTTCCACTCCTCGAGAAACTCGATTTGGCCTTCAACGATATGCGCTCCTTGCCAGAGTCCGTCTGCTTGCTGCGGTCGCTTGTTGAACTCAACGTGACCAACAACCGACTGCAGGACCTTGCCTTCGTGGCTGCGGAAACGGGTTGTTTGTCGAATCTGCGAGTTCTGGACGTGTCGTACAACAGAATCAATCACTTGCCCGCTGGCGGACTGTCCACCTTGTCACAACTGCAAGTGTTGAATCTGGATAGCAATGGGATGACCAGTGTACATGACAGTAGTTTGTACAGTTTGTCACTTTTACGTGTGCTCAATTTGGCAAACAATCGGATCACGTCACTACCACCCGGATTGTTTGCCCACAGCCGGCAGCTAGCAGAATTGTATGCGAGTGGCAATGGACTGAGTGTTGTAGCTCCGGGCATTTTCAGTGGATTGGCCAATTTGCTTGTCCTAGATCTGTCAGACAATCAATTAACGTCCTCAGCGTTCAGTCCGACCATTTTCGCGGGTCTGCAGAAATTGGCGGTACTAAGTTTGCACGACAATCGAATCAACAGGCTGGAGGCGTCCATCTTCTCGGACCTGGTCAGTCTTCAGATTATTCGTTTGGACGGCAACGCGTTGGAAACTTTGCCCGACGGCTTGTTCACTTCCCTGCGTAATCTGCATACGCTTATCTTGTCACGGAATCGGCTGACTCATATCGACGGCAAATTGTTGCGTGGCCTCGGCTCGCTGGCTCTGCTGGGCTTAGACAACAACGTCATCTCTGAAATTCACCAGGAGGCCTTCGACAACACAACCGGCCTACGCGACCTCAACCTCAGCGCCAATAACTTGCCCGCAGTGCCGACTTCGCTTCGAGCTCTCAACCAGCTTCAATCATTAGATCTGGGCGAAAACCATATTTCTCATTTCGATTACTCACTTCTGGACAACGCCAAAGAGCTTTACAGTCTCAGACTCCTCGATAATAACATTGGCAACATCACGAGAAATACTTTCAGTCAGATGCGATCCTTGAAAATCCTCAATCTGTCCAAGAACCAAATCTTTAGTATCGAAGAAGGAAGTTTCGCGAATAATCCAGAGCTGCAAGCTGTTCGACTGGATGCAAACCACTTGCAGACAATAGGGCAAGTGTTCCAGAATTTGCCCAACCTGGAATGGCTAAACATATCCGACAACCGGTTAATCCATTTCGATTACGCGCTGATCCCGAAGAGCCTTAAATGGCTCGATATTCACGGGAACCAGATCGAAGAGCTGGGCAATTACTTTCAACTCGACGACAAGTTGTCTCTGCAAACTTTGGACGCAAGCTTCAACCGGATTAGCGAGCTGACAGCTAGCATGCTGCCGACAGTTTACAGATTGTGTCACTCAATGACAATCTTATCTCACAAGTGCAGCCCTACACGTTTTTCCGAAAGGATAACCTTAGCCGCGTCGATCTCTATGCAAACCACATTTCCGAGCTGGACCAGAACGCACTCCGCATCTCTCCAGTGACCGATAAACGCCCTTACCTGAATTCTATATTGGAGGCAACCCTTTCCAATGCGATTGCACCATGGAGTGGATCCAGCGCATAAATACTCCCGACCACCTGAGGCAGCATCCAAGAGTTATGGATCTCGAGAGTATTTATTGCCGCTTGCTTCACAGCCGTCAGAAGACTTACGTTCCCTTGGTGGAAGCCTCAGCTTCCAGCTTTCTCTGCACGTACGAGACGCACTGTTTCGCTCTGTGCCACTGTTGCGATTTCGACGCGTGCGACTGTAAAATGACGTGCCCTACTAACTGCACTTGCTTCCACGACCAGTCGTGGTCTGCAAATATCGTCGAATGCTCCAACAGTAACCACACAGTCCTGCCGGAGAAAATCCCATGGATGTTACGGAACTCTATCTGGACGGTAATAATTTTGTGGAGCTGACCAGTCATAAATTCATCGGGCGGAAAAACTTGCGAGTGCTCTACCTGAATAGCAGTGGTGTGGAGGTGATCAACAACCGTACCTTTAATGGATTGAGGGGCCTGCACGTGTTGCACTTGCAAGATAACCTTATTCATGAGTTGCGCGGCTTCGAGTTCAGCGACTTGGACGCCTTGCGTGAACTCTACCTGCAGAACAACGCCATCAGAACCATCAAAAACAGCACTTTCTCCTCGCTGAAGCATTTGGAGATTATCAGATTAGATGGCAACCGTCTTTTGGAGTTGGCCCTGGGCTCCGTGCTCACCTCTAGCCCTTACTTGGTCCAGGTGACTCTGGCGGGCAACCCGTGGAATTGCGACTGTCGATTCCTGAATGAAATGCGTCCCGCCCTACTAATCGCCGGGCCAAAGGTCTCGGACGCTGCTGATTTAGTTTGCATATCGAACGATCAGGATGTCGCCACCACGGCCACACTCCCCATTCTTCCTGCGTCCACGACTACGACGAACCAAGCAGCAGGTCAAAGCGATGCTTTGTTATGCATTAGTGCAACTCCCTCGGCTACAACCATTGTTCAGGATCACGTGATCCAAGACTACTTACCCCTTTTGGTAGCCACTCTGGTGGCTTTTGTTGTTCTCTCGCTGATTGTAGTCCTGGCCTTTGTTTTCCGCTACGAGATACGTGTTTGGTGTTACTCTCGTTACGGATTCCGTCTGTGGGCTAAGCGGGACAGTGTTCTGGATCAAAGCAAACTCTTCGACGCTTTTGTCACCTACAGCGCCAAGGATGAAGCTTTTGTTCAGCAAATGCTAGCAACCAATCTCGAGTACGGATCACCGTCTTACAAGCTTTGTTTGCAGCACAGGGATTGTCCCACAAGCGGCGTCTACTTAATGGAGACAATAGCACAAGCAGTGGACGCCAGCAAGCGAACTATTATGGTCATTTCTCAAAACTTTCTCAAGTCTGAATGGGGCCGCTTTGATTACAAATCAGCACTGCATCAAATATTCAAGAACCGCAGGAAGTGTCTCATTGTCGTGCTGGTCACTGACATTCCTCACAAGGATTTAGATCCCGATCTGAAACTCTACCTTAAGACCAATACTTTCCTGCGATGGGGCGAACGCAGTTTCTGGGAAAAGCTCCGCTTCGCCATGCCCGACATCCCCAGACAGAAACGATCCGCATCCCACAGGACTCGACCGTGTACCGTCAACATTCCCACGTGTTCTGTCACCTTGAATATGACCACTTAGTCAACATTTGACAGTTCTATCATTTCGATTTTAATCATCAAGCACATCTTTTTGGGTAGACAAAAACAGATTTTCTATAATAATTCATTGTGATAAATTCAATTCTGTACAGATTTCTTTTGTGTATGTCGTGTTAATATTATCCTTTGAAGAGAGAATTTTGTAATGTGATAAAGCTGTTACGGCTTCATATAAATATATAATAACTGCAACACTGAATTGAATCTTTTCTGTAAGTTTAAAGTCTTTTTCTGTGAAACAAAAATTTAAAAGTTTCAGTTTTGGAGTGAAAATACATAAAATTTGGTTTCCTGTTGGAAAAACACTGAACCCTCGGTCCGTTCGTTTCGGTTTTATTAATAGTTTAAGCACTTTTGACATTTCGAACCCATTCACCTTGGGAAAAAGGGTCTGTTTGTGGCCCTGCAGCTATTCAAATGCACCGATTAAAAGCACAGATAACACTCAGGGCTACCTTAATACTTTTCTTCAGTGTCTTTTTCTCGCGATTCTCTAGCTTTTGCAATAAACCATAAAGAAAAGCCTTTCTAGATCTTTCATAAATATACTAGCTGATGGTTTTTGTTGTCTGAGCTTTGGACTTGGGAGAGAGAAAAAAAAAAGATGAGTCGAGGGTATACAGTAACCTGAAGCCATGTTTTATTATCACTGTTGTTAAAGCATTTTTTTCCCTTTTTTTCCCCGTTAGGGTATTAAAGAAGACTTGTTGCTTATTACGAAGGTCTCACGAGTTTCCGGTACTTTTTTTTCCCAGCATAGAAATTCCAAAAAAGGACGTTTTAAGACTATCTCCACGACTACGGACAGTCGTATAAAATACATTTTTAGCGAAATCCCACTCGAAAATGTTTCTAAAAATCACAGAAAAATTCAAGAAACATTTTGGTGCAAAGAAAATTGAAAAATTCCTTCAAATTGATTTAATAACAGTGTCCGCTATAGAGAGGTGTGCTTTTGCAATAGACTCTTATGTGCAGTGTTGCCACTTTTCCATCTTCCACTTTTCCCCTCTTCCCTTATTTTTCCCCCTTTTCCCCTCCGTGCAAGAATGTACAGAGTCTAGATTTCCTCTTTACTCTCTTCTCTTAGTCTTCCCCTTTCAGACCCCATTTCCCCCTTTTTCAGGGAACTTCCCTGCAAAAGTGGAAACAATGCTTATGTGCCAAAAAGGCCATTAAAAGACTATCTCCTCCACTACGGACAGTCGTATAAGATAAGTCCGTGGCGAAATCTTACTCGAAAATGTTTCTAAAAATTACAGAAAAATTCAGCGAAGATTTTGGTGCAAAGAAAATTTAAAAATTCCTTCAAGTTGATTTAATAACAGTGTCCGCTATAGAGAGGCAGAGGAATTTCTACTCTTTCTTCTTCAGTGTTTCCACTTTTTTCCCTTTTTTCCCCTCTCCGTTTGAAAAATATCAGTTTTCCTTTTTTCCCCACCGTGCTACTGAGTAAAGATACATTTGTAAATTCACTTTTCCCTCCATTTTACCCTTTCCATCTTCCCCATTTTTCCCTATTTGAGGGAATTTCCCTGCAAAGTGGAATAGCACTGTTCTTCTTCGATGGAAAAGTTGGGGGAAAATTGCTTTGTAAAGGCCACGTGGAAAAAGCACAAAATGATACTTGTTTACTCAACAGTGTTGCCACTTTTCAATCTTCCATTTCTCCCCTCTTCCCTTATCTTTCCCCTTTTCCCCCTCCGTGCAAGAATGTACAGGATCTAGATTTCCTCTTTACTCTCTTCTTCTTCTTCCCTTCTTTCCTTATCTTTCCCTCTTCCCCCTCCGTGCAAGAGTGTTACAGGGTCTAGATTTCCCCTTTACCTTCCTCTCTTCTTCTTCCTTTTTCCCCTCTTCCTTATCTTTCCCCTTTTCCCCCCGTCCGTGCAAGAATGTACAGGGTCTAGATTTCCTCTTTACTCTCTTCTCTTTTTCTTCCCTTCTTCCCTTACCATTCCCCTTTTTCCCCTTCCGTGCAAGAGTGTACAGAGTCTAGATTTCCCTTTACCTTCCTCTCTTCTTCTTCCCTTTTTCCTCTCTTCCTTATCTTTCCCCTTTTCCCCCGTCCGTGCAAGAATGTACAGGGTCTAGATTTCCCCTTTATCTTCCTCTCTTCTTCTTCCCTTTTTCCCCTTCCGTGCAAGAATATACAGGGTCTAGATTTCCTCTTTACCTTCCTCTCTTCTTCTTCCTTTCCCCCTCCGTGCAAGAATATACAGGGTCTAGATTTCCTCTTTACTCTCTTCTCTTCGTCTTTCCTATTCAGACTTCATTTGCCCCCTCTTTCAGGGAACTTCCCTGCAAAAGTGGAAACAACTGTTTACTTCAATGGCAGCTTCTTCCCCTTGAAAAAGTTCGTTATTAAAGTTTCAGAATTCGTTCACAAAAACATCCGGATGTTGAGAAAACGTTTGTGTTATTATACAACAATAGGAAACAGGGAACCCAAAAGAGGACCTAGATTCCTCTGATATGATGTAAAATAGGCCTAGGCCTTAGCCTATTGTGAAACTAGACATTTTGGTGGTCCCTCTATTTCCGTTTCAAGTTATCCTCGTATGATAACAGTTGATAACTTGAGTGTCTGGTTCTTTTTTCATAACGCTGTGTGGGAAACTTGATTCTAAAGGGCTTGTACAGGGCACATGCTGAAATTGACGTGCCTCTCTATAGCGGACACCATTATAAAATCAGCAAGAAAGAATTTTAAAACTTTCTTGGTGCCAAAATGTTTCTTGAATTTTTCTGTGATTTTTAGAACCAATTTCAAGTAAAATTTTCCTATAAACGTATTTGATATACGTGTCCGTAGTAAAGAGGCTGGCCTTCAGTGGCCTTTGTGGACCAGCGCATACGCCAAAATGACGTGCCTCTCTATAGCGGACACCGTTATAAAACCAGCAGCAAAGAATTTTAAAAGTTTCTTTATAGCGAAATGTTTCTCGATTTTTTTTGAGATTTTTAGAGGAATTTTCGTGTAAAATAATGAAACAGATATATTTTACACAGTGTCCGCAGTAAAGAGGTTGGTCTTGCCTCGTTACAGTGTGCGTCACGGCGTGTATAACGAACCTCGCCTTTCCTTTTGAGTCTTTTAACCGTTCTTTACAATTTCTCGTCTTTCTTCTATCGCAAAAGCAGTGTATAACGAGATTAGACTTTCACACTCTGACAGCTTCGCAAAACATTTTCTCGGACTTTCTATTAAAGCCACAGAAGCAGTGTTTCCACTTTTGCAGGGAAGTCCCCGAAAAAGGGGGAAATGGAGTCTGAAAGGGGAAGAATAAGAGAAGAGAGTAAAAGAGGAAATCTACTCCCTGTACATTCTTCCACGGACGGAGGGAAAAAGGGAAAAGATAAGGGAGGAGGGGAAAAAGGGAAGAAGAAGAGAGGAAGGTAAAGGGGAAATCTAGACCCTGTAACAATCTTGCACGGAAGAGGGAAAAGGGGAAAGATAAGGGAAGACGAAGAGAAGAGAGTGAAGAGGAAAACTAGACCCCGTACTTTCTTGCACGGAGGGGAAAAAGGGGAAAGATAAGGGAAGACGAAGAGAAGACAGTAAAAGACCCTGTACATTCTTGCACGGACGGGAAAAAAGGGGAAAGATAAGGGAAGACGAAAAGAAGAGAGTAAAGAGGAAATCTGTACATTCTTGCACGGAGGGGGGAAAAGGGGAAAGATAAGGGAAGACGAAGAGAAGAGAGTAAAAGAGGAAATCTAGACCCTGTACATTCTTGTACGGACGGGGGAAAAAGGGAAAGATAAGGAAAGACGAAGAGAAGAGAGTAAAAGACCCTGTACATTCTTGCACGGACGGGAAAAAAGGGGAAAGATAAGGGAAGAGGGGAAAAATGGAAGATTGAAAAGTGGCAACACTGTATAGAAGCTTTTTATTAAACAATCAAATGCAACAAGAGTTCAGTCCGCGCGTTCAAGTCTCCGTCCTGGAACAAAAATTTTTACAAAAATGTTCCTGTCCCTTTATACAGCAGATTAGCGGATTTTTATTTTCTTAAACACTGTGATTTTCAGACTGAGAAGTTTTTAACCCGTTGATGATAGTAGAAGAAGGAAAAAAAAAGTCTGTTACAAACAAACTACTTTTTCGCTACACTTTAACGCATTCCATCCGGTGTTGCCAGACCTGAAACAATGGACGACCTTCTGCCATGTCTAATTCCAAGTTCTATTAATACGTTTACTTATAATTATAATAAATCATTCTATAATATTTAAATGTCTCTCTCTTTTTATTATACGTATTTATTTATTTATAGTATTTATATGTAATTTGTATTTTGTATTAATTTATATTATATATATATATATATATTATATTATATTTGTATTATATTTTATATTAATTTATGTGTAATTATGTATTAATTTTTATATTTATATATATATTATGTATTTATAGTATTTATATATAATTATGTATTTTGTATTAATTTATATTATATATTTGTATTATATTTATATTAATTTATGTATAATTATGTATTATAATATTAATTATTTTATATATTACGTATATTATATATATATATATTTTATATTTATGTACGTATTTATTATAATACAAGTATATGTAATAATCATTTTAATAGATTTTATTCTAATTGATTCTGAAATTATTTTATTATAGTATATTAGTAATAATAATAATAATATAATAAATAATAACAATAATAATAAATAATAATATAATAATATAACATTAGTAATAATATATATTAATTATAATAATGTTAATAGTATTAATAGTATTGATTAATATAATTAATTTAATTAAGTAATTAATAGTATGTTATAATATATAATATAATATAATATTATATGGTTATTTCTAATAATTATGAACTATTTTTTTATAATTATTTTGATATAAAAAATTAATTTTCTGGACATTTTTTGAGTGAAATTTTGACTGTCCACGCATACAGCAAATAATAAGCGTCGGCAGGAAACAACTGACAACTTTCCGTGTTGCCAACTATTACAAAAACTATCTTCCAACTATCACTAAACTTGAAAAAAATCAAGAAAAAAAAATCTGTGGCTATTATTATTGTTATTATTATTATTATTATTATTATTATTATTATTATTGCTGTTGTTGTTGTTGACGCTTTATAGAATCTGCGAAAAGAGTGGACAGTAAGTTGTTTAGGTGCTAAAACAGGAGGCCTGTCCACGTATTCGGTGGATTAAAGATCTGTCATTTTAGTATTATCACTGTCACTACTTCTCCTACAACAACAACAACAACAACAACAACAACAACTACTACTACTACTACTACTATCGCTACTACTAATACTACTATTATTACTAATAGTACTACACTATTACTAATAATATATTAATACTACTACTACTGCTACTACTATTATTACTATCATTAATATTATTACTATTACTACTACTACTGCTACTACCACCATCGCTACTACTATTACTGCCACTACTTCTACTACTACTGCTACTATTACTATTACTGCTACTACTACTACTATCGCTACTACTAATACTACTATTATTACTAATACTACCATACTATTACTACTAATATATTAATACTACTATTACTGCTAGTATTACTCCTACTACAGCTGCTACTACTTCTGCTACTACTATTACTACTACTACAGCTATCACTATTACTACTACTGTTACTACTGCTACTACTACTTTTATCAGTACGATTATGATTATTAGGTATTTTTGATGATGCACATGATATTACATGAGTTGGTATGAGAAGTTGGAAGTCGACAGGGAAATGCAATTTTTACTTGTAGATGCAAGGCTGGGGAATTTCTATTTGCAATTCAAACACTCTCTTATGCTCTTACATACATTTAACCTTCTTCTTCTTCTTCTTTTCTTCTTTCTCTTCTTTTCGTTATTTCCTCTGTTCCTTCTTTTCTTCTTTCTCTTCTTTTCTTTCTTTCTTTCTTCTGTTCCTTCTTTTCTTTGTTTTCTATCATTTCTTCTTCTTCTCCTTTTCTTCTTTTCTTCTTTCTCTTCTTTTCTTCTTCTTCTTCTCTTTCACTTCTCTTCTTCGTTCCCTTTTCCTTCTGTCCTTCTCTTCTATGTTCTCTCTTTATCATTTCTTCTTCTTCTTCTTCTTTCTCTTCTTTTCTTTCTTTCTTCTGTTCCTTCTCTTCTTCACCATCTTCTCTTTTTACTTTTCTTCTTTGTTTTCTCTTTATCATTTCTTCTTCTACTTTCTTCTCTCTTTTCACTTCTCTTCTTTGTTCCCTCTTTCTTTTCTTTTCTTTTCTTTGTTTTCGTTTTATCATTTCTTCTTCTTCTTCTTTCTCTTCTCTTCTCACTTCTCTTCTTTGTTTTCTCTTTATCTTCTTCTTCTTTCTCTTTCCTTCTTCCCTTCTTTCCCTTCTTCTCCCTTTCCTTCCCCTTCTCTTCTTTTCCTTTCTCGTCTGTTCTTCTGCATTTCTTTCTTCTTCTTCTCTTTCCCTTCTTCCCTTTTCCCCCCTCTCCTCCCTTCTCGTCTATTCCTCTGCATTTCTTTCTTCTTCTTCTTCTTCTTCCTCTTCTCTTCCCTTCTTTCCCTTCTTCTCCCTTTCCTCCCCTTCACTTCTCTTCTGTTCCTCTGCATTTTTTCATTTTTCCCTTCTTTCCCTTCTTCTCCCTTTTCTTCCCTTCTCTTCTCCTTCTATTCCTCTTCATTTATTTGCTTTTTCCTTTCCTTTTCGTCTTTTTTCTCGTTTTTCTGTCCATATTTGCAAAAAAATACATGGCCATATTTATAGCCTCACAGAGAGAAAATATATTTGCTCTGTCAGAGGACAGTGCAGCACATGATAACCAGACTGATAACACGGGAGATAACAGAAATGATAACAGAGATGATAACAAGGTGATTCTTGAATCTATGATTCTTGATTCTTGATGATTCATGATTCTTGAGTCTAAGATTCTTGATTCTTAATTCTTATCTATGAATCTTGATTCTTGATGATTCTTGATTCTTGAATCTATGATTCTTGATTTTTATTAAGATTCTTGATTCTTGAGTCTATGATTCTTGATTCTTGAATCTACGATTCTTGATTCTTGATGATTCTTGATTCTTGAATCTAAGATTCTTGATTCTTAATTCTTGAGTCTACGATTCTTGAATCTAAGATTCTTGATTCTTGAATCTAAGATTCTTGATTCTTGAGTCTACGATTCTTGATTCTTGATGATTCTTGATTCTTGAGTCTATGAATCTTGAATCTACGATTCTTGATTCTTGGGTCTATGATTCTTGATTCTTGAATCTAAGATTCTTGATTCTTATTAAGATTCTTATGATTCTTTGCATTTTGATTCATCACCTCAAATCCGGCCATTCATAATGGAATACCCCAAGATTCTTAATTTACGTGACTGTGAATCTCACCGTGAATCTTGCAAGTTGCAGACCCCCCTTTCATCTTTGCAGTATTTTCTCCTTGTCTTTGCAAAAATTTGTCAATGCAGCAGCAGCAGCAGTCAAGGGGTCGGAAACTTGCAATAATTTTCGTACACCTAGGTCATGTTATCACTGTTATCAACCTGTTATCTCCATGTTATCTCCCTGTTATCGTATGTTATCAGATAATCTTCCTACACCTAGGTCATGTTATCAGTGTTATCAACCTGTTATCTCCATGTTATCTCCGTGTTATCACCTGTTATCAAATAATCTTCGTACACCTAGGTACTGTTATCACTGTTATCAACCTGTTATCTCCATGTTATCTCCGTGTTATCGTATGTTATCAGATAATCTTCGTACACTTTTCCTCGGAGTTTCGGACCCCTTGAGCAGAAGCCAAGGGGGGTGCGAAACTTACCGATAATCTACATAAAGTGTTATCACTGGTGTTATCAAATTTTAGATTTATTTTTTAATTTCTCTTCGGCTTAGGCCGTAGGCCTATTGCCGTATACAGATTGTACATACATTTTTTCAAATAAGTTGTTGGGTAACATACAAGGGTCCGAAACTCCGAGGAAAAGTGTACGAAGATTATTTGATAACATGGGGATAACAAGCTGATAACAGTGATAACATGACCTAGGTGTACGAAGATTATTGCAAGTTTCCGACCCCCTGATATAACTATATAAAATAAATTAAATAATTAATAAAAAATTAAAATTGTGGTTAATATAATATAATTCAAGGGGTCCGAAACTCCGAGGAAAATTGTACGAAGATTATTTGATAACACGGAGATAACAGGCTGATAACAGTGGTAACATGACCTAGGTGTACGAAGATTATTGCAAGTTTCGGACCCCCTGATATAACTATATAAAATAGATTAAATAATTAGTATAAAATTAAAATTGTGGTTAATATAATATAGTTCAAGGGGTCCGAAACTCTGAGGAAAATTGTACGAAGATTATTTGATAACACGGAGATAACAGGCTGATAACAGTGATAACATGAACTAGGTGTACGCAAGGGACCCAAAACTCCGTGGAAAAGTGTATGAAAATTATTTGATAACACGGAGATAACATGGAGATAATAGGCTGATAACAGTGATAACATGACCTAGGTGTAAGCAAGGGGTCTGAAACTCCGAGGAAAAGTGTCAGAAGATTATCTGATCACATATCATAACACGGAGATAACAAGGAGATAACGCGTTGATAACAGTGATAACATGACCTAGATGTACGAAGATTATTGCAAGTTCCGACCCCTTGGTAATATTGAAAATTTTTTTTCAAATCCAAAATAAAAGATAAAAAAAAGATCTTCATTGAGACAAATGTTAATAAATTTAATTATTATTAATCTATTTTTATAATTATTATAGAAATTATTAATTTATTAAAAGAATAAATTAATTAATTAATTATCACTATACGCAAGGGGTCCGAAACTTGCAATAATCTTCGTACACTTAGGACATGTTATCACTGTTATCAACGCGTTATCTCCTTGTTATGTCCGTGTTATCATATGTTATCAAATAATCTTCGTACACTTGTCCTCAGAGTTTCCGACCCCTTGACTATTCGTAACCTTCTATCTCGTTGTTATCATTTTGTTATCAAATAAGTGTTGTATAATAAGATAATTTGATTATGTATTAGGCCTATGTATACAATCTGCTGTAAGAGTGGACAGTGTGTGAGGGATTTAGTGAGAGACAGGATCTGTCCACATACTCGACAGATTCCTGATTCTAGCTTTTTGACGCATTTTGTATTACTGTTATTATCATTCTTATTATTGCTACTACTACCATTGCTACTAATACCACTGCTACTACTAGTAGTACTACTACTGTTACTATTACAATTACTACTACTACTACTATTTCTACTACTACTACTACCACTACTACTACTACGACTATTACTAATACTGCTACTACTACTACTAGTACTACTGCTGCTGCTGCTACTACTACTACTACAGTTACTACTACTATTACTACTACCACTACTTCTGCTATTTATACCAATAGCACTACTAACATTATTATTATCGCTACCGCTAAAACTACAACAATTACTACTACTACTACTATACCATTACTTCTACTATTTATACCAATAGCACTACTAATATTATTATTATTATCACTACTGCTACCACTTCTACTACTGGTACTAGTACTACAATTACTACTACTACTACTACTATTACTACTTCTACTACTACTATTACTACTTCTACTACTAGTATTAGTACTAGTACTACTACTACTACCACTACTACTACTACTACTATTACTACTTCTACTACTACTATTACTACTTCTACTACTAGTATTAGTACTAGTACTACTACTACTACCACTACTACTACTACTAGCATTTCTACCACTACTACCATTACTACTAATACTAATACTGCTACTACCGCTTCTGCTTCCACTACTACTACTACTACTATTACCACTAGTCTATCATTATTATTATTATTATTATTTGAATTTTTCAGTTCGGTGGGCACGACTATCTACATTAATTTCGTCCGTATGGTTCTTCTACTTTAGAGCGGACAACATTTTGAAGCGGACAAAAATGTCGACTTTCTGTTGTAGGGAAGAGACAATAATTAGTCAACGTCACGGTCTCTTAGGCCTTTGACCAAAAAAATTTTAAAAAATCAAAAGGGGGTCCGCTACTCTCAATAATCTTCTCTGTTATCAACTGTTATCAGATAAGCTCTGAAAGATTCCAAAAAAAAAGCTTTGGAAGCAAATTTAAAGGTCCCAGTTATCACCTGTTATCAAGTGTTATCAATTATTATCACATGTTATGACTTGTTATCAACTGTTATCGACTGTTATCAGCTAATCTTTAAAAAAAACTCTTACAAAGCTGTGGAAGAAGTTTAAGGGTCCATTTTATCACTTGTTATCGTATGTTATCAACTATTATCACACGTTATCAACTGTTATCAGGTAATCTTTTGAGAAAAAAAACTCTCACAAAGCTGTGGAAGAAGATTAAAGGTCCATGTTATCACATGTTATCAACTGTTATCACCTGTTATCAACTTTTATCAGGTAATCTTTAAAAAAAAATCCCACAAAGCTGTGGAAGGAGTTTAAAGCCCATGCTATCACCTGTTATCACCTGTTATCAACTATTATCACATGTTATCACGGTGTTATCAACTGTTATCAGCTAATATTTAAAAAAAAAACTCCCGCAAAGCTCTGGAAGAAGTTTAAAGGTCCATGTTATCACCTGTTATCATACGTTATCAACTGTTATCGTATGTTATCAACTATTATCACATGTTATCAACTGTTATCACCTGTTTTCAGATAATCTTTTAAAAAGATGCCAAAAAGAGTTTTAGAAGCAAATTTAAAGGTCCATGTGATCACCTGGTATCGACTGTTATCAACTGTTATCAACTGTTATCAGCTAATATTTAAAAAAAAACTCCCCCAAAGCTCTGGAAGAAGTTTAAAGGTCCATGTTATCACTTGTTATCGGCTGTTATCACATGTTATCGACTGTTATCACCTGTTATCACCTTGTGGGTCCTTTTCACGTTGGAGGGGGTGAATAATGGAGGGGACCCTTGTGGAAGGCTGCGGCTTAAACCGTACACCTTTACGTGCCACAAAGCCACGGCGTCCCATTCATTCACTAAATTAAATGGACAAGATTCTAATCTACCCCCTCGACTACAAAAAAAATATACAAAAAATATATTGAATTTCAATATTAACATTAATATATAATAATAATAAATATATAATAAATAATCTTGTACCAGCCATAGGCCTAGGCCTACGTGCTTTAATGAAATAAAAAAATTATATATATAATAATTAATAATATAATATTTATTAATACATAATTATAAAATAAAGTAAAAAATGCTAAAATAAAACTAAACTAAATTAAAAAATATTGAATTTAAATATTAATATATTTATATATAATCATATTTATATAATAATAATAAATATACAATAATTAATAATATATATTTATATATATACATAATCATAAAATAGAGTAAAAAATACTAAAATAAAACTAAACTAAATTTAGAAAATTATAAAAATTTTATTAAAATTATGTTAAATTTCGATATAATATTTATAAACACAAATATAAATAAATAAAATATATAAATAATGTAATAAAATATACTTTAGAAAATTCGATTATTCGCCAATTCAGAAGGAAAATTTGATAACCGAAGATAACAGCCATAACAATACGTGATAATAACACCTTACTAACCCCTGATAACTGAAGCTAATTAATTCATATCTGTATCTATTATATCTTAATAGGTGAACTAATTACTAGGGAAATTTGATAACCGGAGATAACAGGGATAACAATACGTGATAATAACACCTTACTAACCCCTGATAACATAATTTTGGTAATAAATATTTAAAATAAAATTTTTTTTTTTTTGGTTTTCTGGATGAAAAATGTTTGTGGATCATTAGTGGAAGGGCGGCAAACGTCTAACACACACGGTTCTAATTACTTCAAACATATGCCTTGTTCTTATGACGAAAAAGTGAGTTGGGAAAAAAATAAAGTTTTTCTTAAACTTTAAAAATTTTGATGGAAAAAAGGTCAGGTCAGGTCACGTGTTTCCCCTTTTCTCCCCTTTTCCCCCCTCTGTGCTAGAATATACAGGGTCTAGATTTCCCCTTTGTCCTCTTCTCTTCTTCTTGTCTTTCCAGACCCCATTTCTTCCCTTTTTTAGGGAATTTCCCTGCAAAAGTGGAAACACTAAGGTCAGGTCACGTGTTTCCACTTTTCCCCCCTTTTCCCTTATCTTTGTCCTTTTTCCCCTCTCCGTGCTGGAATATACAGGGTCTAGATTTCCCCTTTATCCTCTTCTCTTCTTCTTGTCTTTCCAGACCCCATTTCTCCCCTTTTTTCAGGGAATTTCCCTGCAAAAGTGGAAACACTAAGGCTAGGTCACGTGTTTCCACTTTTCAATTTCCCCTTTTCCCCCTCTTCCCTGATCTTTGTCCTTTTTCCCCGATTTCCCCTTTATCCTCTTCTCTTCTTCTTCCCTTCCAGACCCCATTTCTCCCCTTTTTTTCAGGGAATTTCCCTGCAAAAGTGGAAACACTAAGGTCAGGTTACGTGTTTCCACTTTTCAATTTCCCCTTTTCCCTTAACTTTGTCCTTTTTCCCGATTTCCTCTTTATCCTATTCTCTTCTTCTTGCCTTTCCAGACCCCATTTCTCCCCTTTTTTTCAGGGAATTTCCCTGCAAAAGTGGAAATACTGAAGGTTAGGTCACGTGTGTGCTTTCCAGAATCATATATCAACCAATGTCCTCCACAAATCATTAATTTCCTAGGCCTCTATGTGTCACTGAAAGAGGGAAAAAAAATTCTCATTTGAATATATTGTAGTGAAATCAAACTATTATTGATATTATTATTATTATTATTATTATTATCTACTATATATACTATTACCAAGGGGTCCGAAACTCCGAGGAAAAGTGTACGAAGATTATTTGATTAACACATGATAGCACGCAGATAACATGGGGATAACAGGATGATAACAGTGATAACATGACCTAGGTGTACGAAGATTTTTGGAAGTTTCGGACCCCAACGACTATTACATTATATATAGTACTATTCTATATATATTATATGTTATTATTACTTATATATGTTACTATTCTATTAGATATACTATATGCTATTATGTACTACTATTATTATCTACTATTATCAAACTATTATTGATACTATTATTATTATTATCTACTACTTTATATATTACGCATTATTATTACTTATATATAGTACTATTCTATAATATAAACTATATACCATTATTATTATCTACTGTTATCAAACTATTATTGAAACTATTATTATTATTATCTACTATTCTATATATTATACATTATTATTACTTCTATATTTTTCTATTCTATTATATATACTATATACTATTATATACTATTATTATTATCTACTATTATCAAATTATTATTGATACTATTATTATTACCTACTATTCTATATATTATTTATTATTATTACTTATATATATTACTATTCTATCATATATACTATATACTATTATATACCATTATTATTATCTACTATTATCAAACTGTTATTGATAGTTTGATAGTTTTGGCGGGAAAAAAAATTTATTATCTGATATTAAATCATACAGGTAACCGGATCCGCTTGAAGCCATTGCTATTTGGTTAATAGAAACAAAAGAGCCGGGTTAGTAAAAAAAAAATAAAAATAAAAATAAAAAAAGTAGTAAATAGTAAATACTATTTGTATATTCAGGTATGTGTCGAAGCTGTGTGTGGCATACGGCGTTGCCATATTAACTTTTTTGTCGAAAGCTTATACCTTTCACGCACCTCTGCTTCGTTGCCTTTAATGAATAAAATATTCTCGTAGAAATTTTAGATATTTAAATAATTATAATTAATATTAATATATATTAAGTAAAGTATTAATCAATATAACGCCCAAAGGAAAAAAAAATCAGGGAAGAAGGGAAAAAGGGAAAGTCTAGAAATAGAGTCTTGTATTCTGGCACAGAGGGGAAAAAGGGAAAAAATCAGGGAAGAAGGGAAAATGGAAAGTCTAGAAATGGAGTCTTGTATTCTGGCACAGAGGGGAAAAAGGGAAAAAATCAGGGAAGAAGGGAAAAATGGAAAGTCTAGAAATGGAGTCTTGTATTCTGGCACAGAGGGAGAAAAGGGAAAAATGAGAAAAGAGGGGAAAAAGGAAAGTCTAGAAACAGAGTCTTGTATTCGGGCACAGAAGGGAAAAAGGGAAAAAATCAGGGAAGAATGGAAAAATGGAAAGTCTAGAAATGGAGTCTTGTATTCTGGCACAGAGGGGAAAAAGGGAAAAAATAAGAAAAGAGGGGAAAAAGGAAAATCTACAAATGAAGCCAACTGGCAAGGAGGGGAAAAAGGGAAAGTCTAGAAAATAGTTAAACGTCAGAACGACCCTCTGAATGCTGCATGATTACCATGGATTCAGCTGTATGTTGGTGTGAAATTATCCAGCTTTCACACGGTTCGTACGCTTGAATTTTTGAAGAGCCAAGTCATGCAGTATTCAACCTCTTATTCAGATGGTTCAGTTTCAGCAACTAAAGTAAGTTTCAGCTACTATTCAGCTGGTGATTCGGAGGGAAGCTAGTGTTCAGCTACTTACTGTGTGAAATTGGCGCACTTCCACACGGTTCATACGCTTGAATTTGTGAAGGACCAAGTCATGCAGTATTCAGCCCTTATTCAGAGGGTTCACTTTTATTAACTAAAGTGAGTTCAGCTACTATTCAGCTAGTGATTCGGAGGAAAGCTAGTGTTCAGCTACCCAGTCATTCGGTACTCAACCGTATGACTTTTCTATCGGCCGTATTTATTTGCATTTTGATTCTGTGAAAATATTTAACGTTATTTAATTTAATATATTTAAACGTAATTTAAATAATATAACTATTATTAATTATTATTATTATTAACTTAATATGAGTAATAAAAAATAATATAATATAAAACAACGTAATTTAATTAATATATATAATTAAACATTATACTGAAGTAAAATAATGTTATTTGTTAATTTTATACTTAAATATTATAAATATAAATATATATCATATTGATATTTAATAAAAAATAACCTTCACGCACCTCCGCTTCGTTGTTTGATGAGAAAATTTTCCGCGTAGATGAGTTTGGATGAATAAAATGTTCTCAAGGTATCAGATTATCTTTAGAAGTTATTAAAATTCCTAAACGTCGTTATTAAGACTAAATATTTATATTATAATGATGTATATTGTTTCAATTCAAGTAATAGAAGCAGTAGTAGTAGTAGTAGTAGCAGTAGTAACAGTTACCCAGCGGAAAGTTAAGGATGTCGGCTACATCCTGAACGATATCCGAAGCAGTAGTAGTAGTAGTAGTAGAAGTAGTAACAGTTACCCAGCGGAAAGTTAAGGATGTCGGCTACATCCTGAACGACATCCGAAGCAGTAGTAGTAGTAGCAGTAGTAACAATACCCAGCGGAAAATTAAGGATGTCGGCTACATCCTGAACGATATCCGAAGCAGTAGTAGTAGTAGCAGTAGTAACAATACCCAGCGGAAAGTTAAGGATGTCGGCTACATCCTGAACGATATCCGAAGCAGTAGTAGTAGTAGTAGAAGTAGTAACAGTTACCCAGCGGAAAATTAAGGATGTCGGCTACATCCTGAACGATATCCGAAGCAGTAGTAGTAGTAGCAGTAGTAACAATACCCAGCGGAAAGTTAAGGATGTCGGCTACATCCTGAACGATATCCGTAATATATCTTGAATATCCTGAACTAGGACCAATCGTGGATGAATAAAAAAAAATTGTGTTGAGAATTGTGAATCTTGATTATTGAGGGAACGGTTAAGTATCCTGAAAAGCGTTTTTTCAGGACGCTGTTAAATACCCTGAACATGTATTATTCAGGCATTCCAATGTCAGGGTCCTGAACACCATGGAAGTGGGCCAAATTTCACTGCACTCAGAGTCCTGATTGGCATCCTGAAAATGTCCTTTTCACGATATTTTCAGGTCCTGGAACTATCCTTAAACTTCTGCTGGGTGGTAGTAGTAGTAGTAGTAGTAGTAGTAGTAGTAGCAGCAGCAGCAGCAGTATATTAATAGTCGTAGCAGTAGTATTACTAGTAGTAGTAGTAGCTTAACTATCTCTTGTTAACAAGCAAGCAAGTAGTAATAAGGCATAGCAGTAGTGCTAGTAGTCCGATTAGTAAACTAGCTGAGTGAATGCTAGGAGTTAGTAAAATGAGTTAGCATCAGTAACACCTAAGCAAGTAGCACTAGAGCCTTTGCAGCTCTTTTGGTAGCAGAGGTTACTAACTGCTGCCAAACTAGTCACAGTAGTTGAACTAGTAACCATCTAATTACACGAGAGAGGTTGTAGTGACCACTGAGTCTAAGCAAACGAAAGATTTCAGTAAACGAGCTAAGCAAGTAGCACTAGGGCTTTTACAGCACTTTTGCTAGCTGATAGCAATATTTGCTACCAAACTAGTTGTAGTAGTTGGACTAGTAACCACCTTATTGCATGAGAGAGGTTGCAGTGACTACTGAGTCTAAGCAAACGAAAGATTTAGTAAATGAGCTAAGCAAGTAGCACTAGAGCTTTTACAGCACTTTTGCTAGTAGTTAGTAACATGTGCTACCAAACTAGTTGTACTAGTTGGACTAGTAACCACCTAGTTCATGAGAGACGATGCAGTGACCACTGAGGCCAAGTGAATAAAAGGTTTAGTAAATGAGCTAAGCGAGTAGCACTAGAGCTTTTACACCACTTTTGCTAGCTGATAGTAACATTTGCTACCAAACTAGTTGTAGTAGTTGGACTAGTAACCACCTAATTACATGAGAGAGGTTGCAGTGGCCATTGAGGCTAAGCGAATAAAAGATTTACTAAACGAGCTAAGCAACTAGCACTAGAGCTTTTACAGCACTTTTGCTAGCTGATAGTAACATTTGCTACCAAACTAGTTGTAGTAGTTGCACTAGTAACCATCTAATTACATGAGAGAGGTTGCAGTGGCCATTGAGGCTAAGCGAATGAAAGATTTAGTAAACGGGAGGGCACAAGTGTAGCAGTTATGGAATATGCATGAGCACACAATAAATGATGGCAAATGTGGCAACGCCGCATAGAGGGGTCCAAAATGGCTTAAGGCCCCAAAAGCCCAAGGCTCCAATGCCTAATTTATTAATGGTATGTCTGTGTCTGGTATCCTTTGCACGTATTGAGTAACTCTATGAATAATTGATCAAGTCAGTCGATTTTTTTTTATTTTTCCTTCTGCATATTTTCTAACCTTTTTCGTCTGCTAGCTCTTTTCCTGCTTAGGAACAACGGACACTTTTGGCAGATCAAGAAACTTGTAGCTGTTACCTTGTTAGTTCCTGTATAGCAAAAGAAAACTAAGCCACTTATCTTCAAACAACATTTCTAAGAGCACGTCCAGCAGTTCGGACTCGACACATAGTGCAATCGATAGCTTATTCAATGCTGATTCAGAATATCTATAACATGTTATACTTATCTTCAGTAGTTCAAGCGTAGTTTTAGTCTAAAGTTCAAGCAGAATCTGGCAACGCTGTATGAGCCAAGTCCATCTGCAGCCTGACAATGAATTGTATTACAACACGTATGATTTACCTAAATAATAACTAGGAATTATTTTTCAGTTTGCTGGTCGAAATGAAGTCCTAGAAGTGAAAAAATTGCTTTTGGGCAAATCCAATTAAGAGTTTTATTTCAGGTTTTGCTGGGCGAAGTGAAGGTGCTCGGTCGGCATTCGTAACAACAGGACAACCAGGCCACAACTGTAAAAATATGTTAATGCACCATTTCGCATTTGTTGCGGTAACATGTAACCAGTAAAGACTTTCATTTGTTTTCTTAAATCGACTTGTTGCCACAAGCGGTAGTTTCAAAAAAAAAAAAAAAAAAAACAAGCTCCAAAACCAAACACATCGACACAGAGAGAGAGAGAGAACGACCACTGCAGAATAAAGATGTCACAGTACATTGCAAAACATCGACCTGTACAACCGAATCGAAACTTAAAGTACAGAGCGAGAAATGCTGATTAAGTCTGCTGCTGCAAAAAGGGACAGTTAATGAGCTCGGCAAAGTTTCCCATTGCCAGAGCGCACTGCGGTAAATCCCTTAAAGGATTTGGCCTCTTTGTGCTCCCATTCCAAGTTAGGACGAATCATACGGACCACGGCCCTTCACTTTTTCCCTTCCACTTCTTCGCTATAATCTTTGGCACTGCTTTTATCAGGCTGATGAGCAAAAATCGGACCCTATTTAATGAACATCCGAACATCCTTGGTAGACGAACATCCGAGCTAGGAGTTCAACGATGCCTGCGGCGATGAGCCAAGACATCGCCCGAGGGCTGGAAGACGCTCGTTTAGTTTGTCCGGGCACGCAAGATGGAGTGCTTTGCTTGAAGGTTCATCAGGCGTTATTCAAGAGAAGTGACACTCGCTTTTGCTTTGGTTTAGGGGGGTTTGTGTGTGTTGGATCTGTTTTTGCGATTGTGGTGGAAGGTTTTTGCCAGGTCTTTTCTCTTATCTGGTGGCTTTATAAAGCTGCGTCATCCAAAGGGTCTGTTGCTCATTCATCATACCGAGATATCATGGCGAGAATTTTCTTTCAACGTTGCGGCGACGCAACTGTAAGCTTGTTTTCTAACTTCTTTCTGCCGAGGTCTGCGGCCATGATGGATTACCCATCTTCTTGCCTGTGGTATGAAATTCTCAACTTTTCATCTGCACCGTTTGTATTAACTTAATTCAAACGTCATCTTACATCAAAATGTCCGCGTTCTCTCTACAACTTTGTCCTCGTTTCCTGAACACACAATGCCTCTTGACCCTCTAGGGACACTCAATCTTGCAAATATTCCAAAAATGTTTTCCTATTTTTGGGGATGTTTTGTGTCCGTGGGTATAAAAATATCGCGTTACGAATGGCTTTATATGGGAGCTTGGACAAGCATCAACACGACGACTGATCCTCACAGAGGGGGGCTAGCAAACCAGTAAAACTAATCAGAATTTAATTCTCTTTGTTGGGAAGCGGGGGTTGTCAGCTTCCCTGCTGTGTCTCTTGTCAACCCCAAGACGGATTCGTCCCGATTTCCACTTCTGTTAAATAAGATATGTCAATTACTCACATACACATTCTCTTTTGCATGAATCGCCATAGGATTCAGTACAGTTATCCTAGGCTAGGCAACATTAATTCATTATCGATTAAGGAAAAATAAAAAATCCTCATATGGAAACGTTTAAAGGTTCGGGGCGTATACAGGATTTTGACGCTCTTTTCCTGAGGTTTGTTTATTCTACCTGGAGAAAACTGTCGGACGTGCGGCTCATTTGTCTCTGCCAAGACTCGGTTGAAGGCAACCTGTACTACTTCAACGTAAGATTCATACGTGTGAGATTTGACTATTCTTTCTTTTTTTCCATAGACTTACACCGCAAATTATACTGGAATAACTTCAGGAATAGCTTTAGGAAAACTAGATTAAGACTCGATTCAAACTAGAAGAATGCTAGTTAAAAACCTGCTTAAAAAATTTAGCAAAACAAAAAAACTTAAAAGCTAATCTGTTGTGTGGAAATGTTGCTTGTCATGAAGAGTCATTATTTACACACCAGGGCTAACGATGCAGCATGACAAGACAAGACCATGTCGCATAAGAATACCAACAAAATAAGCCTCTAAATCAACACCAAAACTCCCCAACAACCTCAAAGACACTAGTGATTTACTAGGTGATTAACCCCCTTAAAAACCCACACTAAATCACACACACCGCCACTTATAACCATTACAGCCGTCAATGCACGTTTCTACTGCAACTTGTCATAATACTGTACCAGTGTGTAATGCGCATATAGTACTAATAATGAAGATAGTAATGATAATATAGTAATAATAATAATACTACATCCCTAATGTGGTATCACTGAATGCTACTACTGGTACTACTACTCCTCCTACTAGTATTACTACTACTACTACTACTCCTACAAGTACTACTACTAGTACTGCTGCTGCTGCCACTGCTAATGCTATTACCACTACAATAATATTACTACCACTACTACTATTATTACTACTACTACTACTACCATTTCCATTACTACTGCTTTTACTACTATTTCTGCTACTACTGGTAGTACTACTACTATTAATACTACTACTGCTGCTGCTACTACTACTACTACTACTACTACTACTACCACCACCACCATTACCATTATTACTGCTCTGACTACTACTTCTGCTACTAATAGTAGTACTATTAATACTACTATAACTACCACCACCACTACTACCACCACCACTACTACCACCACCACTACCACCATCACCACTACCACTACTACTTCTCTATACCCCTACTTATAATACTATTAACATATGGCATCTTACAATACATTATATCATAGATTCCCACAGGTTTCCCAATCGGGGGGGTATCAGGACCACGAATCGCTTGTCGTGGGGTATAGAATTTTTCCCAAACAAGTGACCCACGTGTTATTATTTATTGTTATTTATGGCCCCGGTGGATTTTGTGATACCCCACGAAAATTTCCCCAAGAAACCGGCGAAAACCTTTGCACAGATTAAAAACCGCAGATAAGACAGAATATAGCCATTCCCTTTCAAAAACCAAAGTTTTATGACCACCACTCAAAACTCTAATATTTCAAACTATTATTATTATTATACTATTATTCTATAACTTATAAGTGTTATAGAACTAACAGCGGTAGAATTACCATAAATAGGGATTATAAAATCTTAAGTTAAGAAATTAACCAAATCTAAAATAATGAAATAATAGAATTAATAACATTAATAATAATTAAATTTTGAGTTTTCAACGAAATTTTCGTTCGACTTGATTATTATACTATTACTGTATAACTTATAAATGCTAGAACTAACAACTAGTTAGTAACAACTAGAACTAACAACAGCAGAATTAGTATAAGAAGAGACTATAAAATCTTAATTTAAGAAATTAACCAAATTAAAAAATAATGAAATAAAAATAATAGAATTAATAACATTAATAATAATTAAATTTAGAGTTTTCAACGAAGTTTTCGTTGGACTTGAGAATTTTTTACCGTCAAATCCTGAAGGTTTTATGATATAATGATAACTCAATAACACGTTGATAACAAGGTGATAACCTTTGATAACACAGCTGGTGGGAACCTGTTATCAGGTGCTGTTACCGGCGTTATTATCGGAGTCACGTCCTGCGTGACTGCGACTCTAGAAACACGCATAATTACCACGAAAAGTAAACATTAGACTCTGAAAAATCTTCTCTAATTCAAAAATAATATCTTCACTCGATCCCACGAAGTAGACTTAACCATTGATAACACCTGATAATACCTTCATAACAACCGATAACACTTATAGTAGACGTATATACTGTTCAGTCCTATAGAAATCTAACTTTTCTGGACGGACTTTGCTGCTCTGCTGTAAATCACCTAATAATAATTAATTGATTTAATTAAACTTAAGTGATTGTTAAATGTCTGTCGTAGATTTTGGTGCAAAATTTTCGCAGAATTTTAGTAGTTTTCAGTGAAAATTTCGCAAATAAGCGTATACCGACCCGTCCTCTAGAGAACTTTAAACTTTTGGACGGACTTTGCTGATTTGTTATAAATCGCCTAATAACAATTAATGAATTTAATTAAACTTAAGTGATTGCAAAATGTCTGTCGTCCATTTTGGTGCAAAATTTTCGCAGGATTTTAGTAGTTTTCAGTGAAAATTTCATAAGCGTATACTGTTCAGTCCTACAGAAATCTAACTTTTCTGGACGGACTTTGCTGATTTATTATAAATCACCTAATAATAATTAATTTATTTCATTAAACTTAAATGATTGCCAAATGTCTGTCGTCCATTTTGGTGTAAAAATTTTACGAGATTTTAGTAGTTTTCAGTTAAAATTTGATAAGCGTAAACTGACCCGTCCTGGAGAACTTTAAACTTTTGGACGGACTTTGCTGCTTTGCTATAAATCACCTAATGACAATTAATGAATTTAATTAGAGTTAAGTGATTGTTAAACGTCTGTCGTGGATTTTGGTGGAAAATTTTTGCGGGATTTTGTTAGTTTTTGGTGAAATTTTGTGGGCGTCTCGCAAACGCCCGTCCTAAGTTTCGTGACGAAATGATTTATTGGCAGAGCCGCACCTTTCCACCATCACACAACAAACGCAACAGCAAAAAAATTTACAATACCAAAGCACAAAAGACGAAGTAAAAGAAGAACTTAAAAGAAAACAAGCAAAAACTCATCAAGTTTTTTTTTATTCCAGAAAAAAAAAACTTAACTCGGTTTGTCTTGATTCTTCCATGACCTCTCAAGTCAAGGAAAAAAAAATAATTATAATTATTATAATTAAAGAGTAGAAGATAATTACAGGTAAAAATATTTTTAAATCTAATTATATTATTTACAATAAAAATAATTAAAATTATTTTATTTATTTTTCTATTAATCTTAAATAATAATTTTTAATTAATAATAATTTAATCTAATAATAATATTTATTTATTTTATTTATTTTTTACGATAAAAGTAATTATAATTATTATAATTTAAAGAGTTGGAAGATAATTACAGGTAAAAATATTTCTAAATCTAATTATATTATTTACAATAAATATAATTGTAATTATTTTATTTATCTATTTTATTTATTTTTCTACTAATCTTAAATAATAATTTTTAAATAATAATTTTTATTTATTTTATTTATTTTTTACAATAAAAATAATTATAATTATTATAAATTAAAGAGTTAAAAGATAATTACAGGTAAAAATATTTTTAAATCCAATTATATTAATTACAATGAAATTAATAATTATTATTATAATTAAAGAGTTAAAAGATAATTACAAGTAAAAATATTTTTAAATCCAATTATATTATTTACAATAAAAATAATTAGAATTATTATAAGTTAAAGAGTTAAAAGATAATTACAGGTAAAAATATATTTAAATCCAATTATATTATATTATTATTTAAAATTAAATTAATTTTCTTATTTGATGTATATTTCGTATTCGGACGTTGAAGTCACTACGAAATAAATCACCAAAATATTATTAAATATATTAATAAAATTAATTATTTATTAACTATTTTATTATTATTATTTTATTTATTTATTATTTATCATTATTATTTATTTTATTTATATTTTATTTATTACAAAACTAATTATATTAATATTTAATTGGATAGAAATAACTTTTACAATAAAATAAAATGATTTTTAAAAAGAATCGTATACAAGATGGTGAGAAGCGGGAGTAGGCGTGGCGTTTGATTGGCTATTCGGGTCACGTGACGGTGAAATTGCGGTCGCTATTGGTCAATTTGTGCAGTCTGTGCACCAATCTAATTGCATGGTTCCATTTAAAGATCCTATTTTAGCGATTAACCTTCCCACCGTTCACTTCAGTGAAGACTTTACAATCGATTCTTAGGATTTTATTAAAATTTCGATTGAAGTTAAGAATCGATTAATCGAACTATCAATCGACAATTACAAAATGGCTCCACGTGTATTTCCGGAACCGAAAAACGAACTTTTGTCTTTGTCCCCGAACCGTCAAACAAAGTTTTTGAAAAAGATGGCCGCCACGGTTTATTCTATTGAATTGTGGAAAACAAAAATCTTATATGTCTTTTTTTTTGCTTTTCTCTGTTTTTGGAATGGGACAGGGAAGATTTTTTTCCCTTTTTTGTTTTGTTTCTGGATTTGTTCAAATGACAGGCCTATTCATGTGCTTTTCGTCCATTGTGGAAGCCATAAATATATACAACTGCTGGCGTCAGACAAGAAAAATAGGTTTTTCCCTTTGAAATGCGATCTTTAATGTCTTTTATATGGTTTTATTGCGGCCACCTAAATGGAAAAATCCTCCACACCGAAAACCGATTCCCATATGGCCGTGTTATCGTGTGCGTTATCAGCCCCGTTTGAAATGCGCGCGCTTGACGCCATCTAGCGGTCAGTTTATGAACTAAATATTAAAATAATTTGAAATATGCACATGATAAATAATATAATTAAAAATCAAAGAAAATTCAGATATTATAAAATAATTCATACTTGGGTGTTTTTAAGGGGGGTTTTTGAAAAGTTGACGTTCTTCGTTCCCGCTGCTCGTCGAGCTGCGTTTTCTTCCGCGACGTCTTCGAGCTTCTTCGAGCCCGGACCCGCTGCAAACAGAATTTAGAAATGATTGTTATTTTGAAAAAGAAAATTTCGTTTTGTAAATCACCCGAGTGTGTCGTAAACTTTTTTCTTTTTTCTCCTACGATTTTCGAAACCTTCGGGAAGAGGGAACGAACAATTAATCGAGATATAATGGAAACGGCAGCATCATTCTGTTACTATGTTGACATTGAATGAAATGATAACTTTTATTTGATTTAGCTGACTCAGCATTTCAAAGTGGAGAATTTCACACTTCAGAGTTTGTGTGTCAAAACAGCACAATGTAAACTTCGACGCTCATCAACCCTATTCATTGAAACATCCGTTCAGGTCTTTCTAGCGAATTTCAGTTCAAATTTAAAAAAAAAGAAACGGTTTACCGATGCTGAAAATTCAAAACATCAATAATCTCTTGAATTATCAAACCAATTCAACTTACCAGTCTATTTTTACAGGATTACGTGGAAATTCAATGTAAAATCGTGCAGAGTGAAGAAAAATAAAATAATAATAAGTACGCGCGGCGGCCATGTTGGCATGCACATCAGGGCTTCCGCTTTGTAGGAAAATTCCCCGCAAAAAGGGAAAACTGGATCTCAAAAGGGAAAAAAAAGGGAAGAGGGAAAAATTTGATTTAGAATTATAGTCTTATATTCTAGCGCGGAGGGGAAATAGGGGAGAAGGAATAGGGAAGTTTAGAAGTTTGTAACTTCATATCCTTGCGTGGAGGGGAAAAGGGGAAATCGGTATTTTCAGGCGAAGGGGAAAAAGGGAAAACAGGGTCCACTTAAAGGGAAAAACTGCAAGGTGCAGATTTACTAATTGTGATCTGATGTATATTTACATAAAATCCCAATAAAAATATTACGTAGTCCACATTGTTTACGCATTAGTTTATTACAGAAATACTCTAATTACATTATAGATTGATTTTAAGCAAAAATTAAGCAAAGTGGTTTATAATATACTGCAAATTTCGAACTTCAAAAGTGCAAACAGGTAAACATTACAAAACATTTGATTATTAGAATATCAGATTCGCAAAGTTATACAAATGTGAAAAAAAGCTCGGCACTAAATCGTAAATTTTTATTCCTTTTGACGTTGGAACATTTCTAATCTTTTCTGTCTGATAAACGCAGGGTCAGTCTCGACTGCTGAGTTCGTTGTCGTTTGCACGCAGTCGTCTTGCTGTAAACTTAGCGCTATCGCTTTTTCCAGCTCATCTGAATCTCCCCGAACAACGGCCGAAGTTTTCGAGTGGGACGAACTTAAACTCATCTGAATTGCTCGTTTGATTGCTTCCTGCTCGTCTTCTTGTTCCATCTCCTGCCGACTCATTTCAAGCGCAGCCTTTGCCGAAAACATAAAATAAAATTCACAAAATAAACAGGAAATTTTTAAAATTTACTTACTTTTAGTTCGTCATCTTCGTCTGCTGCTGTTGTTTGCTGGGTAGCGCTGGCTGGTTTTGGAAGTTGACTAGGCGAAAGAGGCGCGATGGTGAGGATTTCATCCGCTTCGCACGTTGGTAAGTCACCGAGGACGACAAAGATCGAGTACCCCTCGTTCTGCAGCTGCGCCAGGAAAAGGGACAAATACGTTTCCGATAAAAACTCGGGGTGTTTCAGCAGAGAGTTTAGGTTAAACCACTGACGACCGAGTCTGCGGATTGCAAACCAATGGTCTCGGTAATGGCAAATGAAGGCACGTTCATCGCTGCAATATATTTATAGCACATATATTAGTTTTGCTAGTGTCTATAATATTTTTTGGCATCACTTTTTATTCATTTATAATGTTAGGAATAATAATTACGTAGGTCTCTCGCGAGCGGCTGCTGCTCGAGGGTCCGAACTGTTGAAAGGCAGTAGCTCGAGACCCCAGACGGCTAACGCGGAACTCAGAACTTGAACAGAGAAGTACCCACTGTCGTCCATGTTTGACGAGGGCTCCTTTTAAACCAGAATTAACGTGAAATTAGTTCAACTCTTGTCTAGAAATAACTGGCTATTACATTGGAAGTTAGTTTACCTGCAGAAATCGGTTGTACTCGTCCGAGTTAATGCCTGCTTCGGCCATTCGCATACGTTCCTCGTCGTCCATTCGTCTACCGATATCTGCCAAATCGACTGCGGTGAAGTACGAGCCTTGCAGTAGTGCGTTTAAGCAGTGCTGGGCACATAGTGAACCTTGTTGCTGTAATAAAATACATAAAAAGTCAAAATATGACTCAATAGTTGTTAAGTGTTAAGATTAAGACCTTTTCGTGAAAGATGATGTCCATTGTTTTGTGATTTTCGTTAACTGAATTAATGGAACAAATAAAGATCTGAAAAAGCTAACGTAAGTGAATTTTGGTTCAACGTTTTGATAATTCTAGAAATTCAACTGAAGACTGAATTTCAACTTGTTTTGCCTGGTCCGGTATTTCTGTCAAACACTATCGTGGGTGTAAACAAATGGCGTCTGCTGTAGTTCGCTACCAGCTGAGTCATGATTTATAAATAATTATTAATAAACTGCAAAATAAATACAATAATATGTAACAAAATAAAATAAATTTATTAAACATGAAATCTGAATTTAATATTTTGTGATCTGTTATTATCATGATTTATAAATAATTATTATTAACCTGAAAAATAAGTGCAATAATATGTAAAAAATAAAATAAATTTATTACACATAAAATCTGAATTTAATATTTTTTTATTTGTTATTATTTAATACATTAAATAACGTTCGAAACTGTGAAGAACATAGAGCGTATATACCTAGAGAGGACATGCTGTAGAGAAACCACGTACAAAGTAAGAGAACGAAGCCTCGTAACGAAATACAAGGCTGGCTGCCACAGTATCAGTGCTTCAGTGTTTCCACTTTTCAATTTTCCCTCCCTGCCCCCTCTTCCCTTATGTTTCCCCTTTTTCCCCCTCCGTGGAAGAATATACAAGGTCTAAATTTCCCCCTTTACCCTCTTCAGTTCGTCTTCCCTCCCTCCCCTCTTCCCTGATATTTCCCCTTTTTCCCGCTCCGTGGAAGAATATACAATGTCTAAATTTCCCCCTTTGCCCTCTTCTGTTCGTCTTCCCTCCCTCCCCTCTTCCCTTATGTTTCCCCTTTTTCCCCCTCCGTGGAAGAATGTGCAATGTCTAAATTTCCCCTTTACCCTCTTCTCTTCGTCTTCCCTTTTCAGACCCCATTTCTCCCTTTTTTCAGGAAACTTTCCTGCAAAAGTGGCAACACTGCAGTGCTTCCACTATTTTCCCATTTTTCCCCGTTTTTCCCCTCAGCTTGAAAATATCAATTTCCCTCCCCCCCCCTCTCCGTGCTACAGAGTAAAGCTACATTTGCAGATTCACTTTATCCTCAATTTTCCCTTTTCCCTCTTCCCCATTTTCCTATTTCAGGGAATTTCCCTGCAAAGTGGAAGCACTGCACAGTATAGAGATCAAGGATAGGTCTGATAAAACTGATAGGTCAAGTTTTGCAGTGTTCCCACTTTTCAATTTTCCATTTTCCCCTCTTCCCTTATCTTTCCCCTTTTTTCCCCCTCAGTGCAAGGATATATAGGGTCTAGATTTCCTTTTTATCTTTACTCTGTGCTCTTCAGCTTCCCTTTCCAGACCCCATTTTTCCCCTTTTTTCAGTGAATTTCCCTGTACGACACTGTACGACATGTTTTGTTTTATGCTCAGTATTGTTTACGGCCATGGGCCTCGGCCTACATGCTACGTTAAAATAAAATAAATAAATAATTATATAAATGTATATGAATGATATTATTAATAAATAATTACGGAAAAGTTCTGAACTGCCGAGAACATTCTACAGTATAAGCGGATTATACGGAACATTCCGGGCAGTGAAGAAAAATGGCGGGAAATCCGTTTCGAAACACTGGACGAAAATAATATAATAATATATAATAATAATATAATATAATAATATAATAACATAATAATATAATAATATAATAACATAATAATATGATAATATAATAATATAATAACATAATAGTATAATAATATAATAATATAATAACATAATAATATAATAATATAATAACATAATAATACAATAATATAATAATATATAATATATATAATTAAAGTCACATACAGCAGAAATTATTAATAAAGTAGTATATTAGAATCAATGGGTCCGAAACTTACCAATAATCTTCGCACACCTGGATCATGTTATCACTGTTATCAACCTGTTATCTCCACGTTATCTCCTTGTTATCATATGTTATCATCTAATCTTCGTACACTTTTCCTGGGAGTTTCGGACCTCTTGATTAAAATTCATTCCTTCCTTTAAAAAATGTTAGTAGTAAGTTAAGTAAGTTAGTAGTAAGTAAGTAAGTAAGTAAATATAAGATAATAGTAAGTAGACAGTTAATAGTAAAACAGAAATAATGAATAAATTTTATAATTTGAAAGAATTGGGATTTGCTGTATTTTTCGTGTTATTCATTGAAATTCATTCACTGAATTTGCATGAAACATTTAAATTAAATTAAATTTAATGCAATTAACTCAAAGACAACGTGAAGTCCTTGTATTTGCTTTGGAGTTCTTCGGGAACCTGTAAAATATATAATTATAATAATTTAATATTATTCTTATTATATTATTATATATATTATAATATTGTATTATAAATATTATATAATAACATTGTAATATTCAATATAATAATAATAATATAATTATAATAAATAATAACTGTATTTGAAAGCTTATCCCAGCAGAAAATTAAGGATGTCGGCTATATCCTGAACGATATCCTTAAAATATCCTGAATATCCTGAACCACGTCCGATCGTGGATAAGTAAAAAAAGGAATATTGAGGACACCATTAAGTATCCTGAAAAGCGTTTTTTTTTCAGGACGCTGTTAAGTACCCTGAACATGTATTATTCAGGCTTTCCAATGTGAGGGTCCTGAACACCCTGGAAGTGGGTCCATTTCACTGCACTCCGAGTCCTGATTGGCATCCTGAAAATTTCCTTTTCAGGATATTTTCAGGGTTCTGAAACTATCCTTAATTTTCTACTGGGATGATTAAAATTCAAAGAACCTGGATTCCATATTGTTTCAAACGGTCCCAGCTTTCTTTGATATTTTCCAGAATTATTTCAGTGTCTATTGCATTGCTCCCATCCGAATTTTCGTCCTGAAACATATCATTATTATTATATATTATAATTATTTATAAGTTTTACTTACTCTTGATAACTGGATTGCTGTTGAAAGCTTTTCTTCGGTAGCGCTTATCCAGTCTGTTCCAGAAATCTCCATTCTTCGAGAAACTTGTTCCAGAGCCGATAACTTCACGGAACGCAAATCCATTCTAAGTAAAATATATTAAAATAAATTAAAATTTAATATATAGTCAAGTAAATATTATAGATGAGTTTATTATTTATTCAATATATTAATTCAAATTAAATTTAATAAATTGAATAATAAAAAATTAAACATTTTCCGAAATAATATAAATTAATAATATAAATTGATAATTAATTAATAAATAAATTAAATAATATAAATAATATATCAGATATATATAGCTATATAAATATACCAGAAATAATATAAATAAATAAATATATAATAAATATAATAGTTCTTTTTTAACAAGTTTTTAATAGGACTTTGAAAAATTTATTCAATTATTTCTAATTTAATTGTAATTAACTACTATAATAAATTATTTATGATTACTTCAGACATGAATTAAGGATAAAATCATTTTTTGCAATGATTTTTTCGCGGCAATCTCCATAAAGAAACTGCATTTCGGAATCGTAGTTCAAAAGTTCGTTTGAATTCCGCGCGCTTTGGCGCTCGTTCCAAAACTCAACACTAGATGTCCACCTAAAAAAATATTTATAATAATTCATAGAATTACTTTTAAAAAAATTTAAATTTAAATGTTACATATACAAATATAATATTTAAATTTATTTTTTTTATTCAAATTTATTAATTTATTAATTTATTTAATTTATTAAAAAATATTTACCATTGCAGTTCTTCTTGTAGTATTATTTTTAATCCTTTTACGTTATTCTGAATATTTTCAATTAATTCCAGAATATCTTTCTCTCCGGCTATTCTGGAATAAAAAGTTTCCGAAGCTTTCCTGGAACAACACGTTCCAGGCTCCCAGAATTTCAGTAATTCGCTTCTGCAATCCAAAAATAGCAAAATAATAGTTAATATATTATTTAATATTAATTATCTTTTAATTGAATTTTACTTTTTGATCCAAGCATGGAGAATACCGTCCAGTTCACTTTCGAATACATCGATATTTGGGTTAATTATTATATTATTTTGTATTAATATAAATTGAATTAGAAATACTGCAGGTCCACTTGTTAATAAAATACGAAGTTCCTCCAGACTGGCTTTAACGGCACTGCCAGAAACAAAATCTTAATTAAATAATAAAACTAATTAATAATATTATAATTAAATTACTGAAAAATTGCAGAATAAATGGCATTTGACCAATAATCGTAGAATTGTTGCAGTTGTTTAGATTTCCCAGTTTCTGTGTTGCAGATCAAACTTTCCACTTGCAGCAGAATCGGCTTGATGTTGTTTAGGGATTTACTGAGATCCTCGTAGAAAGTGTCACCAGACTGTCGCAAGTCTTCAAAAAAATCCTAAAATAAGGGAAAACTTCCATTAATTTAATTTAAATATTTTTTTTTTACAGTTAAAGTATATACCATGGCTGCGAGTGTAGAATTGTCCACGTATTCGTCTACGTTGAACAGCCGTTGGTTTTCCAACGATTGGACTCGATTTTGAAGTAGTAAGAAACTACTGTTAATATTATTAGTTAGTGAAGTGAAGTGTTTCACTTGATTCATTAGCATGGCGATGTAATCTGAATTGTACAGCGAAGACCACGTGATTCGCGAATATCCCATTTGTAGTAAACGTAAAGTCTCTTCGTTGCTTTCCTCCAGTACAGACATCTGATATTTTAATATTTTATATTATAAATATTATAAATATATTATTTATAAGTGAACCTCGATTTCGGTTATATGTTGGCAGGATTCTTGGAATTTTTTGAGGATTTGTTGTAGTTTGCAACTTTGGTGAAACATGAAATCTTCTTGGCTCAAGAGCATTTGGCAAATTTGCGGTACGCGAAAACTCATCGCAGTGAAAAGTCGAGTTTCTGCAAAAATTTCTCGGAGATCTTTTGGTATAACGCAGCTGTATTTATCTATAATTTATTCATACAATATTATATTTATTTATTTATTTCTTCTTGGCTTAGGCCATAGGCCTATTGCCACATAAGGTTTGCATACACTTCAAAGAAATTGTTCGATTTCTTATCGTATTATTATTAATTATGAAAATATTATTATTAAATTATTATTATTATGATTATATTATTATTATTATTATTACTACTATTATTATTTATTTATTTATTTATTCTCGGCGAAGGCTACTCAGCCATTGCCACGTACAATGCCACATATACATATTTTACAAAAATGCACTTAGCTCTACGAAACAATTAGAAGGAAAGGTTAATTGATTTTTCTAAGGTCTACTGTTGGAATATTACGCGTCAAAATTTTTTTTTTTTTTTTTTTTTTTTTTTTAGAATTGTTAATTAGCTTTGACATCGAGGTACATTTTATAATAGCACTGAAAAATTTTTACAAGGCTAGGGAAATGTTGACTATTATTATTATTACTATTATTATTATTATTATTATTATTATTATTATTATTATTATTATTATTATTATTATACCTAACTAACTTAATTTTGTTAAGTCAAACCATAAGTTAATTCAAGAATAAAATAAAAGTTTATTCACAATATTAATTATATTCAATCATCTTTATTCATAATAATTTAAAAAATTAATTAATTAATGAATTTTATTTGATAAATTTTAATGTAATTAGTTGAAATACCGTGACTGATTTGTAGTAGAGGTTTAGTCAGTGCTGCTGTTGCTGCTTGCTGGATGTTCTGGAACCAGTGATGGTGGAACTTATCCTCGGATAACTTCAAGTACTTGGATAACTCCACATACTGATTCTTCAACTTGAAACACAAAAATTTATCAATAATAATATTAATAATCAATTCCTGTATGCTAAGTCCAGCTCCAGCTACTAGTAGGTGGACTACTAGTACTACTACTAGTAGTACTACTAGTGCTAGTAGTAGTACTAGTACTACTACAATAGAAGAAAGATGCGCTAGTCAAATGTCCGAATGAGACTTTCTGAATGCTGCATGATTACCACGAATTCAGCTAGATGATAGTATGAAATTGTCCCGCTTTCACACGGTTCGTACGCTTGAATTTTTGAAAAACCAAGTCATACAGTATTCAGCGCCCCTTATTCAGAGGGATTCAGTTTCAGAAACTAAAGCCAATTCAGCTATTATCCAGCTAGGGATTCAGAGGGTAGCTATTGTTCAGCTACCTAGTCATTCGGTACTCAGCCGTTTGACTTTTCTATCGGGTCATTACTTTAAAATATAACAATATAATCAATCTATAATTAATTTATTGATTAATTAGCTTAATTATAAACCTTCAAGGTTATTTTCGATTTTTCCCAGTCTTTTAGATTCGGAAAAACTTCCAAAAGTCCACGTTTGATGCGGTGAAACAGCATTCTCCTCTCGTACAGTCGTTGTCCTATACCTTTGCCGTGTGAAAGCCACTCTTTCTGAATTTTATAATAATTGCCCAATGAAAAATTTAGAAATATCCAGTGTGCTGAACAACATCTAGACAAGTCCTGAAACCATGCCGTTTCAACATGCTGAAGGTGCTGAAATTGGCCGGTTTTCAGTACGTATCAACATGCTGAAGGTGCTGCAATTGGCCGATTTTCAGTACGTTTCAGCACGCTGAAGGTGCTGCAATTGGCCGATTTTCAGTACGTACCAGCATGCTGAATTGGTTTCGTCGAAAAGTTTACGTAGGATTGAGGATGCTGAACAACGTCTGAAATTGTTCAGCATCCTCAATCCTACCTAAACTTTGCTAACTTTTCTTTTCTTTTCGCCGAAAACAATTCAGCATGCTGATACGTACTGAAAACCAGCCAATTTCAGCACCTTTCAGCATGCTGAAACGGCATGGTTTCAGAACTTATGCAGACGTTGTTCAGCATACTAGATATTTCTAATTTTTATAATAGTTGTATTATCATATAATAATTAAATTTTAATAATATTTTACCTCCAGGAAGTCTGTTACTTCAAGTTCTTGCCGAGTTTCGTCGATTTCTTCGGAAAGTTTGTGTGAAATATTTATTTCTGTTTCACTGAGGAACTGTTCCAGTGTTCCGGAATAGGAAGATTTCATGTCTTTGACCATTTTGAGAGTTACTGCAAGCGAGCTGGAAGTATTATGAGAATAGTTAGTAGCTATAGTAGTATGAGTATTAGTAGTGGTTGTATGATTAGTGATAGTAGTAGCAGTAGCAGTAGTAGTAGTTGTTGTTGTTGTTGTTGTTATTGTTGTTGTTGTAGTGATGGTAGTAGCAGTAGTAGTAGTAGTAGTAGTAGTGGTGATGGTAGTTGCAGTAGTATTAGTAGTAGCAATAGTAGTAATGGTAATAATACGAAGAGGAGGAAGAGGAGGAGGAGAAGTAGTTGTTGTAGTAGTAGTAGTATAGGTTATTGTAGCTACAGCATTAGTAATAGTATTAGCAACAGTAGCAGTGTTAGTAGTAGCAGTATAGTAATGACAGTAAGAATAGCAGTAGTTGTAGTAGTAGCAGTAGTAATAGTAACAGGAGTAGTAGTAGCAGTAGTGGTAGTAATATGAGCAGTATTAGGAGTACTATTATAAGTAGCAACACTAGTAGTAGTAGCATTAGTAGTAGTAGTATAACTTTTGCAAACCTTTCAGATGCAATCTTTCTTATGACCGAAACCATTCGACTTTCAATAATTTTTTCGCGGGTTTTCTGATTCGTTAAGAAATCGTTCCACAGTTCCAGGTTTTCCTGGAACATCAGTTTACCATCCACTTTCTTCAAATTCTCCAAAAGTTCGTTATCAATTTCATCTTCCATGTTTTTCCTCACGAAGTAGTCGGTAATGCAAGCGGCCATGTCTTTCAAATGCCTATAATTCTAATTAAAAATAATTAGTTTCCCAATAGAAGAAAAATGCGCTTGTCAAAAGTCAGAATGACTTTCTGAATGCTGCATGGGTATCAAGGGGTCCGAAACTCCGTGGAAAAGTGTACGAAGATTATTTGATAACATATGATAACACGAGGATAACATGGAGATAACAGGTTGATAACAGTGACAACATGACCTAGGTGTACTAAGATTATTGCAAGTTTCGGACCCCTTGATGAGTATCGTGGATTCAGCTGTATGATCCCAACAGAAAATTAAGGATAGTTTCAGGACCCTGAAAATATCCTGAAAAGGACACTTTCAGGATGCCAGTCAGGACTCTGAGAGCAGTGAAATTGGTCCACTTCCAGAGAGTTCAGGACCCTAACATTGGAATGCCTGAATAATACATGTTCAGGGTACTTATTAGCGTCCTGAAAAAACGCTTTTCAGGATACTTAATGGTGCCCTCAATAATCAAGATTCACATTTTTCAACACATTTTTTTTTACTCATCCACGATTGGACGTGGTTCAGGATATTCAGGATATGTTACGGATATCGTTCAGGATGTAACCGACAACCTTAATTTTCCGCTGGGATGGCGTGAAATCGGCCCACTTTCACACGGTTCGTACGCTGCAGTTTTTAAAGAACCAAGTCATGCAGTATTCAACCCCTTATTCAGAGGGTTCAGTTTCAGCAACTAGAGGAAGTTCAGCTACTATTCAGCTAGTGATTCAGAGGGAAGCTATTGTTCAGCTACCTAGTCATTCGATACTCAACCGTATGAGCTTTTCTATCGGGTATAGGTATCGGTATAAAAATAATAGTTAATTTACCTTATACAGTTCGACTATTTTCCAGTAGTTTGCGATAATCCAACTAACACTATGAAAGAAACTACGAATCTCGTCTTTGGTTAGTTTGGGGAACACATCCAACTTGGTTGAAGTCCAGTAGTTTTGCCAACTATTCAAAGCTTCGCAGATAGTTTTGTTGCGTTCACTGTACAACAGATAGTCTAAACTATGACTGAACTACTATATAAGTAGCTAATACCTCTCGGGATTATGTAAATTAAAGTTAATTATAGCCCATTTTCCCAGGATGTCCGTATACCACTTCAGGATCTGTACCCGAACTTCGCAATCAAATTTGTCCATGCGTAGAAAAAGTGAAGTTAACACATGTTCCAGGACGCAGACTTCCAGTACCCCAGTTTCTGGAACTATTCCGGTATAAGTAAAAATCTATAATATAAGATATCAGTAAATAATTAGGTATATAAGTTAATTTATCAAGTTTCTAAATAATAATATGAACTAAGTTTAATAAAATATTTGAATATGAATATTGTTAAGATTACTAAAATAATTTTATTTAAAATATTCATACCGAATTAGGTTTTTGTAGCATTTTCAACGAGCTTAGTATACGGTAGGTATCGCGGGTAGCGATGCGTAGCAGCTTCATGTTATCTACGTTGTTATCAGTGTTATCACTGCTGTTATCAGTGTTATCACTGCTGTTATCAGTGTTATCTGCTCTGTGTAAACGAGATGATAACAGATATAATTGCTGTTCCCAGTCCCGGAGCAACTCTTCAAGCGGTCTGTCGAATACCTGGACACCGAGAATTAATTATAATAAAATTAAATATATTACATGAATTTATTTATATAAAAATATAACTTACGAAAATTTTGTCTGGAACACGTTCCAGGTTTCCTGGACAAGTATTATCGTCTTTTCCAGTGTTGTCCATTAGATCGTAGCATAGCTGACAATATCTATAGTTAAAATATAATTTACATTATTAATAATAATGGTACTATATTATTTTAATTCGATATTCATAATCTGTATTTTAATTACCTTGCATAGTTTTCTGCTGAGTCATTGCTGATAATATTTTTCTGCACGGCCAGTGGCAAATACAACTATTAATAATTATTAATTAATTATTCATTTTAAAAAGTAAATTTAAAGTTTACTACCTGTTTAAGTAGATTGACTACTTCCAGTAGCTTAGTCGGCTGCTTCTGCATCTTGGTTAACTACTTTACTGAACTAGTTATCGACCAAACTATAAAAAACGATCAAACTATCGGTTACTAAGCAACACCCAGCGGAAGATTAAGGATGTCGGCTACATCCTGAACGATATCCGTAGCATATCCTGAACCACACGTCCGATCGTGGATGAGTAAAAAAAAAATTTGTTGAGGATTGTGAATCTTGATTATTGCGGGCACTATTAAGTATCCTGAAAAGCGTTTTTTTCAGGACGATGTTAAGTACCCTGAACATGTATTATTCAGGCTTTCCACTGTGAGGGTCCTGAACACCCTGGAAGTGGACCAGTTTCATTGCACTCTAAGTCCTGATTAACATCCTGAAAATGTCCTTTTCAAGATATTTTTAGGGATCTGAAACTATCCTTAAGTTTCTGCTGGGCAATACTCTTATACTAAAATACTATAATAAATTATTAACATCTTATTATTATTAACTTATTATCTATTCGTATTAACTAAGCTTTAATCTACGTAAGATCGTATATTATATTTAATAATAATTAAATCTGAGGTCACATTGACCGTTACCATGGCAACAGGTCAAGGACTTAGTAAACGAATCTGGGAAACAAATTCATTACGAACATAAATCAGGTCCCTGAATCAATCAAAATATCAGAATATTCATTAAATAACACATATATATTATAATTCCAATATAACATGTAATTAAATTATTATATATTATTCTGTATTATTATAAAAAAATTTACAAGCTCAAAATCAGATTTTATTAGTAACTTTTATATTATTTATACGGTTGCCATGACAACACTTAATGTTTGAAAGTATTTAATTGCGAGGTCAAGTGCTTAATACTCGTTATATGGTTTGTACATACTCCAGAAAATACTTGCAAAAAAGTAGCTACCAACCAGTAATCAAGTACCACTCGACTGGAAACGAACTTCTAGTAGTAAAAGATGAAGACTGTACTACTACTAGTTATAACATTTACTATTTGTGATGCCGGTAATCATATAAAATACCCCAGTAATCAATAATTAATAACCAAATTAGTATTAGTTTGTATTACAGCCAAAATGAACTACCCAGCGGAAAATTAAGGATGTCGGCTACATCCTGAACGATATCCGTAACATGTCCTGAATATCCTGAACCACGTCCGATCGTGGATGAGTAAAAAAAAAAAAAAAAATGTTGAGAACTGTGAATCTTGATTATTGAGGACACCATTAAGTATCCTGAAAAGCGTTTTTTTCAGGAAGCTGTTAAGTACCCTAAACATGCATTATTCAGGCATTCCAATGTCAGGGTTCTGAACACCCTGGAAGTGGGCCAATTTCACTGCACACACATTCCTGATTGGTATCCTGAAAATGTCCTTTTCAGGATAATTTCAGGATTCTGAAACTATTTTTAATTTTCTGCTGGGTAAGGGCCAGTTTCACTGCACACAGAATCCTGATTGGCATCCTGGAAATGTCCTTTTCAGGATAATTTCAGGGTCCTGAAACTATCCTTAATTTTCTGCTGGGTACTTTTGTACATCAACCTTGAAACCGTGGGAAAATACAATTAGTAATAAACTTTTAACTTTTAACTTTTGTCTTTCTACTAGATAGCTTTACTTAATCTAAAATTTGTTATTTGATTAACACTGTTTTATGTTATACCGCAACAGGTGTGATTTCAGGTATAGCAGGGTCTCTAGGTATCAGTGCTACCCAGGTACCGCCGTCTCCGTCATGTTCCGTGGACCCATCCAAGAATGCAACCGTAAGCGGGACCTGTCGTTGTAGTCAAACCGATTCACAGAGAAACGCTACTGGTCAACTGATGACTACTACCCTTGTCAATATTATCTCTTGCTACCTACGTAGCATACCTGTCATCGGCAGCATGGTGCCCGTGCCGGACGTAGTGAATTACATTCTGAACAGTCAATCCAGCGGAAGTATTTCCTCGTTCCTTAGTCAGCTTGACCCGGTAGTCGATGCGTTGAGTCCGACTTTGAATTACTACGGAATAGCGATACCTACTTTTCGCCCGAACCAAATTTTCCTTTACCCGGGTGTAGATTCGACTAACAAACTATGTCAATGCAAAGCAGGTACATTATAGTTAACTAATTTACGTTAACTTTTATTCATTTAAAGTATTTTTCCATTGAATTATACTGAAGCTCATGCTGCGTACTTCATTTACAATACTTCAACTACTACGGGCACCAAGGACACAAACGCCATCTGGGAGGCTGAACAAAAAGTAATATTAATAATTAATTAATTTAACTAAAATTACATAGCTATTTAAAATACAACTTTCTATAACTATATCATTAAATGTTTTTTTTTTAGTCTGAAGTAGTAAGTAGTAGGAATAAGAAAATATAATTAAAAATGCTGAAAAATTATAGGATGAGTCTGAACTAGTGTTAATTGAATAAAATATTACAACTACCATATACTAATATACGTTTATTATTCATCATAGAATACTATTGAAATATAATATCTCATAATTGAATAGAAATGTATATTAATCCTAAAGTAATTTTGTATTAAGGTTAACTCGATTTACACTTCATCGGCTATAAGCAGCAGTTACATCCAGTCTCGAGTAATACAATTTGCGAATGGCGGGTCGACGACAACCGCAGTTGTATTGCTGTTCACTCAGTATTCAGCTATTAATCAGACTGATAACTTCGTCTCCATTGGATCAAATACAGCCGATCTAGCGCCCAGTCTCCAAAGCGGGACGCCATTTTGTAAATCAATTATTTAAGTTACATTCAGTTGGATTTGTATTATATCAGTGTTACTATAGAAGCTTTTAATTACATTTATTTTCTCGTTAATTGATTTTCGTATTAGATTTTCCGGCCAGCGATACAAGTAAGGCGTCTGAATGCCTGACAAACTTAACTACTACAGGCAAATGCTCTATTGCTAACCCAGTGAACAACCCGGGACCAGCCAAGCAGACGACAACTAGCTCAAGTTCAAGTATGCTAGTCACGATTAGCTTAAACCTCACTAGTTAGCTAGAAGCTCGTAGCTTGAAGGTGTATAGATACAGCATCCTTAATGCGGATCTTTAAGCGATGACAGCGCTCATGGTGGCAGATCTCCGAACTAAAGTGGTGACTCGAACAAAACTAGCGGCTAAAATCAAACAAACTACTTCAAAAATATTTTTAAAAATGTGTGGAAATGTATTTATGAAGCTAAATTAGCATAGTTTTGAGTTTATTGTTGTAAATATAATCTAAAGCATAAATTTTAATTGATATTTGTGCGATTTCTAGCTGCTACGACTAAGTCTGCAACAACAAATCTTGCTGCTACACCTACTATTCCAGTCCAACGGTCTTCTGGCTACAGTTCTGCTATTCCAAACGTGATTTATACATAATATTTAGTATTATTTTGAGATTTTCGATATATTTTTACTCAGGTTGCTATTACAATTGGCACTGCAACAACAACAGCTAAGGGAACCTTTAGTTCTGGCTACCCATCATCGAGTAATGCTACCAACTACTCCCGTTGGGGCTACAACACTACAACCACCCAGAAACCATTAGTAATAGAACTGATGGTTACACCAACTCGGCACCGAATTCTACTAACTACTTCAGTTCACCCTACAACACTACAACTCCCTCAACAACCGTAAACAATACCCGTCCTGTCAGCTCAACGTCGAGTAATGCTACGAACTACTCCGGTTCAAGCTACAACACTACAACTCCCTCTACAACAATAATTAACGGAATGACCAGTTCGGTCTTTTTGGGATCCGTTATTGCTACTACCTATCCTGGTTCGAGCAACAACACTACAACTTCAACAACAGTTAGTTCGGTCAACTCAGCAGCGTCATCGACTACCTATTCTGGTCTGAGTAACAACACTACAACCTCCTCGGCAGCAGTTAGTTCGGTCAAAACCTCTGCTACAAGCTATTCTAGTTCCAACTACAACACTGCTACTTCTTCAACAACATTTAGAAACGTAACTAGCAGTTCGGTCAACTCGGGATCGATTACTATTGACTTTTCTGGTTGGAGCTACAAAACTACAACAATTGGTAACGCAGCCGGCAGTTCGGTCAACTCGGGATCGACTACTACTACTTATTCCGGTTCGAAGTACAACACTACAACTCCTACAACAACAATGAGTCACATGGGGAATTCTACTTCTTCCTGGCAGAATACGACAAAGGCTAGGATCTCAAAGCTAATGGAACCTCAGTTTATGGCAAATGTAGCGTTCATCACAACTCCAATACTAATAGGTATACAAGCAATAGTAAGTAGTAAATGTAAGCTAAACAGTTTCTACTAACAGGGATACTACTACTCATCTCCTGCTGCTTCGTGGGAGTCACGTTGCTGAACCATGTAGTGGCTCCCAAGAAAGGGATATTTTAACTACAATACAAACTAACAGCATTGCTGAGTAGTCAAGAACTAAGTAGTCAATGCACTATGTACGGAACTATTCTAACTATTCAAATAAACGCAATGGTGACGAATACTGAAAGATCAGGGAACACAAACAGAACTCGTGTATTCGGAAATTCAGAACTGCATACACTGCATGGATTATGAAAATAGATTTAAGCTTCCCATTTGCGGTATTCCATGCCATCGGGTGGTTTGACTTCGACTTTGTCCTTGGCCACATCTTTCCAGTTTGTGCTTAAAACAGTCCCGCCAGATTCCACCTAAGAATAAAAGGATCCCAGACAGTTCTACCAGAACTTGTGAAAACTTAGCAATTTTACGTACGAAAGATTTGTTCATGGCACGTCGCACTTCATCCGATCCTTCACCGTAGATTTTCTGGAAGAGTTGGTTGAGGGCTGCTTCTCCTTCAGCTTTTTCACTGCTCTCCTCTTTGGCGATTTCTACCTCGATCTTGTCCCAGTCCTTCTTCTTGCGAGACGAACTGGGATAAGTCGGTCCACTGGTCGTGGGTACAGCAGCCATTGAACTACACACTACTTCAAGAACGATAGTTTTTGAATGACTAAATGTGCTAGATTGTATGTTAAACACCTGTCCCTGAAGCTTCTCCAGTGTCTTCCAGAGTGTTCCAGCGAATTCCTTCAGCTTTCTTCAACTTGATCTCGACTTTGGTCTTCAGAACGCTGTACGTGCTTTGCTCGGGGACGATAACGTGAGCGAGATCTTTATCGAACACGAAATCGCTTCCAGACGGTAGTATGGCCGTCATACTTACCTACAAAATATTCACTACATTAATTAAATATAATTCAAATAATACTTTATGCTCAAATAATTACATTTCTCGAGCTAAAGTCGACTTTCACATTTTTCGGGTCTAGATTTTTCACTAGAACGGTGATGCAAACGTGTGTTTCAGTCTGATACCAATCGTGTTTGACTCGTTCTGGTGCTGGGGTTTGAGCTGTGGTTGGTTTACCAGCTTCTTGAACCTCTGACGAGGGTTCAGGTTCTGGAATTGCAGTCTTAGGCTCCTTGGCCAGCTTCTCGTCACACCACGTTATCCACTGCTTGAAACCAGCATCTAAGTTGGACAAGTTTAAGTTTATTATTAATGAATGATTCAGAATTAAACAACCTTCTATTTTTAGCCCTTCGAGAAACGCAGATTTTGCCTGTTGGTAGTCACCGAGATTAAAACAGGCGATTCCTTTACGCAAATACGCCTTGGCGTTAGAAGGGCTGAGTTGAATCGCTCGTTCAGCGTCTGTTTTGGCTTCTTTGTATTTTTCCAGCTTCTGTAAGGCGTGAGCTCGACAGACGAAATAATTTGCATTTGAGTCATCTAGGTTTATGGCTTCTGTGTAACACTAAAACATAAATTGTTATTAAACGAAAATGCTCAGAACTGTTACGGACGGTTACCTTTGCTGCTTGAACGTAATCCTCTTCAACAAACGCTTCATTTCCTTTACTGATTTTACCATAAAAAAACATATCAATTCATTTGTGGCTTTTAAATGTTAATTATTAGTATTGGTTTAAATTAAATTTACCTGTAAAGTAAAGTTGCATCGCTCTCAGCGGAAGAAGCCATGGCAATTAATTAATTTGTTTCGATTCAGTATTTGTGAAATTTACTATCTGCATACAAACAGAAGAAAGGTTTTTCTCGAATAATGTCAAATAATGAGTATTGGTTAGAAATTAAAACTTGGCTGTTTTTATTTTGTGAGGCGCCGACCAGAAATGTCCAGAAAATTTATAGTATGCTGCAGTGCCATCTAGCGGATTATTTGAACACTAATATTTAAAAAATATTTATTAGCAATTAATTTCTACAAATAATATTTTAATCACCCTGAAAAAAATAAAATTAATTAACAAAATAATAATTAACTCAACTGTCAATTAATAATTAATTTGTTATACTGCCGTTCATAATAAAAAATTACAGACTCTTATGTAAAACATCCCATGATTTAATTAATTAAAAAGTTTGGGAATAATTTTTTAAGTCGGCATTATTTTAAATTGATGATTACATAAATTAAAATAAATTAAATTCGGTTATTAAATTTAAGTGATTTGGCAACGCTGCAAAATCAAGAAAGCGTTGTTTAAGGGTGTGTACACCTTTATATAGTGGCCGTGTCAAGTGTGTCGCGTTTCTTGTGTGCCTTAAGCACAGGTTAATCCTGTTTGAAACATACGTTATGAATCGACACTAAAAAATCAAAAGAACAATAAATCCGTGCCTTATTCGAGTATTACAGAACTCTATTAAAGCCTTTTCAACTACAGGTAAACACAAAGCATTAAAAGAAAGACGAAATTCCGTTAGTGTGCTTTCAAGTGTATGTTGGTATATTGCTTCAGCATGTTTGCCGTAGGGTATCCTAACCAACTGAAATTTGATGGGGCGGTGTCACTTATTATACGCTGATTCATTACCTACCACTTGTGTATTTTTGTGTTCACCCCCTTTAGTTTGTCTTGCAAGGTGTTGCCCTTTGTTGTTGTGCCACCCTTCCTGTGTATAGTTATTGATCAAACTAGTCTTAACGTTTCTTTCTTCCGCAGATGATCTACTAAGTTCTACTCCGTCCCGTTCAATCCTGTAGTACCTGACAATCAGTTCGAAATGGAGGGTGAAGATAACAAGCAGTGGAGGGATAGAGAAGCCCTGCGACAGATCGTGATGCAGTGGAACGCTAATCGTCTCGATCTTTTCTCTCTGTCTGAGCCTAATGATGTAAGTAACTGTAATAATTGATTGTTTTTCGAATGTCTTTTCATCAATATGTTTCAACAGGACATGGAGTTCCACGGTGTCATGCGTTTTTACTTTCAAGACACGGGCCAGAAAATTGCGACTAAATGCGTTCGAGTATCATCAACTGCATCGACAAAAGCTGTTATAGAAACTTTAATTGAAAAATTCCGTCCTGACATGAAGATGCTTCACATGACCGAGTACGCGCTCTACGAAATACATCCAAACGGAGGTAATTAAACGATCGTTTGTTTTTTTTGGTATTTAAATTGGGCTCGTCAGCTGCGACTAATGATTGTTTGGTGTTTATTTTTAGAAGAGCGGCGATTAGGTGAAGACGAGAAGCCCCTCCTTGTTCAGCTCAACTGGCATAAAGATGACAGGGAGGGTCGTTTCCTACTCAGACGAGCGGATGAAAAATCTACAGTAACTAACTTTTTAATTTTTTTGAATTATACAAATTTTAATATTCAAATCTTAGCTTCCGGCCGTACAACCTCCGGAAGAATCCAGCTTTCGCCGGAAGTTGTCGAAAAGAGACAAGCGCAGCTCCAAGAAGGAGAATAAAATGCGGCGGATGAAATCTGGAACCGGAACTCAGAACGGAGAAGAAGAAACAACCGATGGCGATCCGACCAAAAATGGAAGCGTTGCGGAAAAGCTTTACACAGAGCTTCCGGAAACTAGTTTCACGCGGTCTATCAGTAATCCGGAAGCCGTAATGAGACGAAGGAGACAACAGAAACTAGAGCGGAAGCTTCAACAGTTCAGGTCTAAAGATGGCGGCCCAGATACAGGAGGAACTTTAAAGGTTTTTTTTCACATCAATACTTGACTTGATTACAGCAAGTAATGATTTTCTTTTGTGCAGATTTACGGAGAGTCGCTGTGCAAAGACGTTCCATACAAAACCCTTCTGCTTTCAATTAGGGAAACGGCAGCGTACGTCGTCAAAGAGATGCTGGACAAGTACGGACTCACCAAAGAGGATCCGGCTAATTACTGTTTGGTTCAAGTCTCCCAACCCCCCGCCGGATCGAATGAATCGCCTTCAGAGTATATCCTCGAAGACGAAGAATGCCCTTTGTCGATCCTGATGAACGTTACTCCGAGCCAAGGTTCGATATTATCCCTTTTTCTGCTTTTATCAAAAGAGAGATTACCTAATCTGAAGAGAGTAGATGTAATAACACTTTCTTTGGAGAGGTTCATTTTCATTTGCTGTGCCATTGTTGGCGTAACGGTTGCTAAGCAACGGCAAGACACCTATATCCCTTGAGGTAAGCAAAGCGAATACGTCAGTTGCATGGCAACCTCCGCTTCATGCAACAGAACTACATTTTACGTGCGTTATAATTAAATTGAAGAAGAAAATGTCGCTCAGTTGTTTTCAAACATGATTGGAGTATGGTCTTTCTCCTCGCCATTTAAACCTAGGGGATCCTGTGAAGTTCTACTCGGTTGAAATTTTTTTAAAAATTAAGTAACGTTTAAAATGAAATTTTTTTTTCTTATTTTCCTATAGGTCAAGTCATGTTCCACGTCAGGAGGAGACCTGCGGATCAACTGGCGCGTCGCCGGAAGAAGAAATTAAGCGGAAGTAGCGGAAATGCCAGCACCAGCACCATCAACCGAATTCCGGGGTTGGAGGGGCCAATTCCAGTAGACTAGATCTAACCGAAACTGACGATCGTAACGCTACGTCGTTGCCTTACTTGCTGGAACTGAATCCGGACGGCAGCGAGACGAGGACTTTGAACGTCCGCAGGCACTTTCTTCCGACTTCCGTCACGGAAGTCGGCAGCGAGCGTCAATCTGCAGCTTCCGGCGGCGCCTCTGACGGTAGCATCCAGTTGTTCGGGCCCGGGATTTTGCCTAGACATTGCGTCATCGCTCACACCGAAGGGATCGTCACTATAACTCCTTGCAGTCCGCAGGGAGAGACTTTTGTCAACGGACAACGTATTAATGAGACGACGCTCCTGCAGCACGGATCGATCGTTCGATTCGGAAGGATTCATCAATTTCGCTTTATCGATCCGGGCTTCGAACTGAGAGGAGCTCCTCAACCTCCGCCAGGTCCCAACTACGAGCGATTCCCCAGCAAAGGTATGCAGAAACCAGGGGCTTCTGGTTCCATCCTGGGTTCCGACCCCATTCTTCCGGCTGTACTGGAATTGCCGGAAGAAACGGAAGATGCTTTCCTGCACTCGCTGATTTCTAATTTGGATTCGCGGCAGGTAATACATGTTTAAACATGCAACATGTTACATGCAAGCAAATTGCGATTGTAATTTAAATTCGAATTAAAAATGAAATTTTAAATCAGTACTAAATTCTTACTACTATTTGCAATTGAATCAACAATAGAATTCCACGTTAAAATTGATATTAATTACAAATGAGATAATTTATGGAAGTAATCTCTTATATCTACATATAATATATAACATTATTATTACATGGTTGAAGTCTTATTTTTCTGCAGATTGCTTTCCGGTTGGCTCCGACGTATTCTCTGTATCTGGCTGCCAGATATCGTGCATCTACCCATTTCCGTCCCGATCTGAACCCCATGGAACGAGCTCAGAGACTCACTCTAACGCTTAGTCGTGTCGGCGCTATGATCCAGGTAAATCCTAATCAATACTTCAAAGAAAACTTTAAAAAAGCAACATTAACGAATGTAATGATGTAGGAATATAATTTGAAGCCAGAATAATAGTTATTAAGTCTTAAAATTCCAAGAATAGTTAATGGAGTAAATATATGTAGTAACACTCACTTTATAACACTAAAATATGTTAAAGATCTTCATATCATTATCCATAAATGGTAAAATTGTGTATTTTATATGAATTATTTATAGTTATTGATTTGTTATAATTATATCTTATATCTTGTAAATTACATTATCTATTTTAATTGTTTTATAATAATAACTTTTCTATAATTTCTCCATATAGGGTATCGTCCAAGAGCGCTACGCAGATCCGCCTTCGCTGGCCTTCTGGATGGCCAACGCTTCCGAGCTGCTGCATTTCTTGAAGTTCGACCGTCATATCTGCGCCTTTTCGCTCGACGCCCAGGATCTACTGGCCGAAGCCGTGCAGATCGCCTTCCGCAACCTGAGCGTTTGCCTCACCGGTGAGCTGCTCCAGTCCCTGCCCGCTATGCTGGCCGAAAAAGAAGAACCCCCCGATGATGACGCTTCAACAGCTCAGGTAAGCTGTCTCTATTAGCTCATTTGAATAGTCAAGTTAACTAAGTGCTTTGTTTTTATAGGTTCTTTCGGTCCTGTCGTCAACGATGGGTCTTCTGCGTCGCTGCAGAGTCAACGCAGCTTTAACGATCCAGCTCTTTTCGCAGCTTTTCCACACGCTGAATGCAGCTATTTTCAACAGGATCATCGGGATCGAAGCTCCACGATTGCCGCATCCACACCCTCCGTCCCACTACTGCTCCAGGGCCTGGGGTATCCGCCTGGGTCGTCGTTTGCGACGACTGGAGCTCTGGGCTGAAAGGCAGGGCTTGGAACTTGCTGCCGATTGCCATTTGGCACGTGTTATGCAAGCTGCTCATCTCTTGCAGGTAAACTGTTTATCTAAGTCCTTTTTTACGTTTGAATTCAAATGTAAAATATTTTCAAAATTTAGGCGCCAAAATCGACTCCAGAGACGTTAGCCGACGTCGCGTCCGCCTGCTTTAAACTAAATTCCCTCCAGTTACGAGCTTTGCTGGAACGCTATCGTCCAGCTCCTGACGAAGCGTCTATCCCCGCTCATTTAGTCGAGGCTATCGTCAGCGTTGCCGAGGGAACTGCTGACGAACTGCAATTAGCTGACGGAAGGCCACTTCGCCTGGAAGAAGATCCGCAATTAGCAGTTCCTTTCCTGCTGCCCGACGACGGCTACTCCTGCGACGTTATGCGAGGAATCCCGACGGGACTGACCGATGTTTTGGCTCCTCTACAGCAAGCTGGACTCTGCCGGTTGACCCTGCAGCCGAGCTCTTCAGGACATTGGACCATTTACATGGGAGAAAGTGCCGGGACGCCGTCTGGAAGGCCGCCCGCTATGGGAGGAGACCAGCAGGAACAACATCCTCCTCCTCAGCAACAACAACAGCAACAACAGCCGGAGCTTCAAGTACTGCAGCTCCGCAAGGCCAGCGACTCGATGGGCCTGAGTATCGTGGCCGCCAGAGGAACGGGTCAACAGCAGCTGGGAATCTACATCAAGTCTGTAGTCAAGGGAGGATCTGCTGATATTGACGGTCGTCTGCAGGCAGGAGATCAGCTGCTGTCTGTCGATGGCAACAGCCTAGTAGGAATCACGCAGGACCGGGCTGCTGAAATCCTTATGCGGACTGGACACGTTGTAACGCTGGAAGTAGCTAAACAGGTATATTTTTCTATTTAATTAGTTATTTTGTAAGTAATTTTTAGTATTTTTTAATTCTGTATTTTGTCCTATTTTATGTTTTATTCTTTCCCTGATATTTTATTTAATTAAGTATAAATAAGTCTATTTTCTGTTAGAATTAATTTGATATTTCATGTATTCTGTACTCTATTTCGCAAGTATAGTTATCTATTCTCTTATTTTTTAGTTAACTACAGACAGCTTAATTATTTATCATTATTTACTCTTTTGTATTGTAGCGTTACTGAAGTTCTGTTACCTACTATTAATAATTTTGCTTATCCTTATATAGTTTTCTCTTTTCTTGATTTTTAGTTTATTACAAACAGTTTCATTATTTATCATTCTGTACTATTTTGTATTGTTTTAGTACTACTCATGTTCTGTATCTACTATTCATAATTTTGCTCATCGTTATCATTATTTCCTAAAGGCTGCCATGTTCCACGGTTTGGCAACACTGCTCTCACAGCCCTCGCCCACTTCGACGATATCCCGCAGCTCGCTGCCGCCGAAGAACGAGCGACGCCCTCCGCTTCCCCAGCAGCCGCAGCAGCCTTACCAGGAGCGGCTGGTCGACTGGGATCGCCCACACACTTCGACCAGCATTCCCAGCCTCGTCGCCGCCGCGGAGCAGCAGAACGCGCCCCAGCCCGCTACTCAGAGGACCGCAGCTTTGCGTAGTGCCAACTCGAAGTCGGTTCCCTCGCTGAACACGGAACCTTCCCCCGCGAGCGAAGCGCCTACCCAGCCGGATTTCTATCCGTCGCAGCCTCAGCTTACGCCGCAGCAGCTCGCCCGAGGCACCGGGCCGATGATGGCTAGCCAGAGAACGATGTCTGTCCAGCATCTGCCGCCACAGCAGCAGCCGCAGAGATATCATCCTCCGCAGCAGCACGCCGGTCCGCCTCAAATGTACTTGCAGCCACAGCACCAGCCTCAGCAAATCAGCCCCAGCAGGCCGCAACCACATCAGCACCAACAGCAGCAGCAGCAGCCGCCGACGATGAATCCTGCCGCTGTTAGGTCCAGATCTGTCCAGAATCTTAACGAGTCGTTCAATCTTCAGGGTAAACCTCGTGGAATATAATAGTTGAATTATAATTAATGATCGCACAGTATATTGGCATTTTGTGTGTATTGAATATTTAATCGTAATGTTTTAACAATATTCAATTAATACTATTATTAAATTTGTAGTTAATTTTAATTTCAGAATAATCTAATAGAATACAATCAATTTCATTATTATATATAATCGCGTAGTATACTGCTACATGATTTGCATCCATTTTTTACTGTAATGTGCGTCTAAAATTAAGTAATACTGTTGTTCAGTTCGTGTTTATTTTTAATTTATTGTAATCATAATTAACTATAATAGTTTTTTATAATATACTGGTGTGCTCTAAATTAATCAAGTGTTGCCCTAATTAATTAACAATATTTAGTTTAATAATTCATTTTAGATATTTGCATTTTTACATATTCTACGTATTTTGCAGGTCAAACGTCAGCACGCGGATCGCTACGCGGACGTCATCCCTCTAATCCCTCACTGGAAGAGGAGAGGCAGTATCAGAACATAGGACTCTATCAGCAGCAGCAGCATCAGGGGCCTGGTCAACATCCGCCGTACCCAGGACATCAGCATCAGATGCAGCAGCACCCGCAGATGTCACATATGCAGCACCATCACCAGCAACAGCAGCTCCAGCAGCAGCAACAACAGCAGTTTCATCACTCGCAGCAGCACCTGCATCCCCATTCTCAACAGCAGCATCAGCAGCAGGCGCATATGCAATACCAGCAAAACCAGCAGCAGCTACTACAACAGCAGCAGAATGCTATGGCAGCTAATCGCGGCTCCATGAACGCTATCAACCGCAGCAGCCAGCCGCCAGCTCACTTGCGCGGCCCCTCGTTTGTTAATCAGCAGATGCAGCCTCCAGTGACTGAGTCGCCTCCCCCGCCACCTCCTCCGCCTGCGTCGACTCATCCGTTGATGGTAAAAAATTACAAAATTGCATTTAAACGTTTAAAATAATCGTTAACTCGTTTTTGCACAATAGGCGACCACAGTGAACAATCCATGGGACCGTGAAGAGAAGGAACGAGAGCAGCAGAGGCGTCAGGAAGCTGCGAGGATGTGGATGGAGCAACAGATTGCCGAGCTGGAGAACCTGGGCCCCTCCAGGAACCCCAAACAAGAGGAGCAACTACGAGCTTTAAAACTTGAGCTGGAATTCCGCAGGAGAGCTGAAGAAGCAGCTAAAGACGAAGAGGACGATGTAATTCATTCTTATCAATTCAAATAATATATAATAGCGTATTTACTAATGGTATAATAGTGTTATAATGTATCAGTGTATAATGTATAATATAATTATATTAGTATGGTATAGTATAAGTTATAATGTACAATACTGTATTTCTAATAAAGCGTATTTACTACTATTATATATTGACTAATAATATATAATAAAGTAATTACTAATTAAAATGAACTTTATAGGAAGCCGATGATGACGATGATCCAAGTATCGACAGGGGCGGCATGCTGCGTCTGGTGCAGGAGGACCTGGAACGCGCGCGTCAGTGGCGTCTGGAGAAGGAGCAACAACACCTACACCCGCAACAACAGCAACAACAGTATCAACAATACTCGCAGCGCCAGCAGCTACAACAGCCGCAGTACATCGAGCAGGTCGGCATGATGAACGGCGGTCTCAACAACAACGCGTCCGGCGTCCCGGACCAGGAACGCATGCGCAAGATCGAGACGTTCCAGCGCAAGCAGCGCGAACTGGAGGCGACGCAAGCCGCTGAAGAGAAAATTTTACGCGAAGCGCAACGCAGGAAGGAGGAGGAACAGCGACAGCAGCAGTATAGAGTCAGCCAGCAGCAGCAAATCCAGCAACAGCAGCAGCTACAACCTCCAGGTCAAAGGCTGGATACTCTACTGAGCACTGGGATGGGCAACGCTTCTCCAGCCCCGATTCCCAACGAACCGCAGACCACGACGACCAAGCGGGTTTCTTTCTTCCAGGATAAAGTAGCCACTCCTCCGGTCAGCAGCGTGACGTACGATGCAAACGCCAATCAGGAAAAGGCCCGCGAAGATCCTGATGTAAATAATTTTTTCCTATTAGCTGCCTTGAGTCTATTTATTGATTTTTTGTTTTTCTAGGCTTTTATCCAAGAGGCAGAAAACATGTTTTCTTCTCCAACGGCCAAAGACCAGCTGCTGCTGACGGGCAACACGCCAGGAGTCATCGGGGCCCAGGAAGTTTACCGAGACCCCAGGGTGAGGCGACTGGCCGAGCAGCAGCAACAGCAGCAGCAGTCGAAGCCGACGCCGGAGAAGCTGTCGTTCCAGGAGAAGATGCGCATGTTCGCCCTGGAGAGCGGGGAACCAGCCTCTCCCAAAGACCGCGTGAAAATCTCGCGCGCTCAGAGAGATATCGACTTGAAGCCCACGCCGCAAAAATAAAGAAGATAAACGACAAGAAATATTTAAATCCATTACACACTTAGAACAAAATAAAAAACATCAGTATCGTTCATTATTTACGATTACGGTCAGAAAGTACTCTTCAGATTTTTAGGTTTTTCCTCTTAGATATGTTAGCGTTATATTTAATGCGTTTACTTTTTGGATATTCCATTTTTTCTCAGTTTTTTCCATTACACTATATCATTTTCTTTTTCTCTTTGATTTTTTTGACTACTTAAACTACGACTTGTAGTTGTTTTCATTCCCCCACATATCAAAGTCTTGTGTATGTATAATCAAACCTTTCCTTCCCCCCGGACCTTTTTATGCCCTCCACTGCATACTGTAAGGAAGTATGAAATACATTTTCTCCATGGGTCATTCTTTTGTTTATTTCATAATTAGTAAATTAGTAAATTATGAAATACGTTGCATATGCAGTGTATCCACTCTCACTTTCCCTTTCTCCTCTCTTTCCTTATTTTCCCCCTTTTCCCCTCCGTACTAGAATGTAATGCCGTACTTTCAGATTTTCCCTTTTCCCTCTTCCTTGGTTTTTCCCTTTTCAGACACCATTTACCCCTTTTATAGGGAATTTCCCTATAAAAGGGGAAACGCTGTGTATATGGCTAATGTGAACACTAATTATTAACAGAAAAGAGAGTCTGATATCCGATAATAGTGATATAGATAGAGTTTAGTTAATAAAAACTCCGGCAGTTACATTCTTAGGTTTGTTTAATTCAGAAATAACAAATTATAACATAATGTGACAGAGTTTATTTACGAAACTGTTAATAATAGTTTCTGTGTAGTATTTGAGAATTAAGTTGGATTTACAATTTATGCAATAACATTTAATAATAATATTATAATCTATTTTACCACGTCTCGTTCATAATTTCGAATACTAAATAGAATAGAGAAAATTTTTTGAAACACTTGCAAAAATGTTTGCATAATAATTAGCTATTTATTAGAATCTAATATAATTTAAATAAATGGAATTTTCTCAACGAAATTAAAAAACATGTGGCAACGCTGTTTGGAATTTCTTCCATGTTTGTTGGGCTGATTTCTATTTCTAGATGTAAAGCGTTGGTGCCACATTATAGAGAACATTCAGTAACACGGCAAGTCCTATCTCCCCATGTTAATGCTGCGAGCGCGAAACTAGCGCCAGAGTTCTGCGGACGGCTGCTGTTGGTACTAAGGCTGCATTGAGAAAATCTAAGGCTGGGCGGCTGAGGCGTTGAGCGCTCGTAGTACTGATAACATTCACCCGCAGAAATTTGGCGCTAGTTTCGCGCTCGCAGCATTAACATAAAGACATGGGACTTGCCGTGTTACTGGATGTTATCTATACTGTGGTTGGTGCTTTCCATATTCTCGAAATTTTACACACTTGCTTCTTCATTTACACCTCAGAACTAATTCACCTGTAAAGCAAATAAAATTCAAAAAAAAAATGGTCATTAAATACTACATTTCAAGTCTCTCTGGAAACAAAGAGGTATTTATTTCATTAAATATTTCTCTCACTCATTAAACCAGTTCAACTAGAAAGAAGAAATAAAACTTTGTAGTTTTCTTTTTCACCTGTAAGAATAATATTACCCTATTTTTGTCCCATAAACTATTTATAGAGAATGTTTGGTGAAAATTATTTTAATTTTTAGATCAAGAAACGACAAATGAAAGCGCAGTTGATCATGGAAAGTAAAGGCGTGGACTTTGAAATCATCGACATCTCAGACCCCGGGCGAGAAGCGGAAAGAAAGTTTATGCAGACGAACGCAAAAGCCAAAGATAACGCCAGATACCCTATTGCACCACAGTTTTTCAACGAAGACGACTACTGCGGGGTATCGTTTTACTGTTATCGTTGATTTTTGTAACCATCTATCATCGTACTACTATCTTTTAGTATCGTTTTCTGTCGTATATCTTTATTTTGTTCTTAAGTCTTACCTTATCCACGATTATTGGTATGTATTGGAGTTATGTCAGTTAATGAGAACGTTTTGACGTTTTTGTATTACTTAGTAAATTGTTAATTATTAATTAATCGATTATTGCAGGATTATGATGGATTTGACGAAGCCAACGAGACAGACACTTTAGAGGATTTTCTGAAATTACCTCGAGGTTCACTTCCTCAGGTGCCGATCAAACATCACGACGTCACGGGACTCGGCAGTCGAGACGTAACTTTTCACTTTTTGCTTTCTTCACAGTGTTTCCCCTTTTTTACCCTTTTTCCCCCTCCGTGCTGAACGCATCAAGCTATATTTTTAAATTTCGCTGCTCCTTCTTCCCTTATTTTCCTCTTTTTCCCCTCCATGCTGATACATGAAACTTTTTTTCTAAATTTCACTTTTCCCTCAATTTCCCTCTCCTGTATGTTCCTCTTTTTTCCCCGTCCATTCTGGGACATAGAACTTCTTTGACATTTAATTTTTCCCTCCATTTTATTTTTTCCCCTCCCCCCCCCCTCCATGCTAGAATATTGTTTACTTACAAGTTCCCCCCTTACTGCCCCCCCCCATTTCCTTCTTCACTTATCCCCTCCCCCCCCCCCCGTTCAAAAATACGGTTTCCCTTTTTTCCCTGTTTCAGGGAATTTCCCTGTAAAGTATGGTTTTCCAGCCGAAAAAATGAAGCTAATTTTCGTATCCCAGGTTTCGATGGAGAAAGAAATGTTTTCTAGCGTCCCTGCTCAACTCATTAAGCCAAAGGTCAATGGAATCGAAAGCGAAAATCATAAGCAAGATGATGACGAACACGAGGAAGAAGAAGAGGATGATAAAAGCAAGGAAGAAGAGGAAGCGGATGAAGAGGACGAAGTAGAAGAGACAAAAGAAGTAACAGGAGACGAAGAATATGTCGAAAAAAAGACTGAAGACACCAGGACCAAAGACGAAGAGGAGCTCAAAAACAAAATCGATGATGAAAACGAAGAGGAGGAAGAAGACGATGATGAAGAGGAGGAAGAGGAAGAAACACTTGATGACCTCTTGCAAGCTGACGATGGTAAGTATTATTTTCAATATCAATATCATTATTTTAATTTTGCTTAACTGTTTGATTTTATTAATATCTTGAGTTTCCCTTTCGTTTCTTACCAGTGTTCCCACTTTCAGTTTCCCCGTTTCCCCACCTGCTCCCTTATTTTCCCCTATTTTCCTCTCCGTACAAGAATACAAAGCATACTTGCAGATTTTCTCTTTTCCCTGTTTTGTTATGTTTCCCTTTTCAGGCCCCATTTTCCCCTTTTTCAGGAAATTTCCCTGCAAATTGGAAACACTGTTTCTTACAATTATTCTATTTTACATTTTCAGCTTTTTATTTTTCGCTTTAATTAATGCGGTGCTTTTTAAAATGTTTAGATTTTTTAAAATGGCATTTACTACTTTACCTTATCACGATTTGAATTTTTCTTTCTTTTCGTACATTTAAATTGCTGTTCTCCAAATTTCTGCTTTGATTAATGCTTATTTATTGCTCTACTTTCTCAAACACTTTGTTATTTGAAAGTCCCATTTTAAGTTATCTTCAGTATTTCAGTATTTATTTTCCACTCCAGTTTTCGCTTCTATTAGTCTCTTAATTAATGCTGCTCGTTTTGAAATATTTCGAAATTAAAACTGCATTTTATTCTGTATAGCTCAGTCTATTATCTAAATTTTTGTTTAATTTCTTAATTATCGCTGTGCTTTTTCAAACATTTTGATATTTGAAAGTCCCATTTTAACTTATTTTCAGTATTTCAGTATTTATTTTCCACTCCAGTTTTCGCTGCTATTAGTCTCTCAATTAATGCTGTTCGTTTTGAAATATTTTGAAGTTAAAACTGCATTTTATTCTGTATAGCTCAGTTGATTATCTAAATTTTTGTTTAATTTCTTAATTAATGCTGTGCTTTTTCAAACATTTTGGTATTTAAAGTCCCGTTTTAAACCATTTAACTCGTTTTATGAAATATTTACTTATTTCAGTATTTCAGTACTTCTTTCAGTATTTATTTTCAACTCTAGTTGTCGCTTTTATTAGTTTCTTAATTAATGCTATTATTTTTTAAATATTCTGAAATTAAAACTGCATTTGATTTGATTTTTCTTAATTTCTTAATTGTTGCTGTGCTTTTTTAAACAGTTTCCACTTTTCAGTTTTCCCTTCTTCCCTTATCTTTCCCTTCCCCCGCCCTGTGCTAGAATATACAATGTCTAGATTTCCCCATTCCCCTCTTCTCTTCTTGTTCCCTTTTCAGACCCCATTTCTCCCCTTTTTTCAGGGAATTTCCCTGCAAAAGTGGAAACACTGTTTTTAAACTATTTTGCTTCACTCTGTTTTGTCGATGTTTGGCAAGTAATTATTTAATTTTTTAAGTCGCATTTTAATTCAATTAACTCTTTTATTCTATTAACATCTTAATTTACTTTTCTTTTCTAACTCTGTGGATTTTTCTAACCGTTTTTTGTGCCGTTCTTGTTTTGCGAATGGAGGTGTCGTCGAGATGTCAACCACTGTGGCCACTACTGAACGCTTTACCGAATTTTCTTACAAACAATTACCAGGTTTTTGTAACAAAATTATTTTCTTCCTCCTTGTCTATCGTTTCGTTCATTAACGCTTTTTACTTTACCTGTATACTCTTTGATCATCTTTTGCGAATTTTTCTGATATTTTACTTATACTTTTGCACAGGAGAAGCTGAACCTTGATTTGGTGCAACGGGACGATAATGGACGAGCATGGATGAGACAGCAATATGAAATACTTAAAATTTTCTAGTTAATTAACAATTTTTTTGGATACTGAAGAATCTTTACAAGTCCTTTCATTCATTTTTCCCCCTCCACTTATACCGGTTTTCCCCTTTTTTGATTTTACATCTCTTTCCTTTGTTTAGTATTAACGTTTATTAAATTTTTTTTAGTCAAATCGTTTGTTTTTTTAAACACTTTTCGAGAAACCATCTACTTTGAATCCAAAAATATGCAACAAAAACCTTATAAAAGTGTGTGGAATATTGTTATTGTTGCTGCCGATAATTATTTTGAATTTTTTTTCGTGTGTAAATAAACAGCTTTACGTTATTCGGTTTTTAAAATTTATTCAAATAATATTCAAATAATTTATTTAATATTTGTTAATGTAATACCCAATAGATGGCGCTGGGGATATAAACAAATCAGAGAAACGGAGCAGGGAAATTCCCTGAAGAAAGGAAAAATAGGGGAAAGGGGAAATTTAGGAGCACTACTTTATTTTCTAGCACGGAGGGGAAAAAGGGAGAATTAAGGGAAAGGTGGAAAGCAAAGATACCATATATTCTTTAGCACAGTTGGGGAAAGAAGGGAAAACAAATCCCTTTCTCAGGGAAGAGCACTTGATACAAAAATGTTCTGGCGAATTTTGATCTTAGTTTTTGGCGGTTCTCTAATTTCGTCATTAATACGATGGGTATTTTGATTAAATAAAGGATTTCATAAATTTAACTCTAGAAATGTTAATTTTAGATCCTGCAATTCAAATACAAAATCTCGGACGACGAAGAACGCCTCCGTTCTGAGTTGAAGAACTGCAGGGAAGAACTTAAGGGAATCTCAGCTGTTGACGAGTTTGCTCGATTTGCGAGACTGAAACGGAAAATGAACACTATTGAAGAAGAACTTGTCGGCAAGATTTCCGTCAGGCAAAACGACAGAGACGGCATCGAAAAGAAAGCCGCAACGTTCTGTCACGTCGTTATCGTAAGTTTCGAGTTTTACGTTTTCGCAACATTTAACAAAAGAAAGATTATAATGTTGTTGTGTTAACTGCCTGTTTGATTTCTGCAGGGTGCGTTATTGGTCTACACGATTATAACTTCGAGAAACGTGCCAGTATTATATTTTCCTGCCGACTGGTTCTGGCCGTTGGGCTGGCTGTTTCGTTTTCCGATCGGTGAAGCCAACGTTCTGGGATGCAGTACTTGGTTAATCGTATGCAAGACCGTGAGCCGAGTATTGGTAAAATAAAAGGGTTATTTTGTTTCGTGACAGAACGAGTGACAATAAACGATACAACACGAACATGCCACATCTCGTTTTACTTTTGTAGTATTAATTATTGTCGATAAGTATTACTTTTGGTGTTGGTGGTGCCTTTTGCGGTGCCTTTTTGGTGGTGGTAGTGTTTTTTTATACAGTACATTTTCACAGTTTCCAGCATCGCCCTTAAGAATCCAAGTCTCAGACTACGTTCAAAAACACCCCAGTTCAAGGTAGCTGAAAAGGCACTGTCAAAGGCACCGTAGGTAATTAGTTGGGATAACAAATAACAGGAGGGATAACAATGGATCTAATTATTATTATTATTTGTTTATTTACCGGCCTTCAGGACCACGACATGAAGAAAGATACATTTAAGCTTTTTCATCCATAAATTTACAAACTTGTCTATCATGGAACCAAGGAATTGTGGTGAGTTCTGTATGAGTAATTCTAATAATAAATGAAAATTTTCTTTTTCCTTTAGGTGAATAGATTCAAATAATTTTTATCGTGCTGAAAATAATTTTGTGTAGTCTAATATGATATGTGCATGTAGGTTGCTGTATAGGGATGTAGGCAATTCAGGTAGGTGGATCTAATTCAGTGTTGCCACTTTTCAGTCTTCCATTTTTCCCCTCTTCCCTTATCTTTCCCCTTTTTCCCCTCCGTACAAGAATGTACAGGGTCTAGATTTCCTCTTGACTCTCTTCTCTTCATCTTCCCTTATCTTTCCCCTTTTTCCCCTCCGTGCAAGAATGTACAGGGTCTAGATTTCCTCTTGACTCTCTTCTCTTCGTCTTCCCTTATCTTTCCCCTTTTTCCCCTCCGTGCAAGAATGTACAGGGTCTAGATTTCCTCTTGACTCTCTTCTCTTCGTCTTCCCTTCTCTTTCCCCTTTTTCCCCTCCGTACAAGAATGTACAGGGTCTAGATTTCCTCTTGACTCTCTTCTCTTCGTCTTCCCTTATCTTTCCCCTTTTTCCCCTCCGTACAAGATTGTAGAGGGTCTAGATTTCCTCTCTACTCTCTTCTCTTCGTCTTCCCTTATCTTTCCCCTTTTTCCCCTCCGTGCAATAATGTACAGGGTCTAGATTTCCTCTTTACTCTCTTCTCTTCATCTTCCCTTTTCAGACTCCATTTCCCCCCTTTTTCAGGGAACTTCCCTGCAAAAGTGGAAACACTGATCTAATTCGTTAAGATCGTAAATCTAGATTTTGAGTAATTCATTTCAAATACACCCAATATAATTTACGAAACTGCCATCAAATTTTGTATTCTTGTTTTTATTGCGGCGTTTTTCCCTTGGGAAATGGATTGCGAAAGCTCTCAAAGGAGATCCCACAGAGGATTACAGAATTGCTCAGAGGATTATAAACTGGAACTGGAACCACTGGGCCCTCACTTCCGTGCAGTGTTGCCACTTTGCAGGGAAATTCCCTTAAAAAGGGAAAACTGGGTCTCAAAAAGGAAAAATAAAGGAAAAATAACATAGAACTATAGCTTGATATCCTAGATTGGAGGGGAAAGGATATACTTGATATCTACAAGGAAAGGGGGAAAAAAGGGAAAACCGTGCCCTCTGTAAGGGAAAACGGAAAACTGGAAGTGGAAGCACTGCTTCCGTGGGCAATTTATTTCTATTCGGAACAGTGCTTCCACTTTGCAAGGAAATTCCCTTAAAAAGGGAAAAACTGGGCCTAACAGTGTTTCCACTTTGCAAGGAAATTCCCTCAAAAAGGGAAAACTAGGCCTAACAGTGCTTCCACTTTGCCAGGAAATTCCCTTAAAAAGGGAAAAACTGGGCCTAACAGTGTTTCCACTTTGCAAGGAAATTCCCTCCAAAAGGGAAAACTGGGCCTAACAGTGCTTCCACTTTGCAAGGAAATTCCCTCAAAAAGGGAAAACTGGGCCTCAAAAAGGAAAAATAAGGGAAAGAATAAGGTAGAAGTTATAACTTGATAACCTAGACGAAGGGAAAAGGGTACTTGATATTTACAAGGGAAGGGGGAAAAAAGGGAAAACCGTGCCCTTTTGAAGGGAAAACGGAAAACTGAAAGTGGATGCACTGGTTCAGAAAATGCAGAAATAACAAAAAAATAGCTAATTTTATTAAATTCATGTATCCATTAATATAAGATAGTAAAAAAGTAACATAATACAACAAAACTAATTAGTAAATTAAAGTAATTATTTCGGTTTAAAAAAAACCTGTTACGAACAAAATTACAGGAATTATAGTGAAATAAATAATTATTGAATATATATATATATAATAATAATCTATATTGAATATATTATTATGAGCACATACGTATTTATGTAATAAATATATTTTTTAAATAATATTGAAACTAAAATTTTACGAATTTTATTTAAATTGATGGATAATTTGTCTTTGCAAAATTGATTCTTCAAGTGGAGAATATCCATTAAGATAAAAACAATGGAAATATTTGTTTACAAACTTTAATGGAGAAATCTTTCAAATGAGGTAAAATATTTTTTTTCCCATTGGGTAGTAGCTGTTTACCTGTACAAGCTTTAAGACCATTGAAGACCAGCCCCTCTACTGCGGACAGGCTTCTAAAGCATCTCTGTTGGAAAATCTTACTTGGAAATGTCTCTAAAAATCACGGAAAAATTCAAGAAACATTTTGGTATAAAAAAAGTTGCAAAAATATTTGAAACTGATTTAATAACGGTGTCCGCTATAGAGAGGTGCGCGTTTTAGAATCGGCTCTATTCCACAAAGGCCATTGAAGAGCAGCCTCTCTACTGCGGACACACTTATAAAACATGTCTGTTGGAGAATCTCACTTGGAAATGTCTCTAAAAATCACAGAAAAATTCAAGAAACATTTTGGTATAAAACAAGTTGTAAAAATATTTGAAACTGATTTAATAATGGTGTCCGCTATAGAGAGGTGCGCGTTTTAGAATCGGCTCTATTCCATAAAAGGCCATTGAAGAGCAGCCTCTCTACTACGGACACACTTATAAACATGTATAATTGCAAAATCTCGCTTGGAAATGTTTCTAAAAATCACAGAAAAATTCAAGAAACATTTTGGTATAAAACAAGTTGTAAAAATATTTGAAACTGATTTAATAACGGTGTCCGCTATAGAGAGGCGGACGTTTTGGAATCTGGCCTAGTGGAACAGTGCTTCTACTTTTTTCCCCTTTTTTTCCCCCTCCGCTTGAAAAATATCAGTTTCCCTTTTTTCCCCTCCGTGCTCACTGAGTAAAGCTACATTTGTAAATTCACTTTTCCCTCTATTTTCCCCTTTCCCTCCCACCCCTCCCGTGCTTACTGAGTAAAGCTACATTTGTAAATTCACTTTTCCCTCTATTTTCCCTATTTTTCCTATTTTGAGGGAATTTCCCTGCAAAGTGGAAGCACTGTAGTAGAAACCGATGAAATGGTCATTGACTCCCGGACGTGATACCCTGCAATTTCCTTATTGACAGTCCACAGACCGAGATGGATGACCTTCGTTTATTCTTGTTAAATTATTCCTGTGCCTGTCACTTTTTTTTTTGTTTCTACCTTCATTTCGAAATACATTTACATACATCCCTCTGGACAAATCTAAAATGTATCGCCCAGAAACTAAAGCAATATATAATATTGCTTTATGGAGTTTAACTATGGTCCTGTTAGGACTGCGGTTCAATACAATAATAATAATAATAATATTGCTTTACAATAATATAATAAAATATATATAAGAATAATATAAGCAATATAACAGTTAAAATTAAATATTAATAAAAAATTTTAATATATAAGAATAATGTAAGCAATATAACAGTTAGAATTAAATATTAATTAGAAAAATTTAATATATAAGAATAATATAAGCAATATAACAGTTAGAATTAAATATTCATTAAAATTAAATATTAAATAAAAATGTTAATATATAAGAATAATATAAGCAATATTACAGTTAGAATTAAATCTTAATTAAAATTGAATATTAATTAGAATTAAATATTAATAAAAATTAAATATTAATAAAAAAATTTAATATTTAAGAATAATAAAAGTAATATAACAGTTAAAATTAAATATTAATTAGAATTAAATACTAACAACACATTTCAATATATAATAATAATATAAGCAATACAACAGTTAGAATTAAACATCCATTACTTGGGTACGTTACAAATTTATATACTAAAATTTTGATAAAGTGAAAGTGAAGCGGAAAGTATTTTTTTTTTTGTTTGGTTTACCAAGAATCAACCATGTGACCTTTGACCTTGACCAAGTTGACGAAATCGTAACTTGACACAAAAAATTGCAAATTCATCGCACCGTGACCTTTGACCTTTGACCTTGACCAAGTGGACGACATCGTAACTTGACACAAAAAATTGCAAATGCATTACACCGTGACCTTTGACCTTGACCAAGTGGACGACATCGTAACTTGACACAAAAAATTGCAAATGCATTACACCGTGACCTTTGACCTTGACCAAGTTGACGACATCGTAACTTGTCACAAAAAATTGCAAGTGCATCGCACCGTGACCTTTGACCTTGACCAAGTTGACGACATCGTAACTTGTCACAAAAAATTGCAAATGCATTACATCGTGACCTTTGACCTTGACCAAGTTGACGACATCGTAACTTGACACAAAAAATTGCAAATTCATCACACCGTGACCTTTGACCTTGACTAAGTTGACGAAATCGAACTTGACCCAAAAAATTGCAAGTGCATCACACCATGTGACCTTTGACCTTTGACCTTGACCAAGTTGACGAAATCGTAACTTGACAGAAAAAATTGCAAGTGCATCGCACCGTGACCTTTGACCTTGACCAAGTTGACGACATCGTAACTTGACACAAAAAATTGCAAATGCATTACACCGTGACCTTTGACCTTGACCAAGTTGACGACATCGTAACTTGTCACAAAAAATTGCAAGTGCATCGCACCGTGACCTTTGACCTTGACCAAGTTGACGACATCGTAACTTGTCACAAAAAATTGCAAATGCATTACATCGTGACCTTTGACCTTGACCAAGTTGACGACATCGTAACTTGACACAAAAAATTGCAAATTCATCACACCGTGACCTTTGACCTTGACTAAGTTGACGAAATCGAACTTGACCCAAAAAATTGCAAGTGCATCACACCATGTGACCTTTGACCTTTGACCTTGACCAAGTTGACGAAATCGTAACTTGACAGAAAAAATTGCAAGTGCATCGCACCGTGACCTTTGACCTTGACCAAGTTGACGACATCGTAACTTGACACAAAAAATTGCAAATGCATTACACCGTGACCTTTGACCTTGACCAAGTTGACGACATCGTAACTTGTCACAAAAAATTGCAAGTGCATCGCACCGTGACCTTTGACCTTGACCAAGTTGACGACATCGTAACTTGTCACAAAAAATTGCAAATGCATTACATCGTGACCTTTGACCTTGACCAAGTTGACGACATCGTAACTTGACACAAAAAATTGCAAATTCATCACACCGTGACCTTTGACCTTGACTAAGTTGACGAAATCGAACTTGACCCAAAAAATTGCAAGTGCATCACACCATGTGACCTTTGACCTTTGACCTTGACCAAGTTGACGAAATCGTAACTTGACAGAAAAAATTGCAAGTGCATCGCACCGTGACCTTTGACCTTGACCAAGTTGACGACATCGTAACTTGACACAAAAAATTGCAAATGCATTACATCGTGACCTTTGACCTTGACCAAGTGGACGACATTTTAACTCGAAACAAAATTGCAAATTCATCGCACCGTGACCTTTGACCTTGACCAAGTTGACGAAATCGTAACTTGACACAAAAAATTGCAAATTCATCACACCGTGACCTTTGACCTTTGACATTGACCAAGTTGACGACATCGTAACTTGACACAAAATTTGCAAGTGCATCACACTGTGACCTTTGACCTTTGACCTTGTCCAAGTTGACGACATCGTAACTTGACAGAAAAAATTGCAAGAGCATCGCACCGTGACCTTTGACCCCGATCCATTTAACCTCTAGGGATCAGACTAACGGTACAAGACTTGTCACGTCCACCAAACCCTTTAGTCCCTAAGGGCAGGGAGGATTGTGTCAGAAGGAAATGAATCGGCAAGAATTTCACTTTCCGTTACTTTCCATTTCCTTGTTGTTACGGTCCAAGTGGTTTTCTTCGATGACCTGAAGAAGAAGTAGCGCAGTCAGCTGCTGGTCGCGCAGGTAGAAGGACCTTTTTACTTTTCCCAGACCTCCGCACATCGTTTATCTTTTACTATCTCGTAGTTTTGGTCCAAAAAATTAAAAACTATTAAAAATCTATTCAAAAATGGTAGTCCCTGTCGATAAGAAACTGAACAGCGAGGAAGTTAAAGTCCATTCAACGGTGGATCTATCTTCACCCATCTTCTACATCGAAACGGTACGTATTCAAATCCAATTATTTAACTTTGAAAATGTTAAGGGTCCGAAACTTCCAATAACCTTCGTACACCTAGATCATGTTATCATCCTGTTATCTCCATGTTATGTCCATGTTATCATATATCATCAAATAATCCTCGTACACTTTTCCTCGGAGTTTCGCACCCCTTGGAAAATGTAATATAACTAAAAACTAAATTATAAAAGCTAAAATTCTGTTGAACTAATGTTATTTTAACTATTAAGCAATAGCAAATTTATTAAAATTATCTAGAATATTACTGGCATAATTCTAACATTCTTGCTGTTCACAACTTTACTGCAAGGGTCCGAAACTCCCAATAATCTTCGTAGACCTAAAGGTCGTGTTATCAGTGTTATCATCCTGCTATCTTACTGTTATCTACGTGTTATCGCATGTTATGAAATAATCTTCGTACACTTTGACCTCGGAGTTTCGGACCCCTTGCTGTACTGTTACTATTACATTTTATTACCGTTATTGTATTGTTTCATTTTCAAAAGTATTTCACAATAAAAACAAGAAAGGTCAACAACCCCTGTAATAAGCGGTTCTATCTGTTACACGGAAGGCCTAAGGCCGTTCATTGTATAGGCCTAGGGTCTTTTGCGACATACGTGTAGGCCTGCACACAGCAGCAATCTGACCGCAGCTTTTTGCAAAGGTCATCAACTCCTCAGACAACCCGTTATGTTGTCAGGTGGTCCTTTCATCCCAGTGCTTCCACTTTGGGGGGGGGGGAAATTCCCTCAAAAAGGGAAAAGTCAGGGAAGAGGGAAAACTGAGGGTAAATGAAATTTGGAAGTTAAATGTTTATTTTACCAATAGATTATGTTCAAAAATAATCGTTAGAAACCCTACAAATATATATTCACTGGATGGGAAAGACTAGACAGTGCAAAGGTGGAAAAAGGGGAAAACTGAAATTTTCAGAATGAGGGAAAAAAAAGAAGGAAAAACGGGGTCCTCTTTGAGGGAAAACAGTAAACTGAAAGTGGAAACACTGTTTCATCCAGTTAGTGAAAGGGTTTCTTCGCAAGCAGTTTGCAGGGAAATTCCCCGAAAAAGGGAAAAATGGCTCTAGAGGGAAAAGTAAGGGAAAAAGGGAAATCTAAACGCGAAGCTTTGTATTCTAGTATGAAGGGGCGAAAAGGGGGAAATAAGGGAAGAGAGAGAAGGGAATTTTATAAGAATAGCTTGATATCCTAGCATGGAAGGGAAAAAGGGGAAATTGATTTCTTCAGGCAAAGGAGGAGGAAAGGGAAAACAGTGCCATCTTTAGAGGAAAGTGAAAACTGAAAGTGTAAACAAAGCTCACAAGATTAGCGAATATCCTCACTCATCATGTATATAAAATGAAATGGCTATTTTATTATTATTTTATTAACTAATTCAATTGTTTAGTTAGTTTGTTAATAATTTGATCAATTTATTGATCTAGGAACAAGCTTGGCGTATTCCGAGGCCAGCGCTGGTACAGTCCGACAGTTTCACGACAGACAGTTTCACGTGGGAGCTTGACAGTCTCGAACAGACCAGAACGACCATGACATCACCGACCAGCTTCACACTGCTGTCGCACCCGGGAATCAACGGGTCGTGCGGTCCTTCACCGGTCCAGCTGGTCTTCACGATCTGCTCGCTCCTTCTTCTCGGGATCGTCGGTGCCGTCGTCTATATGGAAGGTATGTAATCTTTAATTAATTCTATATTATACGTTTATTATGGTGTTTAATATTATTTGGATTATTTTTGCAGTGTACATGCGTCAGCGGGATGTTTGAATCGGATGTCGTACCTGCAGCGTTTGATGTGAATATGGAAGAAGCGCATTTGTCTTCCTGAGTCCACGTTTTCCCTTTTGCGGAATCGTCTCGTGCTAAATTTTTCGTGTTAAATATTACGATTTCTTTCTTGTATATTTGTTTCATTTTGAAAATAAAACGGAACTCGCATTATAAATATCATGCTTTCATTTCAATCACTTAGGTGTGTAAATATAGATAAATGTGTGTGTGTATATAGTATAAATGAAGTAATCAAATCAGTGTTCCCACTTTTCAGTTTTCCCTTTTTTCCCCTCTCCCTTATCTTTCCCCTTTTCCCCTCTCCGTGTTAGAATATACAGGTTCTAGATGTCACCTCCTTCTCTTTTTCTTCCCTTTTCAGGCCCCATTTCCCCCCTTTTTCAGGGAATTTCCCTACAAAAGTGCAAACATCGATAGCGTGATCACGGTGCTGGAATTGCACATGGTAAATGTTTTCGTTGGCGTTAACGCCATCTGTGGAGCAAAATTTCAAACACTTGTGTTAGACAAGCTTCAGTGTTGACTAGCGGATGGCGTGGTCAAACAATATTCAAGTTGCTGGGTCAGGTTCAACAGCTGGGGTTTCATTTAGAGGAATTTTCAGACAATCAGACCATTATTTCTGCTTTCGCATAAATTTTCGTATTACTATGAGCAAGTGGCGCAAGGAACAATATCAATAATGACTAAAATGTTGAAGATTAACTACATTAATACGAAGAGTTGGCAAAACTTTATTGGAACTCAATCAATCGTATAACAAATAGCAGAAACCTATTCGGTTTCTAGTCAGTTCGCACAGAAACTTTCGTTCTTTAGTCTCAAACAGGATCTAATGTTCTACTCCAATCTTTAGTGCAAAGCTTGCAAAATGCAAGCAAAAACACTAAGTCTGGCAACACTGTGGGTATCTCTTTAGCGTTTAGATCCAATAAAGCAGATGGCGCAATGATTGATAACATTAGAGAGTAGAGAAGGGAAGCACTATCCGGAATTTGGAACAACAGCTATGCGATCTTAGTGCGGGTTTCCATCAAAGAACACGGGTTCAGAAAGACACTGCGTTTACCCAGGGCCGTCCAGAGGTTTCGCGGGCCCCGGGCAAAAGTCATACAGGGGCCCCCTTTAACACATACCAAGACATACTGTAGTACCGTGATGGGGACTCCTAGGATGCTGGGACCCGGGGCAAAAGTCATACAGGGGCCCCCTTTAACACATACCAAGACATACTGTAGTACCGTGACGGGGACTTCTAGGATGCTGGGGCCCGGGGCAAAAGTCATACAGGGGCCCCCTTTAACACATACCAAGACATACTGTAGTACCGTGACGGGGACTTCTAGGATGCTGGGGCCCGGGGCAAAAGTCATACAGGGGCCCCCTTTAACACATATCAAGACATACTGTAGTACCGTGACGGGGACTTCTAGGATGCTGGGGCCCGGGGCAAAAGTCATACAGGGGCCCCTTTAACACATACCAAGACATACTGTAGTACCGTGACGGGACTTCTAGGATGCTGGGGCCCGGGGCAAAAGTCATACAGGGGCCCCCTTTAACACATACCAAGACATACTGTAGTACCGTGATGGGGACTCCTAGGATGCTAGGGCCCGGGGCAAAAGTCATACAGGGGTCCCCTTTAACACATACCAAGACATATTGTAGTACCAGGACGGGAACTCCTAGAATGCTGGGGCCCGTGGATTGCCAGATTGCCCCTTTGTCCTCCCATCTGGGCATTCACAAGTTCTGCATACGCCAAAGCTATAGAAAACGAGTAAATCGCAGCATTTTACTCCAGATTAAGAGAATCAAAAATACGTCCTGATATCACTGATAAATTACGGAAGCAGAAAGTACATGCCTTGGAAAAGTCATCGGTTGCGAGTCCCGTGAAAATTTGTGTACTTTTTTTTCCTGGAAATGCTTCCAGCGTAGTAGGCTTTTAGGACACAAGGTTAACTTATTGCGTTTTGACTTGATTACATTGATCGAAAGTGTGTGGTGGCCCGTCACTATTCCGTAATACATTCGTATATTGCAACTGTTCCAAGTGTAAGGAAACTGACATCCGTCTACATGATTCCTTCCGTTTCCGCAACGGAATTACATGTACGAATACATTTTCATCACTTCAGACTATGGCTATTATTCATGTAACTTAAATGTACCTGTACCGAGCTGTATCCCTTCCTATTCCTTAGCCCTTACCACTTTAGGGCCTCTCTAGCTATTCGTGCTCCAAGTTAATATCACTCAAAGTTCATACATAACGTAATATGAATCGGAAGTTTTATTATCTATTGTTCAGGTAGGGGACTTTCAGTATCCTTTCAGGATAATATCAAGTTCATGTTTTCAGGATCTCGTTCAGGTGATGACTTTCAGTATATATTCAGGATAAAATCAGATTCGAGTTTTCAGGATTACATTCAAGTGAAAACTTTTGAGAAAACGTTATTTTTTTCAAGCTCAAACCGGATATATTTCAGGATATTACAATGTCTAAAAAATGCGCCAAGATGTGTGCAGGATACTGTTCAGAATATTGAGGATATTTTCAGTGCGCCATTGTTATACGGCAGAGATGCCCATCATTTTTCACAGGGGGGAGTGTTCAGTCCCATAGCAACTATGAGTTTTTGTTGAAAACTTCGTGTTCCCCTATTGGGAGACATCCTTCAAGTTTCTGGTACGCCCAGTTTGAATGATCACGGGGGAAAATCTGCTTCACTTCGTATTTCGTGCGGGTGCACTACGGAACTGCTCGTGTTCCTACAATTCAGGCTACGCGAAACACAGATGATTGCACCGCCAAGTTTCTGCAATCATTTTTCAGCTGCGATTTCTGGAAGCAAAATATCTACAGTGACGGCTATACCGTTTATTTGCCAGGCTGGTTTTCTGGCAGTAGCACCCGAGCACTACTCGTGAAACTGCATAAAACCCAGATTCTGTTTCTGCCCTGGCGGTGCGCTAATAATGGATACAGAGAATAAATTCTCCTTGTTCTATTACTGCAAGTCCATTTTTATGCTTGAACATGTGTAAGGGTTGGGTGTTTTGGCACTAAGTAAAAAAACAATGCGCCGTTGTTTACAAATACTGGTTATCAATCCCTTTCCCCTTTCATTTGTGCCTTGGCAACAGCCTAGTGGTTTACAAAAGTCCACCCGAATTGAAGAAATGATGATTGTTGTATCACTATGTCTTTTGCTAACTTCTCTTCTGTACCTGATAACAAAAAAGACCGCGTGGATTTCCATCTGATAATATGAGGCATTTACAAAGTATTTTGGTATTAAACAAGGAGACTCGTTTCAGGTCCACCTAACTTGCCTATAACAGGTTATCTCCCGTTCCTCACGAGGGAGCCTTACAAGAAGTTCATGGAGCTAGGGAAACACTACGGGACGTTATAAGCATCAATTTCGGACCTTTCCGTCGTATGGTGGTTCTGAATAGCTACAGTGCTATCAAAGATGCTTTCAAAGAGGAGGCATTCTCCGGAAGGCCTGATACTTATTTCTTCCGCGTCCCATCGGACGGAAATCATGGTATACGTCTTGTATTTTCCAAGCCTAGCTTTCACTAGGATCCAAAGCCAGGTTATCCAACGGTGGAAATTGGTTTCCGAGGGTAGGGTTAGGAATTGAAGATTGGAATTTTCATCCTTAGACCGCTTAGATACCTTTATTCTCATCTGATGCCTGGTCCTTTTTCTGAGTTAATTGGTATATTTGGGTATATTTTCAGTAATTTAGTGAAACAGCACTGCTGGTTGATGCAAGACAAAGTATAAAATTATGGACCTGAAATGTTCCCGGTAGCGGCAAAATTAATGCTAACTAAAAATATGATGAGATTTTTTTTCTAATAAATAATATAGTAATAATATAATATTTCTAATAAATATTATATGATTTGTACGATATGAGGTATTCGTACTTGATTACATTGAGATAAAGAGATGCGTGTCAAGCCATTGGTGATGGGGCCTATTTGGGCAATGTGTATTAGACCTGAACACGAGGGGAGGATCTTAATTAAGAAATGTATTATTTCAGGGAAAAACTAATATTGGAAGACTGTTGCATCACACTATCGGACAGAAGAATAGTAAAGGTAGAATCGTTCGTAATATTCAACGATATTAAATACATCACAATTTATCAGTGAATGAAAGAGTTTACGAGTAATCATAGTATTATTATTCGTAATCAAGTATTCGATAATCAACATAAACAAAACAATATGATGAATTGTGACGTAACCATAGTAATAATAGAAAAAAACAGTTCAAATGGGATCACGGGGATGACCGCGACAACCTAACGACGCGGTGTAGCGAGGACACTCTTCAAGGCTCTAGTCAGATGGATACCTTGTTCACTAAGTTTCAATGAACTAACTTCTCTTTGTAGGAATTTTATTTAGCCAAGGTGCGGACTGGGAAGAAATACGTCGTGCCTCGTTGCGGAGTCTGCGAGAGTTTGGTTTTGGAAAGTCTGTTCTACAAAGCACCATCATTAACGAGATTACGGGATTAATAGACTTGTTCAAGTAACGACAGTATGGATAATTTGTTATTTTACAGTTAATACATGTGATTTGAATTCTAGGCAAGAGGCTGGGAAACCCGTAACACCCCATGGTCTGTTCAACGTTGCTGTACTTAACGCGCTATGGACTATTACTACTGGTGAGCGGATTTGTTTAGATGATGCTCACATGAACTTGGTACTGCAAAGCATTAGACGGTAAGCCTTACGTTCAAGTGCGAATAAATTATTGCCTCGAGTGTTGTTTCTGTAGACGTATTACTGGTGGACGGATCTTCGGCCCCGCTATTTTTCTACCTTACTTTAAACTTCTGCCGCCCAGTTTGATTGGGCTACAAGAACTTATTGAGCAGAAGTCCGAGTTAAAGCATTTGTTCCAGGTAGCTGTAGTGTGCTCCAATAACTGTTGCCAAAACTTACAACATTGCAAACGGTACTAATTTGGGATGTGTTATTATAGACTGAAGTAAACAAGCAAAGGGAAAGTTACAAGGAGGAAGACCGAACGGACAATCTAATCGAAGCTCTTTTCCAGAAAGTCGCTCAAGCTACAGATATAAATTCCGCGTTCTATAGAGAAAAAGGATGTAACAAACCAATAAGCTGTGTTCGTCTTGCTGCTAATATCCGATTCAATGTGTTTCAGTGAATAATATTGTTTTCACGCTGAAGGATTTCTTCATTGCGGGGTCCGAGACCGTGTCTTCGACCTTGACTTGGCTAATTTTCTTACTGGCTAAGCACCCGCATATCCAGGACTTGGTTCACGAAGAAATGGATCGAGTCATTGGAAAAGACAGATTACCGAGTTTAGATGACGAGCTTCAGTAACAATCTTTTTTGATCTCAAGTCATAAAATTTGGCAATACGTTTGTATTAAACTCAGAATGCCTTACACTCGAGCCGTTATTCTAGAAACACACAGATTTGGTTCTTTACTTCCTCTGGGTGGTTTTCATAGTGTCATGTTCGATACAGGTAACTTATCTCGAATAAGTTGATCAAACTAACACACTGAAGATTCGCTTGAAACAACGCAGAATTTCGCGGCTTCCAGTTTCCGCAAGGAACCTTCGTCATGGCGAATCTGTACGCTGTCCATCACGATCCTGCGCTCTGGGAGAAACCAAATGATTTTTATCCTCAGCATTTTCTGGACGACCAAGGGAAACTGAAACCCAGCAACTATCTGATCCCGTTCTCGTTAGGTTAGTAGACGTCAAGGTTTCAGTTTGTCTACATTACCGAATTCTTAATGCTAAATAGGTAAGCGTGCATGCGTTGGAGAGAGCCTGGCCAAAATCGAGCTATTCCTCTTTGGGACCCACTTGATGCATACGTTTAGGTTTTCTGTGCCAGAAGATGAACCTCCAGCAACGATGGCGACTACCCAATCCCTTTTTAGGGTCCCGTTACCCTATAAAGTTATTATGACTACTCGCTGAATATCTCATACGGCTTGTGGTACATACACCCTGGTAAGGTTTAGGTAGTGTGGCTTTCTTGTTTTATTTTGCGAATACTGAATACAGGTGTCTTAGTGATGAATATTACAAACGCCAATTTGACGATACAATCCTTCGGGACAGTGAGATCCCGATCGCCTTTTTGTGGTACTCGTTCGCTTGACAGCATATGATCTGTATGCGCTCCCGCATGTGCAATAACCTTATTGGGTTTAACATTTAATATTCACAAATTTTGTACGATTCCTTTGAAATACCATCAAGCAAATATGATCTATGTGTATCAGTCGGACACAAACGGTTTAAAAGTAAAATTAACATTTAAGGGTGCAAAAAGGACATAATAAAAATTTGAACTAAACGTCAATATCATCATCCTCGTCGATACAGTTCCATTAGAGAAATCCTCAGAACTGGAATTGTTAATGAATGAGAGGTTCGCCCGAGCGCTCTAATCGAGAAGTCATTCAAACTGGACCAAGTAAGTCGAAAAGAGTATAATCGAGCAGCTTCTATATTTTTTTGCCCACAAGCAGAAGGCACAATAATTAGTTATCCAAAGTCTCTGAGGCTTGTATGCCCGATCTCTTTTTTTTTTAATTTAACAACTCATGGTAATCGTATGTTCATTGGCCACTGCGTCCTCGTGGTGGTCATAAATAAGATTTTGATTGACAATGCCAGGGGTCAAGTGGTCTGGAGCTTAACATTAAACTAACGATGCCAAATAGCGATTGCAATCGTTTCAGTTTCTTTGGAGAAATCTTTCAGAGGGTAGTCCCTGGAACAAATGAACAGCTTTTGGTGCTTTGCACTTACACTTTCTCACATTTCCAGTTGGCTAGGCGGCTCCTAGAGATCCCTAAAGGTTCCTCATATATTCTTGAAATGTTGAAGAGTAGGATGTACAGTCATGGGCAAAAACGAAGCATCCACCTGAACTAAAGAAGAGTTGGTGTAGAATGAACTTGTCTATTTCTACAGCGACCAAATTGATATAAATTTTTAAAATTTAATTGATTTGAATTCAAGAAGCGTCTTCTGACCTCAATTTGACCTCTACGGTAGTGCTCAAGCTAACTCAAAAGCGATGTTCTTCAAATCTAGGAGGGCACTTTTATTATCGAGACTGTACCACGAAGCATCAAACTAAACAAATGGCCTCATGAATTACCCTATTTCACTTTTCGCCCCACCGTGTAAAGTGGGACGAAAAAAGAAGTACGGACAGGGAGCAGGTGGAACCTTAAGTCTCAGTCTCACGCTCACGAAGAAGACCTCGAGCATAGCGTCAGTTTGTTCCGAGACCAGAAGCCCCGGACCAAATGGCAGGCCAATACAAAAAGTCACGAGGTAGCGAGCGACCGCGTCACTACCCCGACTGGAAGTGACTTAAGCTTTAACAACCCGATGCAGTTGCTTTTATACCATCTGATAGACAGACGCCATCTTAATCCACCTTTCGTTAAACCTGATAATTTTGTCATCTCTGCTTTTACGCTTCATTTCATGGAACTATGGATGGAATATACGTTGATCCGTTAAGTTAATCCGTTCAGTCAAATAAACTTTCATTTGCTTTCATATCTATTCACTTTTTAGCTATACCATAATCCGTTCTGGGGGTGTGGGGTGGGAAGAGAAGGCTTTGATGAAACAAATTCAAATGCAGTATTTCCGTCAGCTTCTGGGGTGCACCCCCCAGTCCTCACGATCTACATATTCTTTTGCTTTTACATTACTATTTAGTAGTGATGTTACTACGCTTTTTTAGGAGTTTGTTATAGTCACTAAATAATAAAATAAGCTGAAAATTTTAAAACTTTGTTGGAAATACAGTGAAGTATGTTGCGACGAGCACAGAACGTTCAATAAAAGTCTAGCGATTCGTTTCTTCAAAATTGTATTTGCATAAATAAAAGTTAACCCAGCAATGGAAGGATTAAAACGACTCCTCCCAATGCGACAAAATTATCCGCCACCAAAAATTTTGAATTCACCAGTTACGAAAACGAGAACAAAAACAATACGTGTCACCGGTTTGAATGCACTGGACAACAAGGATAGGTGGATGCAGTAAAGGTTTGCATGAATTAAAATGCAAAATCTGTTGGCTTTAGTGTCTGGGGTTGAAAATCAGAGTAAGCCTGTTCCTGTGTGAAGGGGGTCTACGAGCCTGGACTTCTTCGACTACTGCAGGAACAACAGGCAAAGCTTCGAAGGTGTCCTTCGGGTCTTCAGCTGGCTTCTTCTCTTCTACAACAGGGTGGACTTCCTGGACAACTGCAGGTTCAGCGGCTGCGAGTTCAGCTGCTGCCTGCTTTTGAGCTTCTTCGTACTGAATCCTGCACTCGGAGGAGATCCTGGCAGCGCTTACTGGCTGTGGCTCAGGCTGAACACGTTCAGGGATGGCGACAACCAGTGGAACAGGCTTTGGGTCTGCTTTAGCTTCTGAGCCGATCTGAACAGGGCAGATTCAACGGTCAGTTCTTCGTAGACGTTAGCGAAGGATGGTTTAGGGTCTTCAGCTACTTGTGATTCGGCTACGGGCTGGGGTGCGGGTTCGTCGAATCCTGCTACCTTAATCTGGTCGAATGGGATATGCTCAGCCACAACTGGTACGGGATCCTGAGCGACGAATTCGGGCTTGGCAGCAATGGGTTCAGCGGAGTCTTGGACGTGTGCAACTACCTCGGGCTCAGCTTGAACCCTCTGGTCAGCTTCAGGCTGGTGATAGTCCTGAACTGCTTCAACAGGTTGTGCAGCAGGTTCGGCGAATTCCTGGGCTAGTGCGACGGGTTCAACAGGCTGAGCAGCAGCTTCAACGAATTCCTGAGCAACTGCGACGGGTTCAACAGGCTGAGCAGCAGCTTCAGCGAATTCCTGAGCAACTGCGACGGGTTCAACAGGCTGAGCAGCAGCTTCAGCGAATTCCTGAGCAACTGCGATCGGCTCGATGGGCTGAGCATCAGCTTCAGCGTACTCCTGGACAACTGCAATTGGTTCAATAGGCTGAGCAGCGGGTTCAGAGAATTCTTGGGCTACTGCGACAGGTTCGACAGGCTGAGCAGCGGGTTCAGCAAAATCCTGGGCAACTGGGATCGCCTCAACAGGTTGAGCAGCGGGTTCAGAGAATTCTTGGGCTACTGCGACGGGTTCGACAGGCTGAGCAGCGGGTTCAGCAAAATCCTGGGCAACTGCGATTGCCTCAACAGGTTGAGCAGCGGGTTCAGCGTATTCCTGGACAACTGCAATTGGTTCAACAGGCTGAGCAGCGGGTTCGGCAAAGTCCTGAGCAACTGCTACGGCTTCAACAGGCTGAGCAGCGGGTTCGGCAAAGTCCTGAGCAACTGCAACGGCTTCAACAGGCTGAGCAGCGGGTTCGGCGAATTCCTGGGGAACTGCAACAGGTTCAACGAGCTGTGCAACTTCTTCTTGGACAGGTTCTTCGGCCTGGACAGCGGTTTCCTGGACTAGAGCAACTGGCTCGTGGGGTGCTTCGACTTCTTTAGCAGCTTCGACAGCCTCGATTTCAGGCTCCTGAACAACAGCGACAACTTCTTGGGGTTTCACTGCTTCTTGAACAGCTTCAACAACCACGGGCTCGTTAACAACAGGGATGGCAACTTCGGGTGGTACTGCTACTTCAGCAACTTTAGCAACCACTGGCTCCTGGAAAGCGGAGACGGCTTCTTGGGGTGCTACTGCTTCTTCAGCAGCTTCAGCAACCACGGGTTCCTGGGCAACTTCAGCAGGCTGAGCAACTGGCTGCTGAACAAAGTCAACTTGGTATTCTTCGGCGGCTTGTGGAACAGGGGCTTCCTGTTGGACCTGTTCGAAGGACTGTTGTTTAACCAAAACAAATGGGACTTCTTGAGGAGCCTCAGGGAATTCGTGATACTCGGGAGCAGCCTGGGCTTCCTTGGTTTCATACTGCGCAACTTCTTGCACCGGCTTGACTTCGTCTTGCTGAGCTGCTACTCCTTCAGCAGGCTGCTCAGCGCCGGAGTTGTATACTACTGAAATAGGCTGGAACTCAACAACTTCTGGGGCTACTGGGGAAGCTTGAGGAACTTCGTCAGCTACCACCACTGGTTGAGCAATCTTCTCTTGAGAAAAGTCTTCTGCTTGTGGGGAGACTTCAGCTGCTGGGGATATCTCTGCCTGGGGCTTAGCGTCTCCCAAGGTGGCTTGGAAGGATTGAACCAGACTTTCTAGGTCAGCCTGAGACCCGCTATCCAGCTGATAAGGAAACTGTTGAGAGAAGCTTTCGCGGTCAGACTCGAAGGTCGCAGCCTGCTCTTGCGAAACGGGAGAATAAACTTCCTGCTGGTCATCATAAACCGGTTTCTCCTGTTCGGGGGTGGCTTGAAGGTCAGCTTGTTTGGCAGCTTCGATCTGAGCCAACTGTTCGATACGTTCGTCCTGAGACAAGACGTTGAACAGCTCAAGAAGCTTCTGGTTCGAGCTTTCGTCAGCGAATGCGGGTTTTGCGGGACGTCAGACTGGGGCTGTACCTGGGTCGTGGTACGAGAGCTAAAACTCCCAAGGGCTACGAACAGGAGATGCTGCAGGCTTGAAGGGACGGAGCTAAAATAGCAAGCGAAAAACTCAAAGTAAAAACTTGATACAATGGACAAATACTTTTTAAATACCTGAGATTGTCTGTAGAAGGCTGGGGAGGCATAAGAATGGCCTGAATAATAGACTGGCCTGTAACGGAATGGTGCTGGGGCCCGGTAAACATGGTAGGGAGCAGCATGATCATAGTACGGGAGATCATGAGCAAGGTAAGGGTCATAGTAATAGTTGTTGCGGTAGAACGGACGAACAGGACGGAGGTAAGGCCTGTAAGGTGCCGAATCAGCCAAGCAGGCCAACGTGACCAGCAGTGCTAACACCTGTAGAATATTTCAAGGCTTGATTAAGCATTCAGCTTCCGAATACAACGAATAGCAAACATTCGCATTAGTAACATAAGTAAACCGGTTTCTGTGTGAAAGGCCAGTTGCAAAACTGAGCTTCCGGTCAGTCATGGTTCATGCAACAGTTAGCAAGAAAACTGAATTGACTAACTGGAAAGCTTATTTCTTAAGATTTCAACATTAACGCAGACGCTTACAATACCTTCAAACTTTTTAATAGAAGACTTGCATAAATTTATTACAACAGCTGATGTGTTTATCTTTCAAACTTCCCAAGGCTACTCATCTAAACCGCTGGATTCCCCGTGCATTACACATCACAGTACATAGGTAAGTTAATTAACTGTGACAACAGAGTTCTGCTTTGATGTTCGCCGCCTCTTTAGCTCACCGCAAATATGCAACATTAAATATTGAGAAGACAAACTGCGCAAGTAATAAATTTTTGTGTACTCGTCTTAAAAAAACAAAAACTGTCTAGTCTCAAGTTTTTCTATAAAAGGATCAGTCCCTTTATAGGTGTGGGTAAGCTGTTTGAAGGACCTTCAGTTATCACAAGAAAACTTTAAACTTGTTCAAAAGAAGTACAGAACCGAAAAATTCGCTATAGGAAAAAGCAAGCTGAGATGTAAAAGCCCTAAAGAGGTAACGACCGGCCTTGTAAGAGTCTAAAGGTACGTCGCGTACTTGAACCGGAATTGTTAATCTTTTTCAATTATTCCTTTATTTTCAGCAGTTTTTCTTGTTAAATAACACCTCAATATCTTTAATTACTGTTGTAGTGGAAGTCATTATAAATAAATTTATTGCTATCCGAGAAATTTGCTGAATTTTGCCTGAAGTTAACCTTGTCGTAAATCTTATGAAAAGTCCAGACTTGTTCCAACTAACATTTCTTGGTTAATTTTTAGTTAATTAAGTATAGTTCACTTTCAGTTTATAAAGTATTAAGCTCAGCCATTCTAATTAATACTATTATTTATATTATTTAATTTTACTTGATTGAATCTAATATGTAAAGCAACGAAGTATAGTGTTGCACTTACTTGAGCACGCATGATGCTTCTCGTGTTGTTGAAAAGCAAAGCTTCTAGGAGGAGAATAGAACCTAAGTGCGCAGACACGGAGACAGAGAGAGAGGGCCCCTTGTTCAACGTTGTGTAGCCGAAGACCAACTGCGCTGTCCAGGAGTCCCGGCTGTTGCTTTTGACCTTCAGCCGAGGATGGCGGCGGAGGTCCGAGGAGGGATTCTTCCAGCCCGAGGCTAAAAGCGTCCAGCACCGGAGATTGCACGGCTTCAGGGCGAGGAGGAAGTTTTTCACCTGAGGTCTCCACCCACAAGTGGCACCTTGGACTAGCCAACAAGAAAGAAACCCAGTCAAGTTCAAATATGGAGTCAAGTACAAATATGCACACGACAACAAAGGACCTTGGCCTCGACTGAAAATTTCCTCCGTAAACGTGTAAATATTCCCCGTTTGCAAGTCACAAAGGCGCGTAACAGCACTATCATTTACCAGCAAACAGGATATTTGAAATCTCGCCCGGAAATTTACGTATTTCTTAACTTTACTTGCTGGATTGATTCAAGATAATAGATTTCTTTCATAATTTAACAGGAAGCAAAACTGGTTATGAAACAGGTTGCACTTGGTTGTAGGTCATTAAGATAAGTGATATATGCATTCGTTTATTAGATGGTGGACCTTAGTGTTGTACGAATTCAGCAAATACACATCGACATTTGCTAGAGGCCAATTTCGGGACAAAAAGTCGTATAACCTTGCCGGTAGCCTCACTAACTTCCCGTTTTTTTTTTCTTGTATTGCGTTTTACAGTCTTTGAACACAAGTCTTAAGAAATCAACACCCCGCTGGCGACATCAACAAATAGACGGAGATTTTTGTTTCTCGGGATACTCCCCAGCAAGTGAGAGATTCCCACGTGAGAAGCTCGGGAAAAGTTCGTTCCCCTCGCGGGATATATACAGCTCAAACTGTTAGCCCCTTGGAGGTGGGCAGTTAAGTTCAAGGTCAGAATAGCTCTTTTGAGGGAACAACCAAAGAAAAAGGAGGACTGAAACATAATTCTATAGCTTTTATGGGCAGTTAAATGAATTATAGAGGGTGAGTACTTTCTACAAGGCTTCACACAAAAGGGCAAAAGTTTAAAAACTAGAAGATTTTAAAGGAGGGAGGCAGGGCTGTTTAATTATACGATGATGCGACACAACGGAATGCCCTGGATGATATACGGCAACTACTTTTTGATAAATTGCTATCAATTTTCATTTTTGTTAGAAATAACTCGGAGTGACCGAAGGTGAACGACCTGAAATGCTTGTGCTGTGGTAAAGCCGTGGTCCAGCGGCTATATGTATCAGGCCATTGTGTCCAGACGTACATACAAATGATAGCATTGGTGTTACAAATAGATGAACATATGAAATAACATTTTGACAGCATTCCATGATACTGTACTTTAATATTTTCTCTGTAACGAGGTTCTAGTTTCAAAATTGCCTAAAATATTAAAACAGCAAACAAATTCCAAAATTTACTTTATGACCTTCCTAGAAGAAAGTTAGCCCTATCTGAAAATATTTTAATAATAATTTTAACTTTATTACTTAAGCTTCAAACTGCGATCAACGATACACGGGTTGGGCACCTGAAAATAGCGTGGCTCGGGGATACTCTCAGACTATGTCCGCATAGTCTATCCATCTCTTTCTTTTTTTCTCTCTTTCGTTTATCATCTTGTTATTATGGTTTATCACTGTTTGTAACGTGTTATCGTCCCTCCTTCTTACGTCAAAATGACTAGAAAATAAGAGGTTTTCATAACTTTTTTTTGTCAACATGGCTGATTGTCTTGTAGGAATCTTGACGAGTGATGGATCAGCGACGCGTGGTTATCTTATATCTTGTAGGCTTAATGCAGTATTCAAATAACTTGTAATTAATGATCCGTTTACCTTTGTAAACGGTATTTAAGCTTTATTCAAGCATAAAATGTAATAAAATATTTTTTTGTGTATGTATAATCTTCGGAGCTTAAGTCATTGTTGAGAGTTCAGATTTTTTTTTTTAAATTTATGCGACGATTCTGACTTGGCAAATCTTAATATTTCGTTATAATCCCTATATATAATAATAAAAATAATTATAATGATATAACTTACTGTACGTCTGAAATCAAAATTTAAAATGTATCAACTCGTTAATTTTCATTTAAAAATAATGCTGAATTTTAAGATAAAATTTAAAAATTTGTCAGTAACTCGGAGGCACTTGAATTATTCAAATATGACCCTTAACGGAAGATTCCATTAGAAGCTTCCAGAGATGGTCATCAGGTTTACCCGCCGCAGCAGCAGTTCCTCCGCAACCTTATAAGCACGCTCCTCACGTACGCAGCATCTTCAAGTATTTCCAGCTTTTATTTATTTTAATACTTACGAATAAAAACTGAAAAATAAGGTTATTTACATTAGCCTGAAGGTACACTGCTACGTTATTATTATTATTATGATTGTTATTATTATAAGTGAGGTCAATGTTAAAGGTTGAGTCAGAGTCCATAAGTTAGACCCTATACCCTTGACCTTATAGTGACTTATGGCGCTTTCACGGGGTGGTGATTTTCGACACGCTGTTATTTATTAACTACTATTATGAACAATTTATTTAAATTTTTTCCCTTTTTCTCCCCCTTGTGAGAAATATTTATAGCGCAGCAGTACATAAGAGTGCTACGCCTAAGGAGGTACGAGATTTAATTGTAATTATTTTATTGGAAAATTATGCAAAAATGTAACGTATTAATAATAATAATAACTATTTTGATAAAGTTACTATACAATTAATTAGTTACTATTGTTATTTATTAACTACTCAGATTCATGGTAACTTCCCAGCGGAAAATTAAGAATGTCGGCTACATCCTCAACGATATCCGTAACATATACTGAATATCCTGAACCATGTCCCATCGTGGATGAGTAAGAAAAATTGTGTAGAGAATTCTGAATCTTGATTACTGAGGGCAGTATTAAGTATCATGAAAAGCGTTTTTCAGGACGCTGTTAAGTACCCTGAACATGTATTATTCAGACATTCTAATGTCAGGGTCCTGAACACCCTGGAAAGTGGGCCAGTTTAACTGCACTCAGAGTCCTGATTGATATGCTGAAAATGTCCTTTTCAGGATATTTTCAGGGTCCTGAAGCTATCCTTAATTGTCTGCTGGGTTGTATTGTGATAGCATTTTTATTTAAATTTACTTTTAAAAAATTTAAAATATTATGTTTGATACTTTTAATAGTTTCAGAGGTCAGTGACTTTTTAGCGCATAGTTCGCATTTCTTCGTGGCCTTTCGTAATCTTTAAAAAGCACCGTGTAATTTTAAATTTGCATATTAATTGAATGCGTCACTTAAAAATAGTCAAGATACTAATTAAAGGTGCAGTACAATTATCTGATTTTTTATTATACATTAATTTTCATTCAACTGTATTTGTGTAATATTAATTATATTTTAAATGAGTTATATTGATAGTCCTTTTTCGTTACCGTGATGATAACAGATGATAACTCTTTGATAACACAAATAAAATGTTGGTGAATTATCCAAGAGGTCCGAAACTTGCAATAATCTTCGTAGACCTAGGTCATGTTATCACTGTTATCAACCTGCTATCTCCATGTCATCTCCGTGTTATCATATGTTATCAAAGAATCTTCGTACACTTTTCCTCCGAGTTTCGGACCCCTTGGAATTATTCATATGCGTACAAATAAGTATATTACAGTAGATCACTGATTCTTCCGTGTGATAATACGGTGATAACACGTTGAGGATGTACCGATAACACTGATAGCATTTTTTGTTAACATTCCATTCTCGTGTCTGGATAAGGTAACATGGCCACGCCTCGTGTCCTATGCAAAGTTTTAACACAAACGCTATAACGGTTCCTCCTACACTTCAATGATGATGATGATAATAATAATAATAGTAATAATAGTAGTACTAGTTATAGTAGCAGTAGCAGTAGCAGTAATAATAATAATAATAATAATAATAATAATAATAATAATTAATTATGTATAAATTTGTATATACATAAAATATATATAAAATTTGTCATTTATATGTATCAATGTGAAGTGTGTAAATATGTTATGTGGCAATAGGCTATTAGCCTAAGCCGAGACGAAATAAACAATAAACAATAATAATTATGATAATAATAATAATAATAATAATAATAGAACTAGTTATAATAGCAGTAGTAACAGTATAGTAATAGTGGTGGTAGTAGTAGTAATAGTAGTAATTGTAGTAATAATAGTAATAGTAGTAGAAGTAGTAGTAGTAGCAGTAGTAGTAGTAGTAATATTAGTAGTATTAGTAACAGTAATAGAAGTAATAGTAGTAGCAGCAGCAGCAGCATCAGTAGAAGTAGTATAGTAGTAGTAGTAGTAGTAGTAGTAGTAGTAGTAGTAGCAGTAGAAGTAGTAGTAGTAGTGGTGGTGGTTGTACCAGTTATAGCAGCAGTAGTAGAAGTAATAATAATATTATAATAATAAGAGGTATAAGGATGTTAAAATCGTCAATTTGTCAAATACGTGGACAGGTGTACAGCCTTAATAGATGCTTTGCATACTGTCCACGGGTCGGACAAATTGATGGAATTTGATCATTACACTACTATTGTTGCATATACTACTACCGCAATGTGATAATTAAGAATAATTATGCCAATATAATAACCTTCAGTACATGAAAACTGTAAATCTGTCACATACGTGGACAGATGTTACGTCTCAATAGATGCTTTGCATACTGTCCACGGATTCGAGAGATTGATATAGCGCTACTAACACTACAATACTAAATACTAATACTAGTAATGCTAATAGTAATAGTAGTAGCAATAACAATAACAATAGAAATAGTATTAAAATTCAGCCCAAGGTTAAGATGTTAAATTATTCATGAGGTGCACCTTTGCCGAACACTGGGTGATAACAATTTATTGCCAGTCCTTTACACATGAATCGTTGCCGAACTTTACCCGTTTCCTTTAATACAAAACTATCCATTTGTATAATCCATTCAGTGTTCCCACTTTAAGTTTCCCCGTTTTTCCCTCTTCCCTTATTTTCCCCTTTCTCCTCTCCGTACAAGAACGCAAAGCAAACTTGCAGATTTCCCCTTTTCCCTGTTTCCTTATGTTTCCCTTTTCAGGCCTCTTTCCCCCTTTTCAAGGGAAATATCCCTGCAAAGTGGAAACACTGAATCAGTTGTATAAGTAAAAATATCTATAATATTTCAACAAAATTACGTGTTTAATTAAAATTAAGTATAATTGTCTTAACTTCTCAGCGGAAAATTAAGGATGTCGGCTACATCCTGAACAATATCTCTAGCATATCCTGAATATCCTGAACCACGTATACGATCGTGGATAGTAAAACAAATTGTGTTGAGAATTGTGAATCTTGATTCTTGAGGGCACCATTAAGTATCCTGAAAAGCGTTTTTTCAGGACGCTGTTAAGTACCCTGAACACCTATTATTCAGGCATTCTAATGTCAGGGTCCTGAACACCCTGGAAGTGGGCCAATTTCACTGCACTCAGAGTCCTGATTGGCATCCTGAAAATGCCTTTTCAGGATATTTTCAGGGTCCTGAAACTATCCTTAATTTTCTGTTGAGTTTGTATTTTTTAAATATTTTACCTTACTTACTTTATACAATGACATTAATAATTGTATATAATTAAGAATTTTTAGAATGCATTATATATATAACATATTTCACCAAAAATTATAGATTCAGTTCAAATAAGCAATAACTGTTTTATCATTTGTAACTGCATTCAAGATAATTGCATTAAACTTAAGTTTGTAAAATTAAATTGTATAATTGTGTCTAATTATATTGACTTTTTCGCTAATGGAACCATTGTATAAGGTGTATAGTTATAACTGTAGGAAACCTGAACAGATTAAAGGGCTTTTGTGTATTGTTAGTGCGATTTTTCTATAAAATAGCTGCACGCGATAGTGACTTGTCTGTTGACAAAACAAAGGTCAACCGAGGTCACCGATAAGAACCTTAGTGAATTTGAGAAGAAAAACTTTACGTATCTGATAAAACGTGATATTGCAGTAAAAAATAACGGTTCTTTTTTTTGTCGGATAGGAGTACTGAATTCGTGACCGAGACAAAAGTCCGCATGTCTCGAAACTTTCGCATTCACACATTCCCTCGACGAAAGAATCTTAAGATTCTTTTTGCAGTCTGAACAAAGAATCCTTAACCCGATAGAAAATTCATACGGGTTGAAGTGCTGAATGCTGAATGACTAGGTAGCTGAACACTAGCTTCCCTCTGAATTAATCACCATCTGAATAGTAGCTGAAATTCACTTTAGTTGCTGAAACTGAATTCCTCTTAATAAGGGACTGAATACTGCATGACTTAGTTCTCTAGAAATTCAAGCGTATGAACCGTGTGAAAGTGGGCCAATTTCACACGGTAGGTAGCTGAACACTAGCTTCCCTCTGAATCACCGTCTGAACAGTAGCTGAAATTCACTTTAGTTGCTGAAACTGAGTTCCTCTGAATAAGAGGTTGAATACTGCATGACTTGGCTCTTTGAAAATTCAAGCGTATGAACAGTGTGAAAGTGGGCTAATTTCACACGGTAGGTAGCTGAACACTAGCTTCCCTCTGAATCACCATCTGAACAGTAGCTGAAATTCACTTCAGTTGCTGAAATTGAATTCCTCTGAATAAGAAGTTGGATACTGCATGACTTGGCTCTTTGAAAATTCAAGCGTATGAACCGTGTGAAAGCGGTCCAATTTCACACTATCATCTAGCTGAATCCATAGTAATCATGCATCATTCAGAGGGTCATTCTGACGTTTGACTAGCGCAGCTTTTCCTACTGGGAGTCGGATTTTTAAAGACGAATCTTAAATCTTGCTAAGAATCTTGCCATGAATCTTGAGATTCTTAATCTAAAAACCTTCAAGAATCTTCAAAGAATCTATGAATCCTGCAGCAGTGTTTCCACTTTGCAGGGAAATTACCTGAAATAGGGGAAAATGCGATCTGAAAACGGGAAAATCAGTGAAGAATGGGAGATGGGAAAACCTGAAGTAAAGCATTATACTAGTACGGAGGGGGAAAAGGGGAGAATAAGGGATGAGGGGAAAAAGGGGAAACTGAAAGTGGGAACACTGTCCTGCAGTTACCTTGCAAGATTCTTGGTAAGATTCATGATGAACTTGAACTTTTCGTCTTAACAAGTTTTCCTATTGTTCCAGAGAGGGACAATAGCGCAACTATTGTCCGGACTATCAACTGTTAATAGTTCCGTTGAAAAACTATTTGTTTCGTTCAGTTCCATTTAGAAACACAAAGGCGTGTTAATCTGCTGTGTCATTTAATTAGTACCTGTCTAATTAATCGATGTAAAAAAAACACACACATCAGCAAAATTGTTATCAATATATTAACAATAATAATTATAGTTTATATATTATTACATATATATATAGTTATATACATATATATATATATATTTATATAACTGTCCTATAAATATATATATTATATAAATATTACAACTGTAAATATATATATATATATATATAGTATATATACTATATAGCATATGTAGTTTATTATATGTTATAACAATATTGTTATTATTTAATAAGAATAATAATTGTAGAGCGGAAAATTAAGGATGTCGGCTGCATCCTAAACGATACCTGTAAAATGTCCTGAATATTCTGAATCACGTGCGATCGTGGATGAGTAAAAAAAATTGCGTTGAGAATTGTGAATCTTGATTATTTAGGACACCATTAAGTATCCTGAAAAGCGTTTTTTCCAGGACGCTGTAAAGTACTTTGAAAATGTGTTATTCAGGCATTCCAATGTCAGGGTCCTCAACACCCTGGAAGTGGGCCAATTTCACTGCATGCAGAATCCTGATTGGCATCCTGAAAATTTCCTTTTCAGGATAATTTCAGGGTCCTGAAACTATCCTTAACTTCCTGCTGGGAATAATAATAAACAAATAATAATAATTTGCATAATATTTATAATATATGTGTAATATGTATAAAGTAAAATGTGTCATGTAATATATATATAACATAATAATTTGCAAAATATATATTTCGTTAACAATGTGTACATACATATATATGTATACAACATATATATATATATATATATATATGAATGTTTTTAAGCAAGGGGTTCGAAACTTCCAATAATCTTCGTACACCTAGGCCGTGTTATCACTGTTATAAACCTGTTATCTCCATGTTATCATATGTTATCAAATGATCTTCTTACATTTTACCTCGGAGTTTCGGACCCCTTGCTTATATCTATATAGATTTTATTTTTATACCTTATTTGTATAGATCAAGGGGTCCGAAACTTCCAATAATCTTCCTACACTTAGATCATGTTATCTCCGTGTTATCTCCGTGTTATCAAATAATCTTCGTACACCCTTCCTCGGAGTTTCGGACCCCTTGTTTTTAAGACGAGGATTCAGATTATTTATAAAAAGGTAATAAATACAGGTCCGCCATTGTTGCACAAAAATAACGGGAATGAAACATGTGAGCCGTGGGCAATAAGAGATGATCAAGGCAGATTGATTGGGAATGCAGAAGAATTAGTACTTTTAAAAATATCATGCTAAAAGAACTGTAATTATATATTTTGTTCGGCGTATCCTTTAAATCTATACCAAGGGGTCCGAAACTCCGAGGAAAAGTGTACGAAGATTATTTGATAACATATCATAACACGGAGATAACATGGTGATAACATGACCTAAGTGTAGGGAGAATATTGGAAGCTTCTGACCCTTGATCTATACAAATAAGATATAACAATAAAATCTATGTGGAAATAAACAAGGGGTCCGAAACTCCGAGGAAAAGTGTGCGAAGATTATTTGATAACACGTGATAACACGGAGAAACATGGTGATAACATGACCTAAGTGTAGGAAGATTATTGGAAGTTTCGGACCCCCTTGATCTATAGAAATAAGATATAACAATAAAACCTACGTAGAAATAAACAAGGGGTCCGAAACTCCGAGGAAAAGTGTGCGAAGATTATTTGATAACATGTGATAACACGGAGAAACATGGTGATAACATGACCATAGTGTAGGAAGATTATTGGAAGTTTCGGACCCCCTTGATCTATAGAAATAAGATATAAAAATAAAATCTCTATATAAAAAGAATCGAGGGGTTCGAAACTCCGAGAAAAGTGTACGAAGATTATTTGATAACGTATGATAACACGGAGGTATCATGGTGATAATAGGTTGATAACAGTGATAACATGACCATAGTGTAGGAAGATTATTGGAAGTTTCGGACCCCTTGATCCATACATATAAGATGTAAAAATAAAATCTATAAAGAAATAAACAAGGGGTCCGAAACTCCGAGGAAAAGTGTACGAAGATCATTTGATAACATATGATAACATGGAGAGAACAGGTTGATAACAGTGATAACGCGGGCTATAGGTGTACGAAGATTATTGGAAGTTTCGGACCCCTTGCATTAGTGTAATCCTATAATACTGTACATATATTAGTTTATTATCTGGGTGTATTAAGTAACTAACAGTGTTTCCACTTTGGAGGGCAATTCCCTGAAAAAGGGGAAAAATGGGGTCTCAAAAGGGAAAAAATAAGAAAAGAGGGAAAATGGGGAAATCGAAAACCCTTCATATTCTAGCACGGACTGGAAAAAAGCGAAAAATAAGGGGAAATGGGGAAAAGGGGAAATTGAAAAGTGGAAAGACTGGTGACTAGTGACTACTAGTACTAGCGTTTTTAGCAATTAGTTAACCTATTCAATAATGAAACTATTGAAGTAAAAATTACGTTCTTGAATGTTCAAATGAAGAGTCTGCGAAAAGTTAATTTCGCAAAAGAAAATGTTAAGATTGGCGGTATAAGGCCTATTCCAAAGGCGCACCTCACTATAGCGGACACGTCTATTAAATCAGTTTATCAAAATTTGTAATTTTTTTGGGCATCAAAATGTTTCTCAGATTTTTTGACGATTTTTAGACATATTTTCATGTCGATTCATTGATGCGATTATTTTATACGAGTGTCCGTAGTAGACGGGATGGTCTACAAGGGCCTTTTTGGAATATGGTCTATTCCCTTTGAGACAACATAACGAGCATTGTCTAACAGAACAAATTATATTTTAATTATAATTTAACAAAATTATAAACATTTAATAAGAGTAATAAATATTAGAAACAAGCCGGCGAAGAACTGGAAATCTCTTAGAAAAATTCTTCGCATATCGTTAGAGAAGGGGTTAGAAACTCTGAGGAAAAGTGTACGAAGATTATTTGATAACATATCAAAACACGGACATAACATGGAGGTGACAGGTTGATAACAGTGATAACACGGCCTAGGTGTACGAAGATTATTAGAAGTTTTGGACCCTTTGTTGTTGGATTATTCTCAGAAAGAAATAAAGTTTTTATATAATATAATATATTATGCACAGTTATATTTGGTTTACATTAACGGTGCATTTACCGCAAACAGCATATTTACATATCACCTGGTTTATTAGTTCGTGCGTATGGTTTTACCTGTTCTGTATTTGAGCAAGGTTTCGTTCAGGTGGTTAAATTTTCGTCCGCTAGATGTCGTCTACTAAATCCGTGTTCATCAGTGTTTCCACTTTCAATTTCCGCTTTTTTCCCCTCTTCCCTTATTTTCTCCTTTTTCTCTTCCGTACTAGAATATAAGGCTGTACTTTCAGATGTTCCCTTTTCCCCCTTTTCCCTTATTTTTCCCATTACAGACCCCGTTTCCCCCTTTTTCAGGAAATTTCCCACCAAAGTGGAAGCACTAGTGTTCATCAAGGTTCCAACCTTGCGTGTTTCATATTCATTCTTATTTCGTTTTCGTAATTATATTCATCTTGGTTTCCTTTGGATATCCCGACTGAAAATTCTCATAGAGTATGTAGAATTTGGAACAGAGACTCAATAAGATCTCAAGTGAGAAATTCTAAAAAGTTGTGAGATCTCACTGAGTTTCTGTTCCAAATTCTCCATACTCTATGAGAATTTTCAGTCGAGATGAAGGTACTACTCGGAGATCGGGATAAAAATTACTACGTAGATTAATTATGAAGGCTATTACTAAATTACGTTTTTGGGAAAGGTTAGAGGACTTTGCAAAATTTTCTTTGCTGTGAAGTCTGACCCAATGGTCACCGTATAATAACCTTATTTCACTTGCATTTTGGAATCTCTGTCAGTTGTCTCCAAATGCCGTTTCCTAACAACTGAATCCAGTCGAGCTTCACGATTTATTGAGTTATTTTATGAATATTCTCCATCAGTCAATATAATCTGATTACTATTTATATTCCTTTATATTTTATTCTTTAGACATCACTGTATCATTTGTATAATAGTAGTTGTATATGTTACAGCTGTGTATTCCTGAATGAACAATAAACTTCTTCGGGAAACCATAAAGTTGCACTTTGTTCATATTCATACTTTTTCAGGACCCAAATACACTGAAACTTTATTTCCTTCAGTTTTTCTCTTCTCGGTGGTTGGAAATATTCAGTAATTCACGTTCCGTTTCGGGTAGCAGGCTTTCCATGAAAAGGCACGTCTGTAAAAATCATCACAAATTAATAGTACAAATTAACGCCCAGCAGAAAATTAAGGATAGTTTCCAGGACCCTGAAAATATCCTGAAAAGGACATTTTCAGGGTGCCTATCAGGAGTCTGAGTACAGTGAAATTGGCCCTCTCTTCCAGGGTGTTCAGGACCCTGACATTGGAATGCCTTATTAATACATGTTCAGGGTACTTAACAACGTCCTAAAAAAACGCTTTTCAGGATACGTGACGGTGCCCTCAATAATCAAGATTCACAATTCTCAACATAATTTTTTTTATTTATTCACGAACGTATATGTGGTTCAGGATATTCAGGATATGTTACGGATATCGTTCAGGATGTAGCCGACATCCTTAATTTTCCGCTGGGCGTAGACTTTAATAATCTAACTTGTACTGCTGACAATTATCAAGCATAATCATTAAATACTTACATATATATATATATGCTAAGTAACAAATCAAGTTAGTAATTCTCAATTATTTATACGTATGACGCATTGTCTTTCCATTAGCTTCCTTATGTGTTTATCATAGTAAGTACCGAGTATAACCGATGTACAGTCGTGAGCAAAAAAAACCTCCTCCACCTGGAATAGAGAACGGCGCTTTGGCCTGAACTTGTCCTCTACCTTTGAGTGTGAATAAGACTGGAGAGGGCCTTAGTAAGGCAAACCCGGTCTCAGCAGGCGCGCATTCGTCCCTCAACCACCCACTTTGTAGGAGGGGCTTAAAACAGAAGAAAAAAATTACGAACGCAGTCCGCAACAAATATTTGATTTGCCCATAAGACGCGCTTTCACTTTGTCTCTGCTTTTCTGTTTACATTAAGCGACAGTATTTTGTTTCTTGTGCAGTAGCCAATCAGAGCGTAGCACCTCAGGGCTTATTTCAAAAGTTGATGGGACCGGGTGGTTTGTTAAGGAGAGATAGCCAAGGGCCTCTCTAGTCTTATTCATACTTAAAGTCCACTACTATAACTATCAATCGGGGTCAAATCGTGATCAAAACGAGGTCATGGAAGCTTAAACAAAGTCAGGTCACTTAAATTTTCACCCTTGTTAGCCATTTGACTGCTATAGTAGTAACAAGTTCAGGCAAAAGCGCCGTTCTCTATTCTAGGGTTTTTGCTCACGACTGTACTAAACAGGTATAATAAGTAATAATACATAACCTAATTTACTTCATTAACTTAAATTGTAGCACCTAATTAGTTCAGCTTAGTTTATATACATTTTTTAGAAAATTTGACTTGTGACTAGGGTACTTTTCAAGTTCGATGGCTTCTTCAATGGTCGAAGGTAGATCAGTTCCTAGTGTCTCTGGAAGCAACAGAGTCAGAAGTCCCACCACGATATTCAGTACACCAAATATCAGGAACGGAAGAGGCGCATACACAAGTCTGGCCTGTAGAAAATTAACTGAATTTTATTCAGATCTCGAAATGGTATTCACTTTTAGACTCTACTTAATAGTTAAGTATTATAACTTATGGTATACAACTACGCAGTGCTTCCACTTTGGAGGGAAACTCTCTGAAAAAGGGGAAAGTGGGGTCTAAAATGGGAAAAATAAGGGAAGAGGGAAAAGGGAACATCTGAGAGTACAGCCTTATATTCTAGTACGGAAGAGAAAAAGGGGAAAATAAGGGAAGAGGGAAAAGGGGGAAATTGAAGATGGAAACACTGCAATTACGATACATTCAGTACATGTACTACACTGTCAGTGAATGCTTAGAAAGCTCATAGCTATATAACTATATCTCTATAACAAATTAATACTACATATTAATAATATATTTTAAGAAATGTTTTGTTCTTCATGCATTTATATGAATTTGAACATGTGAATATATACAATCAAACTGACAGTGTTTGATATTATCGTATACTTACAGTGCTGGCTACAATAGGAGCTAAGATAGCTCCCAGTCTGCCGCATGTTGAGCACATGCCGACAGCAGCACTCCTGGTGACCGTTGGGAACAACTCAGCGGTGTACGAGTAGACATTGGCGAGAACTAACGTAGCTGAGAACTTGCCAATCAACGAGAAAGTTATAACCAGAGCCGCAACATCTGGTAAAAAAATTATACGTTGAGAACAAAAATTATTCCGTAATCTTGATGATTTGAAATATGGTTTTTATGTAAAAAAAGAAATAATATAAATGTGTAAATAGTGAGAAAAGTAGTTATAATCGTATTTGACCCACATTTATTTCAGGGCTGCAAATTCTCATAAGCGAATTTTCAAAAATGTAGAATTTGGGATGAAGATTCAGTGAGCACTCGTTATCTTTCTCACTCAGATCTCAGTACATTCTCAGTGAGATCTCTCTTCGTTCTCAGTGAGATCTCTCTCTACATTCTCGTTGAGATCTCACTACATTCTCACAGATCTCATAGTACCCTCATTGAGATCTCTCTAACATTCTCAGTGAGGTCTCACTACGTTCTCAGTGAGATCTCTCTACATTCTTAGGTCTCACTGCGTTCTCACTATCCTCACTACATTCTCAGTCAGATCTCATAGCATTCTTTGTCAGGTCTCACTATATTCTCAGTAAGATCTCATTAAAATTTCACTGATCTCACAGCATTCTGACTATTCTCACTAAATTCTCAGTAAGATCCCGCTACGCTCTCAATGTAGTCTCACTACCTATTCTCAGTTAGACCTTGCTACATTCTCAGTAAGATCCCACTACGTTCTCAATGTAATCTCACTACGTACTCTCAGTCAGATCTCACTACATTCTCAGTGAGATAGCCTCTTTCCAGTTATGGAACAAGCCCGTTTCTTACGGTTGAAGAACACATGCATTCTTTCTGTTATAGGGCAAGTAAGTTCTTTCGGTTGAAGAGCTAGTGCATTCTCTCGGTTGTAGAACACGCTCTCCAACTTAGCTAAGTAGAAATGAGGAATTAGAAATTCTATAAAACGAAGATTTATCCAAGATCTATGGCTAAACAGCTGTGTCTTTTCTAAAATCAAATATAATGAAAAAGAAATCTATAGCGCTAATCTTTTTTTTTATGCTGGAAGTGCATTTGACTCTACGTGGGACAATTGTCCAAGTAAAAATAAAAAAGTAGTTAGTTTACTTAACAATGGCTGCCTGGGCTGAAACGAAAGACCGCCCAGTCTCTGAACAAAACTGTCGCTAGCTTTCTAGCCAGTCCTCTCAAGCAAACCCCAAACGTAAATAGTAAATTCAGTTCGTTACTCATTTGTCTAGGGATATTTTCAATGAGAAATAATGTCGCTTATCTCGTGGAACATCCTAGTCGACATGATTTGGACTAAAGATGATGGCCTACATGAAAAGCTTTTGTTGCTTATGTCTCAAATCTACTGTCTAAAGGCCTAAAGGAGTGAGCCCGTCTTTAGACAGTAAATCAGTGTTTCCACTTTTGCAGGGAAATTCCCTGAAAAAAGGAGAGAAATGGGGTATGAACAGGGAACAAGACGAGAAGAGAGTAGAGAGGAAATCTAGACCCTGTAAATTCTCGCACGGAGGGGGAAAAAAGGAAGAGATAAGGGAAGAGGGGAAAATGGAAAATTGAAAAGTGGAATCACTGCAGTCAATACCCTATATCAAATTTACTTCCATAACTTAAAGGCTAAATTGTTCACAATTAATATTATTTCAATGACATTGAGTCACTAACCTGCTGGAGACGTTCCAGCAACAAGGCACGAGACTCCTCCAACGATCAGGAATGTCACCAGCGTTCCGCGTCTCCCAAGTTTGTCCATGATGAAAATCCCAGCGAAATACGACGGCAACTCTACAGCCCTTTTAGTAAATCAAGAAATTTATTTAAAAATATATTTATCTAATAAAAAAATACGAATTTAAGTCTAAGTTGATTTTGTTCAAATAAATAATACTATATAATATTCACCACAGATATAAAACACCCTGAAATTGTCACAGTTCTCTCACACTTACATACGCGATAGGAAAGTTATACGGCTGAGTACTGAATGACTAGGTAGCTGAACACTAGCTCCCTTCTGAATTACTAGCTGAATAGTAGCTGAACTCACTCTAGCTACTAAAACTGAAACCCTCTGAACAAGGGGTTGAATACTGCATGACTTCGTGCTTGAAAAATTCAAGCGAACCGTGTGAAAGTGAGCCAATTTCACACTATCATCGGGCTGAATCCATGAAAGTCATGCACCATTCAGAGGGTCATTCAGACGTACGTCTAGCACACCGTTTTTCTATCGGATATCACTACTTTATTAGTGGTAGCATCTTTATAAACTATTCGTATCTATAATACTACTAAGTAGCGAACCCATTATACTGATTTTTAAAAACTCCACGACCCCCAAATCCTTCCAATGATCCCTACAACAAACTAGGGGTATCTTGAGATATTTGAAAACTTGCGGAAAAAGATAAGACACACTATCTCTGACTATCTTCTACTGGCTTCTTAACACATAATAAAACTTTTTTCCTAACAGAAGACTAATAAATAACTAAAAATATAAATAAAAGAAAAAATGAATAAAATAATAAGACTAAATAATAACTAATAATAACAAATAATAATAAATGATATATATATATATACATATAACATAACATTTGTAAATGAAACATATAATAATAACATAAATTTAATAACTAACAACTATAACTCAAGATAGCTTTTCCCACAGGTTCTAGCTAGTTTTCTTTTTAATATAAAACCTCTTGATTTCAACTTTGATTCTCGCGATCTTGTATGACTTTCTATTCCACGGCCACTGATACACAACTTCATAGGATTGGCATACCTTTTTGTAGTAGAGTTATTTCATGCCACTACCGCTAGTTCTTTTTTGTATTTAAGTGGTAGCATACCTTATAATAACCACGCAAATTTAATTCTAGTTTTAACGATCTGGTATAACTTTCAATTCTACATCGATTGATGTAGAATAGCCTGAGTTCGTCGCAGTGTTTTATGCTGTAGGTATTTCATACTACGTTTCATCCTTTCCAAGGTGTCCCAAACTTCCAATAATCTTCGTACACCTAGGTCGTGTTATCACTGTTATCAACCTGTTATCTCCACGTTATCTCCGTGTTATCTTATGTTATCAAATAATCTTCGTACCCCTTTCCTCGGAGTTTCGGACCCCTTGACACTTTCATTCTACATCGACTGATATACAACATTTTAAGATTATCATCCTACTCCTACTGCTGTTTTCTTCCGATGGTACCGTAGTGCCCAAGTAGCTGGACCTCGACTCAGTGTTTCCACTTCCAATTTCCCCTTTTCCCCTCTTCCCTTATTTTTCCCTTTCTCCCCTCCGTACCAAAATATGAGGCTGTATTTCTGGATTTTCCCTTTTCCCATCCGTACTAGAATACAAGGCTATACTTCCAGATTTTCCCCTTTTACCTCTTCCGTTATTTTTCCCTTTTCAGACCCCATTTTCCCGATTTTCAAGAAATTTTCCTGTGAAGTGGAAACACTGATACAATACTAAAGTCAAAGGGTTGTTCACTTTGCTTAGAATTTTTAACAACTTACAGGCAAAGTTCAGTTTCTGTACAATCCAGTGTATCTACTTTCAGTTTCCCGTTTTTTAAACCCTCTTTCCTTATTTTTCCCCATTTCTCCTCCGCACTAGAATACAAGGCTATACTTCCAGATTTCCCCCTTTTACCTCTTCCCTTATTTTTCCATTTTCAAACCCCATTTTCCCTTTTTTCAGGAAATTTTCCTGCGAAGTGGAAAACACTGGTACAATACTAAAGTCAAGGGTTGTTCACTTTTCTCAGAATTTTTCGACACAGACGTTTCGAGAACTATGGGACCTGGGTCTAAAATACCAGCCGTAGAACACACAGTACAACACAGTCTTGCCCGTGACGTTCAGTCTTGGACATAAAAAACGATACACCAACTTGAGATAGGAAGAAAAAAGGCAAATGATTGTTCTAATTAACCCTTAGGCAATAAAATTTGCGCTAGGATTGGGCAGTTAAATGCTTGTAGGAGTTTTCATGTCATTCCTATCTAAGTTGGTGTATCGTTTTAATTGTCCAAGACTGTACAATCCAACAGGAGACAGGACAACAATCTCCAAGACTTCAGGCGCATTCTACTTCACTCCATCTCTCTTCGGGTTCGCTCGACAACAAGACTTAAAACCACGACAACTGGAGCTCCAGAGATCCATCTTCATATTAAGAAGGTCAGATAAAATTATACAAAAATATTATAGTTAATGTTATTGCAAATTTTAAGTAATACCATGGCTTTTGTCCGACTGAAAAATATTCGCTAGTATGACGAATACCTATGAATAAGCTCACTGGTAATAGATTAACAAGAAATCGTAACTCAGTTGCCAGGATCAGTGCTTCCACTTTGCAGGGAAATTCCCTTAAAAAGGGAAAACTGGGTCTCAGAGAGGAAAAATCAGGGAAAAGTAACATAGAAGTATAGCTTGATATCCTACATGGAAGGGAAAAGCATACTTGGCATCTACAAGAGAAGGAAAGAAAAGGGGAAAACCGTAACCTCTTGAAGGGGAAAAAGAAAATTAAAAGTGGAAGCACTGGCCAGGATGTGGAAATTTTCCTTGGTCTCTTTCTTCCGACAGATCCTCAATGGCTGGACCCATAAGACCACACAACATCGAATGGAGGTTCTCGTGACCCCCTACTCACCACCGAAGATAATTGGGATGAAGTCCACATGGTAATTCTCTATCCCGAAGAAGAAATCTTTCCGGGTAGATCCAACACCGCAATCGCAAGGATTCCACCTCGCCAGGGACATGCACTGTCCCAGTCCTGCATTGTTTTGCCCCATGTCCCCGAAACACAGAACCAAGAAGCTCAACAACTTACGCAGAACTCAGCAACAGACCCGTAGATTTGAGAACCCGCTCTTCGTACGTTCGAAGGATTGCGATTACAGTTCCTTCCGATTTGTCTATTGTTTCTGGGAACAACGAACAGTAGAGCTTCGCACGAACAGAACTTGACAAACAGAAGCGAGTGACACCGTAATGATGTTACTGATTTTTGGATGAATTTGATTGCTCATGTTATGACGAACACAGAAATACACATAGTTTTGTAGAACATTATTGAAGACCATCTGATTGGTTCGCACTGGTCACGTGATCTAAACAGCCAATAAGAAAGTTTGTCGCCTACTAGCAGCAGACGATTTCGTACTACTGTTTATTCCCTACAACATGTTGCACGTCTGTTACTAGGAGGCAACCCAACAAACTGTTTGATTGACTGTTTCGTTCGCGTGACCAGTTTGAACCAATCAGATCGTCCGCTCAATTTCCAGCGTTGCCATGTGCATTTGCAAACTTTAATTAATTTTAGCGGCCAAACGGTAGAAAATTGAGATAGGGACACTATACATATTCGGAACCAGCGTAAAAAGTTCTATAACATATGTTTTTTCCAAGAAGTTCGGACTGTCCGTTTAACGAGAGAATGCATGAAGCTTGCTACCCATAAATGTCTTTGTGTGTATAGGTCGAAACTGGACCTAAACAGTCCGTAAATTCACAGACACGGCACCACTGGATTCTAAAAGTGTTCTTGGACAAACACAACCTCACTGCACCTTACACATCCATACTTTACTTTTTCTGAATTTTTGTCTCTTTGTTTGTTTGACGTTTGAAATTTGAAAAGAAATGACATTTAAATACTAATCTTTTATTATATTTTATAAGTATTAACATTACATAATTATATTATCCAATTAATGAGATTCTAATAGTATCATAAGTGAAGTGAAGTTACTTACAGTGATAGCAGGAACTTGATGTAGACGTCACCGGGTATATACGAAGTAGTCAGTGATAGTCCATAGTATCCCATATCGGCAGCACACCTTGAAACAAATAAGAAAATGTAATTATATGTCAAACATCCCGACATAAAATTCTCAGAGGACAGTGGCGCAGGAAGCGGGGTGGCAGGGTGGGCGACTGCGACCCCTATAACCGGACATTTTCTATACTTTTACATATGCGTACACGTAAATAGCGCCCTTTCGCCATCCCTATATCAACGGAAGCTTCATTTCGCCACCTCTGCCTACTGAGACTTCCTACGCCGCTGTCGTAGGACTATGTAGAGTTTCGAACTGAGACTCAGTGAGATCAGTGAGAAAGCTCTAAAAGTTATGAGATCTCACCGAGTCTCTGTTCCAAACTCTACATAGTCCTATGAGAATTTTCTGTCGGGATGTCCATAATCCATTATAATTACTGTTTACTATAAGCAATCACAGGTAGTGTAGCAAACTATGGATTGTAATTCCTAGTAAAATGAGTAATACTAAAATTCCTAAATTAAAACTATTTCAGATTACTTACTTCATTCTGATCATCTTCGTATGAATGAAAACGTACAATTAAAATTGAAATATTTAGTCCGCATAAATTAATCTACAGTTTATAATACAGTTTAATTTACATTTTTGATAATATGTATTATTTTCGTGAAATCTAAAGTACTCCACGTCTCAAAATTACTAGCATGGAGGGGAAAAAGGGAAATGACTTCTTCAGGCGAAGAGGAAATCGGGAAAAGAGGGCCGTCTTTAACGGAATAGGGAAAACTGAAAGTTCCAAATATAATTTTTCGCACGCCTCATATTTTCCCCTTTTTCCCCCTCCGTTCTAGAATGCAAAGCTACGTTTCTAAATTTGCCTTTCCCATTTTTCCTTATTTTTCCCATACATTATTTGAACTTTAGGTAAATTATTAATCAAATTATAGAATTAAGTATTAATTTTCTAATCACATACTGTGTTGGTCAGTTTTTAACTGTTATGTGTTATCTATGATTTATTCGCTATACACTTAATAAGTTTATGTACCAAGCAGTGAACATAACCAATGCACGTTTCCTCAACACTGGCGATTTGAAAATTGCCAAAATACTGGACGCTCCATTGCTGTTTGCCTCTCTTTCGCTACTCGCCGAAGATTTCTGCAAAAAATTAAATAATTCTAGTAAAGTAAATATTAAATTAGTCAAAGTCTTACATCCAGAGGAGCTGACTGGTCAAGAAAAGCGTCCAAAGTCTGTTCTGGAATGACTTTTTTATTAAATCGAGCTATTCTCATAACCAACTGCTTAGCACTTTGTCGTTTTCCTTTCGAAAGAAGCCAACGTGGAGATTCGGGAATAATCCTTGTGAAAAATTGTAAAATAAAAGTTAAAATTCATTAAATCTTTAATGTAGATTATAATTATAAGTTTACCACCAATAGCTGACAAAGAACAGTAAAGGAAGACCCGCAATCAGTTGTAGGATCTTCCAGTCTCGAACCCAAGATGCGATTCCAGTGTAAATCATACTGAAAACAGATCCCACAGACTGGAATATGAAGCCGCACATAACGAAATAACTACTGCCCACGTATTCAATACCTGAAATATGAAAATAATACAAGATTTCAGTATATTATACGCGTAGTATGTAGGTTCCAAGCAGCTTTTCCACCTTGATTTCCTCCTTTTTTCCCTCTTCCCTTATTTTCCCCCTTTTCCCCTCCGCACTAGAATGCAGGCCGTACGTTTAGATTTTCCCTTTCTCCTCTTCTCTTATTATTTCCTTTCCGTTCTCCATTCTCCCTTATTTCAGGGAATTTTCCTGCAAAGTGGAAACAGTGATTCCAAGATTCATATATAGTTAATTTATATTCACTTATGGCCAAGCTTTTACTATGATCTGATTTTTAATTATTAATGATTTATTTTGAAATTATTATCATGGATTAAGAACTAATGAATTAATTATAAAATTAATTTCTTGTATTATAATTCTGTAGTTATTTTGTTTGTGTTTGCATTAGTTGGTTACTGTGAAGGATTTACCCCAGACGAAACCCGACTGGAAACAGCCGATGGTACCAAGTCCTGTGAGAAAACGGAGAACCGCGAAAACAACGACATCTGGCGACAGTGCTGTCAACGATGTGAAGACACCCATCCACGTTACAGAAGTGACGAAAGCAACTCTTCTTCCAAACCTATATTTTAAAAATATTAATTTATAGTGTTATTATTTTGTTATGCCATTAAGTGATAAAATGTAATAAACTATAATAAATAATTTATTCATATATACGTTATTGGAATACGAGAGATAGTTATATATTATAATAATTGATAGATTATTTACGAATCGTTTACAAATTGAACTAAGCAAGGGGTCCGAAACTCCGAGGAAAAGTGTACGAAGACTTTTTGATAACACGTGATAACACAAAGATAACAGGTTGATAACAGTGATAACACGACCCGGGTGTAGGAAGATTATTGCAAGTTCAGGACCCTTTGGAACTAAGAATTCAAGCTAATGTACGGTATATAGATATAACTAAAAGTAATCACATTAAAGATAACGACAGTTTAGTAGTAGTAGTAATAGTAGTAGTAGTAGTAGTGAGAATAAAAATTACGTACCTGTCGGATATTGGTCCGAAGACAAGAGATCCGAATAGCATACCAAACATGAAGCAACTGCTCAAAATAGGCTGAATCCATTCATTCTCGCATGTCAGTTCAAACTATCATATAGAAAATAACGAAATTACTAATTCAGTAACAACTGCATTGTACATAATATTCAAAAATAATAGTGATATCAATTGTAACACTTTAATAATAATAATCAACTAATTTATGGAAATAACTCCATTTGAAATTAATATTACGACTTTTTTTTAAAAATCTCATTGACGGGTATGCAGGCGTTAGCCCATGACCTCAAGGGAAGGGGATTACAGACAGGGCCGGATCTGAGCCTTTATGGGCCTATGGCTTAAAGCTGAATTGGGTCTACCAGATACGTTAAAAAATGCATCAACATGTCAAGTCTAGCAGTTTAGCAGGCCTATTCCATGTCCGGGCCTGTGGCTCGTCGCCATACTGGCCCATAGGGAAGTCCGGCAGTGATTACAGATTCAGTCGCTAAGGGTCGCTTGTCTGGGAAAGGCCTCACTTTGAGTCGAGTGGGATCGAACCCACAGACCGAGAGGTGAAGGCACCCGACTGAAAATTCTCATAGAGTATGTAGAATCTGGAACAGAGACTCAGTGAGATCTCAGTGAGGAACTCTAAAAAGTTGTGAGATCTCACTGAGTCTCCGTTCCAAATTCTGCATACTCTATGAGAATTTTCAGTCGGGCAGTGTTTCCACTTTGCAGGGAAATTTCCTGAAAAAGGGGAAAATGAGTGCCTGAAACGGGAAACATAAGGAAACAGGGAAAAGGGAGAATCTGCAAGCACGGTTTGTATTTAGTACGGATGGGAAAAAGGGAAAATAAGGTAGAAGGCGGGAAAAGGGAAACTGAAAGTGGAAACACTGGGTGAAGGGTCCTTGACCTAAGGTCTTTTTGACAGAAATTTATGAATTAATATAATTTGTAACATCTGAACTGAGATTATGCATGAATAATAAATACTTTTCAAAAAATATTATTTTATATTATTACTCTGTTAATTTTTCTCTTTTTTATTGTATATAAAAGTTTCTAAATAGTATTCATTTATTTATTCATATTATTTATTCTAAATTTTAAATCCTCTAATTTTACTTTTTTTCTTATTACGTTTTATCTTATTCTCTTTATCTTACATGTTATAATTATTAGAATTACCTCAGTGACGATCGTGCTACCGAAAGTGGAGGTATCGAAAATCCACTTATTGCACTGGCGAGTCTCGTTCGTGAAAGGTTCTTGGCTACACTCCGAGATGTTGTCCCAGGTGTCGTTGAAGATTAAACAGCGACTCGGATGACCGGCTCCCAGACTGACGTCCTCCGGAATCGTACAGTTCAGCCATGCCGGATTGAAGAGTGCTGTGTCCTCTGATTCGCAGCCGGGAACATGGCATCTGCATTATTGAATATAATATCATGTTCACACTGGTTTACCTCCGCGAGGTAACTTTGCCCCTGACTTTGCCCCTGAATTTACCCCAGATTTTATCTTTCAAATGTCCCTTGTTCACACTGTCAATCGCGACTGGAGCCGGGGTGTGTTAGGTTACCTCCGAAAAGTTACCGTGGTATTTTTCAAGGAATAAATTTTCAGGGGGTAAATCAACTTACCCTCGGTTCACTTCGCGTTCATACATCAGGGGTAAAAATGGACTTAACCCAGATTCTGGATTTACCCCAGAAACATGTGGGGCAATACCCGACTGAAAATTCTCATAGAGTATGTAGAATTTGGAACCGAGACTCAGTGAGATCTCAGTGAGAAATTCTAAAAAGTTGTGAGATCTCACTGAGTCTCTGTTCCAAATTCTACATACTCTATGAGAATTTTCAGTCGGGAAGTTCTTGGGTGTCAACAGGGTATAACTTCTTTAATTAATGGTTTAATGTACTTATATATTTAATATGCTTATGCAAAAATGCAAGAATATAATTTGGAAAACTGGAATTATTTGCAAGAATTTATTGCACAATCATAAGGTACTGAGAAAATATAAAATTGACTATTTGTACTATTTTTAATCACTAAGAAATTATACTCTCAGAGCATTGTACAGTCGTGAGCAAAATAATCTCCCCGACCTAGAATACAGAAAGGCGCTTTTGACTGAACTTGTCTACTACTACAGCTATCATTCGAGGTCAAAACGAGGTCAAGGAAGTTTGAACAGGGTTAAATCACCTTAATTTACACCCTTGTTCCCCATTCAACCGCTACAGTAGTAGATAAGTTAAAGCAGAAGCGGCTTTCTCTACTCAAGGTGTGGGAGATTTTTTTGCTCACGACTGTACTTGGTTTTTCAAAAGCAAAATTGCGTTGAAATAAAATGAAATAGTTAATGGTCAACGCTAAATTAACTTTTATTAATAACAATTATCATTACTAAACAAAAATGTCTATTATCCTACTAAATGGATGCTTTAAATGGGTTACCATTTTCCTTCGACCATTAAAACTAGCTAGACGGAGCTTTGGGCCCTTTGGCTGTAGCCAGAATAAAAGAAACAAGGAGGAGCCTGAGTCAAACGTGATTGGTCGGGTGCTGAAAGCTGAATTGATGACGTAATGATTTTCAGCGCCACCTGGTGAGGGATTATCGCACTACTTAACCCATTTCTTTGTTTACTATTAAGCTGACAGGTGGTCAACTGTCTGCTCTTACGAGATAAAGCGTGAGATCTGAAAAGGCATCGAAATTTTACTTGTTACTGTATTACAACATTAAATTTGAATGTAAAATTCTTATTTAAAACTAAATGTAGCGCATTTAGTGTTTCACAAAGCCCAAAGATGGCACTGAATGACTTGGCGTCATCAATTCAAGTTTCAGCACCTAACCAATCATGTTCGGCTCAGGCTCCTCCTTTTTTCTCTTATTCTGGCTACAGCCAAAGGGCCCAAAGCTCCGTCTAGCTAGTTTAATGATCGGAGCTATTTTCTAACCTTTACACTGATAAACTGTATTAACTAATTCGATGCTCACAGTCACATGTCAGTAAGCATGTTTTGTGTTCTCCAGTGTTTCCACTTTCAATTTCCCCATTTTCCCCTCTCCCCTTATTTTTCCCTTTTTCTCATCGCCGCTAGAATTCAGGCTGTACTTCTAGATTTTGTCTTTTCCTTCTTCTCTTGTTTTTCCCTTTTCGGACTCCATTTTCCCCTTTTTTCAGGGAATTTCCCTGCAAAGTGGTAACACTGGCGTTTTTATCATATCTCATCTGTTAAAGCTTAAATAATAACGACCCTATGATGATTGACACGACCATAATCCTCAAATACATAAACCAGAGATAGACTTTTCAAAAGAATAAATATGTTAATACCTTAACAAAATCAATTTAAACAGACTGTATACATAAATTATTGTAATAAAATATATAATTATAAGTCATGGACCACGCACAGTATGTAATAATAATATGCGATATCCCAGCGGAAAATTAAGGATGTCGACTACATCCTGAACGATATCCCTAACATATCCTTAAAATCCTGTACCACGTCCGATCGTGGATGAGTAACAAAAATTGTGTTGAGAATTGTGAATCTTAATTACTGAGGGCACCATTAACTATCCTGAAAAGCGACTTTTCAGGATGCTGTTCAGTACCCTGAACATGTATTATTCAGGGGTTCCAGTGTCAGGGTCCTGAACACCCTGGAAGTGGGCCAGTTTCACGGCACTCAGAATCCTGATTGGCATCCTGAAAATGTCCTTTCCAGGATACTTTCAGGGTCCTGAAACTATCCTTAATTTTCTGCTGGGGCAATCTTAATAGAACGATATAGTAATATCAAAATGTATTCATCTGTTCATCACTATACTAACACTTTTTCTTCATTTATGAATAACTTGTACAATTACAAATTATCAACGAGTTACTATTTATGTAATTATCATATTGACGTTTACCTGTATTCCGGGATTCCGTGTGTAAAAACAATGGACGCTACACCCAGAGCGACCATACAGAAAGGAAAACACAGCAAAATAAAAACAAATTTCTGGAAACGACCCATAGGTCCGACATGTTTGAGAATAACTTCATAAGTCATTTCTCGTTCAGCTGTAATTTCCTTCTGCTGATTTTGCTCTGCCATTTTGCACGGCACCAAAATGGAGCTGCGAAACTTTTCTGGCACCGAGTTTGAATAACTTAATCTTTGTTGCCTAATCTATTCTTGGTTTGCTGGTTGCATTTGTTTTGTGTATAGTCAGTTTGCAGACTTTAGAATTTGGCACATCATGATGTAAGCTGTTTTTTTTTTTAAATAGCAAACTTCGCCATGTTTGGAACTGGACCATGTAATCGTCTTATTACCAAGTTGTTGCTAAGCCACATCCAAGCCACTTATGAAAAAGTGTACCATGAACTGAAAGCGTGAAAAAATTTGCAATATTTATATGCACATAAGCAAGTGCGAAATACTATTCTGGTCTGAAGATATGTTTCCTTAAGCTGAGCTGAATATTTAGAAATATTTGTGAACGTTTTTCCAGCTCTGCCAAGTATATTGCAGACAGTGTTTACCACTTTCCAGGGAAATTCCCCGTAAAAGGGGAAAACGGGACCTGAAAGGGAAACATAGGGAAACAGGGAAAAGGGAAAATCTGCAAGTACGGCTTGTATTTAGTAATCAGGGAAAAAAGGGAAAATAAAGGAGAAGGGGGAAAAGGGAAACTGAAAATAGGAACACTGAGTGTAATATGTGAATAGTATTCGAAGAATTCAGATTAGGATTACAATGCCTAGAATATATGAATGAGCAAAATATTTTGAATTTTTTGAAATTTTACCCATTTCTAGACGTTACTGCAGCAACGAGTATCTGACAACTCTGAATCGGGTCATCTTTAGAAGTAAAGAGAATTAAATAGTCCATTAAAAATATTTGAAAGTTGAACTCTGTACTGAAATACTATTCTTAATTTACTAGAAGTATATTTCGTCTTCTAAAGGTTTATTTCATCACTGTTTTATTATTAATCTCTATACAGGTTAAGTTTATTGTAGCAAATTACAGAAAAGCTTCCAGAGATTACCCATAGATGGCGTTGCATATACAATGACAAAACATGTAAACAAAACAAATCGTCCGAACTTGTGAAATCGGCACTCAACACCGCGCGAATCCGATACCATTGTTTAATTAAACGTCAAATTCTAGAACCTGGTTATCTGAGACTAAGGAAGAATTTTACGAAGAGAATGTCGTTCTTTGCTGGTTTGGCTAACGCAGTAGCCAGCAATTTAATCGACACTCCTTTTCTAAACGCGGTAGGCATAACAAACGACAGGGTAATTGAAGTCCCATCGTCCCGCTATCTCTGCCGCCCGATTCTGAAGCGGGAGCGTTCTCTTGTGCTGTACGGTCCTGGAGAAGGAATCAACACTTTCGAGATCGTGTTGAACAGACCTCCGCATGCGGGTGATAGCGTCTTGAGGTGATTTTGTTCTTTTACCTTTGATTTTTTTTTTCCTACAGAATATTTTTAAACTAGCTTACTTCGAGCAGGGGACGAGAGTGAAGCCAGCAAAGTGTTCGAGGGCATTCAAGAAATTCTACCGACTGTAGTGGAACTTGCTGAGGAGGTTTGCTACTTTTCGTTCGTTCATTGCTTCTGTTTATTTGATTTCTATGTTCAAATGCATCCAGTTTGGGAACGTTAGCAAGCTCCAAAGCTTGTACAACCTCCTACGAGAAAATCTGACTTGGAATGTTTGCCATTTTGTTGCTTATTATGGTCTGAGCAACCTCCTTGACAATGCTATTGTGAAAGAGTATGACTACCGCTTTACGTCTATATTAAGCACCCTAAACTAAACGGAAGTTTGTTCATCTAGATTCCTAAACAAGGCAGATCCCCAGACTGGTATGACTCCTTTGCACATTGCAGCTTTTCAAGGCAAACACTCGTTCCTCAAGGCAGTCATCGAGCTCTTGCCCGACGTTTCCTTCAGCGAGAAGGACTTTAAAGGGAATAATGTCTACCATTTTGCTGCTCAGAGAAACAAAGAAACTGTTGAAGTATAATTTTCCTCTTATTTTTGCAAGTGTCTTTTTAAAAAAGTTTTCGTCTTATTTCGGAAAGGTTCTCTCGTCACGTATCGTGGAAAACATTAACGACCGTAATGCAGAGGGGCAAACTCCTCTACATTTGGCCTGCTTTTTGAACAAACCGGACTGCGTTATCGCTCTCATGGCTGCCGGAGCTGATGTTAACACGGCTGGCAGTGATGGACTGCAATGTGCCGTTCACTTAGCCCAAGCGACAAGTCGCAATTGCGGAAAAGCCATTCTCAAGACTGTCCCGAGCCAGCTTCTCGTTGAGGTATATGTAGTTCCAAGCCAGGACTCTTTGGAAAGATGAAAGCGCTTATTCGACTGAGAACTGTCATTATTGCACTGCTTCCACTTTAGGTTGACTTTTCCCTTCAAGAGGGCTCTGTTTTCCCTTTTTCCCCTTCGTTCGGTACAACTTGATTTCCAATTTTTCCCTTTTTTAAAATGTTTATTTTCCTTCCCTTTTCCCGCTCTGTGTAAGAGCTCAAAAACCTACTTCAGCCGTATACTGCTTAGGTGTACATGTTCAAACTTGGAAATTTCCGTTTTCCCTTCTATTTCTCTTTTTAAGGGAATTTCCCTGCAAAGTGGAAGCACTGAAGCAAAACTGGGGCGCTTTTATACTCACTTTTGCACCCTTAATCAACCCTCAAAACGAAACATTCACAGTATAAAGTGTAAATTAGCCAGAAGTGAAGAAACAAAACAAATCTCCAGAACTTTTATGCCTCATGGGGCAACGTCGCCCGTTCACTCTTTTTGACTCGATTTTATCGCAGGACATGAAGTTTGGTGGGACTCCGTTACACTGGGCCACTTCGAAAGAAGTTATTGCGTCCCTAGTCGAACTCGGCTGCAGGGTAGATGCACGCAACTTTGCCGGAGCCTCAGCGTTACACGTTATGGTCCAGCGGGAAAAGTTCGATTGCGTTATGGCGCTCCTCGTTCACGACGCTGACCCGAACGTCACTGACAACGAAGGCACTTCCCCGCTGCACATTGCCTGTTCCGTAGCCAATCTCTCTATCGTCCAAGTATGTAATATATGAGTTACTTATAAACGTCCAATTTCTTCTCACAAGTTTTTCTTCACGGTGAAGGCTTTGATCGTGTTCGGAGCAAACGTGAATGCCGTCAACGGTAAAGGCGAAACGCCTCGACACGTTGCCGTTGGTAAACGACACGCGAACCAAGGAAAGGTTTTGTACGCATTGCATAAAGTGGGAGCCTCTAGATGTAGCAAGGTAAGTTCTTACAATGAATATAGTAATTAAAGGGCAATTCCGAACAACTTGGAAAAAATATATGTTATAGAAAGTTTTACGCTGATTCTGAATATGTATAGTGTCTCTATCTCAATTTTCTACCGTTTTGCCGCTAAAGTTAATGAAAGTTTGAAAATGCACGTGGCAACGCTGGAAATTAAGCGCACGATCTGATTGGTTCGCACTGGTCACGTGATCAAAAGAGCCAATCAAAAAGTTCGTCGCCTCATACTAACAGACATGTAGCATGTTGTAGGGAGTAAACAGTATTACGAAAATGTCTGCTACTAATATATATAATATTATAATATATAATATGATATAATCAGGTAAAAGTTAAAGGTACATATTGAAGGCGGTGATCAAGAGCTGTGCGGATGGATGTGCCGTTCACGGGACGTGGAATGGAACATCACCCAGCGTAGAACTGATCCCTCGTTACCGTCGTCTGTTTGACGATATGCTGGCAGCGAGATCTATGAACGCTTCGGTCAGAGATCAAAACAATGGGTATGGATTCAATGCTGGAAATTAGCGTTACAAGCTTGCGACAGAACTTTAGTCGCTTTCTGTTTGGTAGATGCAAGGGACGTTTGCTCAGTCTGGACGGAGGCGGGATTCGAGGCCTTGTCCTGACTCAGATGCTTCAGTTCCTAGAAGATGCTCTACAACAACCTATTGCTGAAACCTTCGACTGGATTGCTGGAACAAGTACTGGAGGCTTTCTAGCTCTCGCCCTAGCTTCTGGTAACTTTTTTCCCGCATAACCAAGTTGTTCAGTGTTTTCACTTTGCAGTTTTCCCTTTTTCCCCTCTCCTCTTATCTTTCTCCTCCCCCCCCCCTTCCGTGCTAGAATATAGAGGGTCTAGATTTCCCCTTTACTCTCTTCTCTTCTTCTTTTCCTTTTCAGACCCCATTTACCCCCTTTTTCAGGGAATTTCCCTGCAAAAGTGGAAACACTGCCAAGTTCCGTTAATAGCGTTAATATATATACTTTTTTTTCTGGATAAAGGGAAATCGGTGAAAGACTGCAAGAAAATCTATTTTCGCATGAAAGAGAGAGTCTTTGTCGGGATGCGACCCTACGACTCGGAAGAACTTGAGAAATTTCTTCAGGAAGAGTTCGGTCAGCACAGCGTTATGAGCGACATATCTCGTACAAAGTAACTGCGTACACAAATATCAAACCAATAGAAGTTATTTATTAAATTGTTTAGTATATAATAATACAACTAATATAATATTAAGTAAATAAATTATAATAATTTAATACTAAGTAATATAAATAAATTAATATGATATGTAATATAATAAATAATAACAAGTAAATAAATAAATTGTTTGGTTATTGCGTTCATTACACTTACTATCAGTGTATTTTCAGAGTGATAGTTACAGCTCTAGTAAAATAAATTATAATAATTTAATACTAAGTAATATAAATAAATTAATATGATATGTAATATAATAAATAATAATAGGTAAATAAATAAATTGTTTAGTTATTGCGTTCATCACACTTACTATCAGTATATTTTCAGAGTGATAGTTACAGCGCTTTTGGCCGATAAATGCCCTCCCGATTTGCATTTGTTCCGCAATTATACTCCACCGCAGGATTTGCTACGCTTACGTGAAGTTGGCAGTTCCATTAGCATGCGGAAGCCCGAGGACCAGTTAGTGTGGCAAGCAGCACGAGCTACAGGCGCAGCTCCAACGTACTTTCGGTAAGACCACGTAAAATTATAGTAAATTCTGTTATTATTATTATTATATTTATTATTATTAAATTACTATAGATTTTAATTATAAATCTTGAATATTTAAATTTTTTCGGTATTTGTGTAGGGCCGTAGGATTCTGTTTGGACGGTGGACTGATAGCCAACAATCCTACCATGGATTTGTTGACTGAGATCCACGAATACAATGTCGCTATGGAATCGCTGGGAAAAGCAGATTGTGTCGTTCGACCGCAGGTCGTTCTCTCGCTGGGCACGGGATCCCGTCCCGCTGAAATCGTTAGCCGAGATATTTGTAATACTGAAATTTGAATTTAATTTAAGTGAAGGATTTTGTGTAGGTGAACTCAGTGGATCTGTTTCGTCCCGAGAGCATTTTCGATACTGCGAAACTGGCTCGAGGAGTCTCGGCTTTCGGCAAACTGCTATTGGAACTGGTACTATCCCGCCATCTATTTTATTCCATTAATCTATGTATAATCAATATCAGTAGATTTCAGTGTTTCCACTTCGCAGGGAAATTCCCTGAAAAAGGGGAAAATGGAGTCTGGAAAGGGAAAAGTAAGAGAAGAGAGAGGAGGGGAAATTTAAACGTACGATATGTATTCTAGTACGGAGGGGAAAAAGGGAAAGTAAGGAAAGAGGGGGAAATGAAACTGGAAACACTGGTAGATTTGTAATGTAACTGAACTGATTCCTACGATGCTGCTTGCAGGTAACGAGCTCGGACAGGCGTGTCGTGGACCGTTCTCGCGCCTGGTGCTCAATGGTGGGAGTGCCGTTCGTTCGCTTGTCGCCCGACTTCACGCAGGAGGTCGTCACCGACGAGATGCGGGACGACGTGCTCGTGCAGATGCTCTGGGAAACACAGGCCTATATCCATAGCCGCTCTATAGAGATCCGCAAACTTTGTCAACTGTTGAAAAATTCCTGAATTTTTATTACGATTTCATGGGAAAATTTATTATTCTTCGGAAAAATAAATATTTCTGTAATTTTTACTATTTATTTATGAATTATCGTAATACATAAATCAATGCGTTTTATTATAATTTGTACAAAAAAAGGTTTATTCATGAATAAGATTTATTAAAATTATACTGTTAATAAGAAAGTTCCTTTTCTCACTTACTAACGAATTTATTATCTGCTTGTAGTTTTTGGCGAAGGGTGCGCGTTCGCAAGCGTAGCCAATAAAGCCGGGTTCGCCCTGGAATGCGTCTTTCAGCTGGTTTTCGGAGCCCAAGGCAAAACGTATACTCGAAAAATCGGGGCGAGGTTCACTTCACGTGAGAGCTTACGTGGAAATCTTGGATTTTGGGCATAGCCGCTGCAAAATGTATGCCTGGGGTATTGGTACGGCATTTAAGTTGACATGGTAGATTGGTTTTTGGCTGGGAAGGGGCGGGGTTTGCAGGGCACTGGGCACCAGTGCTTCCACTTTCAGAGGAAATTCCCTGTTTTCAGGGAAAAATGGCACTTGGAAGGGATAAAGAGGGGAAGAGGGGAAAACCAGGGAAACTGAAGAAATCTTAAAATCATCGTTAAATTTGACTTTTTCTGTAGCGACATAATTAAATTTCCGTTTGGAACTGCAAACTGATCATGAAATAAATCTCACAAATCAATAACTGTGTTTCTCAATAATTATAAATGGAAGGGAAGAATGAGGGAAAACGGGAAAATGAGAGAGGGGAAAACAGGGGAAAATCAAAAAATTTTTGTCTGAGGGGAAAAAAGGGAAAATAGAGGCTCCTACCAGGGAAAGCCCAAACTTGAAAGTGGAAGCACTGCTGGGCACTCTAGCTGTTTAAGGATTTCTTTTGCTTCAGTCTTCTTTAACGTGTTAGGTCGTAGAGATGTGTCTCGTGGGTCCACGCTGATGTACTTCCTTTGCCGATTCCGTTTTATTACTGTTGGGTAGTAGTTGTTTGACAATCTTGTAGTAAACATTTGTACAAACAATTAGTGCTTGTGAACTTGTTTTAGAGGTATTGCATCGTTTCTGTGGCTTATTGTCCGTGCTTAGGAGTTTTTTCGTGATACACTTGTGACAGTGTGCTCAACAGTCGGCAACTTCTTACTCTGTACTGAAGAAAAGTTTGCAACTAACGAGCATTTCTGTAACAATTTATTGAGAGACGTATGGTTGCGTTTCTGGCTGTCGGACGTATTTCCTACATTACCGGGGATCGTTTACGTTCTTCAAGTTACTTACGTTCTGTATACGAATTCAGATGTCTGCGCTTTGTAATCGTCCTTCGAATCGGTGGAGAAACATTCATCACTCTAATTTATTTGTCTAATTTTCACAGAGTGTATCAACTGCTTGTGTGTATGCAACTTTTAGGTGTATTGAAGTGATCAATACAACTGTCAGTAACCTTCACCAGTTACTTAAGCCGTACCTTTAAACTGTATTGTGGTCTTTCTGATTAGTCCTATGTATTGGTCCGCCTTTTATTCTAAACAAGTGTTGAATGAAGTTGCGTTTTCTTCTGAAAGTAGGTAAATTACATACAGAATGGAGGTAATATCGGTTGGGTCATTTCACCAGGGTTCCGAGATATTCTCAGTTGTGAGTCGCGGTGCTCAGTGCATGATGAATGCATTTTGCGCTTTAATTTTTAGTTCCGCTCCAGACGTGGAATTGTGGGCTTCCAAGCACGTTGATTTGATTTTGTTTCATGGTGACAGTCTATACAAATCAAATATGCACCGGTTAACCCCCAAAACGCGACATTTCTCTCCGTTTGAAGTGCCCATGATGTTCGAGTTACCGTTTTCACGCATCACGGGATCCGCTCCAAAGAACATCGCCTTGCGCAAGAAGTGAATGTCCGCTTGCAAGAAATCACTAGATTACTCTTTACTTTCTCAACCATTCTATGTTTGTTCCATGCACTTTACATCAGATAGTTTTTGGAATCGGGACGTGAAGAACGATGGAAAAAAATGCTGTTCCACAAATACTCACCTGCGCGATTTCTCGTCCTCCAGAAATGGACACAAAGAACTCTAGGGTTACCGATGGGTACTCAGATTTAATATCTGCTTTTGACGAATATAGATCGCTCGGCCCAGTATACGTTTGCGAATGCTGCTTTCAGACATTTTACAAACACTATGTCAAACGTACTAGTAATGTTGTAAACCAACTCCCTGCTATGACAACTATTGTTTGACAGGTTATTCGAATGCTTACGGTAGATACCTTTGTGAAATTTGTTTGAGATACCTGAAGCAGTCTAAAGTGCCACCATGTTCAGTTGCCAATGGTTGCTGCTTTCCCGCAATCCCTCCGGTATTACAGAATCTAACCAAACTGGAATATCGCTTAATATCACCCCGTATAGTTTTCATGAAAATCTCTGAATCTTTTGCGAAGAAGCAAGATTACATTATTTAACTTTATTTTATGAATATTATTCTAAAGTGTTTTTCACCTCTAAAAATACGCCTTTTACTACATATGTGCGAGTTTTATTACCTTATTTTGTCAAGACTGACCCCAATGTCTTTGACCCCACTTCCGACATGTCAACACCTGTGACCTCTGTCCACCTTGAACCATACCCTTCTCCGTATCCTATATAACCCAATCCCGATTCTTTCCCAGTCAGTCGAGTTTGTTAGTCTCGTAGTAGACATTGGTTATGGGTATCTTATAAAGACCGTATCGTACGTATATCACGTTACGTGTCAAATTCATTATTTTCTCATTATTTCGAACTCTAGATTTAAGCAGTAGTGAGTGTGTGCAATAAGTAGTGTGATTTAAATAAAATCGATTGCACCAAACAAGTGGTCTACTTCACTTATCACTCTCAAGATTCGAACCTTACGTTTAACTTTATTCCGATGAAGCTTTGCCAGATATATTGGCACTTCATCACACTTTTGTAGACTCGCAATACAAGCTACACGGAAGTTTTGTAAATGTAGTAGGTCGATATTTGTGAAACAATAAATTGTCTTCCACGAATATCTTTAGAGAATCACACTGTGCGAGTTTGTTACAAACGTAAATTAGAGTACGAAAGTAATGTGTATGCTGAATCTGTAAGACCTAAACGGGTATCTGATGCAGCAAAATACTTATGCGAGCACGGTGATCTTTTCAGAAAATTTCAAATAACATGGAATCCTCTCTGGGAGACGTATAATTCCGTCAGTGCACAACTGCGTACAGAACAAAGTGACATACAAGCAGATATTGATGAACTGGATGACTAGACCGAGTTTCAAGAAAACATAGAAGCAGTGAACACATAGCAAACCATGGTTATTGACAAGCAGTTCGCATCTCCAGAGAAATGAATCGAATATGGAGCATTGCACCAGGCGGGAACGTCAAACCGATTAGTGTGTACAAAGATAAATATTGTGAAGAACTTGCTTTCCCCGAAATATTTTGTGGTCTGGCTAAAATCCCAAATGACGAAAGACACGTTCCTGTGAGGTATAGTGATATTGTGAAATCAGAAATTCGAAATGTTGATCGTAGGGCTGTCACAAACGTCGATAATTTGTTCTTCGAGGTTAAGAAATTGCAACTCAATATACTCAACAGTTCCATTTCTTTTTCCGCTAAAAAAAATAATCGGTCAATCACTAACCACAGTTAGAGATATTAAGAATCAGCAATTCCTTAGTAACATGTTATTCGAATACAATGACTTGATCTTTCTACGAAGTTTGTGTGGCTCACCAGCATATTTCCGCATAATGAAACAAGACCTTATGGCAATGGTACGACAATTAGGAAAAGCTTCCTTCTTTCTCAGTTTCTCTGCAGCCAACAAAGAACCAAGTGGACTTTTCTACTAAGTATACTAATGCATTCTTTGACTGGCAAAATACCGTCCATCAAACAGGTGCAAAAATTAACAACCCAAGAAATAAAACACTTAATTCCATCAGACCCAGTCACATGTGCGAGACACTTTGATCACATCTTCTCTTTCTTCTTGCACGAAGTAATTTTTGCACAAAATGGCCCGTTAGGTAAAGTATCGGATTATTTTTACCGAATCGAGTTTCAAGCACGCCGTAGCTGCCATGTATACATGATCGTTTTCTCTGAATACTCTCCAGAAATTGGCGTGCACTGTGATAGTCAAGTAGTTGAATTTATTGACTCATCCTTTACCTGTTCAGCACAAAAAGGCACACCCTATTTTGGTTTAATTTCATTGTAGTATCACAGACACACGAAATCGTGCCGCAAGAAGGGTAAGAATATTTGTAGATTTGGATATCCCAAGCCTCCGATGCGTTGCACTACCATATTACGAGCCATGGATGACACTGAATTAAGTACAATAGACCGCAACACACTTGAAGTAAAAATTATCAACATTGAATGTGTTCTGAATAGTACTTCACACGAACTCGATATTTCATTCGACGACTTCTTAAACAGCATTCAGTGCACCGAGGAAGAATACCTCCTTTGTATTCGTGACAATATCACAGAACCAACTGTTTTCCTGAAGAGACTTCCAGCGGAGATCCGAATTAACTCGTACAGTTTGACAATGCTAATATATGGCAAGCTGTTATGGACATTCAGTATATTACAAACATTTATGCGTGCATTACATACACTGCTTCCTATATGACAAAAGAGGAAACAGCAATGACTGATATTTTAAGAAAGACTCGCGACACTTTGCAGAAAACGGAGAGTACGTTGCATGAAAAATTACGTAAGATTGGACTAGCCCTCATTGACAAAATTGAAATTAACGCCCAAGAAGCCGCGTTTCTTGCACTGCAACTCTGACTCCGTATGTCATCACGCTCATTCGTTTTCATCAACACATCACCACCCGAACAGAGAGTTCAAAAATTGAAAGATAAATGTGATCTGGAACAGCTGGAAGATGATTCGAAAGATATCCTGACAATAGACTTATTACAGAAGTACTCGAAAAGACCCCAATTACTGGAGCATCTGTGTCTAGTGGAATTTTGTACCGAATGTCACATTCCATCGCGCAAACCAAAGAAACAACCTAGCACAATAGACGATACCTTAACGGAAGAAAATGACTATGACAAAAACGATGATAATGAATCTGCTATATTCAGACACGAGTTGGAGAACGACAATCATACACTACATTACACAAAGCGTAAAATGCCTAGGATTTCCGCTGCAGACGGTTTCATCAAAAGTTAGACCCAGAGAATTATTTCAGGGAAAGACTAATGTAATATTTACCTTGGAGGAACGAGTCCGCTGATCTCATAACAAATTTTGTTTCGTATCATGACCACTATCACGCCCAGTATCCACTAATACGGGACACGATCTCAAAATATGAACATTTCGAAGCAGAAATAGACGAAGCATCGCAAAATCTCTTCCCCGAAGAAACCTTCAGTGAAATATGGGACACCAAATTCCCCACATTTCATGCGCAAAATTCCATTGAACAAGAGATAGGCCGAACGACAACTGCATCGTACAAAAATATAAATCCTGAAGGTCTTAGCGACAACCACTCACTTGTATAGAAGAACTCAATTATGAAATCAATGAATATTCCGCAATTCCACTGCTAAAGCATCTCAGTGACAGCGATTTTTACGAATTAGCCCGTTCTCTGAACCCAGAACAACGCGCTTTCTTTAACGATACCTTGTACGCCATTATAAATAGTGAACAACCGTTCTACCAATTCCTTACCGTTGGCGCTGGTGTAGGCAGAACGAGACTTATATAATGCATCATACAAGCAGCATCCAGATATTATACAAAGAGGCCTGGTTCAAACTTCTGGTCGAAAACAGTTCTTGTACTAGCTACTGGTACTGCTGCATTCAACGTTAGACTCAGCACAAGCTCACTCTAACTCACCCACCGCTGTACAACATCCCCGGTCTGAAAATCGCTTTCCTGAACTGTAGATCGTTTATAGCGCACACACGTGACATCGAAAAAGACGCAAACATTCTCTCAACAGACTTTATTGCATTCGCCGAAACAACTCTTCCAAATACTGCCAAAACCCAGATTTTACCAACTGTTGTTCAATAAACAGCAAAAATGTAACAGGAAAACTAGGAAGTGGACTCATATTATGCGTTAAACACAACGTAACAATTACACACTGTACAAGCGGAGTCCACCACGGAATAGAATACATTACAAAAACACTCGCACATCAACATCACATTTACAACATAAGTGCTCTCTACAGACCAGAGGAAACTCACACTTCGCACCTCATCGCTTTATTGGCCCAACTGATAGCAACAAAGCAAACACAAAACACGTGCACAATCATCCTAGGAGATTTCAACTCGGACTATAATACCCAACTCAGAGCGCAAACTCACTTCAACAACTTCCTCTCACAATACAAATTAATACAGATAAACAACTTCCCAACAACTGACAACAAGTACCACACTCGACCATATTTATGTACAATTACCCTTTCACACCAAGTATGAACAAGGAATCCAGGAAATCCACTACTCGGATCACAAACTCGTTTGGATTTCCATACTCTCCGGACAATAACTCCCTACACAAAAATTCTGAAACTTACTATCTCCAGTCACGAAAATGGAATAATACCAATAACCATCCCTATGTAACTGTTAATTCTTTACTCTTATCCATTAACAACAATTACTCTTTCAAGGCAACTGTAACTACATTCAAATACATCACCAAATATTGGAACTATAACTGCACTTTATGAGCGTTTCAATCAATAACTCATTACAAAATTCTACGCGAGGAACAAAAAAAAGGACTACTTCTTGAAATGCCTATTACAAAATGTTCCTGAAATCCCTTTTGGTATGCGAGGGATTCATTCCCAACTTAACTGTAACTCGATGGAAAGATAAACTTGAAGTAGTATTTCCAAGGTATTAGGAACTTTCTCCTCTCACAAACAAAACCCGCAACCTTTATAAATAAGCCACTAATGCACATTAACAATCACTCTCGTTCAAGTGTTCAGTACTTCACGTCGAAGACACAATACTACGATACGTCTCTCCAACGGGCCTTCCCAGCCAAATGGATCTGGAACCGAACTTCAGCACCGAGATCCAGTTACAACAACTACCCGGGCCAAGAAAATCACTTTCTTAGTAAACGTAGAGGACAAACATCTAGAACCATACGGAACATACCCTCTAATATGAACACCCCGTAATCTACTACATATCACTCCGACGCCGCAAAAGTATGCCCTGAAGTTTTTGATCCTGAAATCCTTTTCAGATTCCTGAATGGTTGCCAAACGCACGTTTCGCAACCGGCGATTTGGCAATGCCAGCAACTGCAACTCGTACTTCCTGGCTGACCTGAATAGAAAACACGATGCACAGCTTAAACACCCGACAACTACACTCGCAGAAGAGCAGAAGATCATGTCCTTTTAAAGGTTGAACCCCATCCAGCAGTGCAGTATTCAACAGGAAACTAGTAAAAGCTTCAAGAAGGTATGGTGTCAGGAGAGGACGACTCCTGCAAGACAACAAGGCTTCTCACCAACCTGCAACTCGCACCTCCAACGTAAGAAAAATGTCGAACGGAAACAAAGCAAAATCCGACTTGCCGTACGCTCCGCCATCGGACACCGTACAACCAGGCGTTTACCCCAATACAAGATATCCTTACAACCAAATGGAATACTCTGCACACCTCGTTTGTCGACCACCTTGATTTGCTCAACCATCATGCACCACAATTCTAATTCCACGTATCAATGTCCCGTCACCTTCTAAAGCGCTTAATTCTTTTTTGAACAACTGCACTCCTCATGGTCTGTAATTCCTTAGCTAATTAATTACACGTAAACAACTTCTAATTGTAACTGACAATAACATCGACTAGCTGTAACTCTAATTCAACAATCTTTTCTAGCAATTACGCAAAACTCCAAACAACATGAATCACTCATCGGAACTCTGTATTACACATAACACAACAGTAAACAAAAATCAAGAAGGAACGTACAACACGAACAACACTTAATCCAAACCATCACCAGGAAAAAAAACGAACTCCCAACACAAATACAAAGAATACCCAAAAGCCCACCACCAGAAATGTATCGCGTTAAGACTTCCACACTTCCAACACAAATGTGCACTCAATCAAATACAAGTTCCTTCCAGGGCAACTTCACGCCAACCTCCTTCAAATTCAAGAACGACAACTCAAGGTCCTCCACATTACTGGCGCTGTTACACACTATCTTCTTCTTCGCAGCAAATTCTGCAACAACCTAAAAATTTAACAAACACATTCTTAAACACACCGGCATACACGCATATAGTGCAAAACACCTTCGGTGACAACTTGACCGCGAGCGGACCCGACTTTCCAGTGACATGCACCACTCTTGAGATTCCTTTGCTGCACAGCTCACGCAACTGCTTTCCTCCGCACTCCTCACAACGCACCATTTTCTCCTCCTCATCCCCCACATTCATCACAGCCTCACACACCCGACACTCCGACATAAACCCCAAATCAACTCCAAGCACCTCCATCTTCTCCACACCAGATACCACCGACGACGCCTTCACCTCAACGTCTTTCCTCTGCACCGTCGTCCAAGCCGAAAATCGGATCTCCTTGACTCCCACGCCGCTCACTACGTTAACGCGGCTCATCTGGTACACCTCACCTGTAAAAAGAAAACACACGATGCACAACGGAACTCGACAGCAACACTACGACAATCAAACTTTTACCTTTCTTCCACGGCTGACTGTCATTCCACAAGATGACCTTAATGCAACCAGACTCGTCACCAACTTCAAGGGACGTCATGTTCACTCTCCCCCCACCTGGAACTACCTTCTTCTCCGGACCAGTGACGGACAAAATTTTCACGATCACAGTTGCTTCCTGTCCCACGACTAGCTCAGCAACACGCTTCACATAAGTAACATCACGCTGCTCCGGTAAAGCAGCGTACTCAAAGCCACACTTCGCAACCTGGACACCACTCCGACGATTATACAGAATGTCATGGGACAACTTCACGTTCACTAACTTCACGCACATATTCTTCTTACCATATTCTTCAAAGACTTTCCACAAGTGGGGCACATAGCACACCACTGTTTCAAAATTAGACGCAGCAGTCTGCAAAAAAAAGCGAAACATCTCCGATTTTGCCCTGGATTCCGGCCCAGGCAACAGCATCTCACTGACCCCCTGCACGTAACCAACCTAATCCCCATATCCCTCGCTGTACCCACGATTTCCCTTAAAAGTAAACATTTCACTCCAATTCCAACCAAAACGAATAATACACGAAATAGGGCTGTGCGGATCCGAGTAGGTACTTACTCGGTAACCGAGTACCGAGCCGAGATCCGTTACTCGGTTACTTGAACCACGGGTACTCGCGGATCCGAGTACTTTTTGTTCAAGTGGCTTTTTTTCTTGTATTTTTATTTTGATGATGTCAGTACAATGTACACTTAAATTATTTTTTTCCTAAATTCTGAAGCCATCTAGTGAGCTTAATGTTAACCAGGAATAGGGTTGATCTAGTGCAAAAAATATGTAAAACACCGAGAAACTTGGTTAGCACCCTGGATGCACTTCGTTCCCGGGGATTGCAGTTTTTTCCCTCTCTTTGCTCATTCTTTTGTTAGCTTCAGTTTAAGACAGATCAAAAATTATGGATATCGGGGAAAGTAGTGAGTTTCAGTTACGCGGTGACGACGAGGATGAAATAATCGCGTTTTTCGATGGTTCCGTGTCTCGAAAATCTAAAATCAGTGAGGTTTGGAAACATTTTTCAAGGGTGGGCCCAAAAGAGGTCAAGTGTAACATTTGCAAAAAGTGTTTTAAACACACTGATGGAACGACCTCCAATTTATGGAAACATGCATCTAAAGTTCATAACATCGATAGGTCAGACAACCAAAAAGAAGTTGCCGGTAACCCAAATACTTCTCAAAGTTCTGGGAGGAAACGATCTGCTGGTGCCGCTCCAGAACCAACGCAGAAACAGAAAAAGCAATCGACAACATTAAGTGCCTTCACCAACTCTGCCGCCACTTCAAAGAAGACCCAGTCTTTAATGGACAGCAAGTTGCTGAAATTAATTTGCAAGCATTTTCATCCAATTTCCATTGTCGAACAGGAAGGATTTGTCGAACTGTTAAATATAGCCAGCCCAGGGTACAAGCTCCCAAATAGACGGCAAATAATGAATCACATGATTCCGCAACTGCAATCAAGTCTTGAAGACCGAATGAAAAAAAGCCATAGAAGATGCAGCGTCCGTTTGTATCACAACGGACGGATGGACGTCTTCGGCTAACCATGGCTACTTGGCTGTAACCTGCCACTTCATTTCCAGTGCATGGAGGCTGGAAAGTTACGTACTGTCCGTGGAAGAGCAGGTGGAACACAATGCCGAGTCCTTAAAGGACGCCATTGAATCCATTATTAAGAAATGGAAACTGGAATGTAAGATAAGATGTATTGTCAGTGATCATGCAAAGGTGATGTTCTGCACTGCTCGCTTACTCGGTTTGAGATGGTATGGGTGCTTCGCCCATAAAGTGAATTTGGTAGTGAATGACGGATTCGAAGTGACGGAAGCAGATGAACTCAAGAAGAAAGTTAAGGCCGTTGTATCGTTTTTCCGTTGCAGCTCAAAGGCTTCCTACAAACTCAAAGAAATCCAGGAGAATATGCGGAAACCGTATTTAAAATTGGTGAACGACGTTCCAACTCGGTGGAACTCCACCTATGATATGTTGGAGCGCTATTTGCAGCAGAAAGGGGCAATAAATGGAGCTGTCGTTAATCTAGAAGCTGAAGTTAATCTACCGAATGCCGAAGATCACGCTGCTCTTAACAGCATAATGGAGCTGCTTAAGCCTTTCAAAGACGCTACCGTCTTGATGTCGTCTCAGTCGTCACTCAGGGCATCGGAACTAATCTACATCGCTGGTAAAGCAGTCATTCCTCATAAGCTAAGTTTTCACATTACGTTTGTTTTTCTATCAAAGGAAACCTCTGCAAGAAAACACGGGAGTGTCTCAACCGGCCAAACTTTCCTGTCGTTGCCCAGCATTTTGGGGAAGCTTTGCTATCCTCGATGATCAAACGGGACTTTTTAAAGCTGCAGGAAGACCGCTCTCTAGCGCTTGCTACACTTCTTGATCCCAGAATTAAAAAACTGGGATTTTTGAACAAGGAAGCGGCAAACGAAGCGGAGATGTGGCTCGTGGAAGCAGCTACTGCCGAAAATCCATCCTGTGATTTGGATGACTCGAGTGAGATGCAATCTGAGGTAGCTTGCGCTGTGGAATCCCCAGTCAAGTTGGGGATATTTCAAGACCTCCACGCGAGTATCGAGTTGTCACGAAAGGCGCGGCCCAGTTCTGTGGAATCCATGTTGGAAGTGCGCAGATACATGGAGCTAGACCCCGTCCAGTTGCTCACGGATCCGCTGGAATGGTGGAAAACAAATGCTCCCTTCTACAAACGTTTAGCTCCCATAGCACGACGCGTTTTCTGCGTTATAGGGAATTCAGTTCCCTGTGAGAGGGCGTTTTCATACATGGGGAATGTTATCTCAGATCAAAGGTCGTCTCTGTTACCAAAGAATGGTCTGGGTTTAAACTGGGAAAAGGTAGAATCCTATTTATCTGAGAATCCTTCGTTTAGTCGCCCACCTCCAGAAGACCTCAGCGATATCGATTAATGTGCAATGAAACAAATCCTCTTTGTGCACTGTTCTTTCGTTTTATCATTGTTTGATGAATAAATACCCAGAATCATCAGTAATGGTTGATTTAATAGCAATAAATGTAAAATTGTGAATTTTAAGAGGAAGTACTCGGTTCCGTACTCGGTAACCGAGTACTGCCAAGTACTTGTATCCGCACAGCCCTTATGAAGTGTTCAATAGAAATTAATGTTAAAATAATTAAAATTAAATTGAATATGAATTAATATTCAATTAAAACGATAAACTTTTTACATCTAATTGTTTTCCAGACTTACCCCAAGCTAAGTCAGGCCTATTACGTCCTGCTGGAGTGCCTGGCTCAGGATGAAACAAACAACACCACACTCGTTTTTATACCAACGCCAACCAAACCCAACCACCTACAACACCCCACATTACCCAAGGAAGACCCAATCAAGATCAAAGAAGTATGTAACGAGGAATCCTACAGCTTCCACGCATACGTCATAACCCCACCTCTTACTACCCCAACCACCAAATAGGCAGAGTTTTATACCACGGGAAAAGTAACCGTCCAAGTAACCGGTTACTCAGATCCCACACAAGTAACCGGTTACTACCTACTCCAGTAACCGAACCCAAAAAACAAAACTTCAGTTCTGTTCAGTACTTCCACTTCGTGGGGATTTTCCCCTTTTGTGGGAAAAATCGACTCTTCCGACATCCGCAAAAGGAAAAGGGGGAAAAAGGGAAAACTGAGATTTTTATCCGGAAATTTGGGAACCAACACCGAAATTCAGAAGTTTCTATAGGAAACTCTCGTTCACAATATGTTCTTTTTGGGGCAAAAAAAGGCCATCCTAACAAAGTAAATTCGGAGCCACAAAAAATTTCGCATAGCAAAAACCCATGTTAGACAGGAGAGAGGCTTCAAGAGAGCAACTTGAGATTGTAACATTTCATCACCTTCTGGGGGACGGAGCCCCCAATCCCCCTAATACGGTTTTCATTCTCTTTCTATTACACATCCCACCTTACGATTTCACCCTATTTGCTAATAATATAATTCCCTTTACAAGCTACTTTGTGCAACTTTGAATCCCATCAAATCTGCGCGCTGGAAACCGAGCTTGATATCAAATTTGGCGACCGAAACTGGAACAATATAGTTTCTAAATAAACTTATTATAAATTAAACACAGTTAACTATATATAACCTATATTACGTAAAGTTTGCGGAGGAAAAAGTACGGTAACTTATTTTTGTCAAGAGGGAAAAAAAAGGGAAAGTACATTTCCGTTGTGAGGGGAAAAAAGGGGAAACCGGAGTACTCAAGCGAGGAAAGTCTTAGTCGCAAAGTACAAGCACAAGTTCTGTTCTACGTGCCAGCAACCACACACCTCTGCTCTCCTCGGTCCACCCCGATTTCTGTTACTTACTGATTCCGTTTCGCTACACTTCGACAACTTCTTCCGACTCATTCAGTAAACATCTCTATAACAAATTAGACCTTGAGAATTTATTTGCCAGACACTGAGTTCCTTCTATGGTATTTTGTCTATGATCAGAAGTTTTGTTTGTCCTACTCTTACAATAGTATATTTTACAACTTGCAATTTATCATTGTGTATTTACAAATAATGTGTTTAATTAATCAGCGCTTCTGTAACAGTTTATTGAGAAACGCATGTAGTAAGTTTATGACTAATCGACGCATTTGCCGCGTTTTCAGCGATTCTCCTATGTTCTTGGGATTTCTTAAATTCTCTCTACGAAAAAAAAACAATTCCAACTTCATAATCCTTCTTTCAATTCCTGGACAAATATTCACGACTCTAATTAGTTCTTCTAAACTTCATTCAGTGTAACGTATCGATTGCTTTTGCGTGTGCAAGTTTTCTTTGAACCCAAGTGGGCAATACAACTTCACCTTTCCTTCCCCACTCAAACTTTATATTTCACACCTTAATTTTACTACATTGAAATGACCAACAGTTTGTAATTAATAAACGCTTCTGTAACAAAATCAAATCCGGAAGTGCGATTATGCTACTGGAAGAACCGCTGCTTCACCCGCACTCTGGACGCTCGTAAGATTGCTCAAGACTATTAGTCAGCCACCACACACCAAATACGTCGCTTTCCGGTGCAGACGTATGTATTACGTTCCTCTCCATCCTTTCTTTACTTCGTATCTCCCACGTTCCAGTCCACGAATACGAAACCAAGCCATTCTTACAACCCCCGAACAAATACCCACCCGAACGTACTTCGTTCCCCCAAATGCCCTGGATTTAAAACTTACCCTTACTTTCAACACTTTTACTTTCAGTTTATCCCCTATTCCGTATTCCCTCCATTCCCCTTTTCCCCTTACATACTAAGAAACGAGATGTACTTCTAGTTTTCCCTCTTCCAGCTTCCATTTTCTTTCCCTTATCACACTTGACTTTCCTCTTTTTTCCCAGAATTCCCCAAACTCAGCTCCAACGTACTCTATTTTTAACCTCCCCCTCTTTTTTGACAAAACGACCATAAAGCTGTGCCCTTTCAGGCTCCACGTTCTTTACTTCCCCACTTTCCGTTTCAGTTGATAAAACAATAGAATTCAACTTCAAAACCTTACTTATTATTCACAAAACATAAACACTTTGAAGGCAGCTTATGTTACTTTCACGCCAAAACTTGAAGAATTAATTATTACTCATTTTAACTGAAACATGCATTTTACCCTCAGCTAAACTACTATCGGAAAACCACGACAGCAAGCATTTTAAATTTTCAGAATTTTAATATACTACTGATACTCGTTTCATCACGGGTTTTATTCCGTGAAAAAGCTGAATGAATTCTCTTTTTTTCTGATGCAAAAATCTCACGAAAAAGTTGTATGCGGTATTCTCTGGATTCGTTCATCTTCTCCCCCTTGCACCTACTGCCACCATCACCACCCCTACACCCACACATAGTGTTGCCACTTTTCAATCTTCCATTTTTCCCCTCTTCCTTTATCTTCCCCTTTTTCCCCCTTCCGTGCAAGAATGTAAAGGGTCTAGATTTCCCCTTTACTCTCATCTCTTCTTCTTCCCTTTTCAGAGCCCATTTCCCCCCTTTTTCAGGGAATTTCCCTGCAAAAGTGGAAACACTGAACGCCATCTTGTTAGTTTAATGAATAGTTTGCCAATAACTAATAATATAGAATAAGTAGTCAAGCACATTTTACATTAATTAATTGACTTATAATATGTGTTAAATAATAATTAAGTTTTATTCCTTCAGGGACAGTTTTAAGATCATAGATAAAATATATTGTCACAAATTAAACATTAGTTGTAACTAATTTAAGCGAATTTATAGATAATCTAGCGAAATTCATTGTAATTACAAAATATTCTGCTATTATAAGATATCGTTAAGATACTACTCGTGCTACTAATCCAGTGTTTTCACTTTTCAGTTTTCCCTTTTTCCCCTCTTCTCTTATCTTTCTCCTTTTCCCCCCTCCGCGCTAGAATATAAAGGGTCTAGATTTCCCCTTTACTCTCTTCTCTTCTTCCCTTTCAGACCCCATTTACCCCCTTTTTCAGGAAATTTCCCTGCAAAAGTGGAAACACTGTACTACTCCGTACTGCTACTTACTTACTACTCCTATTCAACTACGACTACTAACTATTTGCTGTCCGACAGTTCTACTGATGATATGCTCAACATTGCTACTTCTATTCCATCACAAACCAGCTACCTTACTACTACTTCTGCTACTCCTACTGCCTAGGTAGGTCTTATACTACCTATACTACTCTCATACTTCTTATATTACCTTATAGGTCTACTAATGTTGACCTATTGCTCAACATTGCTACTACTACTCCACTACAAACCAGCTACCTTACTACTACTTCTGCTACTCCTACTCCTGCAATTCTACTGCTTTTACTACAATACTAGCATAACTACACCGCTACTATTTACTACCCACCTACTAGTACTAATGCTGTGTTGTATCCTTTTGTTAGTATTACTATTAATACTACTAGTCTTACGTCGATACTTCTACAAATTGTACTATTGCTACTTCTCCAGCCAACCTTAATAATACTACTTTTGCTATCCCTTACTACTTTACCCTGCTGTTGTACTACTATTGCTAACTACCATACTAGTGCTTGCTGCTATTTTTCGATCCATTAGCTGAATGCAATATTAAAGTATCCTTCGATAATAATATATTTTACTGGAAGATGTTGTAGGTCACAAAAGAAGATCAGCACTATTAAAACAGTATATTACACTACCATATGCAAACCACGAAAAAATTTGAACACAAATTTTTATTTTCAAAAGGTAATTCAATCGTCAGTTTTGCTTTTCTTTCCGCATGACGTTAGCGTATGCCTGTGAAAAACATAAATTATTTCCTATAATCCAATAATTAAGTAAAAAATGTATTACTTTTCTAACTCGATTGCTTCTTCCATTGTTGAAGGCAAATCAGCTCCCAGTGTTTCAGGTAGCAACAATGCTAGAAGACCGACTAACACATTCAAGATGCCGAAAATCAGAAAGGGTAATGGTAAATATACAATCCGAGCCTGTAATTTTAATTGAACATTAATTCATATTCAATTTAATTTTAATTATTTTAACATTAATTTCTATTGAACACTTCATACCGAGTGTTCCGAATAATTTGTTCTCTTTAATTTAGTTCCTAACTTTGCCGCTACATGGCCAGAATCTTTTCTCCTAATTTTCACCCTTACCTGAATTTACCGTAATTAGTCGTTAATCGAAAGTCATTGAGCAATGTCGCTGGGATTTTCAGTTCAGTAAATTGTACTTAATTGGCCGATATCGTCTTCTTATTTCTAAAGCAAGTGAAACACAACGCAGGGAACTCTAAAATCACGAACACCGAGCTACCTAATACTTACAGTGCTTGCTACTACAGGTGCTAGAATAGCTCCCAGTCTTCCACATGTCGAGCACATACCAACAGCAGCACTTCTGTAAGACGTTGGGAACAGTTCGGCAGTGTAAGAGTAAACGTTGGCAAGTGCGTAAGTCGTGGAAAATTTGCCGATCAACGAGAAAGTGATAGTCAGAGCCTCGATTTCTGCAATTACAAACCAAAATTGTAATTAAAATAACATTTTAAAATAAATTCAAATGTTCAGACCTGGTGGAGAGAAACCAGCGACTAGACAAGATACTCCTCCGATGATCAGGAATCCTACCAGAGTTGCACGTCTTCCGAGTTTGTCCATCAGGAAGATACCCAGAACATACGAGGGCAATTCAACAACCTATTATATTCATCACACATCATTCTACCGTATTATTTATCAGACTAATTAAGAAACTTACAGAGAAAGAATGAAATTTACATAGAAATCGCCGCCTAGATACGCACTGGTCATTGAGAGTCCGTAATAGCCCATGTCAGCAGCGATCCTAGAACATTTCCATTCAAAGTTTTAATTAATTTAAGTTAAATAGTATTGAGTTAAGTGAATTTACCAAGCCATGAACATGACTAATGCACGTTTTCGTAGAACCGAAGACTTGAAGATCCGTAAGAAGCTTCCAGAAGCTTTTTGCTGCGGTTCGAGGTTCTCTTCATCTTCTTTAACTGCAACTTTGACCTTAGAATTTATGGAAATACTCAATGAACTTAACTATTTGGAAGTTATTTTAAGGAAACTTTACTTCAGTTGGGACTGGTTCATCGAAAAAAGCGTTCAAAGTTGTCTCAGAAACTGTTCTTTTGTTATTTTTAGCCACTTTTAGGATTACTTTCTTGGCTGCGCTTCGTTTGCCGTTAGAGAGAAGCCATCGAGGAGATTCAGGAATGATCCTATTTGTAAAACACGTTAACCAGATCCTTTAAGAATAGTCTGAAGCAAAAATGGATTGCTTACCACCAGTACAAAATGAAAAGTAGCGAAGGAATCCCCGATACTAGTTGCAGGATCCTCCAGTCACGGTACGCGTAAGCGATCCCTGTGTAGATCATACTAGCGATGGTTCCAGCAGATTGGAATACAAAGCCACAAATGATGAAATAACGACTTCCAACGTATTCTATGCCTGTTTAGTAGTTACAAATTAAGTTAACTAGTAAATAATAGTAATTAGTGTTCAATACTAGTAAATAATAAGTGTAAAAGTATTCATAATGTCTCATTTATTACATGTTATTTAGGTTATGAGTTGAGACCCAGCAGAAAATTAAGGATAGTTTCAGGACTCTGGGAATATCCTGAAAAGGACATTTTCAGGATGCCAATCAGGACGGTGAGTACAGTGAAATTGGCCCACTTCCAGGGTGTTCAGGACCCTGACATTGGAATGTCTGAAAAATACATGTTCAGGGTACTTAACAGCGCCTGAAAAAGCGCTTTTCAGGATATTTAATGGTGCCCTCAATAATCAAGATTCACAATTCTCAGCACAATTTTTGTTACTCGTCCACGATCGGACGTGGTTCAGGGTATTCAGGATATGTTAGGGATATCGTTCAGGATGTAGCCGACATCCTTAGTTTTCCGCTGGGGATATATATATACTATCTACTTCATCCATTTAATCAATTGGTTGATAGTTGATAGTTTTATACCCCAGACGAACGAAGCTTGGAAGCAGCCGACAGTTCCAAGTCCCGTCAAGAAACGAAGAATTGCGAAAACTACCAAATTTGGCGAAAATGCAGTGGCAATTGCGAAAATGCTCATCCAGGTCACTGAGGTTATGAACGCAATCTTTCTTCCGTATCTGCAAAATTTTCAATATTAAAAATAGTTAATCTCGTAATAATATGAGAGTACAGCTATGTTACCCCAGCAGTAAATTAAGAATAGTTTCAGGACCCTTAAAGTATCTTGAAAAAGACATTTTCAAGATGCCAATCAGGACTGTGAAAGCAGTGAAATTGGACCACTTTCCAGGGTGTTCGGGACCCTGACATTGGAATGCTGAATAATACACGTTCAGGGTACTGAACAGCGTCCTGAAAAAACGCTCTTCAGGATACTTAATGGTGTCCTCAATAATCAAGATTCACAATTCTGAACACAATTTTTTTACTCGTCCACGAGCGGGACGTGGTTCAGGATATTCAGGATATGTTACGGATATCGTTCAGGATGTAGCTGACATCCTTAATTTTCTGCTGGGACTAGTTGATAATAGGCTTTTAAATAGCGATTTTTGTGTTATAGTTACTAATAGTTTACTTGTCGGAGATGGGTCCAAAGATGAGAGATCCCAGCAGCATACCAATCATGAAAATGGCGCCCAGGATCGGCTGGAACCATTCATTCTCGCAGGTTAGTGTGAACTGCATTAAAAATTTTATATTAGATTTTGAATTTCAGCACCATTGAACACAGTAACATTAACACTGATAACCAGAAACAATGGAAGAGGATTAATAATAACAATTAAATATAGAGGTCTAAACATAATACTGAGAAGGTGGTACTATTAGTTCAACGGCAAGGGGTCCGAAACTCCCAGAGAAAGCGTACGAAGATTATTTGATAACACGTGATAACACGGAGATAACAGTGATAACATGACCCCAGGTGTACGAAGATTATTGGGAGTCTAGGACCCCTTGTTCAACGCGTATATTATAGAACATATGAAAGTTTAGATTTCAAATGTTCAGTACTCGTTATACATCTTATTTAGTGTTTCCACTTTTACAGGGAAATATCCTGAAAAAGGGGGTAAATGGGGTCTGAAAAGGGAAGAAGAAGAGAAGAGAGTAAAGGGGAAATCTAGACCCTTTATATTCTAGCGCGGAGGGGGAAAAGGAGAAAGATAAGAGAAGAGGGGAAAAAGGGAAAACTGAAAAGTGAAAACACTGATCTTATTGCGCTTAATGTGAGATATACTAATTTTTTCCACGTATGCACTGTGGCGAAAAAAGGCCCTTTCACCGCAAATTCAGGGGGTGAAAAAAAAACTTTCACCGCAAATTCAGGGGTAAAAAAAACTTTCACCGCAAATTCAGGGGGGTGAAAAAAACTTTCACCACTGTTTTACCCGGTGAAAGTGTCTTTTTTCGGCACAGTGTGTGTGTTACATATTTTTGGAAATTGAGAATTGTATATGTACTTCTGTGACGATGGTAGAACCGTATGTTGAGTGATCGTAGACCCACTGTTCGCAGTGTACGGATTCGTTCGTTGGAGGTTCTAATAAACATTCTGAAGGACTCGGCCATGTGTGGTTGTAGACCAGGCAACGACTCATATGTGCAGGTCCAAGGTTATCCTCTACTGGAATTGTGGTATTCAGCCATGGAGAACTGAACTCGGTTGAATTCTCCGTATCACAGCCAGGGACGTAGCATCTATTAACATTCGAATAACAGGATTCAGAACTGACAATAATATATTAACTGGTTAACATAGTGAGGAAATTTCCAGCTTCCCGCGTCATGTATTAAACATACATCCTTATCTTATCTTATGTGGAAAACTTGATGTTATTTATAAATTAAATTGTATCGGTAAAACAAGTATTAACACCCAGCGGAAAATTAAGGATGTCGGCTACATCCTGAAAGATGTCCCTAACATATCCTGAATATCCTGAAACCACGTCCGTTCGTGGATGAGTAAAAGATTTTGTGTTGAGAATTGTCAATCTTGATTATTGAGGGCACCATTAAGTATCCTGAAAAGCATTTTTTTCAGGACGCTGTTAAGTACCCTGAACATGTATTATTCAGGCATTCCAATGTCAGGGTCCTGAACACCTTGGAAAGTGGGCCAATTTCACTGCACTCAGAATCCTGCTTGGCATCCTGAAATGTCCTTTTCAGGATATTTTCAGGGTGCTGAAACTATCCTTACATTTTCTGCTGGGCAATATGATAATTGTACGAGTAAAGGGTGCACTTTATTTGCTGAAATTTGATTAATATAATAATAATACCTGTACTCTGGAATCCCATGTGTGAAGACGATGGAGGAAACTGTGAGGGCCAGAAAACAAAATGGAAAACAGAGCAAAACGAAAACGAAGATTTGAAATCGGCCCATTTGCCCAGCTTCCTTCAGTACATCTTCGTATGTAATTTCGTTTTCAGAAACATTTTCCTTCGTTTCAACTTCTTTTTCCATTGTCTAGAGACTGTGATGAAGACCTCCGTTTGCTTGAAAACAAACTGTCCTTGTCTACTCTGTGTTTATCAAGTTTATACGTGAACACGCACTATCACAATAATCCCTTTGAACAGATAAAATTGTTGTGGAATCTGCTGCTTTTTTTTACGCATCTTAATGAACGTGTGTAATTAAGTTAGGCTTATTAATTAAGAAACAAGTAGTTTTATTTAATTGAAACAGCCTGAACTTTCATGATATGCGATTCGGCCACTTTGATTACGTCCTGTAGCTCCTGTGTTTGACACAAAAAATCGAAAAAATAAGATTTAGTTAGGTCTAATACAGTTCAAGGAAGCTCATAACTTTGATTTTGGTTTTAGTAAATTTTAGTCTACTGATAGGAGCTTGAAAGTAAGCTGTCTTAAGCTCTAACAACAAATATTTTCAGAGGAAAGAATTTTGAATTTGGCGCCAACTACGCACCAATGAATATTGTTAAAACTCTTATTAAATGTAAACGAAATTCAGAAAAATATATATATTAAAAATTATTTTCCATGTAAAAATAATATTTTACAATTTATTTAACTATTTTTTAAACAATTATTTGTTAAATATTTATATGGCAACAGTGTAATTCAGCAGATGTGTAGCTGATCACGTGACTCTTAATTACAAAAACAATCAAACTTCAAAATTGATGAGATTCTGAATGGCTTCGTTATCTCAGGTACTTGATATTTAAAAATAAAACACTTCATCAATAGAAAAAATCACTTAAGGTGAAAGATATTTTTTTCTCTTAGGAGGCCATGCTGAGAAAGCGGAGGCTCGGTAGCGATTTCTTGACGAACGATTTACCGAAGGAAAGCTTCCAGGACAGTCAGCTAATTTACCGAAGTCCCTTATGGCGGAATCCCGCACTTTCTTGCTTATTTTTCGTTGTATTTTATGCATTTTTGCTTTTTACATCCTTCACTGCTGATTACTGGCTGCCGAAAGCAATACTCGTCAAAGATGCTGCAGATAATCCTGGCCGGTTTAATGCGGAAAGGGCCCACAGACATCTCGAGCGGCTAACCCTACTCGGCCCCAGACCAGCGGGAAGCTATGCTAACGAAGTTCGGGCTGTGGATCTGCTCTTGAGGGAAATAGGATTCATACGCCAGTTCGCCAACCCTGTCCACAGTATTGAGGTTGACGTTCAGAGACCTTCGGGTTTTTTCCTGACTCAGAAGAATGATGGAATGAATTCTATTTACGAAAGGGTTGCGAATATTGTTGTTAGGATAGGTCCGAAAGCCAAAAACGATACCGAGAGCCTTCTCGTTAGTGCACATTTTGATAGCGTCCCAGGAAGTCCTGGTAATTTAGAATTTGTGCTAGTTGCAATGAGCAGTTTTAATTTGCGGATTAATAAACAGGTGCTTCCGATAATGGAGTAAGTGTGGCAGTGGCCCTTGAGGTTCTCGAAGTTGTTTCCCGCAGAACAACCGAGTTGAAACGTCCGATCATTTTTCTGTTCAACGGGGCAGAAGAAAATGGATTTCAGGTAGCAAGTCTGAAACGAGTTGAAAAAAAATATCTTTTTATATATTTTGTCGTTGATTATTCAGGCAGCACATGGTTTCATCACTCAACACATATGGGCTAACTCGATCGGAGCTTTCGTCAACCTGGACGCTTGCGGAGCGGGAGGACGAGAAATTGTTTTTCAGGCGGGACCTGGAAATGCTTGGCTGGTTGAGGTGCATATAAATATAATAATTTTTATGTATTTAATTTAATATATTTATTATTTTTACATTTATTACTGTTTTTTTATTATTTTTTAAATATCTATTTGTATTTTTTATTAAATTATTTTTTTTATTATTTATATCAAATTTATTACTTTATTATTGTGTGTGTAATATATAATAGAAGATGACTTTTAAATAATAGGCATATGCTGCATCAGCTCCACATCCGTTTGCCAATATTATCGGGCAAGAAGTTTTCGAAGCACGACTTATCCCCTCGGACACTGATTTCAAGATTTTCAGAGACTATGGAAACTTGCCTGGTACTTAATATTCACCAGTATTAATTGTAGTATTAATTAACTATTTTTTTAGGCCTTGATTTGGCTTACATTAGAAATGGCTACGTCTACCACACGAAGCACGATGACATCTCGAGACTGTCGCTGAGCTCCATACAACGTGCTGGTGACAACCTCCTGGCTTTGACACTGCATTTGGCAGACAAGGACTGGCCTCAACAGAAAAATTTTGCTGAAAAATTCATTTTTATGGACTACCTGGGAATGTTCATGATCACAATGTCTACGATAACATGGAACATTCTGAATCTCGCTCTCATTGGAGCTGCCGTGTACCAGACAAAGTCCTTCATAAGCCGCAATAGAACCAGTAACAGCTAATTTACTATTTTTCGCCATAATTTTCTATCAAATTTTGACATTTTCAGATGTGCCAGCCGATAAATTACTGAAAAATATCCTGGTTTCTGCAGCGGGATCTTTCGTTTCTTGGCTTTTGGCGTTTGTAGCTGCGTTTCTGGCTGTCGGTATCATAACTTTGTTTCAACGGAACATGTCGTGGTTCAGTCGTCCCTTTATCGTGCTGGGACTTTATGCTGCCCCGGCGATGGCTCTGGCAGCGTTTACATTTACCGTGATCTCCAGAACGCAGCTGAAAGCGTTACGTTCGAACGTGCTGGTCGAGCGGGTAAATTTCGAGGGACTTAAACTTTTTTTCTGTCTCCTGACGATGCTGACATATCTGATGAACATCAAGTCGAATATTATTTTCATCATGTGGCTCAGCACTGCTGTTGTGGGACGGTGGGTGCTAGACATCTTGTATCGGCATAAAAAGATTGGTAAGCCTAGTCCATAAGCAATATAACAAAAATAATAATTAATAATTAAACTGTGTATTTATAATTATAAGAGTGATATAATAACCTAACTATAACATGCGAATTATCAGAAAATTAACTGAGAAAAAAAGATAGGCAAACTAGACAAACAGGAATTAAAGAAAAATGATAATTAATAATTAATAATGTGTATTTTACATATTTGTGATAAAAGTAATAATATGGCAAGAGAAATATATAATAATATAATAAGAAGATAATATGCGTACTTTTATATCTCGATGCACTATACGAAATAACATAAAAATTAATTGAGAAAAAATAAATTAATAAATTATTTAGTAATTATCAAATTAGTTAAAATTTTATTATAAAAAAGTATTATTTACAACTTAATTAAATATCTTATACAAGTTATTCGAAAACTAATCGAGACTTTATTTTTCAAATTTCCAGACGGACCTTGGCTGATTGCCTACGTACTCTCCTTAACTCCGGTTTCGCTTCAGACAATGTATCTCGGAGAAATTTTGCTCTCGGTTCTCATTCCGATTGCCGGAAGAAGTGGACCTATCGCTAATCCTGATGTCAAGATTGCTGCTGTCACCGTCCTGGCCTCTCTACTACTATTCTCCTTCCTGGTTTGCTATCTCACAATGCTGTCATAATTATTATAATAAATAATATGATGTATTACAAAGTATTATAATATAACATAGAATAATAATAAATGAGTGTATATAAAAATATAATAAATAATAAGATACATTTTATAGTATACAAGTTTATTAGAGTATTATAATAAAAATATTCCACGTAACATAAATCTTATGTACATCTAAGGATAGTAGAACCTCAGCTTTAAATTTTTGATATATTATATTAGACTATTTTATTATTTACAAAAAACAGCAGTTCTTTATTATATTTCAAACACTGGAAATAAAATTTAATTTCTTTTTGTGTGGATTAATTTATTATTATTATTAATGTCGGTCTTTGAAATGAGGTCTAAATATATATTTAACGTGCAGATGCCACTCGTAAGCTTCTTGCGGGATCCTCGCCGCTTATGGACGTTATTTACAGCAGTCCACGTACTTACCTTATTGCTGGTCCTCTTAAGCCCTCTGGGATTCCCTTATTCAGCCAACTCCGATAATCCCCGACCGCAGCGTCTACAGCTCCTGGTAAAGTTTACATTGCCACATTTGAGACTACTTTAAAGTTAATGAACACAGTTAATTATCTTAATTTGATGTTTTCAGCATGTGGAGAGGACTTTCTTCGATGGCAGTAACCGTATAAAAGACCGGGAATCGGGATACTGGCTTTTTTCCTGGGACTATCATATTAGTAAGGATACGCTAAGCCCATTGGTGTCTGACGGAAATCAAGTCTCACTTGCTGATGAGGACAAATGCCACGAACTCCCTTACTGCGGATTGCCCTACTATTTTCCCTACCTTAAACGCATTAGGTAATTTAAATTACATATAGTTGCTAATTAACTAATTAACATAGATATTAATTTATGTTTTACTTATTAAGGTTATCCCTGTTATTGTCCCTATCCTAGGTAATTTAAATGAGTTGTGTTTTGTAAGTAATTAATTAAAATATATTTTTATTATCTGTATTAATTATTTAACGTCTATTTAGTTTACTCAAATTTATTCTAATTCGTTCTATATTTTATTTTCCTGATTTCATTTTATTAATTTGTACTTTAATTAATGAATACCCAGTGCATCTCCAGGTTAAGGGTGCACTGGGGCGTAGTGAGATCTGGAAGTATAGAAATCCCACTACGGCCCAGTGCATCCCCAGGTTAAGGCTGCACTGGGCCGAAGTGAGATTTGAAAGTATTGGAACCCCACTACGGCCCAGTGCATCTCCAGGTTTAAGGGTGCACTGGGGCCGTAGTGGGATGTGGAAATTTCGTTCATTAATTATAATACAAATTAATTATATTCATTGAATATAATTCTAGTTAGTATTTTTAGTAGTTATGAATTATAGTTAGTTATCGTAGGCGCATAAGTTAGTTTAAATGACATATACTGTTTAAATAATTAATTAAGATTCGCATTAATTTTACTTTTAAATTATTGATGTTATTTTTCTATTTATTCTATGTACTTATACAAATGTCTATTTAATTTACTCGTGTTTATTCGAATGCATTCCGCATATTATTTCCCGTTTATTTTTTATTTAATTCTACTTTAATTATTTAAATATATTAATTATTAATTTATTATTATTATTATTACTAATTATTATTATTAATCAATTTTTATTAAATATTTAAATTTTACAATTAAGTATTTTAATAGCCGCAAATTCCTTGAATATCGTTACAGTTATCTTTTATTGATGTTTTAACGCAAATTAGAGTAATTAAATTTTTTTTTATAATTTAAAAGGCCGTCTTATTGGCTTCCCGCCCCACAACCCATGATTTATCACCCAGCCAGGATCGAATTGACCAATCAGAAGTCACTGGGGAAGGACATCCGGAGCCTCACCTTCTCCTTAACCGGTTTATTATCCGACATTTTCAATAAATTATTAAAATTTATTCATTTTAGAACAATTACGTGATAAATATAAAAAAATATTTCAATTAATCACTAAAATTTATTGGTTTTAGAAAAATTTAAAATTTAATTCATAAAATATTTCAATATTTTTTTAAAATGTAATAATTTAATAAATAATTAATATATTTCAATTAATCATCAGAATTATTTTTACAAATTAGACCCAGAATAATAAAATAATTAAGAGATTTTTCAGTAATTTATTTAAATTATTATAATTACTTTTTGCTCGTAGCAAGAGTAATTTATTAATGAATTAATTGAATAATTGTATCTTATTGATAATTAGTGATCTTTAAAAATAAATTAAGATTAATTAGTCCCTGAATCAATGAATTAATTAATTTATTTTTCTTATTTGTATTTTTTTGCGGGTTGTTTTGGAAAGGACCGGATCACATGGGTGTTTATTTATGGCCCGTCCGTGGAGTTGAATTAATGGGCTGGTCAGCCAGCCAGACCCTTCCCCTTCCGGATCCTTTCTACCAGGAACGACCGCTGTATTTTGTCTACTACTCCTATGGGATGCATCCGGACAAAGCCTACAATTTCACCGTGGCGTTGAAAGTACACATAATTAAGTAGCAGTAGTAGTAGGAGGAGAAGTAGTGGTGGTAGCAATGGTTTAGAAGTAGTAGTTATAGTGGCAGTGTTTGTAGGAGGAGTAGTAACAGTAGTAATACTACTAGTAGTAGTAGGAGGAGGAGAAGGAGGAGTACTAGTAGTAGTAATAGTCTAAAAGTAGTAATTGAAGCAGCGGTTGTAGTGGTACTAGTTGTAGCAGGAGTGCCGTCTTTAATTAAACCAAAATTAGTAGTAGTAGTAGTTGTAGTAGTAGTAGTAGTAGTAGTAGTAGTAATGCAAGTAGCTGAAATAGAAGTAGCAGCAACAGTAGGTTGCTCTTATAAGCAGTAGTAATAGCAGAATTAGCCATTCTAGCACCAATAGTTGTAGTTGCAGTTGGAGGAGTATAGCAGTAGTGCTAGTGGTAGTAGGACTAGTTGCAATGGTAACAGAAGTAAAAGTAGTAGTGCCAGCATTAGTAGTAATAATAGCAGTAGAAGCAGTTGCATAGTAGAAGAAGTAGCAGTAACTGTAGTGCTAGTGTTATTCGTAGTAATAGTAGTAGCAGCAGCAGTTTGAGTAGTAGTAGAAATAGCAATTGTATTGCTAGCACTAGTAGTAGTAATAATAGCAGTAGAAGCAGTTGCAGTAGTGCTAGAAGTAGCACTAATATTGCTAGCACCGGTAGTAGTAGCAGTGACAGTAGCAGAATTAGCAGTAGTAGGAAATATCATTCTTACTATTTCGTTTTTGCTACTACTACTATTATTAATATTACTATTACAGCATATCCTTTTCCGTACATTTTTTATCTCCCGTTTGAAATAACAGGACTTACAATAACCAAGTTTTCTTTGCTTGTTTTTCGTTAGGTACCGGACGCTTTGAGTGCGGCCAAAGTGGTGGAGGTGGCCGTGACGAGTCATATCCTGCACGGGGAAGAGCAAATGACCGCAGATTTCGCCAACGCCTTGCGAAAATTCCCCCCCAACGCCTACGCCTATGGGTGGACCGCCACCTACTCCCATTGGACCTTCTAGACAAAAGCCCCACCCTCCGCCTGCCCCCCTTCTTCCTCCTCCCTGCTTGGTAACACTAGTTAATAACATAAATGATAACGTAGTAACCAAGATAATAACAAAGTGGATAGCATCAGAATATTGGATAGAATTATCTGGATATAAGAATAGCTAATAACAGCAGTGGACTTAGATTAGAAAATTTTTGAATGTTATCGTGGGTTACGATGGTAACACCAGTTAATAACTTAGATTATAACGTAGTAACTAAGATGATAACAGAATGGATAGCATCAGAACCAGATATGATTACCTAGATTAGCTGATTAGAGTGCTGGACTTAGATCAGAAAATTTTTGAATGTTATCATGGGTTACGGTGGTAATACTAGTTAATAACACAGATGATAACGTAGTAACCAAGATGATAACAGAGTGGATAACATCGTAGGCTTGATACAATTACACTGAAGCAGAAATTTTTTCGATTATTTTTATCATCATCACGAATGTTATCATAGGTTATCAAGGTGTTATCAACGTGTTATCAAATAATCTCCCAGCGTGCCAAAGACTTTTTGCTATTTTTCTGATGAATTTGCAAACAATTGTGCATTAAAACATTATTCGCAAAATATTTCGTGAGCTTCTGCTTTATAATAAAATCTGCAAAATGAATTTGAAAATTAATAATATTATTAATTAATTTAAAGAGACATTAAAAAAAGTATTTCAATATTTATTTTTTAATTATTTATAATTATTAATTTTTATTTATATTTTATATTTTTTATTATTTTTTAATTATTTATTTATAATTATTTATTTACAATTATTTATTTTATTTATATTTTATATTTTTATATTTATTTTTTTATATTTAATTTATGTATTATAATACATTAATTAATTTATTAATTTTTTCAATATTATAACAATTAATCTGGATTTTATTTTATAAGAAGTATATGTGTATATTATATATATATATATATATTATATATTTATATATGTATATTATGTATTTTTTATTATTTATATTATATTATATTACATATTTATTATGTATTTTTTTAATTTCATTAAAGCACGTAGGCCTAGGCCCATGGCTAGTACAAGATTATAAAAGAACAAATATAGGCAAGTCAGAAAATATTATGTATTTCTATCGGAATAATTTGTGATATAATAATACGATTATACTAATTACAATTAAATACTTTGATTGCCCAGGCAAGTAAACACGGGTGTCAAGTTTTCCCAGAGGATGGAGACCTTTTCTCTGTTTGTTGACTTCGGGGGATCGTCTTCTCTGTTGACACACACGCACACACTAACTGGCCCTTTCAGTGTTATCACCGTGTTATCAGCTGTTATCACCATGTTATCAACGCGTTATCCCTTCACTCTGGGGGGAGGGGTCCCGAAACTCCGAGGAAAAGTGGTACGAAGATTATTTGATAACGTGTGATAACGTGGAGATAACATGGAGATAACGGGTTGATAACAGCGATAACATGACCCAGGTGTACGAAGATTATTGGAAGTTTCGGACCCCTTCATCTTTTTACCCTGGGGCGAGGGGTCTGCAAACGGCTGTTTGTTCGAGGCTTTGACTTTGATAACAGGTGATAACAGGTTGATAATAGATGATAACACACTGTGTGTGGGTGGTGTTAGTCAGAGGAAGTGATGTCATTGTAATTCCCCCGGTGGAATAATAATGTCACGTGACGTCATAACATCTTGTGTGACGTCATAATATCGTGTGTGACGTCATACAGTGGGAAAATCTTGGCCAGCAAATCATGTTTATTAATAATTATTATTGTCTAATTGTAATTAATATTAGTAATTGCAAAATAGTTAGAAAAGCGTCTGGAAATATGGTAGACCAGCCAACTACTACTACTACTACTACTACTACTACTACTGCTGGTACCATACCTACTACTACTGGTATTATTATTACTACTACTACTACTACTAGTACTACTATTACTGCTACTACAGCTACCACTGATACTACCACAAGTACCACCAAACCTACTACCACAACTGCTACTAGTATTACTACCACCATTACCACTACTACTACTGCTACTACATCTACTACTACTACTAGCACAATTGCAACAAATTCTAATACTACCACTATTTTATAATAATATTACAACTCTAAGAATTCAAGAATTTAATAATAATGATAAATAATAATAATAATAGTAGTAGTAGTAGTAGAAGTAGTAGCAGTAGTAGTACTACTAGTAGTAATAGGAGGAGGAGAAGGAGGAGTACTAGTAGTAGTAATAGTCTAAAAGTAGTAATTAAAGCAGTAGTTGTAGTGGTACTAGTGGTAGCAGGAGTACCGTCTTTAATTAACCCAAATTAGTAGTAGTAGTTGTTGTTGTAGTAGTATTAGTATTATTATTATTATTATTATCATTATTAAGTATTAGAATAATATTACTATATATTCATTATTCATAGACTAATAAAGGCGGGCTTGGAGCCGAAATTAGTAGTAGTAGTAGTTGTAGTAGTATTAGTACTACTATTAATATTATTATTACTATTAAGTATTAGAATAATATTGCTATATATTCATTATTCATAGACTAATAAAGGCGGGTTTGGAACCGAAATTAGTAGTAGTAGTAGTAGTATTAAGAATAATAATATTATTAGTATTATTTATTAGAATAATATTACTATATATTCATTATTCATAGACTAATAAAGGCGGGTTTGGAACCGAAATTAGTAGTAGTAGTTGTTGTAGTAGTATAAGTACTAATATTAATATTATTATTATTATTACTATTAAGTATTAGAATAATATTACTATACATTCATTATTCATAGACTAATAAAGGCGGGTTTGGAACCGAAAATAGTAGTAGTAGTAGTTGTAGTAGTATTAGTATTAATATTAATATTATTATTATTATTATCAAGTATTAGAATAATATTACTATTCATTATTCATAGACTAATAAAGGCAGGATTGGAACCGAAATTAGTAGTAGTAGTAGTAGTATTAAGAATAATAATATTATTAGTATTATTTATTAGAATAATATTACTATATATTCATTATTCATAGACTAATAAAGGCGGGTTTGGAACCGAAATTAGTAGTAGTAGTTGTTGTAGTAGTATAAGTACTAATATTAATATTATTATTATTATTACTATTAAGTATTAGAATAATATTACTATACATTCATTATTCATAGACTAATAAAGGCGGGTTTGGAACCGAAAATAGTAGTAGTAGTAGTTGTAGTAGTATTAGTATTAATATTAATATTATTATTATTATTATCAAGTATTAGAATAATATTACTATTCATTATTCATAGACTAATAAAGGCAGGATTGGAACCGAAATTAGTAGTATTAGTACTAATATTAATATTATTATTATTACTATGAAGTATTAGAATAATATTACTATTCATTATTCATAGACTAATAAAGGCGGGTTTGACTTGAGCCAAGCTTTTTGAGTTGTGAGATTTTTGTGAGTTTAGGTTTTGCATGAGAAATGAGAAAAGCAGCACCGCGCCCTGTTGCATTTGCACTTTGGGTGGCACAAGGTTTGCCTTTACTCACAAGGTTCTGTTTGACGATTCTCTCGTCTTTTTACCGCAGCCATCAAAGTCATCCCTTGCCGTCTCGAATAACTGAACTACACCCTATACACACAACAACACTCACCCCGATAACATATACACGTTCGTGTAATAGTAATAATAATAGAGAAAGTGGTATTAGTGGTGATGGATGTAGTAGTAATGGTAGGGTGGTGGTGGTGGTCGTCGTCGTAGTAGAAGTAGTGGTAGTAGTAGTAGTAGTGGTGGTAGTAGTAGTAGTAGGAGTAGTGTAGGGGTGGTGGTCGTCGTCGTAGTAGTAGTAGTTGTAGTGGTGGTAGTAGTGGTAGTAGTAGTAGTAGTAGTGTAGGGGTGGTAGTAGTGGTAGTAGTAGTAGGAGTAGTGTAGGGGTGGTGGTAGTGGTAGTAGTAGTAGGAGTAGTGTAGGGGTGGTGGTGGTCGTCGTCGTAGTAGTAGTAGTAGTGGTAGTAGGAGTAGTAGTGTGGTAGTAGTGGTAGTACTAGTGGTAGTAGGAGGAGTTGTAGTTGTGGTGGTGGTAGTAGTAGTAGCAGTAGTGGTAGTGGTAGTGGTGGTAGTAGTAGTGAAAAAGCTGTAGCAGAAGTGGTAGTGGGAATAATAGTAGTAGTGGTAGTAGTAGCAGCAACAGTGAGTAGTAAAAGTAGCTATAGCAATAGTAGTAATGATAGTAACAGCAATCTGTCGCAAAAATGGACAGTCAGTACAATGTATGTTGCAAAATCAAACCTTGTCCGCTTACTCGACAGATTCATGATAACAACTTGAATCATTGCTATTTTTATAATCTCAAAATTGTCAAATGTCATTCTCGGGGGATTTCACTGCGGTTAAAGTTTGGTAAAGTGCATAACAAGGGGTCCGAAACTCCGAGAAAAAGTATACGAAGATTATTTGATAACATATGATAACACGGAGATCACATGGAGATAGTAGTAGTAGTAGTAAGTAGTAGTGGGTAGTAAAAGTAGCTATAGCAGTGGTAGTAATGATAGTAATAGCAATCTGTCGTATAAATGGACATCGCATAAATGGAATCTATCGGACTCATAATAACATACGATAACACGGAGATAACAGGGTGATAACATGACCTAGGTGTACGAAGATTTATTGCAAGTTTCCGACCCCCTTGGTGCATAAATTTGGAGATGATTGCATAAAATGTGATAAGATAGTGCAAAGTTAAAGTGACAAGTCCCTTTCGGTTTAAGCAAATAATTGCAAGGGGGTCCGAAACTCAGTGGAAAAGTGTACGAAAGATTATTTGATAACGTATGATAACACGAGGATAACATGGAGTTAACAGGTTGATAACAGTGGTAACACACGGCCTATAGGTGTACGAAGATTATTGCAAGTTTCGGAGCCCTTGTTGGATAACATATGATAACAACGAGATAACATGGAGTTAACAGGTTGATAACAGTGATAACACACGGCCTAGGTGTATACGAAGATTATTAGAAGTTTCGGACCCCTTGAAATAATTCAGTGGCGTCGCGTATCGTCGTCAAGGAAATCCGCTATTCGAATTGCAAATCATTCAGCAACTCCACTCACATTTAAAACACTTGAATATAACATAAATTAATTTACTAATTAATTAATTTGATTAGCACAAAGCTTAATCGAAGTCTATACTATCGATGATTGTGGACTGGCTTACGCTGGCTTGATGTAGCACAGCTAATATCTTTTTATTGGGCTAAGTCAAAAAAAAGATTTGAAATTTTCAGCTATGCCGACATCTTGCCTTCGCTGGCCCTCCATTTTGCCTATTATAATTATTAAAATGTAAAATAATTAATCACTATTGAATTAAATAGTTTTTCTCTGGCCCAGATAGTCCAGAAAGTCCTAGATCAGACAGTGGAAACCTGTTGAATAAGATAAAACGAGAATAGAAAAGAACAAAGCGACAAAAGATTTTTTTCTTCCACGAATAACTAAGAAAGCGGAAAAATTTGAAAAAAAAATTAAATAAAATGCTTAGGAAAGTCACGAGTTTTTCCGTTTTCGTGCAGTTGATCAGTCAAAGAAAGCCACCAATAAATGGCGTTAGTAGGTGGAGTGTAGGCAGCGCCATCTAGCGGAACCGCCGCGAACTAAATGGCGCGAGTTTTTGAGCGAGCCTATTAGCCGCCGTCAGAGGCGGGGCCAGGACATGCAGTCATATCGGATTGGTTGTACTCGAAGGCGCGTGATTTAAACGAGCCAATGAGCGCCCTTGAGGGGTGGAGCTTACGGAATGCTATAGAAATGAATGGCGCGCTGTTTGAACTTGGCGCTGAGTAGTTCGGATAAAATCCGCTAGAGCGCTGCAGTTGCTGTAATAAGGTCTAAAAGTAAAATAAATTTCTATATATGAATATAAATAAATAGAGAAATATATATATATATATTTTGGTGTATGTAATATATTACCACAAATAATAGTTTTAATATAAATTATTTTAAATAAATAGTGCAGGTACTAGTTAATGACTATACGTGAAAATAACTGAATTTCTTTAATTACAAAAAGTAGCAATAGGTATCAACGGTATATGAAGCCATTGTGAATAAATATAGTAATAAATAGTAGTTTTTTCTGCAGGATGTAAGTGAAAGATTAATTAAACTAATTAATTAAAACAAAACACTAATTAATTTAGATATGATAACAGTAAATGATGAGAGTATTATTACTAACTAACTAACTGACTAACTATTAACTGATTAACTAACTAACTAATTAATAACTATTGATAGTAAAAATAATTTTATAAATTATATTAATTGACGGTATCATCCAGAAGAACCCTGGGTACCAAACGATTATACCAACGATACCCACCATAATACTATAAACTAAAAAATATACTAAAAATAGCAATAATAAAGCTTTGAATAATATTCACGGATAATTTGATAATATGAAATGATAACTGTGTACGTGACAACTAAAATTAGCCCAAAAATAATCTATAAAAGTGTAATAATAGTGTTGAATATACTAATAACACAGACTTAGCTATTAAACAAATATTACTAAATTTTAATAATAGATAATAACCAGTTATATATTTACGTGCGGAATGAATGGAGGAGAGAGTGAAATGCACGTCCGAACGCTACCAACGCCGGAACAAGACTGACTCCGAAGCAGTGCATCCCCTTTCAGTTTTCCGTTTTCCCTTCGAGAGGGCACGGTTTCCCCTTTTCCCTCCCACTTCCCTTGTAGTTATCAGGTTTTTATTTATTTATTTATGATTACTCGTTCTTCCCTTTTGAGACCACAGTTTTCCCTTTTTTAAGGGGATTTCCTGGAAAGTGGAAGCAGTGGACTCCGAAGCAGTGTTTCCCCTTTCAGTTTTTTCGTTTTCCCTTCAAGACGGCACGGTTTCCCCTTTTCCCTCCTTCCCTTGTAGGTATCAAGTATCCTTTCCCCTTTCATCTAGGATATCAAGCTATATTTTTATGTTCCCCCCCCCCTTGTTTTTCCTTTTCTAGACTCGGTTTTCCCTTTTTTAAAAGAAATTTCCCTGCAAAGTGGAAACACTGGACTCTAGAGCAGTGCTTCCCCTTTCAGTTTTCCCTTTTTTCCCCTCTTTCTTTGTAGATATCAGGTAAATTTTCCCTTCCATCTAGTATATCGAGCTATACTTCCATGTTTTTCCCTTCATTTTTCCCTTTTGAGACCCAGTGTTCCCTTTTTAAGGGAATTTCCCTGTAAAGAGGAAGCACTGCTCTTCCTTCCAACTCATTGAGTGCAATGCAATTCAACAACAAAGGCTTTAAGATTCTTCGTGATTCTTAAGATTCTTAAAATTCCTAAGATTCTTAAAACTCTTAAAAATTCATTCAATAAATTTTTACTAAGTTCTTAGGAATCTTGTACTGTTATCATGTAACTGGTGAACAAGATTCTCAAGATTCTTGAAATGAAAAAAATCAAGATTCTCAAGATTCTCGAAACGAAAGAATCAAGATTCTTGAAAGGAAAGAATCGAGATTCTCAAGATTCTTAAAAGGAAAGAATCAAGATTCTCAAGATTCTTGAAAGGAAAGAATCAAGATTCTCGAAACGAAAGAATCAAGATTCTCAGGATTCTTGAACTGAAAGAATCAAGATTCTCAAGATTCTTGAAAGGAAAGAATCAAGATTCTCAAGATTCTCGAAACGAGAGAATCAAGATTCTTGAAATAAAAGATTCTCAAGATTCTGGAAACGGAAGAATCAAGATTCTCAAGATTCTTGAAAGGAAAGAATCAAGATTCTCAAGATTCTTAAAAGGAAAGAATCAAGATTCTCAAGATTCTCGAAACGAGAGAATCAAGATTCTTGAAATAAAAGATTCTCAAGATTCTGGAAACGGAAGAATCAAGATTCTCAAGATTCTTGAAACGAAAAAATCAAGATTCTCAAGATTCTTGAAAGGAAAGAATCAAGATTCTCAAGATTCTTAAAAGGAAAGAATCAAGATTCTCAAGATTCTCGAAACGAAAGAATCAAGATTCTTGAAAGGAAAGAATCAAGATTCTCAAGATTCTTGAAACGGAAGAATCAAGATTCTCAAGATTCTCAAGATTCTTGAAAGGAAAGAACCAAGATTCCTGAAACGAAAGAATCAAGATTCTCAAGATTCTTGAAAGGAAAGAACCAAGATTCTTGAAACGAAAGAACCAAGATTCCTGAAACGAAAGAATCAAGATTCTCAAGATTCTCGAAATGAAAGAATCAAGATTCTCAAGATTCTTGAAACGGAGGAATCAAGATTCTCAAGATTCTTGAAATGAAAAAATCAAGATTCTTGAAAGGAAAGAATCAAGATCCTCAAGATTCTCGAAACGAAAGAATCAAGATTCTTGAAACGAAAAAATCAAGATTCTCAAGATTCTTGAAAGGAATCAAGATTCTTGCTTTATTTCGCCAATCTTTTCTTTTTAGTATTTTTGGCAAAAGTTGTACAGAAAACGAGCGTGGGTTTGAAATGCGCACGATTCTCTACAACAGAAGGGGGGTCGGCAACTCTCAAGATTCTTTAAGAATCCCGGCTGAGTTTTCAGTAAGTCACGCACCCCCTGCAGCGACGTTTCTCATTCAGTGTTTCCACTTTTCCAGGGAAATTCCCTGAAAAATGGAAGAAATGGGGTCTAAAAAGGGAAATCTAGACATTGTATATTTTAGCACGGAGGAGGGGGGAAAAGGGGAAAGATAAGGGAAGAGGGGAAAAAGGGAAAATTGAAAAGTGGAAACACTGTTCTCATTGGACGCTTTCACTTCTGTCCTGCATTATTACAATTCATTTTTTAAAAAATCATATTAATATTCAAAAATCTACATAATTTTATTCTGAATTAAAATAATTACTTTTAAATAATGTAATAAATATAATAAAACAATAAATAATAAATAATAATAATAATAATAACAATAATAATAATAATAATAATAATAATAAATATATCATATTAATAAAATTCAAAAATCTGCATAATTTTATTCTGAATTAGAATAATAACTTTTAAATAATATAATAAATAAATAATAAAATAATAAATAGTTCATAATAATAATAATAATAATAATAATACATAATATATATTAATATCATTCAAAAATCTGCATAGTTCTATTCTGAATTAAAATAATAACTTTTAAATAATATAATAAATATATAATGAAATAATAAATAAATAATAATAAATAATAATAATAATAATATAATTGCCTATTTTCGGGATTGGTAAATGTATGGGTGATAACAGAGTGATAACAAGTGATAACAGGTGTGGTATGGAACTGAACGAGCCCTTTAAAGTTGACGTGTCACGAACTGCATGAGCTAATGCATGACTGACGTATGAGTAACACCGAGGTGACCAGTGTTTTCACTTTGCAGGGATGTTCCCTGAAAAAAGGGGAAAATGGGGTGTGAAAAGGGAAAAATAAGGGAGGAGGGAAAATCTGAGCTATACCCGTGTATTCTAGTGCGGAGGGTAAAAAGGGAAAATAAGGGAAGAGGGAGAAGGGAAAATCTGGGCTATACACTTGTATTCTAGTGCGGAGGGTAAAAAGGGAAAAATAAGGGAAGAGAGGGAAAAGGGGATATTGAAAGTGGAAACACTGCCCATTTCTCCCCTTTTCCAGGGAATTTCCCTGTAAAAGTGGAAACACTGCCCATTTCTCCCCTTTTCCAGGGAATTTCCCTGTAAAAATGGAAACACTGCCCATTTCTCCCCTTCTCCAGGGAATTTCCTTGTAAATATGGAAACACTGCCAATTTCTCCCCTTTTTCAGGGAATTTCCCTGTAAAAGTGGGAAAAACACTGTATGGGAAAGACGACGATAATAGTATTTTCACAGGGCGTACATAATATGGAAATAAAATCGATAGTTAAGATAGGAATCGATTGAAGAGGCCCTTGAACTGAAGACTTGACGCCAAACAAAGGTTGGGTGCTTGGATCCAAGGGGTCTGAAACTCCGAGGAAAAGTGTACGAAGATTATTTGATAACATACGATAACACGTAAATAACAAGTTGATAACAGGTTGGTAACAGTGGTAACGCGGCCTAGGTGTACGAAGATTATCTGGTAACATACGATAACACCGAGTTAACATGGAGATAACAGGTTGATAGCAGTGATAACAGGGCCTGGGTGTACGAAGATTATCTGATAACATAGGATAACACGGAGATAAAATGGAGGTAAAAGGTTGATAGCAATTATAACACGGCCTAGGTGTACGAAGATTGTTTGATAACATATGATAACACGGAGATAACATGGAGCTAATAAGTTGGTAACAGTGATAACATGGCCTAGGTGTACGAAGATTATTTGATAACATACGATAACACGTAGGTAAAATGGAGATAACAGGTTGATAACAGTGATAACAGGGCCTAGGTGTACGAAGATTATCTGATAACATACGATAACACGGAGATAACAGGTTGATAACAGTGATAACACGTCCTAGGTGTACGAAGATTAATTGGGAGTTTCGGACCCTTGCTTGGATGGTAAAAATGAATAAAATTCAGCACGTCATTCATTTGAGGGCCTCACAGGCAACACACCTTATCAGCCATTAAGTCAATCAAGGAATCACGTTCAAGAATCATACAAGAATCTTACGGTGATTCATTGATTCTTGGAATGGGTCAAGGGGTCCGAAACTCCCAATAATCTTCGTACACCTAGGTCGTGTTATCACTGTTATCAACCTGTTATCTCCATGTTATCTACGTGTTATCGTATGTTATCAGATAACCTTCGTACACCTAGGCCGCGTTATCACAGTTATCAACCTATTATCTCCATGTCATCTCGGTGTTATCGTATGTTATCAGATAATTTTCGTACACCTAGGCCGTGTTATCACTGTTATCAACCTATTATCTCCAATTTATCTACGTGTTATCGTATGTTATCAGATAATTTTCGTACACCTAGGTCATGTTATCACTGTTACCAACCTGTTATCTCCATGTTATGTCGATGTTATCGTATGTTATCAAATAGTCTTCGTACACTTGACCTTGGAGTTTCGTACCCCCTTGGAATGGGTAAGAGTCAGTGCTTCCACTTTGCAGGGAAATTCTCTCAAATAAGGGAAATGGGGAAGAGGGAAAAGGGAAAATGGAGGATAAAGTGAATCCACAAATGTAGCTTTACTCTGTAGCACAGAGGGGGGAAAAAGGAAAATTGATAGTGTCAAGCGGAGGGGGAAAAAGGGAAAAAAGTGGAAGCCCTGGATAAGAGTAGAGCTCAGTGTTTCCACTTTTGCAGGGAAGTTCCCTGAAAAAAGGGGGGAAATGGAGTCTGAAAAGGGAAGACGAAGAAGAAGAGAGTAAAGAGAAAATCTAGACCCTGTACATTCTTGCACGGAGGGGGAAAAAGGGGAAAGAAAAGGGGAAGAGGGGAAAAATGGATGATTGAAAAGTGGCAACACTGGTAGAGATTGTGCATGGAGGGGAAAAAATGAAAGGGAAATAATCAATCGGGTCTGAAAAGGGAAATCTAGACATTGTATATTCTAGCACGGAGGGGGGAGGAAAAGGGGAAAGGTGAGGGGAAGAGGGGAAAAATGGATGATTGATAAGTGGCAACACTGGTAGAGATTGTGCATGGAGGGGAAAAAATGAAAGGGAAATAATCAATCGGGTCTGAAAAGGGAAATCTAGACATTGTATATTCTAGCACGGAGGGGGAGGAAAAGGGGAAAGGTGAGGGGAAGAGGGGAAAAATGGATGATTGATAAGTGGCAACACTGGTAGAGATTGTGCATGGAGGGGAAAAAATGATAGGGAAATAATCACGGGTCTTTTAAAGACAAGTTCGCGTGATGATACAAAGAAAGATTCATATGCATTAATGAAACTCATAAATAATTAATAATGTCGTACTTTTTCCATTTCTTTTTCTATTTTCCCTTTTTCGCATTCATTCCTTCATAAATCTTCGTCCCGTACCAATTGAAAATATACAAACTATCAAGAGTTGTTTTTATCTTTTTTCCCGATCTTGTGTGCAGCTTTTAGGTTTTCCCCGGGGGCCTGGCAACAAGTTTCGCGCATTGTGCTACAACCGCACGCGTCATCTCCCACTAAGATCACGTGATGGGGCAATTGGACCACCCCGTAGGGTGTCTTTGGGACACCCCCCTAAAAACGTTTTTTATAGTGTTTCTGATGATTTGAAATATGCCACAAAATACGTTTTTGGAATTTCCTATTTGAGTCTGCTTGTAGGGCAATTGGACCGCCCGGTAGGGTGTCTTTGGGACACCCCGTAAAAACTTTTTTTATAGTGTTTCTGATGATTTGAACTATACCGCAAAATAGGTTTTTGGAATTTCCTATTCGAGTCGGCTCGTAGGGCAATTGGACCGCCCGGTAGGGTGTCTTTGGGACACCCACTAAAAACGTCTTTTATAGTGTTTCTGATGATTTGGAATATGCCACAAAATAAGTTTTTGGAATTTCCTATTTGAGTCGGCTCGTAGGGCAACTGGACCACCGGGTAGTGTGTCACTGGAACACCCTCTAAAAACATTTTATGTCATGTTTCTAGTATTTTGAACGATGTCCTAGGTCGAAAGTAAAAAATTTCCAGCTTGATTCGTCTCGTGGGGCAATTGGACCACCCTACTGGGTACCTTTGGGACACCCCTCTCCCTTTCCCATTTGTTCCATTTTGCATTTTTACTTCGAAACAGCCTTTTGAGGGGTGGTCCAATTGACCCCAAGGGATGGTCCATCTGACCCTAACCTGGACATTTCCATCTCGGTTCTCCGATATCATTAAAGATTCAGTCCTGTAATTACTTTCATTAATTATGTCAGCAAGACGGATGTTAGAGAAAGTGGTCCAAAACAACCCTACAGATGGTCCAATTGTCCACACGGCCCATTCGATTGTCGATGCATGTCTTACTTTCTAAGCAGCAGACGAAAAAAAAAATCCTCAATCACGGTTGCACGCAGAGGCCCAATCGGCAGGGTATCTACCATTCACGTGCATAATCGTCGGATAACAGATGATAACTGTATGATAACAGTGTCCCAGCATCACCCCCGTTGACTACGCACGGCAATAAACCTACGCTGCGCACGTTCCAAAACATCAGTTCCCTCCGCAGGATTTTTTTTTCTGCTGACAGTAGAAACATAATATCTAATCGACACGCCAGTTTGAATGTGATGTATGAACTGTGCACTATCCTCTGAAAACAAAAAGAAAAATCATAAATAAAAGAACGAAAAAAAAATAAATAAAAATATGGAAAATGGCAGTACCACTTCCTCGTGCCAGCTGCACACAGAGAGAGAAGTGGGAGAACCTGTTTAACTCGGTTACGTCATCGATGGTCCAAAACGTAAAGGGCCGGTCCAATCGCATCTGTTGTCAAAAAGACGCTCTACGCAGCCAATTAAACGCACAAAACCCCGAAACTGAGTCTCAATCGACTGCAGCCGACAAAAAGTTCACGGTGCGTATCGAATCAACGGAGATCCGACAAGAGGAGAGACTGTATCAGCGTTTTCCTGCTACTCCCACGCTCTTTCAGGGTCCTGGACAACGAGTCATTAAGGTGGTTTCTTTTCTCGTTTTCATTATTATCGTTTGACTTAATGGCAATAAGACAAGAGGACGAAAAAAGTGAATAGAAAAGGACACGGCTGCTGTCATTACTGCGATGATTTATTCCAGCAAATTACCAACAGAGCAGAGGTTGCCTAACATTTCTCGCTCAAGGCTAGTACCTTTTTCCTCGGCAAAACGGGCAAAAAATACGCCGCAAAGGAAGTCGTATATATCTGTGGTATACTTGCAAAAGAATGAAGTTTCAAAAAATTCCACCAAAAAATAGAAAAAAACCTGGGGGAGGGAAAACTTTCATATCAGAAGGGCGTTGATTCTATACGATTTTTTTCCTGTACTTTTTTAGTAATCATCGCCACGGCTAATAACTTCTTTGCAAGTGGGTCTTAAGAGGATGGTATGTTCGAACTGGGCCGTGTAGGAGCCCTTGACGTCGCAGAGCGGAGGGTACGGGTCGACGATGCCCTTGTCGCAGAGATCCTTGAGCGCCATGAGGTATTTGGTCTGTCCGAGCCGATCGAGCCAGCGCCGGCAGAAGGCCAGCGTCCCAAAGTTCTGGTTGATGACGGTCAGCAGCTGTTTCGACTTGGCCAACCTGCACAAATGCGAAAATTTATGATATTTGCTATAGTAGACGCCAGATGGCAGCCTTTGCCTCAGAGGGACGTGGTTGACGTCAAAGTTCTTCATGTAGTGCGACACCTCCATGTCGTCGTGGACGTAGCCGCGACCTGTCGAACCGAACGTCTCGATGGCGTAAAATTCGTTCTCCTCCATCCGAGTACCTTCGCCGCCTCGAACGATGGGCACTGTCTTGCCAGCGTGAATACCTACAATGTTATTTCCAAGTTAAAGATAATGCATTCGATAGGATTTCGCCCCCAAGTAAAAATTTACTATAACTGCAAACTACTGTGTACCACTCTAGTATTTGGTAACATAGTGCACTATAGTTTTACTATACAGCGTCATAGTTTAACTATGGTTTTACCATATGGCACTATGATATAGTTTTATTATAGTGCACTATAGTAAACTTTTACTTGGGTTTTCAAGATTATTTACGGTATGGAGCGATAGAGTGGCCGTTCAGGTTGCGAATCGCTTTGACTTGGTAAGTTTTTCCGTCCAGTTCGACTTCGTAAGACTCCATAACCTCCTGGACGGCAGCTCCGATATCGCAGAGCCTTACATCGATACCAGCTTCCTGAAGATTAATAATAATTAGTTAACTCAATATAATTTCAGTTGCAAAAGAACTGAAATATAAATTTATACCTTGATTCCAGTGTTCGTTGCTTCACGAACGGCTTCGAGCAGCTTGTCGTACTTGGGGTTGAACGATAGCGTGAAAGCGCAGTCGATGATTCGGCCTGAAAAATTAAATTTTATTCAGTTGTGAAAATTGTTAAGAATGGTGTGTTTACCATTAACGTGCGTTCCGAAATCGATTTTACAAACATCGTCGTACTGCAGTACTGTGGGATCGCCTGCGTTTGGAGTATAGTGGGCAGCACAGTGGTTCAAGCTGCAACCAGTCGGGAAGGCCAGACCTGTTAAATAATAATAATAGTAATAATAATAATAAATACATTGAACACTGAGCATGTGAACTATTATGTCTATTTTAAATTCTTAAACTAAACAAGTGTTACCTGCTTCGAGTCCATTTTCTCCGATCAAAGTGCGGGACCGAAGTTCCAGTTCTTCGCAGATTTGAATCATAGTCATGCCAGGCTTAATTATGCGCTGCATGTACTGACGAGTCTGTAAAAAAAAAAAAAGATGAAAAAAATTAATTCTTATCGCACATATTCGAGAAAAATCTCATCCTATTATTTAGTATCTTTATTCATAATTTTATGATACAAGAAGATTGAACATTAATTTACAAATTTTCATACCAAGTGTTGATCACTTAGCTCGAATTATTATCGCTGACGAACATTCGTATGAAACACGAAAAATCTAAACTACCTGACGATGTGCCTCCGCAGCTCGTCGGACTTCGTTGTAAATGTCCATCTGCGATCTGTCGAGGGCTTTCTTTTCTTCGCTGGTGAATCTGTCTTTCGCAGTCCTGTCGTCGTTGACAATTGGGTAGTCCATAATTTGTCCCACAGGAAAATTTCCGTCAGGAAATAAATCTGCGATAGGAATCGTCGGAGGCTCTGTTTGTCCTTTTCCCAACTCAGTGACTTTTGTTGTTGGTTCCTTCTTCTTGTTCTTGTTGCGGTTTCTCTTCTTCTTTTTAGTCGCGTCTCCAGCATCGCCTGTAACGAAAAACATTTATATTACGAAATAGAGAAACGAGAAAACTGTTTACCTTCTCCGTCATCTTCTGCGTCTTTTTCGATACCGTTTTCATCGGTTGGCTTAGTTTCTTGATCTTTAGTGTTGCCGTTGACATTTTCAGTTGCTAACGCAGAATCTGCAGGCTTCTTCTTATTTTTCTTCTTTTTCTTCTTTTTTGTGGCATCTGAGCCTTCATTGCCCAAGTTTTCCTTCTCTACTGATTCTTTGTCATCTTCTTCTGCCAACTCGTTTTCCTGCTCCAAAACTGGCTTTTCTTCTACAGCAGCCATTGCTTTAGTTTTGTTTAACGGAGAATTATTTATTTTGAGAAATTAAATTTACTCGAGACTATTATACAACGTGCTGTCTCAAGACAAATGAGAAACACGGTTAAAGGCTCAGGGTGCGTTCGTAAATCTAGCGTGCGCATATATAAAATTAAATGAAATAAATATTAATTTGGTACATTCATTACAGATAAAATTAATAATAAATACTGGAAAAAGCTGGCGAATTATCTATAAGTAAGATTATAAATATAGGGTATAAAATAATACAATAAGATATGACCAAGTATTGCTTTACCAGCCGATTTAAAATTCATTGTAATAAATCAATTTAATTTAATAAATCTCAAATTAATTTAAATTAGCGTTTAAAAATGCAAAACATCAAAACGTTTATTAATCAACGTTAGCGATGCGAAAAAATAGTATTGAGGTTTAGTTGCAGAAGTAGTCCGCAGGTGGCGCCACATTTGATTTAATTTTTTATGTTGTATTTATATTAAATATATACCCACGCAAAAATAGAGTCTGAGGAATGGTGTTTTTACACCATGCAAACCGATGTAAATAGGGCACCACTATAGTAACTTTTCGTAGTTTCTCAGTTCCTTTTTAGGGTGCCTTTTCACAATAGCCCCAGCATCGCCTTAACGAGCCCTCATTTAAACCCTGTTCAGATAACCTACATAAAGGAGGTCATCAGAAAGGGCACTGCAAATGGCACCGTCATTTGTACGTGGGGTAGTCTTTAAGTTTTTTATTTAAATTATGCGGTTATTTCGCAGAATTTGGGTTGCATGTCCCAAGTTTTCACGCCGATAATATGGACCTCTCTTGCCGTGGAAGAGTTATCTCGTACGACCTGTACCTCCCAGTGCCGGACTTCCCTATGGGCCAGTATGGCAACGAGCCACAGGCCCGGACACTGGAATAGGCCCGCTAAACTGCTAGACTTGACATGTTGATAAATTTTCTAAAGTATCTGGTAGACCCACTTCAGCTTTAAGCCATAGGCCCAGAAAGGCTCAGATCCGGCCCTGATACCTCCTCCTGAGCGAGTACTTGTTTGGGCCAGCTACACGGCCTCCAAACGTTTGGCCTGTGACCAGTGCTTCCACTTTTTTCCCTTTTTTTCCCCTCCGCTTGAAAAATATCAGTTTCCCTTTTTTCCCCTCCGTGCTACTGAGTAAAGCTACGTTTGTAAATTCACTTTTCCCTCGATTTTCCCCTTTTCCCTTTTCCCTCTTCCCCATTTTTCCTATTTGAGGGAATTTCCCTGCAAAGTGGAAGCATTGCCTGTGACTCCGACAATTCACAAAGGCGAGCAGTCTTTAATAGACGTCTATGCCAAACGATAGCAGCGCCAAGCAGCCGCAGCGGCCACAGTTGGAAACTCGCGTCGTCTGCTGTTTTGGGACAAGCTTCTGATGGTGTCACATGACTTAACGCTGTTTTAGCTGGTCCTAAAAGAGCGGACGACGCGAGTTTCCAACTGTGGCCGCTGCGGCTGCTTGGCGCCACTATCGTTTGGCATGGACGTCTATAACTTCGCCAAATCCAAGTCCTCCGTACATAACAGCTTAGACCTAAGTTGAGGACAACATTTCTCTGCGATTTGATCCCTAAACTGGTCATCCTCATCGAGATATTCGCAAGATGCTGCTCTCTCTTGTAACCTTATCACGAATGGGGAAATGGCATGAGTTTTCTTTTCGTACAAGTTATATATGATTTGAAAGAGCAGAAAACGCAGATCACGAATATATAACAGTGTTGCCACTTTTCGATCTTCCATTTTTCCCTTCTTCCCTTGTCTTTCCCCATTTTCCCCCTCCGTGCAAGAATGTACATCGTGGATTTCCTCTTATACTCTCTTCTCTTCTTCTTCCCTTTTCAGACTCCATTTCCCTCCCTTTTTCAGGGAACTTCCCTGCAAAAGTGGAAACACTGATATATAAGTTTGATGGTCGGAAAAAAATTTGAAATAATTAACTATGGGCTTAGAAAATCAGCCGAGGAGCGGAGTTATAAAAACGCTCCCATAAGGTAAGCATAAGTAAGGGCAAGAATATTAGATTTATATATTAATTAATGTTAGTTATTTAATAATTTAGTTTAATTAATATTTAATTAATTTAGTTATTAGATTAATTTATATATTAGAATATAATTCATCGTACATTTCATAAACGAGAATTTTTTACTGGAATTTTAAATTATTTTGTTTTCAAAATATATTATATAAAAAATAGATAGAGTTTCCCACTTTCTGTTTTCCCTTTTTTCCCCCTTAAAGAGGGCTCTATTTCCCTTTTTCACCCCTTCCCTTGAAAACACCCATTTCCCCTTTTCCCCTCCATGCTAGGAATGTAAAGCTGTACATTTCCCTTTTCCCTTTTCCCTTCTTTTGATGACATTAGCCAGGGCTAAGTGCTATGCCGCCTTACGGATTGAAGATTTCTATTGCCACGGAAATTCCGTGGTACCTACTGCAGCAAATAGCTATTGCCACGGGATGCCGTGGTAATAGCTGATGCGTGCAAAATGTACTACGGAATTTCTGTGTTGGGTTGTTTAATTTGTGTAATTTTACTTTTATTTTATAATTATTTTGCAGTCTCACGATTTTATTTCATTGATTAATTTAGCTATTGTAGGGATAGGATCATTTGGGTAGGGCTGACATTAGTTTTAAAGTTAAGTTAGGTTAGATTCGATTAGGTTTGGTTAGTTTAATTAAAATTAATTTGATTGTAAGGAAAAGAACAATTGGATAGGGCTGAGGTTGATCTTATAGTTAAGTTAGGTTAGGTTAAAGGTTAGTTTAGCTTAATTTAATTAAGTTCGATGAAGTTAAATACCGTGGCAATAGCTTATAGTACAGAAACGCGCCACGGAAGTTCCGTGGCAATAGCAATAACCATACAGATTGGATGCTAAATTTGAGTTGTATTTTATTTCATAGCGTAGTTTATATCAGAATTTGTTATTTTTAGCTTTCGTATTGTGTTGTCCTTTCATGTAGTTTTCTTTGTAACTTTCCTTCTTTGTGATGTAGCCTTTGGTTGACTGCCGTTAACTGACTTTATTCATGAGCCTTTCCACCCTGGATTAAGCGAAAACTAGAGATATTAACGTAAACTAACAAAGGATGAAAAAACATTTGAAACAAAAAAAACCGGGATCATCCAAAACATTAATTTCCTCGGAGTCGTCATCATCATCGACAACCTCTGACCTTGGCCATGTTTCTTAGTCAAATAACAGACCTCGAACAAAAAATCCCTTGTTCAATTCAAATTGTACAATTTACTTCAGTTCACAAACAGTTCGAGGTGTTATCAGTGTTTCCACTTTTGCAGGGAAGTTCCCTGAAAAAGGGGGGGGAATGGAGTCTGAAAAGGGAAGAGGAAGAGAAGAGAGTAAAGAGGAAATCTAGACCCTGTACATTCTAGCACGGAGGGGGAAAAAGGGGAAAGATAAGAGAAGAAGGGAAAAATGGAAGATTGAAAAGTGGCAACACTGGGTGTTATGGCCAGCTGTGTTAGAATTTTAGAAATCTACCTCAGCCACTATCAACCAGAGACAAAAACCATAGCCTTATTATAGTCCTGATTCCAGTTTACAGGCCAACGCAACTAAATGTGTTTTGAAGTTTGAAACCAACTACCCTGAAACCAGGGGAAAAAAAACGATTTTATTAATTTCCCCAAGAATAAGATTTTTCAAATCTATCAAAACGACCGGTAGTAATCAGGGCAACTTACTGAAATCAGAAAGAGCAAGTGAACAGTTGCAGATTCCGTCCTTTGAAAACAACTCTAAAGGACACAGATCTTGTGAAAGGAAAGGAAAAGCAAAGTTAAATAAACTCATCTTTAAGTAGAAAATTAACCGAAACTAAATCACGCTGCAGGATAGGTCGGAAGAGTTATCCTTTCTTCTACTTTAACAGGCGAGGAAAGTTAATTCGTTTAAAACTGCTGTTGTCACGGATTAGTTCGGTGAACTGTGTCATACAAACTCTGTTCAAAATCAAATATCACGTGCTGCATCAGAATACAACGTAATGCATAAAACGTAGTAGAGTCCACGTTATGAGAACCAGAATCCTATTCCATAACTAACAGAGCATTTACTGATTTCAACAGATTTGCCAAAGGAGAATGACATGCAAAGTTTTACGTGAAAATCGCGAGCATAAAAGGACGAAGCAGATTGAGCGAAACGCTCTCAGTGCAACACTCGATACGAACACGAGTTCAGTTGCAGTCGTAATTTGAAATAAAGATTCCAGTTATTGTTTGAATTATTTTCAAGCTTCTGGATCCTTCATTCTAATTCAAGTTGTATTCTTTAAGGACAGCTCCAAATTGCTAATACCAGGAATGATGTGGAGTATTCTTCTGCTGCCTCCTCTTCTTTCGTTGTGTGCTTTACCTGTTACAGCGGCACCAACAGAGTCTATTGTAATAAAAGTGGTTCATCCTATATGTTAAACTGTGACTGAATTGGTTTTAAAAGAACGCCAGTGTAAATCTCCATCAAGAAACTGAAAAGAGAAACATTCAGCCCCAAGGTAACAGGATCGGCAGGACAATCTGCGATATTGTGACGATGCTTGAGGTAACCCTTACAGACCGCACAGTTGAACCCACTGGTAATGTCTCTTGAAATGTACCAAGCTGGTAAAGTTTCCAAATATTATCCAACAACTCAACTAAACATTCTTGTCTAGCACTATTGCTCGTTAATGATAAAAATGAACTGACACTTGACATGTTATGACTGCTCTAATGGCTGCTTGTCTATAAGCCGCTGTCTGTACAATGTAACAGTTTTGTTCCATTCTTTTACTTTTACAATTAGGCAGAAATATGGATCTTGAAGAACCAAGTGAATGCCTTGCAATCTTCTTCCACAGAATTTCGAAATGAGAGCCAGGTATTTTTTTTTTAAAACTTTTTTCTGCAGTGCACTAGAATTTGCATCAGTTGTTCAAGATCTTTCGATGAAGTGAGCAACAAATCAAATATATCGTAATATGTTTCATGTCTCTGGCTTGCTCTGTGTAACAGTTTATCCTATCCTTTATTTCCATGATTAGGCAGAAATAAGTCACTTGAACGCCAAAGTGGATGCTTTGCAATCCTCTTCTACAGAATTTCGAAATGAAACCCAGGTAATTTTTTACACAGTTTTTTTCTGCAGTCCACTAGTGTTCGCATTAGTCGATGAAGTTCACATGAAATTAATTACTGTAATCTTAGTGACTTGTTAAGTGTAACAGTTTAACTTATTCTCTTTTTCATAATTAGGCAGAAATGAGTCGCTTGAATGAAAAAGTGAATGCTTTGCAATCCTCTGTTACAGAATTCCAAAATCAGACCCAGGTATTTGTTCACTTTTTCTTCAATGTAAATTTGTATTCGCACAATTTGCTTCAGATCATTATATGTAGTCGGCAAGAAGCAAAATGGGCTTTTATCTTTGACTTATTGAATTATAAGTGAAATTTTCATGTTTAACTAGTAAATTTCATATTTAAAACACAAATCATAACAAATTGTTCCAAATTTTTACTTGCAATTTTAATGGTCCCCTGTTACTCAACTCGGAATGAACCTTGCCGATGTTCGTGAAACGCATCCAGCAAAATGTACAACCAGCGGTGGCGTTCTCCGTGTTCCGCAACGAACCTCTCACCAATGAGGAAAATTCTTTGAGTATCATAACTTACGATGGAACTCTGGTGAATCTCGGTGGCGCCATGAATACATCTAGCGGCTTCTTCACCGTACCTTTGAATGGAACCTATTATTGTTCGGCGTCTTGTAACTTAAAAACCAATACCAGTGTTAATCTCTTTGGGAACCCATTACAATTAGTAGTGAACGGCATGATTGTGGCGTCGGCGTCTCACGAAATCTTCGGGAAACTTATTACGACAGCCTTGTCTCAAATCTTATCACTCAAGGTAGGAGACATAGTCTTCCTAGTGTTGGATGCACCCGAGGCTTTTGACATTGAGTTTTTATTTTTCACCCAGTTTAATTGTTTCCTTATATCCACAAAAGTTGAATAGTCCCAGGCCACAAATTAATCAACGTCTCTCCAAACATAGTGAAGGTAGTTGTCGGTGCAGTATAGCATGCTTTAAACAATATGTAGCTCTATACAAAGTGTGCTTTTTGGTTCAAGTGAATACATTTGTATGCGTGCTGGGCAAGTTCTAAGCTTTTTATTTTAGATACCTTAATTTGTCTGATTCTTAAAACTCGTTGTACACTTGAATGCGTTCTGATACTTTTCTTTAACTCGTCCTGATGCTGATTTTGAATTTGTTTTTAACGAATCTAATGTTTTATCAACAGTTCAATGTAATCCAATGTAATTCAATACTATTAACTTACGTCATAGTAACGAAAATTAGCATCCGATTCACGAGTTGTATGCGCCTGATCTGATTATCCGATTATCCGATTTATTATCCATTATCGATATTATATTAGATTTATTATCCAGCGATTATCCGAAACTGACTTTTTGACGGACACTAACTATTGGCGGGAAATAACGCGGCCTGAACTATGATTTTTGACGGAACGGTTTAATGAAATGCATCGTGCTTTTGTTCTGCTCACAGATTTAGTAACACTACTGTTACTGTTCCAAAAAAAAAGCTTTCATAATGCATAAAGAGCGCAATATGAAACATATGCGGATCCGGGATTTAATTAAAAAATCATAGCCAATGTAGGAATGAGTCTGAGGAATGGTTGTTTTTATACCGTGCAAAACACCGTAAGAAAGGCACTCACCACTGTACTACCTTTTGGTAATTTGTCAGTTTCCCTTTTACAACAGCCAGCCAGTGTTGCCACTTTTCAATCTTCCATTTTTCCCCTCTTCCCTTATCTTTCCCCATTTTCCCCCTCCGTGCAAGAATGTACAAGGTCTAGATTTCCTCTTTACTCTCTTCTCTTCGTCTTCCCTTTTCAGACTCCATTTTCCCCCCTTTTTCAGGGAACTTCCCTGCAAAAGTGGAAACACTGCAGCCAGCATCGTCTTAATGCGGCCTCATTTTGAACTGTGTTGAAACTGCTTAGTTCAAGGTCATCAGAAGGGGCACTGCAAAGGGCACCGTCATTTTTACGTTGGTATTAAATGTATATATAACATGTAAAAGCAATTGACATCAAACATGATTTAAATTTTCAAAAGAAATATTGTGTCACGTACATCTATATAGCCGTATATTTCTCTTGTTTCTACGCTCTAAAAACTTTTCACGTTACATTTTACATTCTCAACAATTGATTAAAAAAATCTGATAAAATATAAAAAAGTTTCAACAATTCGAAATACGTATGATTAAGCACTGGTTTGTGTGACTATGTTTCCTTTCTTCGTGTCCTTATGCAGGTAATGTAGGACGTAGTGCAGGACTAGATCGTAGCAATACTTGTACTCGGTCTGTAAATACAAGTTTACTTTAAACTTTGTCATTTATTAAGTTGTCGGTAGTTCTTACGAGGTTTTCCACAAGCTGGGGTCTGTGTCGACGAACATTTTTGACGGCCTGGAAGACATCGACTTCCCCGTGCTGGATCACTTGCTCGATACAAGCGTTCGCTGCACAGTAGACACCAACCCTGGATCTCCCGTTCCTGGAAAACATAAATTTTAACATAAATACATTTGCATAATATTTACCGTTTCAAAAAATTACATAAGACACAGTCAATAAACCACGAACGGCCTAGTGAACTTGTGTTAGTTCTAGAATAAGTGTTCAGGGGCTGTTCGCCATTTTGAGTCCAAAGATCCAAGATGGCGACTAAGCTTCGTCGTTTCAAAAATTACATAAAACACAGTCAGTAAACCATGAATGAACGACCTGGAGAACTTGTGTTAGTTCTAAAATAAGTGTTCAGGGGCTGTTCGCCATTTTGAGACCAAAGATCCAAGATGGCGACTAAGCTTCGTCGTTTCAAAAAAATTACATAAAACAAAGTCAGTCCCGATGAAAATTTTGGAAATATCCAATATACTGAACAACGTCTGGACAAGTTCTGAAACTGTGCCGTTCCAGCGTGCTGAAGGTGCTGAAATTGGCCGGTTTTCAGTACGTATCAGCATGCTGAATAGTTTTCGGCGAAAAGTTTGGATAGGATTCAGGGTGCTGAACTACGTCTGAAATTGTTCAGCATCCTCAATCCTACCTAAAATTTTCGAACTTTGCTTTCTCTTTTCTTTTCTTTTCGCCGAAAACAATTCAGCATGCTGATACGTACTGAAAACCGGCCAATTTCAGCACCTTCAGCATGCTGAAACGGCATAGTTTCTGAACTTGTCCAGACGTTGTTCAGCATACTGGATATTTCTAAATTTTTCATTGGGTAAAGCATGAACGACCTGGTGAACTTGTGTTAGTTCTAGAATAAGTGTTCAGGGGCTGTTCGCCATTTTGAGTCCAAAGATCCAAGATGGCGACTAAGCTTCGTCGCCATCTTGAGACCAAAGATCCAAGATGGCGGCTAAGCTTCCTCGCAATCGTGAGACCAAAGATCCAAGATGGCGGCTAAGCTTCCTCGCCATCTTGAGACCAAGGACTCAATATGGTGGCTCTTTAACACATTATTGCACAGAAATAGACAGAGCAAAATGTCAACTTACAACGAAACTACAACAACGGGGCCGTAGTCTGTCCTCTGTCGCCATCTCTCGACCATGTTCATCAATTCAACCAGGGAATTGGTCGATGTCGGGACTTTGTGTCCTTCCGGCCAGCAAGTCAATTGAAACAACTGACACGTTTTCGGCTGGGCTTTGACGCCGGCCATTAATTCAGTCAGTGATACAATCTGTGAAATAACATAAAATCAAGATAACTCGATCATTACAGGATGTTACGATTTCCCCTTTTCCCTCAATGACGGCTCTGTTTCCCCCTTTTTCCCCTCCTCTCTTCATAAACTGTCTAAATTTCCGTCTTCCCTCTTTTTCCCCTCCGTGCTAAACATAAAGCTATGCTTGTAGAATTTCCCTCCATTTTCCCTCTATTTCCCTTATTTTTCCTTTTTCCCCTCCGTACTAAATATTAAGCTATACGTCTAGCATTTCCCTCCGTTTCCCCTCTTCCTCTATTATTCCCTTCTGGCGTCCCAGTGTTCCCTCTTTCAGGGAATTTCCCCTAAAAGTGGAAGCTCTGAAACATAACAGGAAGTTTTTAGTGTATAGTTTAGATTTGGTAAAACAAATTCATGCGGTTTTACTTTACCTGTTTGTTCTGGGCTCTTCTGGTTTCATCGACTATGGCTGTGAATGTACGACGGTGAGGTGCTATGTCCTATGCAAACATGCTTCATGCAATTTTCAAAACTTTTTACATTATAATTATGAAGGGGTCCGAAACTCCGAGGAAAAGTGTACGAAGATTATTTGATAACACATGATAACCCGGAGATAACATGGAGATAACAGGTTGACAACAGTGATAACACGGCCTAGGTGTACGAAGGTTATTGGAAGTTTCGGACCCCTTGATAATTATAACAAAAATCCAAAATAATTAGTGATTAAATCAAGATGCAACAGTTAAATTCACATGCAACATTCACATAGTGTATGCAATCGATTTAGACGAGTGACAGTGCTTCCACTTTCAGTTTCCCTTTTTTTCCCTTAAAGAGGGCGCGGTTTTCCCTTTTTTCCCTTCCTTTCGTAGATATCAACTATCCTTTTCCCCCTCCACTTAGGATATCACGCTATACTTACTATGTCTTTTCCCCCCCTTCTGAGACACAGTTTTCCCCTTTTTTAAGGGAGTTTCCCTGCAAAGTGGAAGCACTGACGTGTGTGATAAGTGAATGAACCTTTTTGTTGATGCGGAAAATCCAGCTCTTGATGTTGGGATAATGATTGTGCGAAACATGGTCCACGGTAAAAACCGGTCCGTACTTCATCGATCGGCGAGTCTCGGGCCAAAACGAAGGATGTGTCTTTCATGTTCACAAAACAAAGAAACCAAAAAGTTATTTCTCAGCTGGATTAAATAGATTCTTCACACTATTATCATAGCTTAAACACAGTAAATAATATTAAATACAGAAGAAATGATTTTGAAGGTAGATTTACCGAACTAATGGCCGGGTTGCTGAGAACTACCACAGCGCTGCACTCGTAATCGTAGACCAGGGACCATAAGTCTCCCAGCGTTGTTGGTAATGGCCATTCAGTCACGACATATTCCTTGGGTCTCGTATATCCCTATTTCGTTCATCAAAAATTCAATTAAAATCATATTTAAAAAGTAACTCCGGAGTCCTTGGAAACAAATGTATGTTATAGAACTTTTCACGCTGATTCAGAATATATATAGTGTTCCTATTTCAATTTCCCACCGTTTGGCCGTAAAAATTAATTGAAGTTCGAGAATGCACGTGGCAACGCTGGAAATTAAGCACACGATCTGATTGGTTCACATTGTAGCATGTTGTAGGGAGTAAACTGTATATTAAGAAATCGTCTGCTACTATGAGGCGATAGACTTTTCGTTTGACTGTTTTGATCACGTGACCGATGTGAACCAATCGGATCGTATGTGCTTAAACTCCAACGTTGCCACGTGCGCTTTCAAACTTTAATCAAATTTTGCGGCTAAACGGTAGAATATTGAAATAGGTACACTATATATATTCGGAATCAGCGTGAAAATTTCTATAAGATAGATTTGTTTCCAAGTTTTCCAGAGTTGGTCTTTAATTAGATCAATACAACTGCTAAGGCTAAGAAACTTACATCCACGAAGACAGCGTTGATGTAGTCAGTGAAGTTGTTGCCTTGGAAAGACGTCAAATACGGCCGTGAATTATCGGCTGTTAATTAATAAAAATCAAAATTAATTAGATTTATTAAGTGGCAACTCCGGACAACTTGAAAAAAACATATGTTATAGAACTTTTGACGCTGATTCCGAATATATGTAGTGTCCCTATCTCAATTTTCTACCGTTTGGCCGCTATAATTGATTTAAGTTTGAAAACACATGTGGCAACGTTGGAGTTTAAGCACACACGATCGGATTGGTTCACATCGGTCACGTGATCAAAACAGTCCATCGAAAAATTTATCGCCTTATAGTAGCAGACGATTTCGTAATACTGTTTACTCCCTACAACAATGCTACATGTGAACCAGTCAGACCATGTGCTTAATTTCCAGCGTTGCCACGTGCATTTTCAAACTTTAATTCATTCTAGCGGCCAAACGGTACAAAATTGAGATAGGGACACTATATATATTCGGAATCAGCGTCAAAAATTCTACAACATATGTTTTTTCTAAGGTGTCCAGAGTTGCCATTTAATAAAATATATTTGAGTAATTTAAATTACGTGGAACAATTAGAACATCGCGATTCTTTTCGCGATTATCCGCGCGGTGGCCGCCCGCGCAGTCGCCTATAGTAAAACGCGGCGTCTGTTTGCAGATTTGCTGTAAAATTAAACAATAATTTATAAAATATAATAATATTTTTAATATAATAAATAATTTACCTGATATTCTCTTTGGTATTCGTTCATTTTGGTAGCGATGCAGCGAACTGATTTCTGTTTGAGTCGCATTGAAAGTTCGCTGACTGGAAACCAAGACAATCCGCACTGGACATACTCTTCTAGAGTGTCGTAGATGAATTTGTATTGTTCCTTTTAAAATAAATTAAATTATATTACTTTAATTAAATTTAATAAATACATATATATTATTTATTATTATTATTATTATTATTATTTATTACTATTATTATTATTATTTATTATGAATCAATTAATAAATTTATTTATAATTCAATATTAATTTATTTTTTAATTATAAATTATTATAAATTATTAATTTATTAATTTAACAAATTAAAAAGATAGAAATTTATTTCATATTTTTTTAAAAAAAGATTATTTAAACAAATTTAATTCTTATAAATAAATACATACTATTAATAACCCAGCAGAAAATTACGGATATTTTCAGGACCCTGAAAAGAGCATGAAAAGGACATTTTTCAGGGTACCAATCAGGACTCTGGGTGCAGTGAAATTGGCCCACTTCTCCAGGGTGTTCAGGACCCTAACATTGGAATGTCTGGGTAATACATGTTCAGGGTACTTAACAGCGTCCTGAAAAAAACGCTTTTCAGGATACTTAATGGTGCCCTCAATAATTAAGATTCACAATTCTCAACAGAATTTTTTTACTCTTCCACGATCGGACGTGGTTCAGGATATTCAGGACATGTTACAGAGATCGTTCAGGATGTAGGCGACATCCTTAATTTTCCACTGGAAAATAGTCGAAGGTCAAAGTTAATTAAAATTTTCTTAACGTATGATCTTATTACAAAATTCATTAATTAGTTTAATATACTTAGCTTTCTTATTACTTTTAGAACTTCAAATTTAATTATTAATTATCTTAATTATAATATAATTTCAATTGGAAAAAGTTTTTTTAATTACCAGAGATTCAACTAGTCCTCTTCTGGACTGTCGAATTTTTCGCAAATAGCCATAGACGTCGAAGACGCCATCTTCTTCCGCTAGTTCCAGGTTAGCGTCGACGGCTAGAAATACTCCAGAACGACCTGCTCCATCGCTTTTTTGAAAAATAATAAAAAATAATTTTAATACATTATATTATTTAATATATATTAATAACATTAATTAATTAATAACATATATTGTATTTATGTTAGGTTTACAATTAAGGTAATAATTAATAATTTATTAATTTAATAATTTATTTATTTTATCATTTTAATTTAGTATTTATGTAAATTTAATTTATTTACTTAATTTATAATTAGGGTTATAATTTTATAATTATTTCTTTAATTTATTATTAATCTATAAATAATTAAATTATTATGGTTTGTATTTAATATAATTAATTAATTGTATAATTTTCAGTTTCTAAATTTAATTTGCCTTGATTTATTCTGTTGATTAGTTCTAAGCAAGGGGTCCGAAACTTGCAATAATCTTCGTCACACCTAGGTCATGTTATCACTGTTATCTCTATATTATCTCCGTGTTATCACATGTTATCAAATTATCTCCGTACACTTTTCCTCGGGAGTTTCGGATCCCTTGGTTCTAAGTGATCTTTAGTCCATTCATTGGTTTTGAATGAATCATTTTTACTCTCTTAGTGAATGAATGAATGAATGAATGAATGAATGAGTGAATGAATGAATGAATGAAGTATTTACTAATTTGATTGTAATTTGAAGATATTAATTAATATTTGGGTTGGTTGTGTCCTGAGCCACCGTAGTAACTTATAGTAGAATTAATTCAAATAGCCCATTTAAGTGTTTTCAGAAGTGTTATTTGATGACCCTGTTTGTCATCCCTAGTCCCGTCCCGACTGAAAATTCTCATAGAGTATGTAGAATTTGGAACAGAGACTCACTGAGATCTCACAACATTTTAGAATTTCTCACTGAGATCTCAGTGAGTCTCTGTTCCAAATCCTACATAGACTAACCCGACTGAAAATTCTCATAGAGTATGTAGGATTTGGAACAGAGACTAACCCGACTGAAAATTCTCAAAGAGTATGTAGAATTTTGAACAGAGACTCACTGAGATCTCACAACATTTTAGAGTTTCTCACTGAGATCTCACTGAGTCTCTGTTCGAAATCCTACATACTCTGTCAGAATTTTCAGTCGGGTTAGTCTACACAAACTCGAATCTCACTGACTTAGACCTTGCAAGCCACGAACCCTGTTCTCAACTCACGTTAAACCGACTTATACACCTAAGCCTAATCACCACAGTTGTATTTACTTGCAATGGACGACCATGGGTCCGTTGTTGGACGGGTTGAGTTGGAGAGCGGCCCGGACTCTACGGCGGAACTCCATGATGGCGTTGGAGTAGGGACAACTGTGAGACGGCCACTCGGTGTAGTGGAACTGGAGCAGTTTTCTCGCTTCCTCCGTCTGTAAATTTATAGAGGGAAGTTGGTAAAAAGTAATCAATAAAGGGTAGATAGATAGATAGATAGATAAATAGATAGACAGATAGACAGAAAGATAGATAGACAAACAGACAGATAGACAGATAGACAGATAGATAGAAGACGGATAGAAGACAGATAGAAGACAGATAGACAGATAGATAGACAGATAGATAGATAGACAGGCAGATAGACAGATAGACAGACAGATAGAAAAATAGATAGACAGATAGACAGATAGATAGAAGACGGATAGAAGACAGATAGAAGACAGATAGACAGACAGACAGACAGACAGACAGACAGACAGACAGATAGATAGACAGGCAGATATAAGAAAGTTAGAATATAGACAGGCAGATAGATAGAAAGATAGAAGACAGATAGACAGATAGAAAGATACAAGACAGATAGATAGACAGACAGATAAATAGATAGACAGGCAGATAGACAGATAGACAGAAAGATAGAAGACAGATAGATAGAAAAATAGATAGACAGATAGATAGACAGACAGACAGACAGAAAGATAGATAGACAGATAAATAGATAGATAGACAGATAAATAGATAGACAGATAGACAGAAGACGGATAGATAGACAGACAACAGACAGACAGACAGACAGAAGACAGAAAGATAGAAGGCAGATAGATGGACAGATAGAAAGACAGACAGACAGATAATTGTAGTATTCAACACATTATCGCTTGTTGTCAGTTGTTTGTCGCCAATACTCAGTCTCATATTTGATCCTATTACTATCTGTCCACGTGTTATCACTGTTCTCGCTTTTGATATCCTTATTATCGCCTGTTATCAACAATTTTCGTATACACTCATGTTCTGGAACATTAGACCTGTGAATAATCAATCCACCGGAAAATCGCCTGAGGGTATAGCGGATATGAAGATTCGTTCCAAGACTCAATAATCAGAAGATTACAGGATGTTGGTAACCATTGATAACATGATGATAACAACTGATAACACACTTCGGAACCTGAGATAACAAGATTCGTTCCAAGATTCAATAACCAGAAGATAACAGGATGTTGGTAACCATTGATAACATAATGATAACCAATGATAACACACTTCGGAACCTGAGATAACGTGATAACAGCTTCACAAGATACGATAACTGCCGCTGGACAAGTTATAAGAAGTTGGTAACCACTGATAACATGATGATAACAACTGATAACATGATGATGATAACCACTGATAACACATTTCAGAGCCTGAGATAACGCGATACCAACTTCCCAAGACATGAAATTTCCAGTACACAGTTATGGACAGTTGGTAACCACTGACAACATGTTGTTAACCACTGATAACACCTTTTCGGGACCGCAACTTAACGCTTGCTACTAATCTAGATTGTTGAACATAATACGTGAAATAATATTACTATAAAATCTAAAGTTAACATAATGGATAACATAATATAATAGTTTATAAATAGTTTAGTATAAATTATCTAGTTAGTATGATACTTTATATAAAATAATATAATATAAAATATACTAGTTCAGGATAAATTATCTAGTTAGTATAATAGTTTAAATAGCATAATATAATATGAAATATAATAGTTTAGTATAAATTATCTAGTTCGTATGATAGTTTATATAACATAATATAATAGAAAATATAATAGTTCAATATAAATTGTCTAGTTAGTATGATAGTTTATAAAACATGATATAACATAAAATATACTAGTTTAGTATAAATTATCTAGTTAGTATAATACTTTATATAACATAATATAATATAAGATATATTAGTTTAATAGTCTGATTTCCACACAAATAAAATTTTCACACAATCAAACAATTTCTCTGAAGCGTATGCAAATCTTATGTGGCAATAGGCCTACGGCCTAAGCCGAAAAGAAATGAATAAATAAAATAAATAATAGTCTGATAGTTTACCGATCCTTCTTTCTTGATGCGGAAATGTCGGATAACGAAGTTAGCCAGAGGTTCTTCCTGCACTAGGCAAACTTCAATTCCTCCGTATACCTCGGTGATACCCTTAGCTGCAGGCCAGTACTGAACACACATCACCTAACAAAATATAAAACTTCCACTGTTAATTGACTCTATGCCAAACGATAGTAGCGCCAAGCAGTTGCAGCGGCCACAGTTGGAAAACTGGCGTCGTCTGCTGGTGTAGGACAAGTAGAACAGCGCTGGGATCGGAAGTTTGAAAAAAGGGGAAAATGGGGCCTAGAGAAGGAAAGATAAGTAAAGAGGGGAAAAAGGGGAAAATTTAAACGTACTGTCTTTATTCTAGTAGGGATGGGGGAAAAGAGGAAGAATTGGAGAAGAAGGGAAAAAGGGGAAAATTTAAAGGTACGGTCTTTATTGTAGTACGGAGGGGGAAAAGGGAAGAATAAGAGAAGAGGGGAAAAATGGGAAAATTTAAACGTACTGTCTTTATTCTAGTAGGGATGGGGGAAAAGAGGAAGAATAAGAGAAGAAGGGAAAAAGGGGAAAATCTAAAGGTACGGTCTTTATTCTAGTAGGGATGGGGAAAAGGAAAGAATAAGAGAAGAGGGGAAAAAGGGGAAAATGAAACTGGAAACACTGGTCTACCTCTACGATCGCGTTGCAGCGGCCACAGTTGGAAACCTGGCGTCGTCTGCTGTTGTAGGACAAGTAGAACAGCGCTGGGATCGGAAGCTTGTCCTACAGCAGCAGACGACGCCAGGTTTCCAACTGTGGCCGCTGCAACTGCTTGGCGCTACTATCGTTTGGCACAGAGTCTATATAGAAAGAGAATTCGACATAATAGAAGAAGTACAAGAAAAATCAAACTAAAATAAAAACTACATCTGTGGGAAATAGTCCACGATTATTATTATAGCCGTTGATTTGATATAATAATACAATTAAATAATATTGTAAAAATTTACTTTGATGAAATCGAAGGTTTTGGTCAGCATGACGATACAACTGGCTTTGACTGACCAGACCATCTTCCAGAAATCGCCGATGGTTCGTTCATTAGGACCTTGTGTTACAACGTAAGCGTTGGGCTTCAGCAAACTCTGAATAAAATAAGTGTCAAATAATTACTAAGTATAGTAAATTAAGAGTCATAATATACTACTACGTTTATATACTAATAAAATAATTATAATAAAATAATACCAAATAATACTAATAATAAATAATAAAATAAAATAAATGTATATATACTAATTAATTATTTATTTATTAATATATTCATTTATCTAATTAATTAATTAATTAATTATTAATAAAGTAAATTAAGCTTCGAAACATAAAGCCTGTCACAATTTGTATCTCACTGTAACCAGTAAGCAGGGCTAAATCCATGAGTGTCAAACTAGCGATCGTAGAAGTAGACCAGTGTTTCCAGTTTCATTTTCCCCTTTTTCCCCTCTTCTTTTATTCTTCCCTTTTCCCTCTCCGTACTACAATAAAGACCGTACCTTTAAATTTTCCCCTTTTTCCCTTCTTCTCCTATTCTTCCTCTTTTCCCCCATCCCTACTAGAATAAAGACAGTACGTTTAAATTTTCCCCTTTTTCCTCTCTTCTCTTATTCTTCCCTTTTCCCTCTCCGTACTAGAATAAAGACTGTACGTTTAAATTTCCCCCTTTTTCCCTTCTTCTCTTATTCTTCCCTTTTCCCCATCCCTACTAGAATAAAGACAGTACGTTTCAATTTCCCCTTTTTCCCCTCTTCTCTTATTCTTCCCTTTTCCCCCTCCGTACCACAATAAAGACCGTACCTTTAAATTTCCCCCTTTTTCCCCTCTTCTCTTATTCTTCCCTTTTCCCTCTCCGTACTAGAATAAAGACCGTACCTTTAAATTTTCCCCTTTTTCCCTTCTTCTCTTATTCTTCCCTTTTCCCCCATCCCTACTAGAATAAAGACCGTACGTTTAAATTTTCCCCTTTTTCCCCTCTTCACTTATCTTTCCTTCTCTAGGCCCCATTTTCCCCTTTTTGTCATGGAATTTCCCTGCAAAGTGGTAACACTTCGGTAGACTGTAATAAAAGCTCAAAAAATTACCATTAAGTTACATTTTTGCTTAGCTTATGACGAGTTGCTCTTAGCAGACGAAGTCTGTAATCCACCCAATCCTAACCAGTGTACCCACTTTCAGTTTCCCTTTTTCCCCCTTCTCCCTTATTTTCCTTTTTTTCCCCCTCCGTACTAAGTACAAACCGTACTTAGAGATTCTCCCTCTTCCCTGTTTCCATATGTTTCCCATTTCAGGCACCCATTTTCCCCTTTTTCAGGAAATTTCCCTGCAAAGTGGAAACACTGATCCTAACCTGTCCCTATCCCAAAAAAGTGAACTCAGAAAGAAAGTTGTACGGGTGTGAAAAGGTCCTGAACAACCACCTGATACGCCAAAATCCCTATCCTTTAACCCCTTTACAGTGCTGGTGACAGGCTCTATGTCTACACTGTCGCGGACAAGGCACTTTCACGGAATTTGAATCCGTGAAAGTTTTCTTCAAAGATTCTAATGCGTGAAAAACCCCGGTGAGATAGCTTAAAAAACAGGGAGTTTTGCTGATCCTTGAAAAATTTTTCAAGGTTTGAGAATACAGTTCCGTGAAAGGGCTTTTTTTTCTCTACGGTACTTTCACGGGTCTATATTTTCAAACCTTGAAAAATTTTTCAGGGTTAATTAACTATATAATCATTATTAGTTTATCAATAATAGTTTTGTTGATAATAGTTAATCATGAATCTATAATTGTATTATAAACACCCAGCGAGAAATTAAGGATGTCGGCTACATCCTGAACGATATCCGTAACATATCCTGAATATCCTGAATCACGTCCGACCGTGGATGAGTTAAAACAAATTATTTTGAGAATTGTGAATCTTGATTATTGAGGGCACCATTAAGTATCCTGAAAAGCGTTTTTTCAGGACGCTGTTAAGTACCCTGAACATGTATTATTCAGGAGTTCCAATGTCAGGGTCCCTGAACACTCTGGAAATGGTCCAATTTCACTGTACTCAGAGTTCCGATTGGCATCCTGAATATGTCCTTTTCAGGATATTTTCAGGGTCCTGAAACTATCCTTACATTTTCTGCTGGGTATTTAAGTTTTCTAGTGTTAGTTAGTTTTTTGAAATATATTAAACAGGTAAGATGGCTGACTATATTGTTATTATACAAGAGTTTTAATAAATTTAATATATATAATAAAATATATATTATTAAGATAATATAATAATAATAATAATAATATAATAATAATATAATATAAGTGTGGCAATAGGCGAAAAGCCTTGGTCGAGAGAAATAAATAAATATAATATAATATAATAATAATAATAATAATAATAATAATAATAAAAATAATAATAACATAATAATAATATAATATATAATTGTTAAGATTAGTTTAAATATCTTACGTCGACGTAACTGGCGTTGATGTAGTCGGAATCGGGACTTCCGGGAAGCGGATCCAAAACCACACGGTTGTAATCAACTGAAAATTGAATTATTATTATTATTAAAATTAATTATAATTATAATAAACTTAAAATAATGTTATATAAATTCAAAAAGGTGATTTAATTGTAATTAATTCAGAAATTAATGGACCAAGGGTTCGAAACTTGTAATAATCCAAGGGGTGCGAAACTCCGAGGAAAAGGTGTATGAAGATTATTTGATAACATATGATAACGCAGAGATAACATGGAGATAATAGATTGATAACAGTGATAACACGGTCTAGGAGTACGTAGATTATTAGGAGTTTCGGACCTCTTATAATAATCTTCGTACACTTGGGTCAGGTTATCACTGTTATCAACCTGTTATCTCCATGTTATCTCCGTGTTATCATATGTTATCAGATAATCTTCGTACACTTTTCCTCGGAGTTTCGGACCCCCCTTGAGAATTTATTTTTTTTCGTACGGATATATGAATAAATCGATAGAATAAAATAATTATAATAATGAAATATAATAATATTGATAATTATTAATTAATAATTAATAATTATTTACATGGAATGATTTTCTGGTTTTGATTTTTGGGTCGGTTTTCTGTTTTGGAGCCATGGCGAGTTGAGTGTCCCTCCACTTTGCAGGCCGTCTGAAAATATTAATAATTTTTATATTATATACAATAGTAAAAATAATAATAATATAATAATAATAAATAATAATAGAGCAATAATAATAATAATAATAATAGAATAGAATATAATGTAGTAATAGAAAATAATAGTAATGGTATAATAATAATATAATAATAATAAATAATAATAATGTAATAATAAAAAACAATAATAATGGTGTAATAATAATATGTAATGTAATATAATAATAATAAAGTAATAGTAATGTAATAATAAAAAATAATAATAATGGTATAATAATATATAATGTAATATAATAATAATAAATAATAGTAATAATAAATAATAATATATAATAATAATATAATAATAATAATAAAAAAGAATATAATGTAATAATAAAAAATAATAATAATGGTATAATAATAATAAGTAATGCTAATATAATAATAATAAATAATAATAATGTAAAAATAATAATGATATATGATATGTTATTTATTAACTTTATTCGATTAAATTGGTTTAAAAAACTGTAAAAATAACTAGGGAAAAAATATATATTAAAATATTAAAAACAATTAAAATATTCTATTAATAATGTTAAGCTGTGATAATATAATATAATACAACTAATAGAATAATTTTTAATATGCAAATAATAAATTACTTAAGATATAACTTAAATAATTAATAATAAATTTAAAATAAATTGATTTTTAAAATTATTTATTTGCTAATTTGGCAACGCTGTAATGGAACGCCAGGCCAGTGCTTCGACTTTGAAGGGGAAATTCCCTTAAAAAAAGGAAAAATAAGGGGGAAAACAGAAAATTAGCTTGATATCCTAGATCGAGGGGAAAAGGATACGTGACATCTAAAAGGGGAAGGGGAAAGAGGGGAAAATAAGGGAAAATTAACATAGAAGTATAGCTTGATATCCTAGATCGAGGGGAAAAGGATACGTGATATCTACAATGGGGAAAGGGAAAGAAGGGAAAATAAGGGAAAATTAACATAGAAGTATAGCTTGATATCCTAGATCGAGGGAGGAAAGGATACCTGAAATCTACAAGGGGAAGGGGAAGGAGTGGAAAATAAGGGGAAAATAAAATAGAAGTATAGCTTGATATCCTAGATCGAGGGGAAAAGGATACGTGATATCTAAAAGGGGGAAGGGGAAAGAGGGGAAAATAAGGGAAAATTAACATAGAAGTATAGCTTGATATCCTAGATCGAGGGGAAAAGGATACGTGATATCTACAAGGAGGAAGGGGAAAAAAAGGGAAAATAAGGGAAAAATAACAGAGAAGTGTAGCTTGATATCCTAAATCGAGGGGAAAAGGATACGTGATATCTACAAGGGGGAAAGGGAAAGAAGGGAAAATAAGGGGAAAATAACATAGAAGTGCAGCTTGTTATCCTAGATCGAGGGAGAAAAGGATACCTGAAATCTACAACGGGAAGGGGAAAAAGGGGAAACAGTGCCCTCTGTAAGGAAAAACGGAAAACTCACTGCGCCTGGCGTTCCACAAGAAAAAGAACAAAACACAAGTAAGAAATTCCAAACAAAAATATTATTTAAAACTGAATTTAATATCTATATTATGAAAAATAATATTATATATTCAAGTAATATAATTAATGTTTTTTATTTTAAAATGTACTACCTGAAATTCCACGCGAAAAAGAACGGGATATTTTCTTCGCTGTTCGCAGTGTTTGACGTAATGGGACAGGTCCACGGGTTTGGCAACGACAGCCGCCATTGCCGTCGCTTCATCAGCTGAAAATTTCCAAGAAAATTCAACGTCAAATACTTGGAAATTACTCAAAGTTTCAGGTAAAATTTGATTTTATTCAGTAGTTTTTGTCAAACATTGGACTTAATTCGTCGTCAAATTATAATTTTTTTCAGTTATTTTTCAGGTTGTCTTTATATAATAGGGCCTATCCCAAACGCGGACCCCACTATAGCGGACACTTAAATTAAATTAATTTATTAATAATTTTAACTTTTGGGGGTACCAAAATGTTTCTCTGATTTTTTTACGATTTTTAGACATATTTTCAAGTCCATTCATTGGTCCGATTATTTTACACGAGTGTCCGTAGTAGAGGGGGTGGTCTACAGAGGCCTTTTTGGAATAAGGTCTATGTTATCCAGTGTTGCCACTTTTCGATATTCCATTTTTCCCCTCTTCCCCTTATCTTTCCCCTTTTCCCCCCTCCGTCCAAGAATATACAGGGTCTAGATTTCCCCTTTACTCTCTTCTCTTCTTCTTCTAACCTTTTCAGACCCCATTTTTCCCCCTTTTTCAGGGAACCTCCCTACAAAAGTGGAAACACTAAGTCTGTGCTTCCACTTTTCAATTTTCCCTTTTTCCCCTCTTCCCTTATCTTTCCCCTTTTTCCCCCTCCGTGCAAGAATATACAGGGTCTAGATTTCCGCTTTACTCTCTTCTCTTCTCTTCTTCTTCCCTTTTCAGACCCCATTTTCCCCCCTTTTTCAGGGAACCTCCCTACAAAAGTGGAAACACTGAGTCAGTGCTTCCACTTTTCAATTTTCCCTTTTTCCCCTCTTCCCTTATCTTTCCCCTTTTTCCCCCCTCCGTACAAGAATATACAGGGTCTAGATTTCCCCTTTACTCTCTTCTCTTCTCTTCTTCTTCCCTTTTCAGACCCCATTTTTCCCCTTTTTTTGGGGAATTTCCCTGCATTGGTGGAAACACTGATGTTAACGCATATTATTAACGTGGTAGAGGATTTCCCTTTGACTCTAGGGTTTCTATGGTGTCCCTATAAAAACTGAAGAGGTTCTAAAAATGTATTTGGGAATGTTTGGGTCCCAGATTCCAGGCCAAGGTTGCTGCAACACCAGGCCAGTTCCAAAAACCTATGTTTAGCTTATCCAACAAACACTAGTGGCTTATATTAACCAAGGTTGCCATACTCTCTACCAGTAATTCCACAAACCGGGGGGAAATTCCCCTATTTGGGGGAAAAATCGACTTCTGGGAGGAGGAATGGGGGAAAGGGGGAAAATCGACTTCTCGGAGGAGGATGGGGGAAAGAGGGAAAATGGGGGAAAGCCACCTAACAAAGAGCTAAAATGAGCGGTGTTTCTCATTTGCAGGGAAAATTCCAGAGATAGAGGGAAATGAGGTCTGAAAAAGGGAAAAATATGAGAAGAGGGAAAGGGAAAATCTAAAAGTACAGCCTTAATTCCAGCACCAAGGGGAAAAGGGGGAAATTAAGGAAGAAGGATAAAAAGGGGAAATTTAAAGTGGAACACTAAAAATGAGGGAGAATTAAGGGGAAAGTTTGATGGGGGGGGAATGGGGGAAATTTGCAGACCCCTGGCGGAAAATACAAAAACTCAAGTGGTAACACTGCTCTCTACATTCCCAAGGGGTCCGAAACTCCGAGGAAAAGTGTGCCAAGATTATTTGATAACATATGATAACACGGAGATAACATGGAGATGACAGGTTGATAACAGTGATAACATGACCCATGTGTAGGAAGATTATTGGAAGTTTCGGACCCCTTGAATAAATCATAAAAGTAATGATAGAGGATTTAAATTAATTTGAATAAATCGAAAGCAAGGGGTCTGAAACTTCCAATAATCTTCGTGCACTTGGGTCATGTTATCACTGTTATCAACCCGTTATCTCCATGTTATCCTCGTGTTATCATACGTTATCAAATAATCTTCGTACACTCTTCCTCGGAGTTTCGGACCCCTTGATCGAAAGTTGATAAGTAATTGATAATTCAATTTAGTTTCTAATAATCGATTACTTAGAATTTACGCTCTCCTCTAAAATACTGAAATATTAAGAACTGACCCAGCAGAAAATTAAGGATAGTTTCAGGACTCTGGGAATATCCTGAAAAGGACGTTTTCAGGATGCCAAACAGTACTCTGAGTGCAGTGAAATTGGCCCACTTCCAGGGTGTTCAGGACCCTGACACTGGAACGCCTTAATGATACATGTTCAGGGTACTTAAACAGCGTCCTGAAAAAACGCTTTTCAGGATACTTAACGGTTCCCTTAATAATCAAGATTCACAATTCTCAACACAATTTTCTTTTTACTCATCCACAATGGGACGTGGTTCAGGATATTCAAGATATGTTAGGGATATCGTTCAGGATGTAGCCGACATCCTTAATTTTCCGCTGGGGAAAGTATTTACTAAATGAATTGTTGGTAGTTGATCGATAATAGTAATCGATTGGCCAGTAATCGATTAATTGTAATTAACGATCGATAATATTTGAATTATTAAGCGGGTAAATGGAGACGTGCTCTTGTTGCACGCAATCGAGTAATCGATTATTGTAACCGATTACTGTAATCGATTTATGGATCCACTCGGAAGTAATGCAAATATCAGTGTTGCCACTTGTCAATTTTCCCTTTTTCCCCTCTTCCCTTATCTTTCCCCTTTTTCCCTCCTCCGTGCAAGAATGTACAGGGTCTAGATTTCCTCTTTACTCTCTTCTCTTCGTCTTCCCCTTTCAGACCCCATTTCCCCCTTTTTCAGGGAATTTCCCTGCAAAAGGGGAAAGACTGGAAAATATATGTTAATCATTATGATTAATAATAACAAGATAATAAGTAGAGGGCGCTGGTGGGGCAATGGTTAAGACCTCAGGTCAAGACCATCGCCCTTCACCCCAGTGCTTCCACTTGGCAGGGAAATTCCCTTAAATAAGGAAAATGAGGAGGAGGGAAAAGGGGAATTGAAGGATTAAGTGAATTTGCCAATGTAGCTTTACTCTGTAGCACGGTGGGGAAAAGGAGGAAATTGATATTTTCAAGCGGAGGGGAAAAAAGGGGAAAAAAGTGGAAGCACGGCTTCACCCAGTGTTTCCATTTTCAGTTTCCCTTTTCCCTCCTTCTCCCTTGTTTTCCCTTTTTTCCCCTGCGTACTAAATACAAACCGTACTTGCAGATTCTCCCTTTTCCCTGTTTTCCTTATGTTTTCCGTTTCAGGCACCTATTTTCCCCTTTTTCAGCAAATTTCCCTGCAAAGTAAAAACACTTCCTTCACCTCTGGGTCTCAATGCCTCAATTTTCAATGCCTGTCAAATACAACAACATAGTCTGTCATCATAGGTTGTTAACGTGTTATCAGCATGTTATCATGTGATATGCAATTATCAGTTTGTTATCATTGTGTTATCACATTTGTGGCCCTGTTTTCACTTCTTACCAATTCTCAATACTTATCAAATAAAACATAGTCTGTTATTATAGGTTATCAACGTGTTATCAACATGTTATCATTGTGTTATCACACTTGTAGCTAATGTTTCCACTTTGCAGGGAAATTTCGTGTAAAATGGGGAAAACGGGGCCTGAAAAGGGAAACAGGGAAAAGGGAAAATCTGCAAGTACGCTTTGTATTCTAGTGTGGAGGGGAAAAAGGGGGAAATAAGGGAAAAGGGGGAAAGGGGGAGACTGAAAGTGGAAACACTGCTTTGTAGCCCTGTTATCATTTGTTACTAGTTATCAGTACCTATCTTAACATACAGTAATAATAATGTAGCTTGTTATCATAGGTTATCAACCTGTCATCACGTGTTATCATCGTATTATCACAGTTCAACTTTGTTATCACTCATTGCCGCCTATCAGCACCTCATACAACATTCCCCCGCGACATATCAATGGTCTGTTATCATAGGTTATCAACGTGTTATCACGTGTTATCATCGTATTATCACAGTTTAACTTTGTTATCACTCATTGCCGCCTATCAACACCTCATACAACATTCCCCGCGCGACATATCAATGGTCTGTTATCATAGGTTATCAAAGTGTTATCACGTGTTATCATCGTATTATCACAGTTCAACTTTGTTATCACCTATTGCCACCTATCAACACCTCATACAACATTCCCCCGCGACATATCGATGGTCTGTTATCATAGGTTATCAACGTGTTATCACGTGTTTTAACAAACCGTGGAATGTGTTTTGGCCGCGTCCAAACTTTGAACCGGATGCGTCGTGACGTCACGGCGTCGCCAGCATTCCATTTTTTTATTTTTTTATTTTTTTATTTTTTTGAATTTTTTAAAATTTTTCTGAATAAGTCACATTTATTTATAATATTTGTTTAAAAATAATATAAAATTAATGAAATAAAAGTATTAATATAATTCGAATTTTAAAAATATTATTTAATTATTTATTATTATTATTATTACTTATGTTTGGAGTTGCGAACCCCCCGTAGAAAACAATGTTCTGCACCAGTGATTTTTTCTTGGCAACTTGATAACGAGGGGGTTAGCAACTTATGTAAAACAAACTCTAAGAATCTTTAGATTCTTCCAAGAATCCAGTAGTCGGGTTCATAACAGTGTTTCCACTTTGAAGGGAAATTCCCTGAAAAACGGGGGAAATGGGGGTCTGAAAAGGGAAAATCTGAAACTACAGCATTGTATTCTAGCACGGAGGGGAAGAAGGGGGAAATAAGGGGTGTTTCCACTTTGCAAGGAAATTCCCTCAAAAAGGAGGGAAATGGGGGTCTGAAAAGGGAAAAGGGAAAATCTGAAACTACAGCATTCTATTCTAGTACGGAGGGGAAGAAGGGGAAAATAAGGGGTGTTTCCACTTTGCAGGGAAATTCCCTCAAAAAGGAGGGAAATGGGGATCTGAAAAGGGAAAAGGGAAAATCTGAAACTACAGCATTCTATTCTAGTACGGAGGGGAAGAAGGGGAAAATAAGGGGTGTTTCCACTTTGCAGGGAAATTCCCTCAAAAAGGAGGGAAATGGGGGTCTGAAAAAGGAGTAGGGAAAATCTGAAACTACAGCATTGTATTCTGGCACGGAGGGGAAGAAGGGGAAAATAAGGGGTGTTTCCACTTTCCAGGGAAATTCCCTGAAAAACGGGGGAAATGGAGGTCTGAAAAGGGAAAATTTGAAACTACAGCATTGTATTCTAGTACGAAGGGGAAGAAGGGGAAAATAAGGGAAGAGGGGGGAAAAGGGGAAACGCTGTTCCATAAGAAAGTTAATGGACGAGATTCTTGAGATTTTTTGAAGTCTCACATGATTCCCCAATGACTCACAAATGACTTACAAATGAGTCCCGAATGAGTCTGACTGAATTCTTAAGACTAATGTCAATACCCAACTCTCAGCTAACTCACAAGGTCTCAGGTAACTTTGTAACTCAGAAGCAACTCTAATTGACTCTAATACTTTTGAATAAGAAACACTTGAGTTCAGCAGCAACACTAAATGACTCAAGAATAGCTCTCATAAAGTCTCATATGAGTCTCACATAGTCTCATAATGATTCTAAGTTGAAATCTGGAGAAAGCCTTGGTATAGCTATGCAAACGATGGTTTTTAGATAACCATTAGCTGAGTCTCATGTAAGTCTCCTAAAGTCTCACATGGGTCTCATATTGTATCATATGAGTCACACAATTAGTCCAAGTTGAATCTGGAGAAATGCTTGATTTAACTATGCGATGGATGGGTTTAGATAATCCTCAGCTGTCTCATGTGAGTCTCATAAAGTCTCATATAAGTCTCACATGAATCTCATATAAGTTCGGTGTGGATTTGAAATCTCAGCCTGCCGTAACTTGTTTGAAGTTCGCAGTATACGTCTATGTATAAGGTTACCTGAGTCTTAACTGAGTCTCATATGAGTCTCACAAGAATCTCATACGAATCTCACACGAGTCCCACCCAAAATATGGTTAACACCGTTAATTATTTTTCTCAGTTACTTCTCATGAAATCTCATACGAGTCTCACATGAGTCTCACATGTCTCACGTAACGTTGCGAAGTTTGCGTAAGCAAACCTATAGACTTTTTATCGGTTATACTTCTCAAGAAATCTTGTCTGAGTCGAAGGTGAGTCTCATATGAGCCTCACATCCACTCTACTGCAACTCTCATGAGTACTCAGTTCTTAACTCACTAGTTTACCCATAGAAAGAAGACCGCTGTTCAACATGGACAACTTGATGGCATTGGGTATGGAAGTCAGCGACGCGCTGGCCGATCCCAGGTACTTGCGCGACTTCTTCGGTTTCGCGGGGACCACCGACGCGGTTCGCGGACTGGACAGCGACCGGTGCTTGCGGTTCGACGCGTTACGCTGCATATGGGCACGCGTGTCGCGACTCTGATGTGTAGCGTCAAAATGGTCCGACAGCTCATCTTCTGTGGGACTGCCGCTCCGCGAAAACGACGTCCTTGTCGCCTGTCCGACGTCGTCGACGTACGTCCGGTGCACCTTCACCTTGCCGTCCGACGACGTGCCCAGATGGTCAGCGGCTCGCGTATCGCCGTTCAACATTTTGCGGCTCATAAAAATAGCGCGTTACGCGCTCGTTCAGAATTTACTAGATTTCTACGCGAATTAGAAGTTTTTGTTGTTCCAGGACTTTCCAGGATCGCGTTTCGCACTGAACTGCAACACGTAGCACTTGAATGGCGACTGGGGACGAGCCAGGATCGATTAGGATTGCCTGGAAGCCAGTGGAGAAGCTGCCAGAAGACTAAAAGCAGATCCTACTCGGAACCGGGACCTTGAGGTATATTTTCTGCGCAGGACAGATAACGCCCTGCGCAATCTAATAACAACGTCAAAACCGTGAAATCCAGACAACCACTTATTTGCAGAAAAGGCTTTTTAGCACAAGAATAAAGAAAATTTGCACATAAATTTCGCTAGTGCAGTAAACGGCTACTTTGCAAAATCCCGACTGAAAATTTTCATAGAGTATGTAGACTTTGGAACAGAGCAGTGTTTCCACTTTTGCAGGGAAGTTCCCTGAAAAGGGGGGAAATGGAGTCTGAAAAGGGAAGACGAAGAGAAGAGAGTAAAGGGGGAAATCTAGACCTTGAATATTCTAGCACGCAGGGGGGAAAAGGGGAAAGATAAGGGAAGAGGGGAAAAATGGAAGTTTTTACTACTAACTTCATCACATTACTTACTTTTTAAGTATCAATTCAGCACATATCCAGGCTGTTAGCCTACATTTCCAAACTAACTGGAACACAGTATTTCCACTTTTGCAGGGAAGTTCCCTGAAAAGCGGGGGAAATGGAGTCTGAAAAGGGAAGACGAAGAGAAGAGAGTAAAGAGGAAATCTAGACCCTGTAAAATTCTTGCACGGAGGGGGAAAAAGGGGAAACATAAGGGAAGAGGGGAAAAATGGAAGATTGAAAAGTGGCAACACTGGAACAGAGACTCAGTGAGATCTCACAACTTTTTAGAATTTCTCATTGAGATCTCACTTAGTCTCTGTTCCAAAGTCTACATGCTCTATGAGAATTTTCAGTCGGGATGTTCCAGTTAGTTTGGAACTGTGAGTTAACAGTCTGGAAATGTGCTGAATTGATACTTAAAAAGTAAGTAATGTGATGAAGTTAGTAGTAAAAACTTCCATTTTTCCCCTCTTCCCTTATCTTCCCCCTTTTTCCCCCTCCGTGCAAGAATATACAGGGTCTAGCTTTCCTCTCTACTCTCTTCTCTTCGTCTTTCCTTTTCAGACTCCATTTTCCCCTTTTTCCGGGAACTTCCCTGCAAAAGTGGAAACACTATGTTCCAGTTAGTTTGGAACTGTGGGCTAACAGCCTTAAAATGTGCTGAATTGATACTTAAAAAGTAAGTAATGTGATGAAGTTAGTAGTAAATGCTATTGTAGTAGTAAATAGTGAATGAAAATGTTTGTTATACTATTAAATAAGTATGTAATATATATTAATTAAATTAAAAGACTAATTTAATTCAATTAATTAATTTATATCAATTAATTAATTAATATATTATTAATTATTATATTTTACTGTAATATAGAAATTTCGTGGGTATAATACTCAAGGGGTCTCAAACTCCCAATAATCTTCGTAGATCTGGGTCGTGTTATCACTGTTATCAACCTGTTATCTCCGTGTTATCATATGTTATCCAATAATCTTCGCAAACCTTTTCTTCGGAGTTTCGGACCCCTTATATTATTGGTTGAATAGAATTATAATAAAGTAAGATTTGAAGCAAGGATAGATGATAACAGTTGATAACAGGTGATAACAGATGATAACAAGGTGATAACACTGATAGAAATTGTATCAATATCCAGGAGAAAAATTCATATAAATGAATTATGTCGTAGTGATAATATCTGATAATGGGTGATAACAAGGTGATAACAAGGTGATAACCAGTGACAGGTAACGATAACCCTGCAAGGGGTCCGAAACTCGGAGGAAAAGTATACGAAGATTATTTGATAATATATGATAACATGGAGATAACATGGAGATAACAGGTTGATAACAGTGATAACATGACCCAGGCGTTGGAAGATTATTGGAAGTTTCGGACCCCTTGGAGGGAGAAAATGTAGGTCAAGAACAGCACACGTTGCCCTTGTCTAAAGCGTTGCTCCAGTTCCACACATGATAACAGTCGATAACACATGATAACTCCTGATAACATGTGATAATAGGTGATAGCAGGCGATAAACAAGGTTAGGAATGGTCAAGGGGTCCGAGACTTGCAATAATCTTCGTACACCTGGGTCACGTTATCGCTGTTATCTACCCGTTATCTCCATGTCTTCTCCGTGTTATCATTTGTTATCAAAAAATCTTCGTACACCTTTTCTCGGAGTTTCGGACCCCTTGGGAATGGTATAGATAAAAAAACTAAAGAATTCATATAAAGACAAGAATAACTTCTCACAGCCCTTCATGATAACATGAGATAACAGTTGATAACAGTTGATAACATTTGATAACATATGATAACATAATTAGGAAAGAGTAAGAATAAGATGATCATTATAAGTCGAAGTAAAAAAAACGGTTGAGAAAACTTGATAACCCAGCAGAAAATTAAGAATAGTTTCAGGACCCTGAAAATATCCTGAAAAGGACATTTTCAGGATGCCAATCAGAACTCTGAGTGCAGTGAAATTGGCCCCATTCCAGAGTGTTCAGGACCATGACATTGGAATGCCTGTATAATACATGTTCAGGGTACTTAGCAGCGTCCTGAAAAAAAACGCTTTTCAGGATACTTAATGATACCTTAATAATCAAGATCCACAATTTTCAACAAAATTTTTTTTACTCATCCACGATCGGACGTGGTTCAGGATATTCAGGATATGTTAGGGATATCGTTCAGGATGTAGCCGACATCCTTAATTTTCCGCTGGGAACAGTTAATAAAGTTGTTAACAGGTGATAACAGATGGTAACAGTTGATAACACGGACAGAAGATGATAAAAAAATGTATACCCAAGAGGTCCGAAACTCCGAGGAAAAGTGTACGATGATTATCTGATAACATATGATAACACGAAGATAACATGGAGATAACAGGTTGATAACAGTGATAACATGACCTAGGTATGCGAAGATTATTGGAAGTTTCGGACCCCTTGTGTATAGCGAACTCAAAAGAAGCCATTCCTGGCACTTCATGATAACAGTTGATAACAGTCGATAACAGTTGATAACAGTCGATAACAGATCAACAGATGATACACGGAAAGAAGATGATCAAGAAATGTACATACGGAACTCAAAAGAAGTCATTCCTGTCACTTAATGATAAAAATTGATAACAGTTGATAACAGTCGGCAACAGATGATAACAGATGATAACATGTGATAACAAAAGACTTGAGAAATTTAGGTCAAAACCTTAACCTTGTTCGAAGAGGCGCTCCCATTTGAGATCGTGTTTTCGTGCAGTGTTCAGTTGAGCCTGCCGTTTACTGCAAATAAACGTGAAAAATGAAAGTATCATTAGTTCTATTCATAGAACTAACAAAGAATTAATAAAACAGAATAGAATAGGATATATTCATTCATAGAACTAACATAGAATTCATAGAATAGAGTAGAATAGAATATATTCATAGAACTAACATAGAATTCATAGAACAGAATAGAGTAGAATATTTTCATAGAACCAACATATAATTCATAGAATAGAATAGAATAGAATATATTGATAGAACTAGCACAGAATTCATAGAATGGAATAGAACAGAATATTTTCGTATAACTAACCTATAATTCATAGAATAGAATAGAATAAAGTAGATTATATTCATAGAACTAACATAGAATTTGTAGAATAGAATAGAATAGAATATTTTCATAAAACTAACATATAATTCATAGAATACAATAAAATATATTCATAGAACCAACATAGAACTCAGAATAGAATAGATTATATTCATAGACTAACATAGAATTCATAAAACAAAACAGAATATGTTCATAGAACTAACAAAGAATTAATAAAACAGAATAGAATAGGATATATTCATTCATAGAACTAACATAGAATTCATAGAATAGAGTAGAATAGAATATATTCATAGAACTAACATAGAATTCATAGAACAGAATAGAGTAGAATATTTTCATAGAACCAACATATAATTCATAGAATAGAATAGAATAGAATATATTGATAGAACTAGCACAGAATTCATAGAATGGAATAGAACAGAATATTTTCGTATAACTAACCTATAATTCATAGAATAGAATAGAATAAAGTAGATTATATTCATAGAACTAACATAGAATTTGTAGAATAGAATAGAATAGAATATTTTCATAAAACTAACATATAATTCATAGAATACAATAAAATATATTCATAGAACCAACATAGAACTCAGAATAGAATAGATTATATTCATAGACTAACATAGAATTCATAAAACAAAACAGAATATGTTCATAGAACTAACAAAGAATTAATAAAACAGAATAGAATAGGATATATTCATTCATAGAACTAACATAGAATTCATAGAATAGAGTAGAATAGAATATATTCATAGAACTAACATAGAATTCATAGAACAGAATAGAGTAGAATATTTTCATAGAACCAACATATAATTCATAGAATAGAATAGAATAGAATATATTGATAGAACTAGCACAGAATTCATAGAATGGAATAGAACAGAATATTTTCGTATAACTAACCTATAATTCATAGAATAGAATAGAATAAAGTAGATTATATTCATAGAACTAACATAGAATTTGTAGAATAGAATAGAATAGAATATTTTCATAAAACTAACATATAATTCATAGAATACAATAAAATATATTCATAGAACCAACATAGAACTCAGAATAGAATAGATTATATTCATAGACTAACATAGAATTCATAAAACAAAACAGAATATGTTCATAGAACTAACAAAGAATTAATAAAACAGAATAGAATAGGATATATTCATTCATAGAACTAACATAGAATTCATAGAATAGAGTAGAATAGAATATATTCATAGAACTAACATAGAATTCATAGAACAGAATAGAGTAGAATATTTTCATAGAACCAACATATAATTCATAGAATAGAATAGAATAGAATATATTGATAGAACTAGCACAGAATTCATAGAATGGAATAGAACAGAATATTTTCGTATAACTAACCTATAATTCATAGAATAGAATAGAATAAAGTAGATTATATTCATAGAACTAACATAGAATTTGTAGAATAGAATAGAATAGAATATTTTCATAAAACTAACATATAATTCATAGAATACAATAAAATATATTCATAGAACCAACATAGAACTCAGAATAGAATAGATTATATTCATAGACTAACATAGAATTCATAAAACAAAACAGAATATGTTCATAGAACTAACAAAGAATTAATAAAACAGAATAGAATAGGATATATTCATTCATAGAACTAACATAGAATTCATAGAATAGAGTAGAATAGAATATATTCATAGAACTAACATAGAATTCATAGAACAGAATAGAGTAGAATATTTTCATAGAACCAACATATAATTCATAGAATAGAATAGAATAGAATATATTGATAGAACTAGCACAGAATTCATAGAATGGAATAGAACAGAATATTTTCGTATAACTAACCTATAATTCATAGAATAGAATAGAATAAAGTAGATTATATTCATAGAACTAACATAGAATTTGTAGAATAGAATAGAATAGAATATTTTCATAAAACTAACATATAATTCATAGAATACAATAAAATATATTCATAGAACCAACATAGAACTCAGAATAGAATAGATTATATTCATAGACTAACATAGAATTCATAAAACAAAACAGAATATGTTCATAGAACTAACATAGAATTGATAGAATAGATAGAATAGAATGAATTCATAAAACTAACATATAATTCGTAGAATAGAATAGAATAGAATAGAATAGAACATATTCATAGAACTAACATAGAATTCACAGAATAAGTAGAATATGTTAGAACTAACATAGAATTCATAGAATAGAGTAGAACAGAATATTTTCATATAACTAACCTATAATTCGTAGAATAGATTAGAGTAGAATAGAATATATTCATAAAACTGACATAGAATTCGTAGAATATTCATAGAACATACAACCCAGTAATCAAACAATTCATTCATTTTAGTATCTCAGTAACCATAATAATAAACAAATACAATATAAATTTATTATCCAGTTAATTCTAATTGAACCCAGTAAAAAAAATTAAGTAGTTCAGGTAAGTAGTTTTTGCGCTGTTTTACTAGTGTTGACCCTGCTACCAGTGCCGGACTTCTCTATGGGCCAATATGGCGACGAGCCACAGGCCCGGGCATGGAATAGCCCCGATAACAGTGCTACCACTTTGCAGGGAAATTCCCTCAAATAGGGAAAATGGGGAAGAGGGAAAGGGGAAAATGGAGGGAAAAGTGAATTTATAAATGTAGCTTTACTCAGTAGCACGGAGGGGGAAAAAAAGGGAAACTGATATTTTTCAAGCGGAGGGGAAAAAAAGGGAAAAAAAAGTGGAAGCACTGCCCGCTAAACTACTAGACTTGACATATTGATGAATTTCTTAAAGTATCTGGTAGACCCACTTCAGCTCAGTGTTTCCACTTTTCAATTCTCCCTTATCTTTCCCCTTTTTCCCCCTCCGTGCTGGAATATTCAAGGTCTAGATTTCCCCTTTTACTCTCTTCTCTTCTTCTTCCCTTTCCAGACCCCGTTTCTCCCCTTTTTCAGGGAACTTCCCTACAAAAGTGGAAACACTGAGTCAGTGCTTCCACTTTTCAATTTTCTCTTTTTCCCCTCTTCCCTTATCTTTCCCCTTTTCCCCCTCCGTGCTAGAATATTCAAGGTCTAGATTTTCCCTTTACTCTCTTCTCTTCTTCTTCCCTTTCCAGACCCCATTTCTCCCCTTTTTCAGGGAACTTGCCTACAAAAGTGGAAACACTGAGTCAGGGCTTCCACTTTTCAGTTTTCTCTTTTTCCCCTCTTTCCTTATCTTTCCCCTTTTCCCCCCTCCGTGCTAGAATATTCAAGGTCTAGATTTCCCCTTTACTCTCTTCTCTTCACCTTCCCTTTCCACACTCCATTTCTCCCCTTTTTCAGGGAACTTCCCTACAAAAGTGGAAACACTGAGTCAGTGCTTCCACTTTTCAATTTTCCCTTTTCCCCCTCTTCCCTTATCTTTCCCCTTTTCCCCCCTCCGTGCTAGAATATTCAAGGTCTAGATTTTGTCCTTTACTCTCTTCTCTTCTTCTTCCTTTTCCAGACCCCCATTTCTCCCCTTTTTCAGGGAATTTCCCTACAAAAGTGGAAACACTGCTTCAGCTTTAAGCCAGTAGTAGACAAGTTTTAAGCAGAAGCTCCTACCACTACTCTAGGTAGCGGTAGATTTTTTTTTTTTTGCTCAGGACTGTACGTTTTTCAAACAATTTTACCGTAGGAATTTGATGGTAGCAACTCCGAGGAAGAACAAAGTGACCGCCGTGACACCCAACCAAGTCCAGCCGCCTTCCGAAATATCGCAACATCTGACTTTCATCCAAGAAAAAATTAGTAAAATTTCATTAATTTTATGCAATTACATCAATTAATTCAGTTAGCCAATACTATAATAACTAAATATAATAATCAATTCATTTTCTATTATTTATTTCATCTACTACTACTACTAATAGTATAAGTATCACTACTTCTGTAGAATTATTTAATTGTATGTTATCAAGGGGTCCGAAACGTCCAGTAATTTTCGTACACCTAGGTAATGTTATCACTGTTATCTCCGTGTTATCATAGGTTATCAAATAATCTTTGTACACCTTTCATCGGAGTTTCGGACCCCCCCTGTATGTTATAAATTAGCTTTATTATCATTTCTATAAATAGTTTATGTAATCACAAATCAGTCTTACCATTTAGTTGGTATAACGAGGTTTGATTGTAAGTATCACTGTCATCATTGGCCACTGCAATGTGGGAATTGTTGTCATAAGCCATGACTTTTCAGAACTGATCCTTCTCTGTAAGAAGATACTGAAACGATTCAGAGTCTGAAACCGTGGGAAAATCACTGGGGCTCTCATTTCGTATTCTCCACCGGTCTCAGTGTTTGACCTTTACTGTTAGATGTGACGAAACAACTAAATTTTGTTATTATTTGTTATTATTATCAGGACTGCCCAAAGGTTTCGCGAGGCCCCAGGGCAATAGCCAAATAGGGCCCCCCATTAGCACATAGCAAGATAAACCGTAGCACTAGGACAGGGGCCCTTAGAATGCTGGGGCCCTGGGCAGTAGTCAAACAGGGATCTCCCGATTAGCACATAGCAAGGTAAACCGTAGCACTAGGACAGGGGCCCTTAGTATGCTGAGGCCCTGGGCAATAGTCAAACAGGGGCCCCCCATTAGCACATGGCAAGATAAACCGTAGCACTAGGACAGGGGCCCCTAGAACCCTGGGGCCCTGGGGCATTAGTCAAACAGGGGCCTCCCATTAGCACATAGCAAGATAAACCATAGCACTAGGATATGGGCCCCTAGAATGCAGGGGTCCGGAGTAGATTGCCCCTTTTGTCCCCCACCCTGGGCGGTACTGATTATTATTATCATTATTATTATTATTATTATTAAGTCAGCACATTAATAGAAAACTAATAAATATAGATAATAAAATAGTTAATCAATTTATTGATAATAATAATAATTGATAATAATAATAATAATATTCTATAATTAAATCAAGGGGTCCGAAAGTCCGAAGAAAAGTGTACGAAAAATTATTTGATAGCGTATGATAACACGGAGATAACATGGAGATAACAGGTTCATAACAGTGATAACATGACCTAGGTGTACCAAGATTATTGGAAGTTTCAGACCCCTTCAATTAAATTAATAATCATGATAAGTTTTAAGCATTTGTGTCTTGTAACCGAGTCCCATCAGTCAAGGTCTCCAGATTTTTCCAGGATTTTTTGTTCCAGGTTAATGAGCCGACTAATGGAGACATTTTCCGCTGACAAAACTTCGTCTGAAGTTCCCTCTTTGATCAGGACAGATTGTAAACAGCAATTATTGATCGGTAAATGTTTCTATACCCAACTTGTAGAGCCTTGCTGTTAAGACAGAAAACACACAACACCGTTTTAAAGCATGTTATACCCAGCGGAAAATTAAGGATGTCGGCTATATCCTGAACGATATCCCTAACATATCCTGAACCACGTCCGATCGTCGACGAGTAACAAAAATCGTGTTGAGAATTGGGAATCTTGATTATAGAGGGTACCATTAAGTATACTGAAAAGCGTTTTTTCAGGACGCTGTTAAGTACCCTGGACATCTATTAGTCAGGCATTCCAATGTCAGAGTCCTGAACACCCTGGAAGTGGGCCAGTTTCACTGCATGCAGAGTCCTGATTGGCATCCTGAAAATGTCCTTTTCAGGATATTTTCAGGGTCCTGAAACTATCCTTAATTTTCTACTGGGTTATGAACATGCTATCATATGTTGTCGGGTTCTATACTCAAACAAACTGGAACTGACTGCTGAGTTTTAGATTTCAGAACCGCATTAATCAGGTTTTCAGTATATTTTCAATCCTTGTAAGAAAACGTGACTGAAATATTAATATAACAATTAATAAATAATATTTATAATATTTAAATAACCTTGAGAACTTCATGTGAAAGGATTATGAGAATATTTTTAAAAATTAGTAGTTGATAAAGTTTTTTCAGCAAAAGTTAATTAAAAGTAGTTAATTAGTTTTAATGGTAAAATTTAATTAAATAACTGTCTAAATTATTATTTAATACATTTATAATATACAAAATAATTTTGATAAGTGAATATAGTATTTTATTTTATTTATTCTTACGTATCTGGCAACGTAGCATACAACGCGACACTGTGTTATTTATTTCAATTTTTGCAAAGAAATTGCACAGTTACAAGAATTCTATTGATAACACGTGATAACAGTTGATAACAGCGGTAGCACGGGTTCCGGTAGCAAGTAGTAAAGTAGCAAAGTAGTAGTAGTTGGTTACTGTAGAGCTGTGACGCGGTAGCTGCAGCTGACACCGGTGGGTATCTCGTGACTGGAAACGTTGTCTTGGGTATCGATACCCTGTTGGATGATACTTACTTTAGCCGATACGCTAGCATTGGATGTGAGGCTAACCGAAGTGTGCGGATTAGAAACCGCGGATTTAGAGAGTTGACTCCAGCGTTCTATCTCTTCTTCGGTAGTTACTTCGTCATCGAAAGTACTACTGCTTACTGATACCCCAGAGTAGCTACCACGTCTACTGGGTACTGGGGTATCGACGATTTCTCCCAGATGTGCTAGCTGCAGCATTTGTACTGAAGTCGGAGCGGGTTGGTTCGATTGTAAACTATCGATTTCGTCTAAAGAGTCTTCGTAATCGGAATCGGAAACTGTTAGTTGATCGATACTTGACATGGTAAACCCTTCTTTACCGTCAGGTATCGATACTTGGTTCGTGTGTTCACTGGCAGTAGCGTAGATAACAGTATTTTCGCGAACTAATTTGCAAATTGGCTTCTTTTCTGCTTGTTCAGCACTGTTGCTAATCTTGCTTACACCATCAGCGCTGGATTTAGCAGACGACATTGCCTGAGGCTTTTTCGCATATGACGTAGCATTTCCGGTGCTGGCCAAGTTAGCTCTGCTACTTGTTGCAGTAACTGCTACTTTTTGTTGTTTCGAAGTAGCAGCAGGAGCAGTAGCAGACGACGCTGAACTTTCGGCTGTTGTTGTCAGGTAGTCTCCACTTTTAGTCGTTTGAGTCAAATGTTTCCTCGAAACGCTCGATAATGATGGGCTTTGGCTAATCTTCTGGCTTGCCGCCATCTTGGATAAAGGAAGGGAAGACGCCATGTTGCCCATTCGTGATGGAGTGAAGCTAAAATACTTGGCTGCTCCAGACCCTGACGAAAGATTACTATTCAGTACATAGTTTCTCAAAGCAACTTGTTTGTCCTTTTCTAGAACATTGCGTTCAGTTTCCAAGTGCAGTAAACAAGTATTGTATTCCTTCCAAGCTTTCTGGATCGCTCCGTTCTCTTCTTGGACTGACAGCAACTCTCTGATACAAGTCTCGTTCGATTCGATCCACTGTGAAAGTAAACGGACAACTTCTTCGTTAGCCCCGATGATAATTTTTCAATCAGCTGATCTTTTTGTTTGTGACTGTCCTCCATCTTGGCTCCTGGGGCCTCCAGCGTTGCCAGATTCTCTAATTCATTTTGCGAACTTGTTTTCGGAAGTAAATTTCCGAGTTGAGCTTCCAGGAAGGAAACAATTTCGTCCATTAATGAAGGAAGATTTTCAAGAGGCAGTTTCAGAAGATCGTCAATTTTGCCGTAAACCTGCAGTTCAAACTATTTATCGACCAAAATATTATTTTGGGTCATAATTCAAAATACCTTTGACTGTTCTGTTGGTCGATTGTTGTTCCAGACATGTTCCAGAAGCTTCTTCAAAGTTGCGGAAGTCAATTTTCTTATCTGAACACATTCGTTCCGTGAAATTTCCAAGTCTTTCTCCAACAAGTTGATCTCCAGACGCCATTTTTCTTCAACCAGTCTGTAATAATCGATTATTTTCTTTAAATCGATTACAGAAATCAATTATGATGTCATTTGAACTAATTAGTATTGACTAACTTGTTTGAACTTTCCGTTTTGTCCCATTTCCGTCTAGTTGAGTTGCAAACAGTAGCGTTTCCATGGAAACCGCTACCTTGCGGTAGTAATGAAGTATTCATTTCGATCTCCAGTGGTATCGAATTGCAGTTACTGGACCCTCTGCTACTTTTTGACTGGATCAGTCGCAAAAGTTGATCGTTGAGTCTGGAACATTCTAGATCTTTACGTCGTAGAGTGTGCTGGAACTGTGCTTGATGTTGCTCGCATTCCTGGACAAGTTGATGGTTCTCTTCGCGAACTTTCTTCAGCGAAGATTCCAGCTTCTTCAAGCGTACGGCTGTTTGTCTTTCTCGCTCCAAAGCTTCGGCTGCTTCACGCTCTTTCTTCTGGCAAGACTCCTTCTGACGGCAAAGTACCGTCTACGCAAAGAAAACAAACGAAAAACTGAATCAAAACTAAAACAATAATTCATAATAATTAATAATTATAAAGCGATCAACGAAATGTGTGGCAACGCCGCAGCCTGAGACGCACCAGCAGAAAATTAAGGATAGTTTCAGGACCCTGAAAATATCCTGAAAAGGACGTTTTCAGAATGCCAATCGGGACTCTTGAGTGCAGTGAAATTGGCCCACTTCCAGGGTGTTCAGGACCCTGACATTGGAACGCCTAAATAATACATGTTCAGGGTACTTAACAGCCTCCTGAAAAAACGCTTTTCAGGATACTTAACGGTGCCCTCAATAATCAAGATTCCCAATTCTCAACACAATTTTTTTTTACTCATCCACGAACGGACGTGGTTCAGGATATTCAGGACGTGTTACGGATATCGTTCAGGATATAGCTGACATCCTTAATTTTCCGCTGAGGCACCACGTGACATCAACAAACAAGCAGACGATACTGGAAAGTTAAAATTTCAACAAAGAAACGACAGGCAACCTGCAAATGTTGTATGTCGGTAGCAAGTTTGTGCGAGTAGTTATCAGTTTCAGCTTTATTTCGCTTGTAATCTCTGACTTGTTTCAGTAGATCGTATGTAATGTTGACTAAAACGGTCACATCCAGTTTGTCGTGGCCAACAGGTACCAGAGGAGGATAGCCTATCGTTGTAAGTTCCTGAAAAAATCATAAAATATTAAGATACAAGAGTTATTCCGATGAAAAGTTTAGAAATATCCAGTATACTGAACAACGTCTGGACAAGTTCTGGAACCATGCCGTTTCAGCATGCTGAAGGACCTGAAATTGGCCGGTTTTTCAGTACGTATGCATGCAGTAAGTCAGCATGCTGAATTGTTTTGGGCGAAAAGAAAAGAAAAGTTAGAAAAGTTCAGCATCCTCAATCCTACCTAAACTTTTCGCCGAAAACAATTCAGGTGTGCTGGTACGTACTGAAAACCGGCCAATTTCAGCTCCTTCAGCATGCTGAAACGGCATGGTTCCAGAACTTGTCCAGACGTTGTTCAGTATACTGGATATTTCTAAATTTTTCATTGGGATAGTAATATACAATAATATATTTCAGGTTCACGTACCTTGGACAAGTAAGTCACTGAAGTTGCAAAATTTTCTTGCGTGCAGAACGGCGTTGGATGGAGGTCCCCGAAATTTGCCAAGAAGTGGAACATGTTTATTTTTAAACTTGTGTCCCGGGGTAAGTTACTTAATACGCTGATTAATAGACACGATAGTAAAACTGAAACTTGACAAAAGAAAAAGTAGAAAATGAATGAGAGAATCTGCGCACTGTTGCTCCGTTGCAGTAGTGTAGCTCAAAACTGCTACCCAAAACTGAGCGACTGCAATTAGGTACAGATATTTTTAGACATTCCAGCGATTTTCCATAAACTCCGTCTCAACTATCGTGCCATCTGCTTAAACCGTACATAACTTTTACGTCCCTCTTAAGCATTTTAGCAGTTAGCAAATTGCTAACTGCTTCGCACATGACTTCCTGGCAGAACAGCCATTTCCGATTTGTTTAATTACCAGTTAAAATTTTAAGTAGTTTAACTATTAATAGATAAAGTCCTCGCTGTTAATCCTTGTTTGAGTTTTGAAATATTGCTTGAGGATCTTCGCAGCTGGTCCTGTATATTAATATCAGTCGAAATTTTCGAATAATGGCTGCCATTTTTAAACAAGAAATTAAAACTGATGTATTTCGCTTTACGGAGTCAAAAGTTACAAAACAAAAGTTTGCAAAGTGACTTGTGTTTCTGACAAAACACAAGAAACTGAAATAAAGAAACGAAAAATAGATAAGAAACCATGAGTCAAAATTGTGAAAAACTCTGAACGAGCAATAAAAATATGGTTCCCGATGCTGGAAAATTTGCCGTCCAGTGCGGGGACGTTGGCAAACGCAGTCTACTAAACTTCGTGCTCGGAGACCGAATATCGAGGTTGCGATTTATAGTTCGCATAATATTATGCGGGATTTATCATCGTGAAGTATTGAACACAAAAAGTACGTAATGAAATGTTTCTTACAACGATATGATTCATCTGAGTCAAATGTTCGTTTGTTACTTATCACAGTATTTCCTTACGATAGACAAACGTGTGTTCGCAAGGGCTGACTACGTCTTACGCTGAAACGTACAAATCTGCTTCATCGTCCGGGACCTTCGTTTCAATAACGAGGTAGTCCAGGGGATCTACCCTCGGGATACGAGCCATCGTTCCTTTTGAAGAACCGTTCGAGTCGCAGTAAAAAACAACAGGCCCGTCGTCCGGTACTTTCAAGTCGAGCTGAACGGCTTTATGGCAACTTTTGTCCTGCTGAGTTTCGTCGTTCTGCAAAATGGTTTCGAGTTCTTGAAACAGATCGACATCCTCGTTCACCTGACGAGCTGTTCCGAGAGGTGTCCTTCCCGCTGACAGTTTCTTCGTTTTTCGTGCTCCTTCTGTTCCATCCGCTGGGGACTGATTCTCTGATACTTTGATTTTTCGGGAAAGAAACTAGGAACATATGCCGGATGAAACGGATGGTCTACTTTCTTTCCCCCGATGAAATGCTGCGAGCAGATGCGAGAGTTCTTTGTCGGGGACCATCCTCCGACACCATCTCTAAAACAATAAAAAATACAAATATTACAAATTAGATACATAATTCAGTTTAATCCTTTCTTTACTTTCCACACGGCCGGCCAGTTAACTCTTTCCACCTCTCTCTGCGACCCGGGAAACGAATATCATCCTTCCTCGGGAAAGCGTAGAATCTTGTGCCCGGTGGACATCTCGAGTAATTGTTGGTGCAACCAACCACGCAGCAATTATTATTACTCGGCATGGTTCATAATATCGCAGAAAAAAAACCTGCGAGACAAGAGAAATACACCAAACGTTTCTGCTGATTGAACCAAAACAAAGCAGACAGATTAAATTATATTCCCGAGTTTAGTTGAGAAAGCTACCACTATGGCGCTATTTACTTGATGTTTAATAGCGCCACCTAGCAGTGAACTTTAGAACTAAATAGCGAATCAGGTATCGATTGTTTGAGTAAGTAACCAATATTTAAGGATATCAATTTTTAAGCAAAGGCTAAAGATCCCTCGGTGAGAGGGATTTATTGTGAAATGATTTCTAGTCTAATTTTATCAGTACTCCCGAGTTTAGTTGAAAAAGCTACCACTGTGGCGCTATTTACTTGAAGTTTATAGCGCCATCTAGCGGTGAAATTTAGAACTAAATAGAGAACTAGGTATCGATTGCTTGAGTTAGTAATCGATATTTAAAAATATCAATTTTTAAGCAAGGGCTAAAGATCCCCCGGTGAGAGGGATTTGTTGTGAAATGATTTCTAGTCTAATTTTATCAGTACTCTGGGTCACAGTCTGAGATTAGTCGAAAGAAATTACGTGCGTTTCATTTTTTTTTCTAGGGGCTCTTGTTGTTGCCACCCAAGGAAAATCGTCAATAAACGACGCCATTTTCAGTAAAAAAATTTCTGTTACACACAGACTGCAACATTCAAGAGTAAGTAGCCGATTATTTTTTGGATATTTTCTGGGTATTTTTATTCAAAATCAGCTGTTTATTTTTTGAGGGCTATTTGCATTTTCATAACTGATGACTTGTTACAGAATGTCGATTCTGTCACGATGAACTATCGAATGTCGCAGGAATGAAGGATTAGGATCAAAGTTCGACTTCAGAGCGAGCGTTCGATCCTAGTCTCGAGCAAATATCAACGAATGACGATGACGTACAACTCGGCCAGTCGCGGGACGTACCGGTAAAACTTTCCGCCCCCGCACGAATCGATTTGTCACGCATGTCCCCGCAAGAATGCATGCGTTACCCGAGCGAGCATGATTTCGCAAACAACCCGCATGTTTGTTCGATTTTTGAACGCGGCTATTCGCAACAACGAGGCTAAACTGCGCTAAACTGTTAACGTCTAAGTCGAAACTTGAACGAACCGGCCATTTCCGGTAGTTTGTTCGGAAAATAACTGTTCTGGAAAATTTGAAATTATTTAAGGATTTAAAAAACGTGTGACACACTTGTTCACGCTGATTCAGTTTCATGGGCGGTGTGTGGTATACGGCTTATACCCAACCTCTCTACAACGGACAGGCCTATAAAATAATTTTACATAAAAATTTTGCTTAAAATATATCCGAAAATTAGGAAAAAATTATTGAAATACTTTTATATCATTAAAAGCTGTAAAATTATTTTAGCAGATTTAATAACGGTGTCCGCTATAGCGGGGTGCGCTTGTATAGGCCGACCTCGCTACAACGGACAGGCCTTTAAAATAAATTTACATAAGAATCTTGCTTAAAATATATAAGAAAATTAGGAAAAAATTAGTGAAACACGTTAATATTATTAAAAATTGTAAAATTATTTTAGCAGATTTAATATCGGTGTCCGCTATAGCGGGGTACGCTTATATAGACCGACCTCTCTACAACGGACAGGCCTATAAAATAAATTTACATAAGAATTTTGCTTAAAATATATCAGAAAATTAGGAAAAAATTAGCGAAACACTTTTACGTTATAAAAAGTTGTAAAAAGTTTTTAAATGGATTTAATAACGGTGTCCGCTATAGCGGAGTAGTGCAGGGGGGTCGGCAACCGGTAAAAACGCCCATTGTTTTCACCTTGAAACGTCAAATGTTTTGTGTCAGATAAGTTTCCACAGGTTTTTCTCGTGTTTGAAACGCCCAACTTTTGAGTCCATTTGAAAAACAGTCTAATATGAATCTTGCGAGCGAAACGAGAATCTCGAGAATCTTGAACTGAGAATCTGGAATTCAAGATTCACGGAGAATCTTGCTTGCGAAACGAGAATCTTGAGAATCTTGGAGTGAGAATCTGGAGTTAAGATTCACGAAGAATCTTGTGAGCGAAACGAGAATCTCGAGAATCTTGAACTGAGAATCTGGAATTCAAGATTCTCCAATGAGAATCTTGCAAGCAAAATGAGAATCTCGAGAATCTTGAAATGAGAATTTGGAATTCAAGATTCATGGAGAATCTTGAATTGGGGATTCGTGAATCCGGTTTTTGAGAATCTTAGAACGAAGAATCTTAAAAATCTTAAGGTGAATCTGATGAGGATCAAGAATCTTAGAGAATCTTCAACGTGAATCTCATGATTCTTGTACAAGAATCTTAAAAAAGAATCCTTAGAAGTTTTGAGTGAATCTCAAATTATGATCATAATCCACAAGAATCTTGAGAATCTAAGGATCAAGAATCTTAAGAATCTTGGAAAGAATCTTAACTTTAAGAATCTTAAAAAAGAATCCTTGACATTTGTTGAATGAATTTGGTATAACGATCACCAATCTACAAGAATCTTAAGAATCTTAGAATCAAGAATCTTAAGAATCGTAAGAATCTAGAATCAAGAATCTTAAGAATCTATAATCACCAAGAATCTTAAAAAAGAATCCGTGACGTTTTTGAATGAATTTCAAATGATGATCACAGTCCACAAGAATCTTGAGAATCTAAGAATCAAGATTCTTAGAATCTTGCAGAAGAATCTTAAGAATCTGGAATCACCAAGAATCTTACGAATCTAAGAATCAAGAATCTTAGAACCTTAGAATCTAGAATCACCAAGAATCTTATGAATCTAAGAATCAAGAGTCTTAGAATCTCGCACAAGAATCTTAAGAATCTAGAAACAAGAATCTTAAGAATCTTAGAATCACCAAGAATCTTAAAAAAGAATCCTTGAAACTTTTTTCGTAGGAATTTCGAATGATAATCAACTGTTGTACCTCTAGGCTTTTTCCCTGTCAAATCTGGGAAAACTCAATTACATTTACATAAACCACAGATAAGAATCTCAAGATTCACGCCAAGAATCTCAAGATTCACGTTAAGAATCTTTCAAGATTCTTGACAGGACCTTGAAGATTTTCTTGTCAGTTTTCAGGCCTTGAGCAGAGAACCAATCACGTGAGTGGAAAAATATAGAATCTTAAATACAAGATTCTGAGATTTCAAGAATCTTGGAAGAATCTTGAGATTCTTGGCAAGATTCCTGAGTCGGGTAAACAGCGGGAGGTCTTTTTCGGTCTGCGGCCTCACGTGAAGGTGTTATCAACGTGTTATCAGTATTATCAAAGTGAATGGGGGGGGTCCGCAACTAGATGAATTGTACTATTTGATCAAGGGTGATAATGTGATAACACGGCGATAACATTTGATAACAGCGGTATAACAGGAAAGAACCGACCAAAGGGAATCGAGGGGTCCGCAACCAGATGAGTTGTAATATTTGATCAAGGGTGATAATGTGATAACATTTGATAACAGCGGTATAACAGGAAAGAACCGACCAAAGGGAATGGGGGGTCCGCAATTAAATGAATTGTAATATTTGATCAAGGGTGATAATGTGATAACATGGTGATAACATTTGATAACAGTGGTATAATAGGAAAGAACCGACCGAAGGGAATGGGGGGTCCGCAACTAGACGAATTGTAATATTTGATCAAGGGTGATAATGTGATAACACGGCGATAACACCTGATAACAGCGGTATAACAGGAAAGAACCGACCAAAGGAATAGGGGGTCCGCAACTAGACAAATTGTAATATTTGATCAAGGGTGGTAACACGGCGATAACATTTGATAACAGCGGTATAATAGGAAAGAACCGTTAGGTACTTTTTTGATATTTTCCCACGGTAAAGCACACGTCTCCACTGATTACCCCCCAAAAGTATCTTTAATTTCTATGAATTTTCGACATTTCTGGAAAAATCACGATTTTTTATAAAGTACAAGAAATGGTAATAGAAAAATGATAAACAAATGGAAAAAATAAGTTGAAATTTAGAGAATTTAATTTAAAATTAATAAGATTAATTAATAATTAATTTAATTCAAAATTAATAAGAATAAGTAATAATTAATTCAATGAATAATTAATGAGATTAAATAATAATTAATTTAAATTAATAATTAATTAAATAGTTCTATGATTTTGTGACATTTATGGAAAATCATGATTTTTTAGAAAAAAGTTTCATGAAGTAAAAAAAAATGGGTAATAGAAAAATGATAAATAAATGGAGAAAATAAGTTGAAATTTAGAGAATTTAATTTAAAATTAATAAGATTAATTAATAATTAATTTAATGTAAAATTAATAAGATTAAGTAATAATTAGTAAAATAATTCTATTATTTTGTGACATTTCTGAAAAATCACGATTTTTTTATAAAGTACAAGAAATGGTAATAGAAAAATGATAAATAAATGGAAAAAAATAAGTTGAAATTTAGAGAATTTAATTTAAAATTAATAAGAATAAGTAATAATTAATTCAATGAATAATTAATTAGATCAAATAATAATTAATTTAAATTAATAATTAATTAAATAGTTCTATGATTTTGTGACATTTATGGAAAATCATGATTTTTTAGAAAAAAGTTTCATGAAGTAAAAAAAAATGGGTAATAGAAAAATGATAAATAAATGGAGAAAATAAGTTGAAATTTAGAGAATTTAATTTAAAATTAATAAGATTAATTAATAATTAATTTAATGTAAAATTAATAAGATTAAGTAATAATTAGTAAAATAATTCTATTATTTTGTGACATTTCTGAAAAATCACGATATTTTTATAAAGTACAAGAAATGGTAATGGAAAATGATAAAAAAATGGAAAAAAATAAGTTGAAATTTAGAGAATTTAATTTAAATTTAATAAGATCAGTAATAGATAATAATATAATAATAATAAATAATAATTAATTAAATAGTTCTATTATTTTGTGACATTTCTGGAAAATCACGATTTTTTATTTAAAAAAAGTTTCATAAAGTAATAAATAATGGGTAATAGAAAAATGATAAATAAATGGAAAAATAAGTTGAAATTTAGAGATTTAATTTAAAATTAATAACTTTAATTAATAATAAATTTAAATTAGTAATTACTTAAATAATTCTATGATTTTGTGACATTTCTGGAAAATTATGATTTTTTAGGAAAAAAAGTTTCATGAAGTAATGAAAAATGGGCAATAGAAAAATGAGAAATAATATCATTAATATTATTTATAATATAATAAGTATATCACAATATAATAAAATTAATACCAATACACACATTAAAAATATATGTAAATAATAATAAGTAGAAAAATAATATAAATAAATTAGTTTTGTGGCATTTGTGGAAATGTATTTTTAAATTTATGGAACAGTGCAAAATAGAAAAATAAATTTAAAATTAAAGAATTTAGTTGAAATTAATAAAAGGTAAGAAATTGAAAAGTCTCTTTAATGTCTATTATTTTGTGACATTTCTGAAAAATCACGATTTTTAGGGAAAAAAAAGTTTCATAAAGTAATAAATAATGGGTAATAGAAAAATGATAAATAAATGGAAAAATAAGTTGAAAATGAGAGAATTTAATATAAAATTTAATTGAAATAAAAATAATAATAAGAGAGAACTTAAAATAATAATGAAATAGAATTAATAGGAAATTGAAAAATCTCTTTAATTTCTGTGATTTCGTGACATTTCTGAAAAATCACGATTTTTAGGGAAAAAAACTTTCATAAAGTAATAAATAATGGGTAATAGAAAAATGATAAATAAATGGAAAAATAAGTTATGACCTCAGGTGAAGATGTTATCAACGTGTTATCAGTGTTATCAAAGGGAATGGGGGGTCTGTAACTAGATGAGTGTACATAGGTGTAGTAGATTAATGTACATGTGGTAGGAAAATGGTAAATAAATGCAAAATTAAGTTGTGGCTTCACGTGAAGGTGTTATCAATGTGTTATCAATGTGTTATCAGTGTTATCAAAGTGAATAGGGGTCCGCTACTAGATGAGTGTACATAGATGTAGTAGATTAATGTACATGTGGTAGAAAAATGGTAAATAAACGGAAAACTAAGTTATGGCCTCAGGTGATGGTGTTATCAGTGTTATCAATGTGAATAGGGGTCCGCAACTAGATGAGTGTACATGTGGTAGGAAAATGGTAAATAAATACAAAAATAAGTTGTGGCCTGTAGTGAAGGTGTTATCAACGTGTTATCAAAGTGAATGGGGGGTCCGCAACTGGATGAATGTACATAGATGTACCAGTTTAATGTAGATGTAACTAGGTCTGCAACTAGAATTTAATTTAAATTTAATAAGAGGTAAGAAATGATAGCAATTTAAGAAATATTTGGATAATTCTATATGCAGTAATCACGTTTTCAGCATTATTGTAAGTATGATAGTATTTTTAGATATAATGAACGTTCAATGGAGGATTTATAATAATATTATATATTTATTTATTAATTTATAATAATTATATTAGAAGTATTTTTAGATATAATGAACGTTCAATGGAGGATTTAGAATAATAATATTTATTTATTTATTTATAATAATTATATTTAAATTATTTTTAGTAAGTTCTGGAAGTATTTTTAGATATAATGAACGTTCAATGGATGATTTATAATAATATTATTTATTTATTTATAATAATTATATTTGAAGTATTTGTAGAATTAATGAATGTTAAATGGATGATTTATAATAATATTATTTATTTATATATTAATTATATTTGAAGTATTTATAGAATTAATGAATGTTAAATGGATGATTTATAATAATATTATTTATTATTTATAATAATTATATTTGAAGTATTTATAGAATTAATGAATGTTCAATGGATGATTTATAATAATATTATTTATTTATTTATTTATTTATAATAATTATTTTTGAAGTATTTTTAGAATTAATGAATGTTCAATGGAGGATTTATAATAATATTATTTATTTATTTATTTATTTATAATAATTATATTTGAAGTATTTTTAGGATTAATGAACGTTCAATGGATGATTTATAATAATATTATTTATTTATTTATAATAATTATATTTGAATTATTTATAGAATTAATGAATTTTGAATGGATGATTTATAATAATATTATTTATTTATTTATTTATAATAATTATATTTGAAGTATTTTTAGAATTAATGAACGTTCAATGGATGATTTATAATAATATTATTTATTTATTTATTAATTTATAATAATTATATTTGAAGTATTTATAGAATTAATGAATGTTCAATGGATGATTTATAATAATATTATTTATTTATTTATTTATTTATAATAATTATTTTTGAAGTATTTTTAGAATTAATGAACGTTCAATGGATGATTTACAATAATATTATTTATTTATTTATCAATTTATAATAATTATTTTTGAAGTATTTTTAGAATTAATGAATGTTAAATGGATGATTTATAATAATATTATTTATTTATTTATATATTAATTATATTTGAAGTATTTATAGAATTAATATTTTGAATGGAGGACTTATAATAATATTATTTATTTATTTATTTATAATAATTATTTTTGAAGTATTTGTAGAATTAATGAATGTTAAATGGATGATTTATAATAATATTATTTATTTATTTATATATTAATTATATTTAAAGTATTTATAGAATTAATGAATGTTAAATGGATGATTTATAATAATTGTATAGTTAGCGGCTGTTTTGTAAATGAGAATTTGCCGAAGACGCTAATGAGTGTTACCTGTTGTAGTATCACCTGTTGGTTTTCCTGCTTCCTGAATACCGTAAGTTTCAGTAAGTATATATGTATAAGTATTAAGTAACTATAGTAAGTAAGTAAGTAAGTAAAGCATTAGCAACAGTTGCCGTGGTGGTAGTAGTAGTAGTAGTAGGAGGAGGAGGAGGAGGAGGAGGATGAGTAGTAGCCGTAGTAGTAGCAACAGCAGTAGCAGAATACCGTGAGTTTCAATAAGTATATATGTATAAGTATTAAGTAACTATAGTAAGTAAGTAAGTAAAGTAAAGCATTAGCAAACAGTTGCCGTGGTAGTAGTAGTAATAGTAGTAGTAGTAGTAGTAGGGTGAGTAGTAGCAGAATACCGTAAGTTTCAGTAAGTATATATGTATAAGTATTAAGTAACTATAGTAAGTAAGTAAGTAAGGCATTAGTAACAGTTGCCGTAGTAGTAGTAGTAGTAGTATAAGTAGTAGCCGTAGAAGTAGCAAAAGCAGTAGCAGAATACCGGGGGTTTCATAAGTATATACGTATAAGTATCAAGTAACCATAGTAAGTAAGTACACTGTGGCGAAAAAGACCCTTTCACCGCAAATTCAGGGGGTGAAAAAACTTTCACCGCAAATTCAGGGGGTCAAAAAAACTTTCACCGCAAATTCAAGGGGTGCAAAAAATTTTCACCACTGTTTTACCCGGTGAAAGTGTCTTTTTCGCCACAGTGTAAATAAAGCATTAGCAACAGTTGCCGTAGTAGTAGTAATAGCAGTAGTAGTATAAGTAGTAGCCGTATTAGGAGTAGTAATAGTAGCAGTAGCAGCAGCAGTAATACTAGGAGTAGTACATAATCTATTATTATTATTAATGTCCTTACTCTTGCTATTTTATGATTGCTACCATCACTACTGCTGCTAATGCTACTATTACTACAACTACTATACTACTTCTACTACGATTATTACTTATGCTACTATTAGTATTACTGCTGCTGCCGCTTCAACTAGTACTATTACTATTACTACTACTAATGCTACTATAACTACTACTATAACTACTACTACTATTACTACTACTACTACTACTACTACTACTACTACTACTACTACGATTATTACTTATGCTACTATTAGTATTACTGCTGCTGGCGCTTCAACTAGTACTATTACTATTACTACTACTAATGCTACTATAACTACTACTATAACTACTACTACTATTACTACTACTACTACTACTACTACTACTACTACTACTACGATTATTACTTATGCTACTATTAGTATTACTGCTGCTGGCGCTTCAACTAGTACTATTACTATTACTACTACTAATGCTACTGTAATTACTATTACTACTACTACTACTACTACTACTACTACTACTACGATTATTACTTATGCTACTATTAGTATTACTGCTGCTGGCGCTTCAACTAGTACTATTACTATTACTACTACTAATGCTACTGTAATTACTATTACTACTACTACTACTACTACTACTACTACTACTACTACTACTACTACTATTCTCTGACAATCTCAACCATCGAGCTACGGTTCTTTTGAATGAAAAGGTTCGTTGGCTCTAAAACGCTGTTCAGTTGTGGAAACTGACAAGCAAAACCAGGGGGTCTGAAACTCCGATAACAAGTGTACGAAGATTATTTGATAACATATGATAACACGGAGATAACAGGAAGATAACTGGCTGATAACAGTGATAACACGACGTAGGTGTACGAAGATTATTAGAGGTTTCGAACCCCCGTCAGTTTCATTCAGTGATGATAGACAGCGCTTAGTAACCGATGATAACATTGATAACCTGATGATAACTGCGAGTAGAAGTCGGGGTATGGAGTATACATGATTGGGATTGGTGGTAACAGTGATAACTCATTGATAACAGGTTGATAACACGTTTGGAAGAGGGAGAAGCGAGTGATAACATAGGTGGATAGCGTTGATAACGGATGATAACAGGCGATAAGAGCTTAGGAATTGGTCGATGAAAGGTTGAAGAGGACTGTTAACACTTGATAACACATGATTGATAACACTGTTAACGTGCTGATAACACGGATTATCCACGGATAATAACTTGTTAACCTGCTGATAACATTGAAAATTCCCTAGTAACGGATGATAATATGTCGGCAACCCAAACTTTGTTGATAACACGGATTATCCACGGATAACGCCTTGTTAACCTGCTGATAACACTGATAACGCCTTATCAACACATGATAATGTGTCGGCAACCCTTAAGTCTGTTGATAACACGGATTATCCATTGCCAACACCTTGTCAACCTGCTGATAACACTGATAACGCCTTATCAAGACATGATAGACGCTTTAAATTTGTTGATAGCGTTGATATTCCATAACACACTGATAATATTGATAATGCACTAGTAACACATGATATCGCCTGGATCAGTGTTTCCACTTTGCAGGGAAATTTCCTGGAAAAGGGGAAAACGGGGTTTGAAAAAGGGAAAAATAAGAGGAGAGACAAAAGGGAAAATCCAAGTATAGCCTTGTATTCTATATACGGAGGGGGAAAAGGGAAAAAATAAGTGAAGAGGGAAAAGGGGAAAACCGGAAGTACAGCCTTGTATCCTAAATACGGAGGGGAAAAAGGGAAAATCCAAGTACAGCCTTATATTCTAGCACGGAGGGGGAAAAGGGGAAAAAAAGGGAAGAGCGGGAAAGGGGAAACTGGAAGTGGAAACACGGGCCTGGATTACACGTATTATCCGTTGTTAACAGCTTGTTAACAACGGATAACACATGTGCAGAGATGTTGGACCTGGTTGGATTATGCGCCATATGTTGGTATCCTTTGAAACTTTTCCTTCCCTTTTGTGCAAGGCAAAGGGGTCCGAAACTCCGAGGAAAAGTGTACGAAGATAATTTGATAACATATGATAACACGGAGATAACAGGTCGATAACAGGATGATAATAGTGATAATATGAACCTAGGCAAGGGGGTCCGAAACTCCGAGGAAAACTGTACGAAAATTATCTGATAACATGTGATAACACGGAGATAACAGGTTGATAACATGACCGAAGATTTTTGCAAGTTTCTAACCCCTTGGTGCGAGGATTTAGGAAGTGCGCAAGACGGACAGGGGGTCTGAAACTCGACGAAAATGTTGCGGAGATAATTTGATAACATATGATAACAGGTTGATAATGAAGACAATAGGCTTTCGATGGTAGTTTTACGGATAGCGAGTGATAACAGTGGATAACATGAAAAATTGTTCGATAACTCACTACTAACCTGTGATAACAGGTTTGTAATAGGGAAATGGGAGGTTGTTAACCATGATAACATCATCCAGGGGTACCAAGACCATTTCGGTGATTATTGATAACACGTGATAAAAAGTTGGTAACATCTGATAATAGCTTTGCAAATGCAATTTTAGGGGTAAACTCGTTGTTAACCTGTGATAACAGGTTGTAGAAGGTAAGTGAGTGGTTGTTAACCATGATAACATCATCCAGGGGTACTAAGACCATCTCGGTGATTATTGATAACATGCGATAACAGGTTGTTAACCTGTGATAACAGTTTGATAACAAGATAGCATTGAAAATAGTCTGACATTGTTAACCTGTGATAACAGGTTGTAATAGGTAAATGGGAGGTTGTTAACCATGATAACATCATCCAGGGGTAACGAGACTATCTCGGTGATGATTGATAACATGCGATAACACGTTGATAACATGTGATAACAGTTTCAGGGTGTGTGTCAGGATAATAGAAAAAGTTGCGGGACACCTCTGGGGGACACGTGGCCAAGGGGTCTGAAACTTGCAATAATCTTCGTACACCTAGGCCGTGTTATCAGTGTTATCATCCTGTTATCTCCGTGTTATCGTTTGTTATGAAATAATCTTCATACACTTTCCCTAGGAGTTTCGGACCCCCTTGCCTAGGTTCATATTATCACTATTGTCATCCTGTTATCTCCATCTTATCTCCGTGTTATCACATGTTATCAAATAATCTTCGTACATTTTTCTTCGGAGTTTCGGACCCCCTTGCACTTGGCTTTTCTTGGTTTCGCTTTGAGAATTGCACATTTGTAAAGATGTCGCACACCTGTCCCACCTCACCCGTCACCACAGGACACGCACATGTTGATAACATGATGATAACAGCGATAACACAGTGATAACCAGTGATAGCTCAGTAGGAAGACTGTTGGAAGATGGAGGCAGATATGTGATAACATGATGATAACAGCCATAACAGTGATAACAGTGATAACACTAGCAAGAAGACCCGAGAATGTGAGAAGAATAGAAGAGAAAGGTGATAACGGTATTAGTGTGGTGATAACATGATGATAACAGTGATAACCAGTGATAACATGTTGGCAAGAAGATAATTTCTATGAATAGAATTTTTACTTTTAATCTCATTATTATTATTATTATTATCTCTTTAATTATCTTTTTAAATCATGTTTGTGGTTGCGAACCCCTCATTGTGGGAATCAGGGGGTCCGAAACTCCGAGGATAAGTGTACGAAGATTATTTGATAACATATGATAACACAGAGATAACACGGAGATAACAGGTTGATAACAGTGATAACATGACCCAGGCGTACGAAGATTATTTGATAACATACGATAACACAGAGATAATATGAAGATAACAGGCTGATAACAGTGATAACATGACCCAGGCGTACGAAGATTATTACAAGTTGCGAACCCCTTTATGGGAATCTCGCGGGAATCTTTTTCTCAGGAATCGTTGATGAGAATCCCTAGAGATTCTTCCAAGAATCTCATTTGCCTTAATTTGAGGAATCTCGACTGTTGAAGGACATTTTCAGTGTGTTTCCACTTTTGCAGGGAAATTCCCTGATAAAGGGGAGAAACGGGGTCTGGAAAGGGAAGAGAAGAAAAGAGAGTAAAGGGGGAAATCTAGACCTTGAATATTCTAGCACGGAGGGGGAAAAGGGGAAAAAGGGAAAATTGAAAACTGGAAGCACTGACCCAGTGTTTCCACTTTTGTAGGGAAATTCCGTGAAAAGGGGGAGAAATGGGGTCTGGAAAGGGAAGAAGAAGAGAAGAGAGTAAAGGGAAAATCTAGACCTTAAAAATTCTAGCACGGAGGGGGGAAAAGGGGAAAGATAAGGGAAAATTGAAAAGTGGAAACACTGCACTAATAACTACTTCACTCAGTTCCAGTGGTTCCACTTTGCAAGGAAATTCCCTTAAAAAGGGAAAACTGGGTCTCAAAAAGGAAAAATAAGGGAAAGAATAACGTAGAAGTTACAGCTTGATAACCTAGACGGAAGGGAAAAGGGTACTTGATATCTACAAGGGAAGGGGGGAAAAAAGGGGAAAACCGTGCTCTTTTTAAGGGAGAAGGGAAAACTGGGTCTCAAAAAGGAAAAATAAGGGAAAGAATAACGTAGAAGTTACAGCTTGATAACCTAGACGGAAGAGAAAAGGGTACTTGATATCTACTAGGGAAGGGGGGGAAAAAGGGAAAACCGTGCTCTTTTTAAGGGAGAAGGGAAAACTGGGTCTCAAAAAGGAAAAATAAGGGAAAGAATAACATAGAAGTTATAGCTTGATAACCTAGACGGAAGAGAAAAGGGTACTTGATATCTACTAGGGAAGGGGGGGAAAAAGGGAAAACCGTGCTCTTTTTAAGGGAAAAGGGAAAACTGGGTCTCAAAAAGGAAAAATAAGGGAAAGAATAACATAGAAGTTATAGCTTGATAACCTAGACGGAAGAGAAAAGGGTACTTGATATCTACTAGGGAAGGGGGGGAAAAAGGGAAAACCGTGCTCTTTTTAAGGGAAAAGGGAAAACTGGGTCTCAAAAAGGAAAAATAAGGGAAAGAATAACGTAGAAGTTATAGCTTGATAACCTAGACGGAAGGGAAAAGGGTACTTGATATCTACAAGGGAAGGGGGAAAAAAGGGAAAACCGTGCTCTTTCTAAGGGAAAAGGGAAAACTGAAAGTGGATGCACTGCTCAGTTCAGTCGTCGCCAAGCGGCGGAACAGTGAAGAAGTCTCTGCGCTACTCTCCCATTTATCGGAAAACGAAAATAATTTCAATTATTTAAATATTTCCTTAAGTTTACATTGCGAAAATTCAAAACATTCCGGAATTTTGTTGAAATTATTTCAGTGAAAAATTTGCCAATGACAGACATTGCAAAAATTTTGGCAAATTCAAATAGTGTCTTAGTAAATTTTCGCAAATGAAGAATCTACACACAGAAGTGCTCATTTGCATATCAGGATTTGCAATAGGGTAATTGAAGATTATAATATAATAATAAAATATAATAATTATTTATATTTTTATAATAATTTATAATAATAAATATAATATATATATATATATAATCAATTTAAGTTAACTAATAAATAATTTATTAATATATTAAGTTAATATATAATTAATTGAAGTTTAATTAATAAATATATTAATAATAAAATATAATAATAATTAAATTTTATATAATAATTTATAATATTAAATATAATAATAATAATATAATATAATAAAGTAATTTATGAATAAATATAAAAATAGTATAATAATTTATGATTAAGTCACCCAGTGGAAAATTAAGGATGTTGGCTACATCCTGAACGATATCCCTAACATATCCTGAATATCGTGAACCACGTTCGATCGTGGATGAGTAAAAGAAAAATGCATTGGGAATTGTGAATCTTGATTATCGAGGGCACCGTTAAGTATCCTGAAAAGTATTTTTTCAGGACGCTTTTCAGTACCCTGAACATGTATTATTCAGGCATTCCAATGTCAGGGTCCTGAACACCCTGGAAGTGGGCCAGTTCACAGCACTCAGAGTCCTGACTGGCATCCTGAAAATGTCCTTTTCAGGATATTGTCAGGGTCCTGAAACTATCCTTAATTTTTTGCTGGGCAAAAATGATGAATTTCAGTTTTTCCTGGATAGCTTTTGTCAAGGGGTCCGAAACTCCGGGGAAAAGTGTACACAGATTATTTGATAACATGTGATAACACGGAGATAACACGTAGATAGCAGGCTGATAACAGTGATAACACGACCTAAGTGTACGAAGATTAATGGAAGTTCGGACCCCTTGACCTTTGTAAATATTTAATAATAATAATAATAATAATAATAGTAATAATAATAAATATTAAATAAGTAATACATACTATATATAATAATAATATAATAATAATGTAATAATAATAAATATTAAATAAATCATGCATACTTCAAGTAATAAATAATAATAATAATAATAATAATAATGACAATAATAATAATAAATATTAAATAAATAATACATACTATAAATATTTATAATAATAATAATAATAATAATCATTTAATTACAATCTTTTTTCCGCGTTTTTTCTTTGCCGGTGGAAACGTGTATGCACGTTGGGTTTGGTCAGGTGAAAGGCTTAACTCCAATCTGCAGTGTTTCCACTTTACAGGGAAATTCCCTGAAAAAGGGGAAGATGGGGTCTGAAAAAGGAACAATAAGGGGAAGGGGGAAAAGAGAGAATCTGGAAGTACAGCCTCTTTTATACTAGTACGGAGAGGGAAAAGGGGAAAATGAAGGGAAGGGGGAAAAGAGATACAGCCTTCTGTTCTAGTACGGAGGGGGAAAAGGGGAAAATAAGGGAAGAGGCAAAAGAGAGAATCTGGAAGTATAGCCTTCTTTACTAATACGGAGGGGGAAAAGGGGAAAATGAAGTGAAGGGGGAAAAGTGAGAATCTGAAAGTACAGCCTCTTCTATTCTAGTACAGAGGGGGAAAAGGGAAAAATAAGGGAAGAGGGGAAAAAGGGGGAGATTGAAAGTGGAAACACTGCTAATCTAGTTCTCCCGTTTCTGATTACAAACCTGGAAAAACCTGTTTAGAAAACCTGATATGCTGGATTAGACTATTCCAGTACAAGTTCATTTTTCATCATTTTATTATATTATGAATTAATTATTATTAATATTATTACTTAAATTCCACTTTCAGTCTCCCCCTTTTTCCCCTCTTCCCTTATTTTTCCCTTTTCAGTCCTTTTTCAAACCCCATCTTCCCCTTTTCCAGGGAATTTCCCTGCAAAGTGGAAACACTGTATTTAAAGTTTATTTTTAGTCATAAATTAATATTTATATTAAATTAGTGTATTAATTATTATTAATATTATTATTTAAATTGTTTGGGGATCCTGAACAGTGTTTCCACTTTCAGTCTCCCCCTTTTCCCCTATTCCCTTATTTTCCCCTTTTCCCTCTCTGTGCTAGAATAGAAGGCTTTCCCCCTTCCCTTATGTTTCCTTTTTCAGACCCCATCTTCCCCTTTTCCCCCTCTTACCTTATTTTCCCCTTTTCCTCCTCCGTACTAGAAAAGAAGGCTTTCCCCCTTCCCTTATGTTTCCTTTTTCAGACCCCAATCTTCCCCTTTTTCCCCTCTTCCCTTATTTTCCCCTTTTCCCTCTCCGTACTAGAATAGAAGGCTTTCCCCCTTCTCTTATGTTTCCTTTTTCAGACCCCAATCTTCCCCTTTTTTCAGGGAATTTCCCTGCAAAGTGGAAACACTGTATTTAAAGTTTACTTTTAGTCATAAAATAATATTTATATTAAATTACTGTATTAATTATTAATTATTATTATTATTCGGCGTTTTGGTGACGAAGGTCTACGTTCTTGTGGGTTGCGGCCAGCCCAGTGTTTTCCAAGGGGGTCGGAAACTGTTGTCATTGTTATCAACCTGTTATCTCCATGTTATCGCCGTGTTATCATATGTTATCAGATAATCTTCGTAGACTTTTCCCCCCAAGTTTCAGACCCCTTGGTGTTGTCATCTGTTATCGTGTGTTATCACTGTTGTTGAGTGTTGTTGGGGTCAATGTTTCCACTTTTCAATTTTCCCTTTTTCCCCTCTTCCCTTATCTTTCCCCCTTTTCCCCTCCGTGCTAGAATATACAATGTCAGGATTTCCCCTTTATCCTCTTCTCTTCTTCTTCCCTTTTCAGACCCCATTTCCCCCTTTTTCAGGGAATTTCCCTGCAAAAGTGGAAACACTGGTTTGGGTGGGGAATTTTTTCACGTTTCATGATGAAAGTTGTAGGCAAATAATCAATTGTTGTAGTGCGCCTTTTTTGAGGTTTTTTGGTCGAGTCATCGCCATTTGTTTCGCTTTGTTATCCGCTACATTCACTGTTGTATCATTAGGACTGTAATTTATTATAATACGAATTATGCGCGATTGTTGTTGTTAGTAATAGCAGTTGTTGTAGTAAAAGTAACAGTAATAATGTTCTGGTAGTAGCAGAAGTAGTAACCCTAGTAGGCAGTAGTAGATAGTAGTAGTACTGATCGTAGTACTAGGGTGGTAGTAGTCATAGTTGTAGACGCAGTGATAATAATAGTAGCAGTAGGTAGTAAGAAAAGAAATAATAAAAGTTGTAGAAGGTAGTAGTAGTATTAATAGGGAGTAGTAGATAGTAGTAGTACTGATTGTAGTAGTAGTGGAAGTAGTAGTCGCAATTGTAGTAGCAGTAGGTGGTAAGAAAAGAAATAGGAGTTGTAGAAGGTAGTAGTAGTAGTAGTAAGGAGTAGTAGTCGCAGTGGTTATAATGGTAGCAGTAGGTAGTAAGAAATGAAATAGTACAAGTAGTTGCAGAAGGTAGTAGTAGTAGTAACAGTAGTAGTGATTGTTGTTGTTGTAGTACTGGTTGCAATAGTATAATGTCGGTAAGTCGTTTGGCTATTATCACTATCGCTGCATCAAATCTGTCAAAAGCGTGGACAGCATTTAAAGTACCCATTGAAAAACAACATATGTCCACACCGTCAACATATTTCTGTTTTGTATTCTTCGTACAATTTCCTTATTAGATTAAACTATTACTAATATTATTATCGCCATCATCCTCACTACTACTACTACTACTACTACTACTGTTACTACTACTACTACTACTGTTACTACTACTACTGTTACTACTGCTACTACTGCTGCTATTACTACTACTATTACTGCTACTACTGCCACTACTGCCACTACTATTTACTATTTCTACTACTACTACTAGTACTTACTACTAATAATAATACTACTAGCACTGCTACTACTACTGCTACTACCACTACTACTTACTACCACAACTACTACCACTACTACTACTACTACAACTACAACAACAACAACTACTATTATTTTTATTATTATCATAATCATTATTATCATTATTATAAATTTTTCAGTGTATTTTGATTGCCTGATCGCCTTTATTTAAATAATAATAATATTAATTGAATTTATTTTCCAGGACTGGTGACTTCGGGACACTGCGGACAACGGACTTTTACTCGGGACCATGTTATGTGACCAGGCCTGTGGGGATTAGGAGCAGGAATCCCGCAGGATTCACCATGGCACCCAATGGAAACGTCAAGAATCTGAACGGCCATCATCCGCGTAGCGAGGACCTCGTCAAGCGCACCCGATCCCTGAACATGTAAGTTAGTTAGTCTGTATGTAGATGATCCTTACCTGAAGGATTCTCAAGATTCTTAAGATTCTTGGAGATAGTATTTGACAGTGTTTCCACTATTGATTTCCCCCCCCTTTTTTCCCCTCTTCCGTTATTTTTCCCTTTTTTCAGGGAATTTCCCTGCCAGGTGGAAACACTGAGTTTCAGTGACAATGTTTCCACTTTTTAATTTCCCCCTTTTTCCCCTCTTCCGTTATTTTTCCCTTCCCCTTTTCAAACACTGTTTTCCCCGTTTTCAAGGAACTTCCCTCTAAAGTGGAAACACTAAGTCTTGAAAGATTCTTGTAAGGATTCTTGATAAGATTCTTAAAGGATCTCTGATTCTTGCAAGGTCGAAGCTTCAAGAATCTTGAATCTTGAGAATCTCAAATCAAGATTCTTGCAGAGATTCTTATCAGATTTACCCGAAATCCCTCTAGGGAATTCTATAACGGGATTCTTGGAGATTCTTGGAAGGTCCTAACGGGATTCTTGAGATTCTCGTTGAGGATTCTCATGAAGAATCTCTTAAGATTCTTAAAAGAATCTTAAGTGTAAAACTTTGTAATGTAAGGAACCTCCAAGGGGTCCGAAACTTCCAATAATCTTCGTACACCTGGGTCATGTTATCACTGTTATCAACCTGTTATCAACCTGTTATCTCCGTGTTATCATATGTTATCAAGTAATCTTCGTACACTTTTCCTCGGAGTTTCGGACCCCGTGGGAATCTCGCAGGAATCTTGATTTTCTCACATGAATCTTGAAGCAGTGTAGAGTCAATATTAATAATAATAATAATAATAATAATAATAATACAATTATAACAATATTGGGAATGATAACAACGATAACTGCAAGGGGTCCGAAACTCCTGAGGAAAAGTGTACGAAGATTATTTGATAACATATGAAAACACGGAGATAACAGGTTGATAGCAGTAATAATAATAATCATAGTAATAATGTTAACAATACAATTATAACAGTATTGGGAATGATAACAGCGATAATTGCCAGGGGTCCGAAACTCCCGAGGAAACGTGCACGAAGATTATTTGATAACATATGATAACACGGAGATAACAGGATGATAACAGTAATAATAATAATAATAGTAATAATGTTAACAATACAATTATAACAATATTGGGAATGATAACAGCGATAATTGCAAGGGGTCCGAAACTCCTAGGAAAAATGTACGAAGATTATTTGATAACATATGATAACACGGAGATAACAGGCTGATAACAGTGATAACACGACCTAGGTGTACGAAGATTATTGGAATCTTCTTTATTATTTATTTATACTTTATTACTATTTTTTATTATATTATATTTTATTATATTATATAATATAATATTATATTATATATATTTATTATATTTTTTATTTTTGTATTTCTTCCCAAATTTTGCTTAATATAATTGAAGGAAAGGTAAATGTCAATTAATTTTTAATTAAACATGCTATACTTAATTATGATATAATAATAATATGTAATAATATATATATATATTATATATATAATATAATAATGAATAATAATGTCTACTTTTCGCATTATTTATTTTCTGGGTCAATTTACGATTATAACCTCTAGTTTCCATTATTTAATACGTTTCAATATTTATAATGTAACTATTAATTTATTATAAATAATATTGTAATAACATAAAATATATAATTAAACAATTTTTAATATTATAACAAAATTTCGATTATAACCTCTAGTTTCCATTATCTAATACCTTTCAGTATTTATAATTTAAATATTAATATATAATAAATAATATCATAATAACGTAAAATATATAATTAACTAATATTTAATATTATAACAAAATTGCGATTATAACCTGTAATTTTCGTTATTTAAAATTTATATTTTTATATTTAATTTTTATAATATTTTTTGCATTTAAATTAATTAAAACTAATTCATTAAATTTTTAAAAAAATCGTTATTTCTGAAGAAATTTCTCTTGGTGTCGTTACAAAACAGAAAACCAGTGGTTCTGCTTCTCCTGTCAAGTTGGTCAGGGCTGAGGACGACACTGCGGGAAAGCTGTGTTATCACCCTGTTATCAGCATGTTATCAGTGTTATCAGCAGGCCTAGTCCCAATGTCACTCTTGTTTATGGGAAACGTCTGTGGTTTTCTTTTCTTTATCAAAGGCTTTCTCACAGGACGAGTGTGTTATCACCCTGTTATCACTGTTATCAGCATGTTATCACTGTTATCAGCAGGCCTAGTCCCAATGTCACTCTTGTTTATGGGAATCGTCTGTGGTTTTCTTCTCTTTATCAAAGACTTTCTCAGAGGACGAGTGTGTTATCACCTGTTATCACTGTTATCAGCATGTTATCACTGTTATCAGCAGGCCTAGTCCCAATGTCACTCTTGTTTATGGGAAACGTCTGTGGTTTTCTTTTCTTTATCAAAGGCTTTCTCACAGGACGAGTGTGTTATCACCCTGTTATCACTGTTATCACCCTGTTATCAGTGTTATCTGCAGGCCTGGTCCCAATGTCACTCTTGTTTATGGGAATCGTCTGTGGTTTTCTTCTCTTTATCAAAGACTTTCTCAGAGGACGAGTGTGTTATCACCTGTTATCAGCATGTTATCACCTGTTATCAGCATGTTATCACCTGTTATCAGCATGTTATCAGTGTTATCACCTGTTATCACACGTTTCGATCTGAATTAAACTTGTTTCTACGAAAAAATTTAACCCAGTTATTTAGACAGAATTCAATACGTAATTCTAATAAAGAGGAATTTGAAAGTTGAGATATTCAAAGAATGAAGCAAGGGGGTCTGAAACTTCCAATAATCTTCGTACACCTATGTCATGTTATCACTGTTATCAGCCTGTTATCTCCATGTTATCACGTGTTATCAAATAATCTTCCTACACTTTTCCTCGGAGTTTCCGACCCCTTGATTATTGTTTCAAGGGGTCGGAAACTTGCAATAATCTTCGTACACCTAGGCCGTGTTATCACTGTTATCAACCTGTTATCTCCGTGTTATCACGAGTTATCAAATAATCTTCGTACACTTTTCCTCGGAGTTTCGGACCCCTTCCAATTATCGTTGTTATCATTCCCAATATTGCTATAATTATATTGTTAACATTATTACTATGATGATTATTATTACTGTTATCATCCTGTTATCCCCGTGTCATCATATGTTATCAAATAATCTCCGTACACATTTCCTCGGAGTTTCTGACCCCCTTGCGAAAAACAATAGAAAGTTAAGGATTTATATTTTTTATTAATTATGCATTTCCTATTTGCTTGAAATAATTATTGTTTTTAATTGTAGTTAATAAAGGATTGAGAATTTTCCCTTTAGAAATTCTTCCAGAGACAGAAAAATGAAAAAATTTTAATTAATTTAGTAATAATAATAATAATAATAATAATTTAATAATAATAATCCCATGTATACTAAGTACATTTTCTCCTTCATAAGTAGTAGTCTATGGGGTCATAGGCCTTTTTTGGCCTGAATACCCGTCACGGAAAAAAATAATAATGATAATTTAATAATAATAATAATAATTTAATAATAATAATAATAATAATAATAATAATAATAATAATAATTTAATAATAATAATAATAATAATAATAATAATAATAATAATAATAATAATTTAATAATAATGATGATGAAGAGAGATGAGTTTGATAATTGAATTTTCTCTTGAATTTAATGAATTAATTTTTATTAATGAGAATTTTCTCTTTAGAAATTCTTCTAGAGACTGAAAAATGAAGAAATTTTTAATTAATTTAATAATTTAATAATAATAATAATAATAATAAAGAGAGAGGAATTGAATAATGAAAAGATTTAACTATTACAATTCAGTTATTACAATTTTTTCTCTTGAATTTTACTTTTAAAAATATAATATTAAATAATGTAAATAAATAATTTAATCTTTTAATTATGATAATAATTTAATAGTAATCATAATAAAGAGAGAGGAATATAATAATGAAAAGATTTCATTATTACAATCAAGTTACCACAATTTTCTCTCTTGAATTTTACTTTTAAAAATATAATATTAAATAATGTAAATAAATAATTTAATCTTTTAATTATGATAATAATTTAATAGTAATCATAATAAAGAGAGAGGAATATAATAATGAAAAGATTTCATTATTACAATCAAGTTACCACAATTTTCTCTCTTGAATTTTACTTTTAAAAATATAATATTAAATAATGTAAATAAATAATTTAATCTTTTAATTATGATAATAATTTAATAGTAATCATAATAAAGAGAGAGGAATATAATAATGAAAAGATTTCATTATTACAATCAAGTTACCACAATTTTCTCTCTTGAATTTTACTTTTAAAAATATAATATTAAATAATGTAAATAAATAATTTAATCTTTTAATTATGATAATAATTTAATAGTAATCATAATAAAGAGAGAGGAATATAATAATGAAAAGATTTCATTATTACAATCAAGTTACCACAATTTTCTCTCTTGAATTCTATTTTTAAAAATATAATAATTAACAATATAAATAAATAACTTAAAATAATAATAATAATAATAATAATAATAAAGAGAGATGAATATAATAACGAAAAGATTTAATTATCACAATTCAGTTATTACAATTTTCTCTCTTGAATTTTACTTTTAAAAATATAATAATCTATAATATAAATAAATAATTTAATTTAATAATAATAATAATAAAGAGAGATTAATAGTAATAATTAAAAGATTTAATTATTACAATTCAGTTATTACAATTTTTTCTCTTAAATTTTACTTTGAAAAAAAGAAGAGAAACAGTAGAAAGTGAAGAAAAATTTTCTTTTTTTTCAAAAATTATCCAGTTTCTATTTACTTGAAATAATTATAGTTTTTAATCTCATAATAATATAATAATATATAATAATAATATATAATAATATTATATAATATATATAATATAATATAATTTTATATAGGCTATAATCCCAAAGAGGATTCCAGCCTTAATACACGCTTCTAAATATAATAATATATAATAAATATATATAATAATATAATATAATAATATAGTTTTATTCTTCAAGCAGTTAATTGTAATTAATAAATAATTGTCATTTTTCTCTTCCAAATTTTTTAGTTAAATTTTTATAAGGGATTTATTTACAATAATTAACTCATTAACAGTTTAAAATACTAATTACCTAATTAGACTGGTTCTTTGGACCTCATTGACGGGTATGTAGGCCAGTGCTTCCACTGTTGAAGGGAAATTTCCTGAAAAAGGGAGGAAATGGGGAAGAAAAAGGGAAGAAGAAGAGAAGAGGGTAAAGGGGAAATCTAGACATTGTATATTCTAGGGGAAATTCCCTGAAAAAGGGGTGAAATGGGGTCTGAAAAGGGAAGAAGAAGAGAAGAGGGTAAAGGGGAAATCTAGACATTGTATATTCTAGGGGAAATTCCCTGAAACAGAGGAGAAATGGGGTCTGAAAAGGGAAGAAGATGAAGAGAGTAAAGAGGAAATCTAGCCCTGTATATTCTTGCACGGAGGGGGGAAAAGGGGAAAGATAAGGGAAGAGGGGAAAAAGGGAAAATTGAAAAGTGGAAGCACTGACTCAGTGTTTCCACTTTTGTAGGGAAATTCCCTGTAAAAGGGGAGAAATGGGGTCTGAAAAGGGAAGAAGAAGAGAAGGGAGTCAAGAGGAAATCTAGCCCTGTATATTCTTGCACTGAGGGGGAAAAGGGGGAAGATAAGGGAAGAGGGGAAAATTGAAAAGTGGGAACACTGGTCGCTGGTCTGGGGGAAAAAGGCCTCACTTGGAGTCGAGTGGGATCGAACCCACGAACCCAGAGGTGAAGACAGTTTCCACTTTGCAGGGAAATTTCCTGAAAAAGGGAAAAATGGGTGCCTGAAACGGGAAACATAAGGAAACAGGGAAAGGGAGAATCTGCAAGTACGGTTTGTATTTAGTACGGAGGGGAAAAAAGGGAAAATAAGGGAGAAGGGGGGAGGGAAGGAGAAAGGAAAAGGTCTTGACCTATTAATTAATTAAAAAAGAATATTTTAATTCTAGTAAATATAGACGAATATTAATATTCGAATAATAATAGTAAATATAAATTAATTAATAATAAATGTAATAAATAAATTAACTAATAATAAATAATAATAATAATAATAATAAATGAATTAATAATAAATATACTGATAATAAATCTAAATAAATAATAAAGAATACAATAAATATAATAACTAATAATAATTAATAATAATAATCATAAATGTAAATAAATAATAATAGTAATAATAATAAAGACAAATTAGTTAATACATTTGCGTATAATATATAATCAAATATGTATATATATAATCAAAAATAATTAATTTAATTGTAGTAAATACATAGGAATATTAATATACGAATAATAATAGTAAAAATAATAATAATAAATTTAAAGAAATAATAATAATAATAATAATAAAGACGAATTAGTTAGTATATTTGTATATAATATATCATCAAATATTTGTATATATAATCAAAAATAATTAATTTAATTGTAGTAAGTACAGACGAATATTAATATACGAATGATAATAGTAAAAATAATAATAATAAATGTAAATAAATAATAATAATAACAAAGACGAATTAGTTAATATATTTGTTTCGTGTAGAACATATTTGTCTGAAGTTTTTATTATTATAATTTAGCGTAGACTTACAACTTGTTTAATGATTCTTTTGATTATATTGTATTATTTTATGTTTCGGTTGAAGGTACGAGTTGTCGCAAGAGCTGCTGGACAAGCAAATTGAACTGCTGGAACGCAAATATGGCGGTCAGGCCCGAGCCAATCACGCGGCACGGATCATCCAGCGCGCCTTCCGGCACTACAACATGCGCAAAAAATTTGCGAAAATTACCGCAATGGCCAAAGACGAGAAACGGTTTGTTCGACGCTTGAACAGCACTACGAGGTATGCGGTCTTATAATAATAATAATAGCTGTAATGGGAGTAGATGTAGTAGTATGAAGTAGTAGTAGAACGAACAGGAGGACGAGAAGGAAGAGTAATAGCAGCAATAGTAGTAGTAGTAGTAGTACTACTAGTAGTAGCAGCAGTAGTAGTAGTAGTAGTAGTAGCAGTAATAGTAGTGGTAGTAGTAGCAGTAATAGTAATAGTAGTAGTAGTAGTAGCAATAACAGTAATAGCAGCAACAGTAGTAGTAGTAGCAGCAATAGTAGCAGTAATAGTAATAGTAATAGTAGTAGTAGTAGTAGTAGCAATAACAGTAATAGCAGCAACAGTAGTAGTAATAGTAGTAGTAGTACCAGCAATAGTCGTAGCAGTAAAAGTAGTAGTAGTTGTTGTAAGCTACGATAGCATTAGTAGTAGTAGTAAGTAGTAAGTAGCAATAATAACTACAACAATGATGGAGTAGTGTTGATATGCTAAATCTGTCGAATAAGCGGACAACTGTAATGAACCAGTGGAAGTTTTTATGAAGTGCCCACGGATTCGACAGATTGCTGGTTTCACGCAGGAATAACACTAAGACTACTTCTGTTGCTACTGCTACTATCACCACTACTACTATCACTACTACTATTACTATTTCTATGACTACTACTACTACTAATATTATCTCTACAACGGAGACTAGTACAGCTACTACTTCTACCCCTACTACTTCCATTACCGGTACTAGCATTACGACTACTACCACCACGACTAATAATATTTATTCTAGTACTCGTAGTTTACCACTTCCATTGCTGCTACTACTACTCCGGTACTTTTATTTTCAGTGGTACACCGAATTCTGCCCACTACCAGCCATCTTGGGAAGCAGCATCTCGTCACTACCACCACCACCAACATCAACAACACCTCCAACAGCATCTGCTAATGGAAGACCCAACTGTTGTAGCAGAGAACGCCATTCGCAACAACTTTGCTTCGCTCTACCGCGACCTGGAACGTTGCATGGACACATACAGACCCCGTCGTTTACCCTCGATGCGTCAAGTTCCAGTACAGCATCCCGCAGCAGCCTACAACAACCTGTACCACTCGCAAAGGTCCTATAACTACATCCATCAGCAACAACACCTACAACAGCAGCTGTACTACCAAGCCGAAGGGTCGGCCAACTACTCTGGACGCTACCCTAGTCAGCAGAGACGTTCCAGCGATCATCGAGTGTCCCCTGGAACGAATAAAACCCAAACTAAGCGAATTCCTCCTCAAGTTCCTCGCAGGACGTGTTCTGTGCTTTCAACAACAGCTGCTGCTACTACTACTCTTAGTGCTGCTAATGGAATTGGAAGGTCTCCTGGAACAACGGAAAATGGAAAACACGGACATAATTCTGTTCCAGGTAAGTTGTTTGCATTTTTAGTAGAAGCTGTGATAACAGTTCTTGTAGGAGTAGTAGTAATAAAAGTTCTAGAGTTGTTGTTGTAGTTGTACTAGTGGTAGTAGTAGCATTAGGAATGGTAGTAGTAATTATGATAGTTCTAGTAGTAGCAGTAGTAGTAGGAGCAGTAATAGTATAGTGTCACAGTTGTTGGCTTCACTACCTTTCTTAGTACACTCACTACTACTACGTGTGCTATTATTACTACTACTATCAGTACTGCTCCTTCTACCACTTTTGCTACCGTCATCACTACGATTACAACTTCCACTTGGTCTGCTACTACAACTATTATTTCTACTATTACTGCCAGCACTATTTCTATTACTACTACTGTGTCTACTATTATTACTACCAGTACTTCTGCTACTACTATACTACTGTTATTCTTACTACCACCATTCCTACTACTACTACTACTTCTACTCTTAACTACTACTACTCTTTCTCCAGGTTCGCCCTATCATCACACATCATCAAAGGACGACAGCACGGACGGTGCTTGTTACAGCAGCTCCTTCTCTTTAGACGGCAACACAAGCAGTTCCAGTTCATCGCAGACGGTTTCGTCGCCTGGAGGCGCGTCACTGGAACGGTTCCAGGACGCCGGTCGTCTGCCAGACAGCGTCCGCAAGCGTCAGTACCGCGTCGGTCTGAACCTGTTCAACAAGAAACCCGAACGCGGCGTGGCTTACCTCATCCGCATGGGCTTCGTGGAAAACTCGCCCAGGGCCGTAGCCAAGCTGCTGATGACTCGCAAAGGTATCAGCAAGCAGATGATTGGCGAATTTTTGGGCAACCTCCAGAACCCTTTCAACATTTCTACGCTGAACTGCTTTTCCGAGGAAATGGACTTTGCTGGAATGGACATTGACGTGGCCTTGAGAAAGTTCCAGGGCTATTTTCGGATGCCTGGAGAAGCCCAGAAGATCGAGAGGCTCATGGAAGTGTTTGGTAATCGCTACTGTCAATGCAATCCAGGTCTTCTGGACAAATTACGAAACCCGGACACCGTCTTCGTTCTGGCTTTTGCCATCATTATGCTGAACACGGACCTTCATACACCTTGCATGAAAGGTTTGAACGTTTTCTTAATAATTATTTAAATTTTTTTGGGCTTTGAAGGTCCTGGTGTATTAAGATTCTCGACTAGACGTCCCTGGAACAAAGGAGAAGTGGGGGCGTCCATAATGTTTAAGTTATCAAGTGAACTACTCGGTTCTGTAACTATCATACTACTTATTATTTTATTTGTAAACATTTTTAACTGTTGCTACTTAGGACTGACGACTTATTGTTAGCATTACTAGTCATTACGGTTTGAATTATTATTAGGTTTCGCCAATAATGAGTTATTGAGATAAGATTTTAGTTGTAATTAGTTTAAATCAGGTTATCTTTTATAAGTTGCAGATTTAATTGCGATTTTTCCTTGGTTTTAATGGAGTCGGTTTTGTGCAGCTTTAAAGGGCCTTTTATGGAGCAGATAACTTGTTTTGTGTAACGGGTCGGACTGCTTTTTAAATTAACTTTAACTCGCTTAAAAAACTAGGATACCGTTAATGGCTTTATGTTTCATTTATTTCATTATTGAATCCATTTTATTTATCTATTTTCATTTTTTAACCTGTTTATTGTAATTTATTTATTATTTCACATTATATTCAGTTACGGTTTATTTTATAATTATTTTTTTGTGATTTTTTCTTTTGCAGAAGAAAAGCGGATGAAGCTGGAAGATTTTATCAAAAACCTGCGCGGAATTGACGACGGGGCCGACATCGAGCGGGACCTGTTGGTCGGGATCTACGAGCGAGTCAAAGCCAACGAATTCAAAGCAGGCGTCGATCACGTGACTCAGGTACGCATATTATTATATTATATTATACGTATGTGTATATTAGTTTGTTGAGATCCATAACCAAACTTAAACGTACAGTCCGTGTCTAATTATATTATATTATATGTATAAATATACTATGCGAGTTTCCCTTTGTGAATTTTATTTAACTACAATTTTCATAATTTTTCGTTCAGGTTTTAACATTCTTTATATTATTTTATTGATTTATAATATAATTTAATACAATATATTGGTTTCTGGAGCTTTCTGAAGATATGTGACATTTTATACTTAATTCAAATGTTAAGCTATAATTATTTATACAGCACTGCAACTGATAACAAATAATCATCAGTCAATAGTAAATAAGAAATAATAAAGTCTAATAATAATTTACTGCTGAACGAAATATAAAATATAATTTTACAAAAATTTTCTTTAATAAATTGCGTATTTCCAGGTGTTCCAGGTGCAGCAGAGTATCGTGGGCAAGAAGCCAAACCTGGTTCAGCCGCACCGGCGCTTGGTCTGCTACTGCCGCTTCTACGAAGTGGCCGATATGTCGAGACGCGAGAGGGCCGGTCTCCACCAGCGGGAAGTTTTCCTCTTCAACGATCTTCTCGTCGTGACGAAGATGTTCAGCAAGAAGAAGAACCACACCACCTACACCTTCCGACAGAGTTTCCCACTGGCCGGTCTAGCCCTCACCTTCTTTGAGACACCATGTAAAAGAATTTGATTCATTAATTAAATAAAATTTAGTAACATTTTCATTTCTTGTGCAGATTATCAGTTTGGCATTCGGATATCGCATCGCGTAGATAATACCACAGTGATCATGTTCAATGCCCGCAACGAGCACGACCGCTCAAAATTCTGCGAGGATCTACGGGAAGCCATCATGGAGACGGACGAGATGGAAGCTCTGCGCATCGAGACAGAACTCGAGAAGCAAAGAACCAACACCAGGCCTCCGAGGATCCCGCGCGAGAAGACCGAGAATCGTGACAGTGGAGTGGCGGACATGGACCCTGGCTCGTCCCAGGGTTCACTCGCAGTTCCCGAGGAAGTCGCAGTTGCTCGAGCTGTGTCACGAGAAAATGCAGACCCCGCGCTGAAACGCACGACCCTCAGCAACTCGCTGCTCGACATTCATGAACCGTGCGACAGGTACCAGCGTAGAAACAGTGTAGGTTCCCTGGACAGCGGGATGTCGATTTCTTATCAGTCGATAGCGACGAACAGTTCAGTCAGTCGCGATTCTTCCCCGAAAAACATCGCGGGGAAAAACAGGGGACTTCCCCAGATCTTTTCCCATAAGCGGGAAATGTCTAGGACTTCTCCATACGCCCATACTACAGATGTTTAAAAAAATATTTTAATGATTAATTGGTAAAAAGTTTGTAAAAGTTAATGGCGGCTTTCTTTGTTTTATAGCTAGTCAGCGATAATAATTTTCTGTGTGGAAAATTTTTCATTCATTGCCACGCGACAGCTTTTTCTAGTCGTTTACTTACTTCATCGGCTTATATGAAAAACCCTTTTAAAAATCTTAGAGAATCTAGAATTTGTAATTTGTCAAATATTGTTTTATGGAGTAAATTCTTTCTGGTGGTGCTGTAATTTTCTGTAGTTCGAAAACGTTGTATAGTCGAGTTTCGGTGCTGGCTTATAATATCAAATAATTGAATATTTGGTTACTTTGAAAATTTTTTTTTTGTGTTGTAGAAAAGCGCTGTTATATACTTCTTGGTGAATTGGTTTATCAGAGAAAATTAGCGTGCTTTATTCACACAGTGATGTTGATAAAGGTTCTTATTTGTTTTCCATACTGGTTATATAGAATGTAAACGGATGTGATTTTCAAATACAAATTAATTCAAAGATTACGCCATGCACTGAATTAATGTATAAAATGTTATTTAAGTACGCATTACACGTAATGTGTAAATACTTGATCCCAAATTGAATTTTTGAAAATGTAGTTTTTCAATTTCCCGCCAGATGGCAGTGCTAACTACGTCTGCTTTGCGGGGAAATTCCCTGAACGAGGGAAGACTGGCTTTGTAAAGGCATAAACAAGGGAAAAGGGAAAACGCAGGGAAAAGTTACAAAGGACTTAAGCACTGAGGTGTGGGAGGAAATAAGGGACGAGAAGGGAAATGTCATAACTAACTGAAGGGGAAAAAGGGAAAGCATTGCCCTCATTCAGGAAAAGGGAAACTCAATGACGTCATCAGTATTTTTCTTACTCAATACTCTCAAGGATAAGTGGTTTTCACTAGATCCTCCATTGCATTGGTAAATAGATAAGGCAAATTCAACGGCACAAAAACTTTTCCTTCATTGAATTTTCGATATCCCGAAAATCTAAAGGCTTCGGGATGTCAGCTGCTGGACAAAATAATACCTCTCTGTCGAGAAAGCCCTCGAGTAAGTAAAACTAGAGTCTTAAAAAACTTATTTACTATTATTAATGCGAATAGGATGATTTACTATTAACATTTTTACAGATAGTGCTTTCAAACAGCAGCGTTTGCCTGCGTGGCAGCCGATTTTAACTGCGGGAACTGTTTTACCCACGTTTTTTGTTATTGGAGTAACGTTCATACCCATCGGAGTTGGCCTGCTGTACTTCTCGAATAACGTTAGTGTTTAAATTATAATTATCTATTGTAAGATCCAAATTAAGTTTTCTTTTCTGCAGGTGAAGGAGCTAGTGCTCGATTACACGCACTGCACGAGCATTAATCAAGTTTACCCCAATGGGACACAGAAAACGTGTGCGGAAGTTCTGCAGGAAAATATCGACCTCAACTGCACGTGCAAAATCGACTTCACACTGCCGGAAAAATTCGAAGTGCGAAATTTGTAGAGAAATTCTAATGAGACTAATTTTATTAACTGTTTGAATTATTTGCATTTATTATTATTATTAACAAAATATATTTATGAATGTCTTTGATTTTTCTTTTGCGCAGGGGAGCGTTTATATGTATTATGGACTGACGAATTTCTATCAGAATCATCGACGTTATGTCAAGTCGAGGGACGACCACCAGTTGCTGGGAGTTCTTGGCGAGCCGTCAGCCGAGTGCGACCCGTTTGCCCGAGCCGAAGACTCGTCGGGACAGAAGAAAATCATCGTCCCATGTGGAGCAATCGCCAACAGCCTTTTCAATGGTAGATATGTGAAATAAGACTACACATCTGTAAACAAAAATAGTAAATAATTAGTATATATAGTCGTATGTTAAATGTCTTAATGTGAAAGTGTCTCCTGTTTTAACAAATATTACTATATGAACTATTGCTTACCATTATTAGTTCTCTGTTACGTTACATCAGGGTTCTCACCGACCTGGAAAACCAGGAAATCAGGGAAAAGTCAGGGAATACAGGGAGATATCAGGGAATTGGTAATAAATGAGGAAAAGGTCAAGGAATTTGAATTGCCACTCCGCCCAGTTTTCACTCAGTTTCAACTAACCTTTGCTCGAGCCTCCAATGAGTTACTCTAGAAAGTATAATGCGTTTAAAAAGTCAGGGGAAAAATGGAAAAGTTCTTGGGGAATTTGGCGAAAAGTCAGGGAATTTGATTAAGATTTTTCAGTGGGAACCCTGTACATTGCATAGAACTAAATTTTACTGAATTAACTTGTATTTTGTACTTCCCCGCACAGTGCTACTAGATAATCTTGCATTTACTTTTAATGTATGTAATTATTATTATATAATTTCAGACACGATGGAGTTGATGCAAGGCCCGTCGCAAGTGCATTTACTCAGGACGGGAATCGCTTGGCCCTCGGACAAGAAGATGAAGTTCAAAAATCCTCCCGGGACAGACTTGTCTCTCGGTAAGACTAATACTATTCCTATTTATTTATCATTCAGTATTATTGTTAGCAATCTATTGGGTTAATAATAATAATAATTAGATACGTCTTACGATTAATCCATTATAATTTAATTCATTAATAGTTTAATTAACATGCATTACTAGGAAAAATAATGTAACGTTGTATAATATCCTAATATTTATTCCTAATACAGTAGAATAATTTTCGTTTAATTTTAAAAATATTTTTTCCCCCCATTATCACAGTTTACCAGAACTACACCAAACCGACCAACTGGAAGAAGCACATCTGGGAGCTGGACGAGGGTGACCCTACAAACAACGGGATGGCCAACGAGGATCTCATCGTCTGGATGCGAACCGCAGCCCTGCCAAACTTCCGCAAACTCTACCGCAGGATCGATCACAGCGTCCCGGGTTTCAGCAACGGGCTGCCCGCTAACAACTACAGCCTCATCGTCCGATACGGTATATTTTGATTAAATAATAATAATGATAAGGTTGATGTGATAGTTTCATTTGTATTATTCAAATTTTGTTATCAGTCATTAGTGTACTTAATTAAATTTACTTTCATAACTAATTATAGTTCAATTTTAATTATTTATATTTTTAATCTGTGACTCACTGTATTAGATTAAACTATTTTCGCCTCTAATTATAATAATAGTTATAGTAAATATATAATTTTGATTGTGAATTTTTTGTTCGCAGCTTATCCGGTGACGGCGTTTGGCGGGACGAAGCGGATGGTTTTGTCGAACACCTCGCTTCTGGGCGGCAAGAACCCGTTTCTCGGATCGCCTACATCGTGGTCGGTTGCCTGTGTCTCCTCTTCGGGATCGTGTTCCTCGTGATTCACATCAAGTTCGGCAAAAGGTTTGTAAAAATATATTTTTTAATTGAACTGGTATTCCGTTAATTTTTGTAAATAATTCGACAAAATTTTCATTGTTATTATATAATTTTCACAAATATGAAAGTATAAATATAGAATATAATAAATATTTATAAATGTAAATATAATTTTATATTTAAATAAATTATAACATAAATAATATATTATAAAGAAAATATAATGTAGAATGTTTGAATTATATTTATTTTCTGTGAATCGTGTAAAAAATTAGAATATTATTACTAATTCAAATAATGGAAAAATTCCAACTAAATATTCTTTAGTTATAAATATTTTATTAAATTAAAATAATTTGAATTGAGTGAAATTAATTATTAATGTAATTTTTTTATATTTTTTCCAGTACTGCTGAAATGACGAACCTTACACCGCGTTCTCCCTACCAGTGAACGAGGAACAGTTAACCATGATTATAATTATCGATTATTAACTTTGGTTAACAGTCCCAGCAAAAAAGAAAAATTCTTAATTATTTGTGTTATGTTTTAAATGTTTCGTGTACTATAATATTATATGTAAAATCCGCACAGCACAGAAATGAATTGAATTAATTAATTGTTTTTTTATAATAATAAAAATTTAAGTTTTTTTCATTTTTCCTTTCGTTTTTCTATGTAATTTTCCGATTTAAAAGTCCCTAGTCATTTAAATGTCCTTATCATTCAGTAGGTTTTTCCCACTTCTATATTGCAACTTAAATCCACATTCCGTTCGTTTAATTGTATTCGAAAAAAATTCTTAAATTCAATACACGATCCCCGTTCATTCTGGAAATTTAAAAAATCCACTCAGAAATCCTGCAAAAATTCTGCACATTGCAAATGGCGACACTGAGTAGCCAGATCTAAAGGAGTGCGGCCAGACTTGTCTCTCAGCGAAGGATCGGCTCCCAATTCCCGCAGGATCTTCACCGCTGACCCCTGACCTTCCCTTGCTGCACAGTGGAGTGGCCTAGCCCCGTCCAGCGTTGCCACAGCGTTGGGATCTTCGCCATAAGCCTTGATGAGAAGCTCCAGGGATCCTACCACTCCTGCCTAAGGATTTTTGTAGGATCGTTTTGTATTTTTAATTTTAAATTTTATGATTTCAATAGTTTTTAAATGTACCTGTGCTGCTAGGTGGATGGCTTTACGTCCCATTTTGTCCCTCGTATCCGGATTGGTCAGCTGGTTTCTTAAGAACCAATCAGCGATGTCTAAATGTCCAGCACGGATGGCGTCCATGAACGGAGTTGTTCCACAGTTGTCCAACACGTCGATTTGGAAATCGCCCCGCTCGATGAGAAGCTTGACTACTTCGAAACGGCCGTGCAAAGCTTTGAATAAAATAATAAATTTATTTTATTATATATTTATATTATTAATAATAGACGAATCTGTAAGAATGCAGTGGTATCTAATTGCGTATATTAATCTAACTTATTTACATTTATATATTATTATTATTATTATTATTGAGACAGGACTAGTCGAAGCAATCTGTCGAATCTGCGGACAGTCTATGAAAGCTTCATTGCCGATTCACGTGCCCGTCCACGTATTAGGCAGATTTTTCTTCCTGAAATTTTATCTTATTATTATTATTATTATTATTATTATATTATTATTATTATTATTATTATTATTTATCAATGATCAGGATCATTAGAACTCAGCACTGTTCCTACTACATGCGATTAGTATTATCGTTACACCCTAGCGGTGGTTTTGCGAACTATTTGCGGGACTTTCTTCTCGCGTACTCGCCATAAATTGCCTAAGTACTTCGGGTTAGGGAACTTGAAACAAAGTAACCGGTTTGTTCGAAACGTGGTGTTCAGAACAGAACCACTTTCAAGTTTCCCTTTTGCCGTAAAGAGACTATTTTCCCTTTTTTTCCCCCTTTGTTAAATAATATCAATTTTCCCTTTTCCCCAGTGTTCCCACTTTCAGTTTCCCCGTTTCCCCCGTCTTCCCTTATCTCCCTCCTTTTCCCTCTCCACACAAGAATACAAAGCATACTTGCAAGTTTTCCCTTTTCCCCAGTGTTCCCACTTTCAGTTTCCCGTTTCCCCCTCTTCCTTATCTCCCTCCTTTTCCCTCTCCACACAAGAATACAAAGCATACTTGCAAGTTTTCCCTTTTCCCCAGTGTTCCCACTTTCAGTTTCCCCGTTTCCCCCTCTTCCCTTATCTCCCTCCTTTTCCCTCTCCACACAAGAATACAAAGCATACTTGCAGATTTTCCCTTTTCCCTGTTTCCTTATGTTTCCCTTTTTCAGGCCCCGTTTTCCCCTTTCTAACAGGAAATTTCCCTGCAAAGTGGGAACACCTCTCTGTATAAACTTTGCTCTCCCCCACATTTCCCCACTTCCCTTATTTTTCCCTTTCGAGACCCAATCTTTTCCCTTTTTTCAGGGAATTTCCCTGCAAAAAAGGAAGCAGTGGTTCAGAAATGTTAGTCTTCAAGATTCCCTCTTCAAGTTTCACTTTTTCAAGTTTTTTTTCTTTTTTTTTTCGTTGATTTTCTTTATTTTCTTCCATGGATGGCGATGTATAAATAACTGAGGGCATTGCACGGTTCTCTTCTTCTCAAGGACTTTATGAGACGCACGTTGACCTTGAGCTGCATGCAACCCAGAGCAACTTTCGATAAAAGCTGGAAGACACAGTGTTATCAGTGGTTAACAGAGTGTTATCAGCGATTAATAGACTGTTGTCAGCGGTTAATAGACTGTTATCTGTATAATACAGAGTAGGAGAAGCATCCAGGGACCAGCAGCTTTCGGCAAAAGCTTGAAGATACGGTGTTATCAGTGGTTAACAGAGTGTTATCAGTGGTTAATAGACTGTTATCCTGCATAATAAAGAGCAGGAGAAGCACCCAGGGACCAGCAGCTTTCGGCAAAAGCTTGAAGATACGGTGTTATCAGTGGTTAACAGAGTGTTATCAGCGGTTAATAGACTGTTATCCTGCATAATAGTGAGCAGTAGAGAAGCACCCAGGGACCAGCAGCTTTCGGCAAAAGCCTGAAGATACGGTGTTATCAGTGGTTAACAGAGTGTTATCAGCGGTTAATAAAGTGTTATCCTGTATAATAGTGAGCAGTAGAGAAGCACCCAGGGACCAGCAGCTTTCGGCAAAAGCTCGAAGATACGGTGTTATCAATGTGTTATCAGCGGTTAATAGACTGTTATCCTGTATACTAGTGAGCAGTAGAAGCACCCAGGGATCAGCAACCTTGGATAAAAGCTGAAAGACACAGTGTTATCAGTGGTTAACAGAGTGTTATCAGCTGTTAATAGACTGTTATCCTGTATAATAGTGAGCAGTACTAGCACCCAGGGAGCAGCAACTTTTGACAAAAGCTGAAAGACACAGTGTTATCAACGGGTATCAATGAGTGGCGTATTATCAGTGGTTATTATGTCATCCACAAGTACTCGAGACCAGCACTGTAGGATTTCGTCCATTTGTAAATAGCTACAGATTGTTATCACTGGTTAACAGTTGCACCAGTGTGTTATCAACGTTTTATCAGTGCTTAACAACCTGTTATCAAGTATAACAAGAAGCAAAAACATTAGACTTGAGAGTTCTTTACCAGTTGTAGCAATCAGGCTAAAGTTATCAGTGTTATCATCGTGTTATCCGATGTTATCAACTTTCTTTCAATGTGTTATCAACACTTAACAGTCTGTTATCACATCTTAACAACAAGCGACAATACAGGGATTCAGATTTCTAGCTTTACCTATAGCCATGAAGTTCAAGTTATCAATGTTATCTGATGTTATTAACCTGTTATCAGTATGTTATCAGTGCTTAACAACCTGTTATCACGTGTTAACAACAAGCAACAACACAGGAATTTCAACTTCCCTTTTACGTAAAGCTTCACCTTTAGTCATCAAGTCAGCATTATCGGTGTTATCAAGTGTTATCATCATGTTATCACGTGTTATCATTCACTTTGGGGGGTTCGATACTCTCTAAATAACAAAATTATCATCCGATACTTTATCAGTGAGTTAATCTGAGAAAAAATTCAGAATCACGCGTTTACTATTGTTCGACTGAAAACGTATATCACAAACAGGGTTTCCACTTTGCAGGGAAATTCCCCGAAAAAGGGAAAACTGGGTCTCGAAAGGGAAATGTAAGGGTAAGAAAAGAAATGGAGTGAATGGAAAGCTTACGAAGAGAGGGGAAAAAGGGGATACTGATACTCTCTAGCAAAGGGAGAAAAAGGGAAAAGGGAAAATTGTAACTGGAAACACTGAATGGGGCACACGTGAACCGTTTTTTTGAACCGTTTGTTGAACGGCTCATCGCTTTGTGAACCTTGAACCGTGAACCGGATCAGTTAAAGATCAGCTGAACCTTGATTCGAGACCGAACCGTGCACGCCACCTGTAGTGAACCGAAACTGAACCGAAGTTTGAACCAATAAACCTTAGGGTTAGCGCTAGTTTTATGAACGCTGTATAACTTAATCTGCTGAAACCGTGGACATGCATATTAACTACTTTTTGAAAAGGGGTATTGTCCACTGATTCGACAGATTTGAAATTCTTGTCTTCTTAAAGTCGTACTATTATTATAAAATAGTGGTAATATTAGTGTTTGTTGTGATTGTGCTAGTAGAAGTGGTAATACTAGTGGCAGTAGTAGTAGTGGTAATGGTTGTAGTAATACTAGCAGCAGTAGTAGTAGTAGGTGTGGTGGTAGTATCAGTGGTAGCCGTAGTAGCAGTAGTCATAGCGTAGTAGTAGAACTAGGTGTGATAGTAGTAATAGTAGCAGTAATAGTAATGTAGTAGTAGTAATAACAGTAATATTATGAATAATAACAGTAGTATTAGTAGGTGTGGTAGTAGCAATAGTAGTAGTAGTAGTAGTACTAGTAGTAGTAGTAATTATACCAGTAGTAGTAGGTGTGGCAGTAGCAATAGTAGTAGTAGTAGTGGGCAGATCTGAACCGTTTTTTGAGCCGCTCATTGAACGGCTCATCGGTCTGTGAACCTTAACCGTGAACCGGGTCAGTCCAAGATCAGTTGAAACCTGAACCGAACCGGACCGAACCGTGCCCTCCTCGTGATGAACCGAAATTTGAACCAAAAACGGTTCACAGGATCTTGATTACCACAACAAAAATGAACCAAAAATCTCCGCCATTAGTTCTGCAACGACCATTTAAATCTATCTTTACCAGTGTTCCCACTTTTCAATTTCCCCTTTTCCCCTCTTCCCTTTTTTCCTCCTCCGTGCTAGAACATACAGGGTCTAGATGTCCCCTTTTCCCTCTTCTCTTATTTTCCCTTTTTCAGGGAACTTCCTTGTAAAGTGGGAACGCTGTTACAGAATAATACAAGAAAATATTTCCAAACAGAGTTTATTATTCCAGGCATTTTGTAGAATAGAAGCTAGGGCTACAATAGGAATTACCTAACTTCAGTCCCACTGCTTCCACTTTGCAGGGAAATTCCCTTAAAAAGGGAAAAGTAGGTCTCAAAAAGGAAAAAGCAAGGGAAAAATAATACAGAAGTATAGCTTGATATCCTAGACGGAGGGGAAAAGGATTCTTGAAATCTACAAGGGCAGGTAAAAAAGGGAAAACTGTCCTCTCTGTAAGGGAAAAGGGGAAAATAGAAAGTTGTGGCCAGGTTAGTATTATTGGTTATTATTGGTTATTATTATACTATTTGAATACAGCTTAGTTTTCACAAGAAGATTCCTGATTAGATTTTCACATCAATAGAAACACAAGGATTTCTATTCCGAGTACCGTGGAATGGAATGCAAAGACAAGAGAAATTGAAGTAAACTTAAATATTACACAAAAATAATCTTATTCAAACGAAAGCCAAAATACAAAGTAAATACTTTTCTCTGCTCACAGCCGTTCCCTATAGTGAGGTAGTGTTTCCACTTTTGCAGGGAAATTCCCTGTAAAAGGGGAGAAATGGGGTCTGAAAAGGGAAGAAGAATAGAAGAGAGTAAAGAGGAAATCTAGCCCTGTATATTCTTGCACGGCGGGGGGAAAAGGGGAAAGATAAGGGAAGAGGGGAAAAATTGAAATTTGAAAAGCGGGAACACTGCAGTGAGGCCTTCGAGTGTGAGTAAGAATAGAGAGGCCCTTGGCAAGGGGTCTGAAACTCCGAGGACAAGTGTACGGAGATACTTTGATAACATGCGATAACATGTAGATAACAGGAAGATAACAGACTGATAACAGTGATAACACGACCTAGGTGTACGAAGATTATTGGAAGTTTCGAACCCCTTGGCCCTTGGCTCTCTCTCCTCAACAAACCACTCGGTCCGACCAACTTTTGCAAAAAGCCCTGAGGTGCTTGGCTCTGATTGGCTACTCCAGAAGAAACAAAACACTATCGCTCAATGTAAACAGAAAAGCAGACGAAGTCAGAGACAAAGTGAGAGCGCGCCTATGGGCAAATCAAAAATTTTCAGCGGACTGCGTTCGTCATTTGTTTCTTCTGTTCTAAGGCCCCCTCTATAAAGTGGGTGGTTGAGGGAGGAATGCGCGGCTATGGGCAAATCCAATATTTTCAGCGGACTGCGTTCGTCATTTGTTTCTTCCGTTCTAAGGCCCCCTCTACAAAGTGGGTGGTTGAGGGAGGAATGCGCGGCGATGGGCAAATCCAATATTTTCAGCGGACTGCGCTCGTCATTTGTTTCTTCTGTTCTAAGGCCCCCTCTACAAAGTGAGTGGTTGAGGAAGGAATGCGCGCCTGCTGAGGCCGGGTTGGCCGTACTAAGGGCCTCTCTATTCTTATTCATACTCAAAGAGTGAGGCAAGATGAATTTGTAATACAATGCGCAACTGAAAATGAACCGAAATCTGAACCTGTGTTCCTATGAACCTGATCCGTGATGCGAACCGTAGATTTTGGAAATGAACCGAACCGAGTGAACCGGATCCGCGGTCTTTGTTTGAACCGTGAACCTGAACCGGTTCACATTTTGTCACGATCCGCCCACTTTTGAGTAGTGTAGTAATAGCAGAAGTAGTATGTAGCAATGGTAGTAGTAACGTAGTAATAGTCGTAGTAGTAGTCGATATAAGTAGTATAGACGTAATAATAGTGGTAGCATATGTGTATTTTTTTCTATTATTAATCGTAGTAGTAGGAGAAGTAGTAGCAGTAGTAATAGTCGTAGTAGTAGTCGATATAAGTAGTATAGACGTAATAGTAGTAGTAGCATACGTGTATTTTTTCTATTATTAATCGTAGTAGTAGTAGTAGTAGTAGTAGTAGTAGTAGTAGTAGTACCAGCCGTATGAAGCGGAGTTCTACCATTGTGACTGACATTTTCCCACAGTTGCGAATTCTTGTCGAGGAAAAATCGCACAATGTCCACATGTCCTTCCCGACAAGCCAAATGGAAACTGGTCCATCCATCTTTGTTGACCAGCAACAGGTTTGCCCGTCCCTTGTCGACCAGCAGACGAATAACTTGCAGACAAGACTTGGTGCTGGCCAGCATCAGTGGAGTCCAGTCTGCCCGTTTCAGACAGTCGACTTGGACACCTAAAATTTTTCAGGAATAGAGGGTTGTAGGAATGCGTGCTGTAGATGGTGTCATGGAAGTAGTAGTAGTAGTAGTAGTAGTAGTAGTAGTAGTAGTAGTAGTAGTAGTAGTAGTAGTAGTAGTAGTAATAGTAGAAGTAGTAGTAGCAGTAGTTGTAGTAGTAGTACTAGTGGCGGTAGAAGTAGTAGTAGTAGTAGCAGCAGTACTAGTGGCGGTAGTAGTGGTAGTAGTAGTAGCAGCAGTACTAGTGGCGGTAGTAGTGGTAGTAGAAGTAGTAGTAAGTAGTGACGGTAGTCGTTCTGCTGCTAGTGGTGGTATATAGGTAGTTTTCGTACTGCTAACGTACGTAATAGCACAAAAAGTTTGTGGAAGTGTTGTGGTAGTATCATCATCATTAGTAGTAGTAGCAGCAGCAGTAGTAGCAATAGCAGTAGTGTACAAGTGATAGCAGCAATAGTAATACCAGCAATAGTAATACCAGCAATAGTAGTAATAGCGATATTAGTAGTAATGGTAGTAGTAATAGCCCTAGTAATAGCATAAATGTGGATAGTAGAAGTAGTAGTACAAATAATAGTATTGTCAATAATAGTGGTGATGTTAATTAGTAGTAATGATAAATGTTGAAGCTTTTTGCAAATCACAGTAGTAGTTGTGATGGTGTTTGTAGTACAAGTTGTGCCTGTAGTAGTTTCTGGAATTATTGCTGTAGTAGTATTAGTAGTAGTAGTAGTAGTTGTTGTTGTTGTTGTACTCGTAGTAGTAGAGGTGATAATAGCAGTATTAGAAGTAGGAATAGTGGTAGTATTAGTAGTATCAGTAGTTTTTCCTGAAAGCATTAATAGTGGCACTGGTAGTAGTAAAGGGAAAGTAGTAGTAGTAGTAGTAGTAGCAGTAGTAGTAGTAGTAGTAGTAGCAGGAGTGGTAGTGGTAGTACCATTAGTTACTAATAATACTAGAAGTACTTTCCGGAAGAAGTAGTAGTAACAGTTGTAGTAATATCGGTATTAGAGGTGGTGATAGTAGTAGTCGTAATACTGCAAGCAGTAACAGCAAGAATCGCAGAAGCACGTAGTATAAAGTAGTAGGATTAGTGGTAGTACTAATCTAGCATAGAAGTTTAATCGTATCAGAAGTGAAAGTAGTATAACTTAGTTAGTAACTGTACAAGTAGTAAAAATTGTACTAACAAGAGCAGCAGTAGTAGCACTACTGGCATTACTACTAGTTTTAACGGTAGCACAAATTTCCTTGTAGTAGTAGAACTCGTAATAAGCTAACTGGTATATCTGTTTAAGTAGCAAACGTAGCACCAGTAAAAGTAGCACTAACAGTAGAACTAGCATCACTATCAGTACTAGTGTTAGCAGTGCTTTATTGGTAGTATTAGTCGTAGTGATAGTAACTGTTGTAGTCTTATTAGTACTGTTACTGTAGTTGTAGTAACACTAGTAACTCTAATAGCACCAGTAATTGTTAGTAGTACTAGTAGCAGTAGTCGTACCAACAACAGCAAAAACAGCAATAGGAAGTCGTTCCAGTAGTAGTAACGGTAGTGTGGATGGCAGTTTTTTATTTAGGAGTAGCGGACATAGTAGTAGAAACAGTAGGAATATTAGTAGTAGTAGGAGTAATAAATTCAAATTAGCTGCGAAAGTTATTGGTATATTTAAACTAGCAGTAGTAGTAGCTACAACAGCAAAAACAGCAATAGTACTGGTTACGCTAGCACTAACGGTAGTATAGATGGTAGTATTTTATTTAGGAGTAGCGGAAATAGTAGTAGAAACAGTAGGAATATTAGTAGTAGTAGAAGTAAGAAATTCAAATTAGCTGCGAAAGTTATTAGTAGTATTTAGAGTAGCAGTAATAGTAGCTACAACAGCAAAAGCAGCAGTAGTAGTGGTTACACTAGTACTAACGGTAGAATGGATGGTAGTATTTAGGAGTAGCGCAAAAAAGTAGTAGAAACTGTGAGAGTATTAGTAGTAGTAAGGAGTAAGAAATTCAAACTAGCTGCGAAAGTTATTAGCAGTATTTCAAGTAGCAGTATAGTAGTAGCTACAAATAGCAGTTTACAAACAATAATAGCAGCATCCTAAGGTTATTTAACTAATATTATATAATATTATAATAAAATCTAATCACAAAATATAAACCAAACATATTATTATTATTATTCCCAGCGGAAAATTAAGGATGTCGACTACGTCCTGAACGATATCCCTAACATATCCTGAACATCCTGAACCACGGCTAATCGTGGATGAGTAAAAAAAAATTGTATTGAGAATTGTGAATCTTGATTATTGAGGACACCATTGAGTATCCTGAAAAGAATTTTTTCAGGACGCTTTTAAGTACCCTGAACATGTATTATTCAGGCATTCCATTGTCAGGGTCCTGAACACCCTGGAAGTGGGCCAATTTCACTGCACTCAAGAGTCCTGATTGGCATCCTGAAAATGCCCTTTTCAGGACCCTGAAAATATCCTTAATTTTCTGCTGGGTTATCATCATATTACTATTAGTTATTCATTTATTTATTTTCGACCACGTCTAGAAAGCCCATCGCCACATACATGTGCAGTTGTTACATGACAACTACAACTACAACTACAACACTACAACACGCTACTTGAATTAACATGAAATAAATCTCAAATCATGAATAGAAATAGAATAAAATAGTAGAGAGACAATTTGAAATGATACAACTACGACGAAACTACTACACGAAACTAAACATATACTACTTGAATTCACACGAAAAATACTGAAGATATTTAGAAGATGTTATCATCATTATTATTATTATTATTATTACCTTTGTTTATGAGATACTCAACACATTCTGCCCTTCCGAACTGTGCTGCTTCATGGAGTGGTCTCTTTCCTTCGAAGTTGGCAATTTCCAGACTCATGGAACATTTGCTATTCAACAGTTCCAGGATCCTGGAACTTCCCACTCGTGCGGCTACGTGCATTGGAGAATCGCCTGTCTTTCCGTAGATGCAGGAATTCCAGGAAAAATCCCCGGGGATTTCGTGTTCGACCAAGTGGAGAAGGTCCTCGTAGCGATCCTCGTGGATGGAAGCGAAGACGCGATCCCTGTAGTTCATTTCCTGGAAAAAATGTGAAATATTTAGTAATAGAAGTGGTTGTAGTAGTTGAGTTGTTGTAGCAGTCAAAGTAGCCAGCAGAAAATTTAAGGATAGTTTCAGGACCCTGAAAATATCCTGAAAAGGACATTTTCAGGATGCCAATCAGGACTCTGACCGCAGTGAAATTAGCCCACTTCCGGGGGTGTTCAGGACCCTGACATTGGAATGACTGAATAATACATGTTCAGGGTACTTAACAGCGTCCTGGAAACGCTTCTCAGGATACTAAATGGTGTCCTGAATAATCAAGATTCACAATTCTCAACACAATTTTTTTCACTCGTCCACGGTCGGCCGTGGTTCAGGATATTCAGGATATGTTACGGATATCGTTCAGGATGTAGCCGACATCCTTTATTTCCCGCTGGGTAGCAGTAGTAGAAGCAGTGGTATAGGTCTCGTATTGATGTTATAGGCGCAGTAATACTGTGTAGGTTATTTTTAGTAGTAGTAGTCGTTGTTGTAGTAGTAGTAACAGGAGAAGAAGTAGAAGTAGTCGTTGTTGCCGTTGTATTATTGTATTGTTGTAGCTATTGCTAGTAGTAATAGCACAGTACTACCGATGCAACAGTTCGTGCTGTTGTAGCTGTCTGATTGTGTACAAAGTCCCTGCTATTAACGTAGTAGTATCAGTAGTAGCATCAGCAGCAGCATTGCTGATAGCATTAGCAGTGGTAGAAGTAGTAGTAGTAGTTGCAGTAGTTGTTGTAGTAGTAATAGCACCACTACCAGCAGTACTGGGAGAAGTAGTAGTAGTAGTTGCAGTAGTTGTTGTAGTAGTAATAGTACCACTACCAGCAGTACTGGGAGAAGTAGAAGTAGTAGTTGCTGTAGTTGTTGTAGTAGTAACAGCACCACCACCAACAGTACTGGTAGAAGTAGTAGTAGTATAGCAGCAGCAGCAGTGGTAGTAGTAGTAATAGTAGTACAGTAGTAGGTAGGAGGAAGAGGAGGAGTATTACTTAGTAGGAACAACAGTAGTAGTTCTTATTACTCTTGTTGTTGTATATAGCAGCAGTGGTAGCAAGCGATCGCCATGTACATTAAAAGTGAGACTGATTTATACACTTTGATAACACTTTGATAACAAGCTGATAACACCAACGTAGTTAATCTTGTACCAGGTGGTATGCGTCAAGAACCAAGATGGCGGACAGGACCAAGGGTTTGAAAATCCGAGGAAAAGTGTACGAAGATTATTTGATAACATATGATAACATGGAGATAACATAGGAATAACAGGCTGTTAACAGTGATAACATGACCTAGGTGTACGAAGATTATTAGAAGTTTCCGACCCCTTGGACAGGACGCTTACATACCCGAAGCCCAGCAACAGACGAACAATTTCATACCCACACCTACAGGTAGGGTTGATAACACTTGATAACAAACCGATAACAAGCTGATAACACTGATAACATCACCGAGATAATCTTTGCACCAAACGTTATGCAACTACAACCTCAGGGGTCCGGAACTCCAAGGAAAAATGTACGAAGACTATCTGATAACATATGATAACACGGAGATAACATAGAGATAACAGGTTGATAACAGGATCTAGGTGTACGAAGATTATTGGAAGTTTCGGACCTCTTGCTACAACCAAAATGGCGGATCGCTACCGCCATTTCGCAATCCATTTTAACTATAGATACTGTAAAATCTGAAATTTGATTATTATATTTAGATATAATTATATATATTATATTATATTATTAAATTTACACTATCGATATTTTTGTGTCAAACGTAATAAATTCCTTTGAGCTGCAGGCCCCTCTAAAGTTTCTGGTTTCATTGTGGTGCCTGTTGAATGGTCGGAAATCTTTGCCCTGCAGCAGTACTTCCACTTTGCAGGGAAATTCCCTGAAAGAGGGAAACTTAAATCTCGAAAGGGGGAAAAAAGGGAGGACGGAAAATTAAAAAATTAAGGTACGGAGAGGGAGAAAGGGGAAATCCTAGCATGGAGGGGAAAGAGGGAAATAATTTCTTCAGGTGTATGAGGAAAAAGGGAAAAGAGAGGGTTCTTCAAGGGAAAACTGAAATCTTGAAGCGGAAACACTGCCCCGCGGCCACGAATTCCACAGCTAGTCAATCGGAAGAAAATTTTAGCTTAAAAATACAAAGTTTAAGTTAAATTAACCTAATTAATTGTCAACTTAACCGGCTAATTAGTTATTTTGTTTTAATAGACTGTACATCGCAGAAAAACAAAGTGTAGAAGAAGAACTAGGATGTGGATTAACTGTTTTCCAACATGGCCGCTGCGCGTACTTCCTTTCTAGAATATCCTCGTATTAAATGAAAATTTAACTTAAAATTGACTTTAATTGACTTTAATTCTTTACTTACGTTATTGTTTAGTTGTTGAAAGTTTTTCTAAGACTGTATTTTGCACAGAAATTAAGTTTTCAAGAAGAGCTAGGTTTGTGAATGAACAGTTTTCCAACATGGCCGCTGCGCGTACTTCCTTTCGAGAATATCCTCATACTAAATGAAAGCTTAACGTAAAATAACTTTTTATAAAGTCGTTGAATGCTTTGTTAGGCTGTAGTGATACAGAAACAAAGTTTAGAAGAAGAACTGGGTTGTGACTGAACTGCTCCCAACATGGCGACTGCGCGTACTTCCTTTCGAGAAAAATCTTAAAAATTCTGCACTACGGCACAACTTAATTCTAATTAACTTAACTAATTGTATAAAGTTATTTTTAGTTGTTGAGTCTTTCATAATAGATTGCTGTGATCGAACAGAGACAAACTTTTCGAGAACAACTGTAGGACATGGATAATTCGCTTTCCAACATGGCGGCTGCGCGTACTTCCGTTGACAAAACCCTGACGAAACTTATTTAGCATTACCAGTTTATTTAATTGTGCTATTCACTAACTATTTACTACAAAATTAACCCCGAGCACCAGCACGCCATGACAACACGCGATAACATTCGAAACTGGGAGTATATAGTCAATAGCAAAAGCGGAGTATCGGTATGGTAGCGAGTATTTCTCATAGTAAATATTGGGAAATAGTGCGAACCCGCTTTGGGAAGTGTTTAGAATCCCATGGAAAGTTGGGAGGTACTTTGGGAAAGTGGGAAATGTGTCCGGAAGTCTGGGAAATGACTTGGGAAAGTGGAAGAATGGTGTGGGAAGGTGGGTGGGTATCTTAACAAACTGGGAAGTACTTTTGAAAATGGGAAATACGTTGTAAAGCTACAAGAACGCCCTGGATGATACTGGAACCTTTTGGGAAATGTCAAATCCCTTGGGAAAAGGGGGAAAATGTTTTAGCGATACACAGAAGTCCCTGGGAAAACCTGGGAAGATACCTGAGAAGTGGGAAAATCCTTTGGGGAGTTGGAAAGGTTCCCTGGGAACTTTGGAAATATTTCTCGAGACGTTGGTGAACTTTGAAATCCCACGGAAAAGTGTGCAAACCCCCTGGGAACAGTTGAGAAGGCTTCAAGAACATGGATAGATACCTTAGGATGCTTGGGAAATGTCCAGTTTATGTATTGGGAAAGGAGAAAGAAAACATGGGAAGCTGGGAAAATGCTTCGGGAAGATTGGGAACGCTTTTTACGAGTGAGAAATACCTTGGGAAGTTACGTAAAGGCTTTGGGAAGATGGAAAATGCTTTGGAAAGTGGGAAAATGCTTGGGAAATGTCCGCTTAACGTACTGGGAAAGAAGAAAGAAGACGTGGGGAGATAGGAAAATGATTTGGGAAGCTTTTGACGAAATGAGAAACACATTTGGAAGTTACGTAAAAGCTTTGGGAAGATGGAAAATGACTTGGGAATATAGGAAGATAACTCGGAAGCTGGGAAAATGCTTTGAGAGGATTGGGAACGCTTTTGACGAGTGGGAAACACTTTGGGAAGTTACGTAAAAGCTTTGGGAGGATGGCAAAATGGCTTGGGAATAAAGGAAGATAACTCGGAAGTTGGGAAAATGCTTTGAGAGGATTGGGAACGCTTTTGACGAGTGGGAAACGCCTTGGGAAGTTACGTAAAAGCTTTGGAGGACGGGGAAATGGCTTGGGAATATAGGAAGATAACTCGGAAGTTGGGAAAATGCTTTGAGAGGATTGGGAACGCTTTTGACGAGTGGGAAACGCCTTGGGAAGTTACGTAAAAGCTTTGGGAGGACGGGGAAATGGCTTGGGAATATAGGAAGATAACTCGGAAGTTGGGAAAATGCTTTGAGAGGATTGGGAACGCTTTTGACGAGTGGGAAACGCCTTGGAAGTTACGTAAAAGCTTTGGGAGGACGGGGAAATGGCTTGGGAATATAGGAAGATAACTCGGAAGTTGGGAAAATGCTTTGAGAGGATTGGGAACGCTTTTGACGAGTGGGAAACGCCTTGGGAAGTTACGTAAAAGCTTTGGGAGGACGGGGAAATGGCTTGGGAATATAGGAAGATAACTCGGAAGTTGGGAAAATGCTTTGAGAGGATTGGGAACGCTTTTGACGAGTGGGAAACGCCTTGGGAAGTTACGTAAAAGCTTTGGGAGGACGGGGAAATGGCTTGGGAATATAGGAAGATAACTCGGAAGTTGGGAAAATGCTTTGAGAGGATTGGGAACGCTTTTGATGAGTGGGAAACACCTTGGGAAGTTACGTAAAAGCTTTGGGACGATGGGAAAATGGCTTGGGAATATAGAAAGATAACTCGGAAGTTGGGAAAATGCTTTGAGAGGATTGGGAACGCTTTTGACGAATGGGAAACCACCTTCAAGAAGGTGGGCAAATATTCTGGTGAGTTAGAAACGCTTTTGAAAGTCGGAAAACTGTTTAGAGGATATAGAAAAATCTTGGGAAATGTAAGATTCCCTTGGGAAACTGGTAAAAAGCAGTTGAAATACATACAGATGTATTGGAGACGTTGGAAGATGTCTTGGGAAGGTAGACGTGGTAGACTAGAAGCATTGAAAATCTCGACAATCCTTTGGGAAGCGGGAGAATTTTTTGGAGAAAAGAGATACGCCTTGGGAGAGTAGGACAATTCCTTGGGAAATGTAGGGTTCCCTTGGGCAAATGGTAAAATGCGCTTAGGGCTGCATACAGAAGCTTCGGAGATGTGGGAAGATACCTCGGAAAGGTAGACAAATGCTTTGGAAAGGTGGGAAATACTTTTGAAGGTGGGAAAGGATCGTGGGGAAAAGAGGAATACCTTGGGAAACGTCAGAATCTAACGGGGAAGTGTAAAACGCAGTACAAAATAAATACAGAAGCTACGAGATGTGGGAAGACACCTTGGGGAAAAGAGAAGCGGCTTGGGAAAGTACGAGAACCCCTTGGGAAATCTAGGGCCCCCTTGGGAGTCTGGTAAAGTGCACTTAGGAATGCATATAGAACCTTCTTGGACGTGGAAATATAGCTTGGAAAGGTAGACAAATGGTTTAGGAGGATGGGAAATGGTTTGGGGAAGGTTGGAAAACATCTTGGGAACGTATAATACCTTGGAAAAGTAGAAGACTGCGTTGGGAAACGTCACTGGTAAAATGCAGTTGCGAATACGTGCAGATGCTTAGGGGACGTGGGAAAATGCCTTAAGAAGTGGGAATATGCTTGTGAAATGTGAAAAATGTCTTGGGAAGCAAGACATGCGCTTTGGGAAGGTTGAGAATGCTTTGGGAAAGCTAGAAAACAGGCTGGGAGAGTATTTAACTACTTTAGGACACTGGGAAGATGCTTTGGGAAGGTCTAAATCCCTTGGGAAACGTTAACGTCTTATGGGAAGCTGGCAAAATGCAGCTGGGAAAACGTACAGATACTTCGAGGACGTAGGAAGACACGTTAGAAAGTGGGAAAATGCTTGAGACATGTGGGAAATCCCTTAGAAACAAGACAGAAGCTTGGGGAAGGTGGTAAATGCTTTGGGAAAGCTAGAGAATAGCCTAGAAAAGTATGAAACTGTTTTGCATAGGTGGGGAATGTCTTGGGAAGGAAGAAAGACGCTATGGGAAGGTGGGAAGACAAAAATTTGAGAACGTAGGGTATCTTGGAAAGCTAGAAAACATACTGGGAACGTATGAAACTACTTTAGGAAAGTGGGAACATGCCTGTCCAGCAGAAAATTAAGGATAGTTTCAGGACCCTGAAAATACCCTGAAAAGGACATTTTCAGGATGCCAAATCAGGACTCTGAGTGCAGTGAAATTGGCCCACTTCCAGGGTGTTTAGGACCCTGACAATACGGAATGCCTGAATAACACATGTTCAGGTTACTTAACAGCGTCCTGAAAATACGATTTCAGGATACTTAATGGTGTTCCCAATAATCAAGATTCACAATTCTCAACACAATTTATTTTTTTTACTTATCCACGACCGGACGTGGTTCATGATATTCAGGATATGTTACGATATCGTTCAGGATGTAGCCGACATCCTTAATTTTCCTCTGGCTGATAAAGTAAGGGAAGGTTTCCAGAAAGTTGGGAAGTACTTCGAGAACATGGGGAAATGCAACGGTGCTTTGGGAAGGTCAGAAAATCCCAGGGTTAAGTGGGAAAATCATAGTGGTTGGTATAAGAGTTGGGAAAGAATGGGAAACCTAGTACTAATCTGCTGAAACAGCGGACACTGTATGAACTGCCAGCAGAAACGAGGCATCTGTCCACACATTCGACAGATTCAAGATTCGTATGTTCTGCAGGCTGCAACTATGCTGTTATTATTGATAAATAATCTTCGTAATTTGATTTGATCCTTACAGGATTTAAAAGGAACTAGGATTAAACTTAACAAGATTATCATATGGGATTATCAGGACAATCCTAAGATTCTTGCGTGATTCTTGGATTCACCATCACAAGAATCTTTCAGAAGTGAATGGAGACAAAGTGTCTAATTGAAAAGCTGTGGAAATACTTTTATTACCCAGCAGAAAATTAAGGATAGTTTCAGGACCCTGAAAATATCCTGAAAAGGACATTTTCACGATTCCAAATCAGGACTCTGAGTGCAGTGAAATTGGCCCACTTCCAAGGTGTTCAGGACCCTGACAATGCGGAATGCCTGAATAATACAGGTTCAGGGTACTTAACAGCGTCCTGAAAATACGCTTTTCAGGATACTTAATGGTGTCCTCAATAATCAAGATTCACAATTCTCAACACAATTTTTTTTTTACTCATCCACGATCGGACGTGGTTCATGATATTCAGGATATGTTACGGATATCGTTCAGGATGTAGCCGACATTCTTAATTTCCAGCTGGGTACTTAATTAAATTCACTGATTAATTGCCAAAAAATATTGTAATTTAAATTAATAAGAACGAATGCTAACATGTGATAACATAGGTGTTAACACTGATAATTTTATATTATAATAATATTAAAACACATTATTATTATAAACATTATTAGATTTTTTAAAGTTGTCAGTGCCTTTCGGAGAGTATTTCCCGTAATGGCTTCTGGGAACCTCTTGAATATTCAGTTATCGTTTCGTTGCCAGTACAAAAAAATTAAAAATTTTATAATATATTTCATATAATTTAATAATATGAATAAAATTAAATATTTGAAAATAATGTAAAAAAAATCTTGGACATGTATGATGATCTGATAGGTGGTTGTTAACATATGATAACTATAGAACTGTTGTCAGCAAGTTTCGCGATGTTCTCGTCCTTCTACAACTCCTACAACTTATACAACAACAACAATAACAACACATCCTTCTACAACACTAGTAAACCCAGAGTGGAAAAATTCTTCAAGGACACTGGTACAGGTTAGGGTTTTCAGTAGAAGCTTCCTTCCAGCAAGATTTGCGTTTTTGAACCGAGTGATGAACCGTTTCCCAAAGCCCAGGGGCGTCGTCAGGTTCCAAAAAACCGGAAGCTCCGCGGTTCACAGTCGTGTAAATGAACCGATAAATAACGCAAATGTTCTGGAATCGATATAACCTTGTAAACAGTAGATAACTATTCAAGATTCTTGCTACGAATCTCGTGAAATCTTGTAAGTACTTAGCCACAACGAGATACTTTATAGAGTATGAATCACTGATTGCGAAAAAAAGTTGCGAAATACTCTTTTGCATGAGTAATCGATTACTTTACACTATCGATTAACTTTAATAGTCAAGTGGGTATCGATTAATCGAAACCAATGTCAATACCGCGAACTAGAAGTATCGATTTCTAATACAAATGAAGATCTCAATCAGTAGACACATGGTAGATTTAAAGTATCGATACTTTTGAGGTATTGCTTTTTTTTAAGTATCGATAGTTTTCAAGGTCGTTTATGTGCGATTAAGTTCCGATGCCGACATGAAAAGGTCACTGACCAGTTTCTTTTTAAATGACCTTGAACGTTTCAAGGTCTTTAAAAAACGTTTCAAGGACTTAATCTGTCGAAAGTGTGGACAACGTTTACCGATTACGTGAAGTAGCATAGGCTCCGTCCACAGATCCGACATACAATATTAGTAGCAATTAAGCAAACATGTCGAATCTGTGGACAGCATTCATTACTGGCATTACAAAGACCAGTCTGTCCACATATAAGACAGATTCAGTAGATAGTAATTGTTTTTTGGTTAAATATTGATATATCTGAGAACTGGTACAGCCAGTAAATGGAGGACACGTCGACAAAGATGGCGGAAGGTTCATAATCCTTGGGGTATGGTCCTCTCTCTCTCTTTTCTTTCTTGGCATACCAAACGACATAGTTTCAAATGCATACATCTCTTAAATGACGAAACCATGTGCAGAGATAAAACCCTATTTTGCCTACAAATACAAAAGAAACAAGCCGCCATTTTGAGTTAGCAAACACTGGCGAACGGCTACGTCAGTTTCCAAGAATTCAAATTGTCAGCAAGTCTCTAGAATTACAAAAGACAACAGGAACCGAGTTAAACAAACGAAACCCCCAACCTAAATTTAACTCGGTTCACTAAAAAAAAAATGAGCCATTGTCCTGTGATTCAACAAGTCTTACTAGTTTTGTCGAGAACATACTAGGTTTCAAGAAAAACGGCTTTTCAAATTATACCGCAAGGGAATCTGCCGGAAGGGTAGTTTTCGCTTATCACAAGGAAACGAAAGTAAAAGGCAAGAAGTATCTGAGAAAAACAAGGGTTGTGAAAAGGACGTCAAAGGAATTGGAGCTTTATGGTATCTTCCATATGACCTTTACACACAGGGCGTTGGTTCTAGTGCTTCCACTTTCTAGTTTTCCCTTTTCCCTTGAAGAGGGCACTGTTTTCCCCTTTTCCCCCCTTCCCTTCAGAACAAGTATAATCCTAAATTTCCCTTTTTCCCTTTCTGAGGGGATTTTCCCTGTGATTCGAAAAACGTGCAGAGGGAAAATTTGAACCTGGCGCCAGTAGATGGCAGCAGCCAACTAGGAGTCAGAGTTTAAGCTGAGGAAGGGCAGTGATTTCCGGTCAGTTATGTCCTTGATCAACACTGATGTATAGCTTGTTTCCTCCGAGGCGGGATACTGAGTTTACACTTTTTCTTTAGCCCGAAAAAAAAGAAGAGCGGGAAAAATACTTACTTTGATTTTTAAGAGTTGGATTCCCGCGTACGCGTGTCGAACAATGGCGTCGATGCTGACGTGAGGAAAAACAAAAAAAAAGTCGTAACTGGAAGCTTGGCTGGCGTCGCGTTGTGGCTTCAAACTTTCAATAGTACAGTAGGTGTTGATGGTCTAATGAGATCTTCACTCATTTCGTCTGCATCAATCTCACTGACCTCTGCTGGATCGTCACCTATCTTTCTGCATGTGACTTAAAAAAATTGTCCGTTGAAAAAAAAAGTTTTGTCATGACTGATATACTGCTTACAGCAAAGCAGTAGTATAGTCCACCATTGCGAAAAAGTCTTGCTGATTGTTTTCAAAATCTTTTGGCCTTTGAATACTTGAATGTGATTTGGACGACAACAGTTTGACGATGGAAGCTGTTACTATTAGCAATGAGGATGTCATGGTCTCGAACCTGCCGCTGCTTTTTGTGGACGGAGTGCCCACGTCTATTGACTACATGACCACGGTCTGGATTTTTCAACCTTTCCAAAGTTCGTTTACTAATTTCGTTTTTCTGCGGTTTTGCAGGAAGATTTGCAGTACTTTCTAATCTTTCTGATGAAATGCATCCTGGGCGAAAACACTGTCCCGTCCATGTGGTCCAAGTTCCCCCGACCCAAGTGGTGGTTAAAAGACGTACCATGGTCATCGATAATTTTATCCAAAAAATATCAGACGCTTGTAAGTTGTCGTTTGGATCCTTGTTCTCCGCTGAACGTTATTAAACATTTTGTCCTTTGCGAATTACAGAAATGGCAGAAGAAATTGCAGGATCTTGTTTCGTCGTGCTACAGTTACTACAACTGCTCAGTCCTCCTCCAGTTTTCATGCAACTTAAGTCAGGGCATTCAGAAGGGATGGACCTATCGGTATACAGACAACTGGGACGGGACCACTTCCATGTACTTGAGCCCTTCGGGAAAGCTGCTCGTCACGTTCAGAAACGAAAACATTGTACAGTCATGTTCATTAAAAAAAGGGTACAGCACGGGAAGATTAACCATCACTTTTTCTTAGTTCTTTCAAGAATAATATAATATTACTTTTATGTACTTATAACTTATAACTCACTTATAACGACTTTTAAACCTTCCCGTGCTGTACCCTTTTTTTTATGAACATGACTGTACATATAACCCACAGTAAGATTTTTTAGTTGATTAACTGACTGTTTTTCCAAAAGTCGTATGATCGAGGGCTACGTCAGAGTAGCTCGGGATCGTCTAGACCTATGCTGCTGCCTAAACTCAATCCGCCGAGCCCGACAAAAGTTTCGAATCCTTCCGCAGTGACTGGAGATGCTGACCCCGCAGCCGCCGCCTCGTCCGAACGAATGGTCGAGCCTCCCATCTGTGATATATTCCTGTGCGACTTGTGTGGGTCTTCGTTTCCCTCGACTGCTGCTATAAAGGTATCGTCGAGTAAATTCTGAAGAATAATTTATGTGAAAAATTTAAGAAAAATTGAACAAAATTAATCTGACAGGAACACGAAACAGGCTGCTGTGGTTTGGTAGCTGAACCTGCCTGTGATGCTCGATATCCAGTCGACGAAAGTGTCCTTGATCAAGTATTTTCATAAGTTTTCAGTATTTTAAGATACGTGTAGAAAATTACAACCAGTAGAAAACAAAAAGAACTAGAAGTAAATCAGTAATAATAATTTTAAGTAAATCATTAATAATATCTAATATTAATTAATAATCGTACAAAAAAAATAATTTCTAGGCAAAGTATATGTGGTACCTCGGCTTGTCGGGGAAAGAACAGTACGTCCCTCCCGCCTGTTTGTCCCCAGTTAAAGTTAGTCCTGTCACTGGAAAGACCTGCAACGTTAACCAAAGAAGGTATTGTTATACTATCCACTCAAAGAGATGGGCGGTTTAAACCGTTTTTCTAAAGCCGAACCGAATTCTTTTGTTGATAAATTTATGTATTATTTAATTTATTAAACACTTTTTGGTTTTTAGATACACAGCTATTCCTTTTTCTTCGGGTCTGGGCCAGAGCCTGCTGAAAAGTTCCAACCAGGACCTTTCGTTGACCTCGGGTCAGGTCGAACAGCCCGAAGGGTACTGCAACGCCAAACCCCTGAATGGTCGAGTCTCCGCGCGACTAGGTCTGAGCTGTCCCAGTGGAGATGTCAGTCAATGGCCGGTGACTTATCGAAAAGTACCTGTACAAAAGAGACTGGAGGAGTGGACGCATTTGTACAGCTTCAACAGGTGTGATCGCCAGGAAAGGATTCTCACCATCACTACTGGTATTACAGATGCTGAATTCACTATTTAAATATTAATGAAACTATAAAATATTTTAAAAGTTATCAAAGATAGATCTTGTTTGTCTAAGTATGGACAATATATATATACATATATTAACCTAACTTATCTATAACTATAATTTATATAATACAAGTAAATATAAATTCAAAATTAATTTGAGTGTCAAAATCTGCATTAATCTGGACAGTGTTAAAATGTTTTAATTATTTCATTTTTTCGTTTAAAATGTCTTTTACTATATTTATAATTAACTAATCATTTAAATATGATAATTTACGTTAAAATTCTTACAATTTAACTTGAATTTTGTTTTTTTAACTTTAAATTTTCTCAAAGGTATATAGATTTTCTAATTGGTAAAACGTTAAAATATTTGAATTGCTATATTTCTCACTTTAAAGATGTATTTTTGTATTTATAAGTACGTAGTTTAATGTAAAAGACCCATAGTATATTAAATTTAATTTTTCTAAACTTTTAATTCTCTTATTAGGCTTGACGAAAAGATCGCGCAGTCTGAAAGCGCAGTGCAGGCCCTGTCGCATCGTAGTCACGCGGCTCACGGAAGAAGAGATCCAATACTGGCTTAAGCCGAAACCCAAGGTCCAGTCACAACCTCAAGCCGCCCAGTCACCCGCCCTACTGCAGCCTCTTCCTCCACCGCCACCCCAATCCGCCTTATTCTTCAACAACCCGTGGCACGGACACTTCCTCCCCACCTTACCTGCCAACTGCACCATCAGCGTAGCGCCGTCCGTATCTAATCCGCAGCACGCCAGTCCGCTGAGCGGAATCCTGCAGCCGCCGTTAGTCATACGCCAGGTCCCTGTGCCCAAGGTCGTGTACGCAGCCTCCAAGACCACCCAGCCGACCCGTCCCCGACCCGCCAGGTCCCCTCCGCCGCTTCTCCCCCTCGTCACGAACGTCTGGTCCCTGCAGAGTCCGCCCAAGAAGAAGCCGCAGGTCCTGCCGGACCTGATACCCGTGTCGAGTAGCAGCCTGGTCCAGCAGCAGCTGCTCCAGGCACGTCAGGGTATGGCGCTGAAGGGTAGCGGCTTCGGCAGCAGCACGCAGCAGACTGCTGACCAGCGCAAGAAGATCATCATTCCCGTGGAAACGCCGGTTGGACGAAGGCAGCGACAGCAGAACGCCTTACTGGCCGAGGAGGAACACGAACTTCCCCTGACGCCTCTTCCCTTTTCCCTGCCGCCGGGTATTTCCATCACGAAAATCATCCGCAGGGAAAGTTCTTCCCCGGGAAACGGCCATAAGGCGCAGCAGTCACCGCAGCCCAGCAGCAGATGCAGCAGCAAAAACAGGCGAAAGAGAAAAATAATAATTTTGTCACAGTTGCCGAAACGCAGATTGCTGAAGTCAGCGTCTCGCCTTCACTACGTTTCATGGAGAAAAGTACGGGTTTAACTAAAGCTGCTGCTACCATTGCTACTGCTACTGCTGCTACTTATGCCACTGCTAGTCCAATAGAGCAGCAGCAGCTAAAGTCAGATGGGCAAATAGTGAAGCCGAACTCCGTTACTAGGTAAACTTTTTATTAATAATATTTTTATATATATGAATTAAAATAATTATATATAATAATGTAATGAAGTTTTAATGATGTATTTTTTGTGTTTGGGGCTACCATTAATCATAATATTTGATTTAATAATGTATGTATATTTCTTAAATATAATAATTTTTAAATTTATGTTTAATGACCTTTTTCTAATTCTTTACATTATTATGAATTTGTTATGAAAAATGTCGTTTTAATAGAATTTTTATTGAATTATCTTAGGCAAGTGCCTCCTCTGATTCGTCCGTTCAAAGTCAACACATTACCTCCCGAGAAACGCGAGCAGATGAAACAGTCACTGCTCAAGATCCAGCGTCAGGAAGCCAAGAAAAAACATAGTCCTGGACCCAAGGACGACAACGGTATTACATCATTATTATCATTATTTAATGTATTACTACATTATTATTATATATTATAAATTTTTTTTTTGCTATTACATTGTTGCTTTATTATTCATATTCTTTATTGTTTATTACATCTCGGCTTAGGCTAAGAGCCTATTGCTACATAACACGGTTATACATTTCACACACACACACACATATATATAGATAACAAATTTTTTGGGACTAGTTCTACTTTTCCATATCTATTCCCCGACTGTGCTACTCCACCACCAAAGGACGTGAAAATGAAAAACTAACGGGTACAATGTTATAAAAGAGAAAACAGAAAATTAACTGCGAGGGGTTTCACTATTTTACAATATGTTGACAATAATTAGTGGAGAGCATTCAGAGTTGGCACGGAAATTAGACAATTGTTTAGAGAGATACTTATTATTATTATTGTTATTATTAGTATTATCATTTTGATTACGCGTTATTACTGTGCATTATTATTATTTTATTATAGATTTATTATTATTGTCTTATCCATTATCGTTATGGTATTATTGCAGATCTGGTTGACGAGCAGCACTACGCCGTGCTGGAGATTAACGTTGCTGAATCGGAGATGGACTATCCGAAGAAAACTGAGACTCCGGATCACGGGAGGAGACTGTCATTGTCGGCCTTGTCGCCTAATTTGCCCAAGGACCTCAAGGACCTCCTGCTGGACGAGTGCAGGGAACTCCGGTGTCGGGGACTTGATGATCTGCTCGTCTCGGAACAGAGAGTCACGAGAAGGAAAACGGCGAGAATGTCGAGCAGTATCAGCGCCAGGTATTATTAGTAGCAGTAGTATTAGTAGTAGTAGGAATAAGAGGAGTAGTGGAAGTGGTAGAAGTAGAAGGAGGAGTAAGAGGAGTAGTAGCAGTAGTAGAAATAGGAGGAGTATTTGTTAGGAGTTATTTGTAGTTGTAGTATTGTAGTAGTAGTAGTAGGAGGACCAGGAAAAGGAGTAGTATGGTTTGTAGTTGTACTTTTGTAGTGGTAGTAGTGGGGGCAGTAGTAGTATGAGTAGGAGTAGTAGTATTATTTGTAGTTGTAGTATTGTAGTAGAATTAACAGTAGTAGCTACTACTATTACTAGTACTAGTAATTGTAATTGTAGTAGTGGTAGTAGTGGTAGTAGTAGTAGTAATAGTAGTAGTAGTGGTACTAATGCTAATAGCAGTTGTAGAAGTAGTAGGAGGAGGAGTATCAGAGGTAGTAGTGGTAGCGTTTTTATTATTATTGTTGTTTATTATCATTATTATCGTCACCATTATTAGTATTAAATTTTACTTGAATAATTTTAGGATACCCGCGGAAACCAGCATCTCGATTGCGGATATCCCAGCAGAAACCAAAGAATCAGAGGCCGATGACGAAGGTCCCACGATCATCGAAGTCGACTTATCCCGAGAAATCGATTACTCGGACGAGAAAACTATCGATTCGCCTCCAATAACCGATCAGCAGAAAGAGGCGAACGTATCAATCGATAACAAATCAGAAGATGCCAATCAATCGATAACTAAGCAGCCGGAAGATGTGAATCAATCGATGGATTCTCAATCGATAAGTTTGAATGAATCGGTCGGTAATCAATCGACAGATTTGAATCGATCGATTAAGAATCGACGAAAGGTTAATCGGTCAGCAGAAAAACCGAAAACTGTGAGGCGGTCGGTCAATAATCGATCGAAAACCAATCGATCGAAACTGAATCAGTCGATTGAAAATCCAACAAAAGATACAAACCAATCGATTGAGAATCAATCAGAAAAAGTAGATCGATCGATCATAGTTGAACCGAAGATCAATAATCGACCGAAAACCAAACGATCGAAAACCAATCGATCGAAACTGAACCAATCGATTAAAAATCCAACGAAAGATGCAAAGCAGTCGATTAAAAATCAATCAGAGGAAGTAGATCGAATGGTAAAAGACGAACCCAAGATCAGTAATCGATCGAAACTGAAGCAATCGATTGAAAATCCAACAAAAGATACAAACCAGTCGATTAAAAATCAATCAGAGGAAGTAGATCGATCGATCAAAGACGAACCAAAGAACGAGTTTCAATCGGTCGAGGCTGTTCCAGTTGATCAGAATCAATCACTCGATAATCCCGCAACAGAAGAGTTCATTTCAGTCGATATGGGTCTCTGCGAAGAAGCGGAAGAATCAAACAAAAAGCAGGACTCTAACTCGTTGAACCTTTCATCGAACCTCGACGAGTCGCAACCCCTCGACCAGACTGTTCAATCCGGTTCTCAGCTGCAGGACCCCCTTCCCGAACTTCCCGAGACCCCGTCCGCCATCAAACGCAGGAAGTGGCAAATCCGCGAGCTGTCGAGGCTTCACGCGGACGAATGCAAGGAACTCAAACGCAATGGACTGGAGGTTTTGTCGAAAAGCGAGGAACGGGTCACTCGCAGACGAACCAAATCGGCTTCGGGATCTTCGCCCGTCCCTCCGAGTCCCGCACCGGCCAAGAAAAAGATGAAAAAAGAATAAAGAATTTTTTAAATAATTATTTTCCTCTCCATCTCTTGGACTTGTACTGGAAAATTTTTTAAAAACAAATAATTAAAACCTACAACGGCCTTTTCTTACAAGTTTATTGTCTTTTAAGATGAAATTTTTTTAAAGTGAATTTTTGCCTTAAATTTCGTTGTCTTATTTTTACTTGAATTTTTTTGCGTAAGTGCTAAGTAATCAAACGTTTAATTTGTTAAATTTCGAGTTATTGCATATCTAACGCCGTACGTGAAAAGAAAACGTAGAGTGATGCACTATTGTTAAGGAAATAATTTTTTGTCACTTTTTTGCGCTGTTTTGGATGCAAGAAAAATCTTTTTTTTGCAAAAATTATTGAATAATATGCAGAACCGGAATGTATGAATTTTTTTGTTTACAGAGTTGAGAATGCACTTCCCCCACACCTCCCTGTTCCTAATGAGAAATATATATCGTTTTCCACATTTCTTTTAGCTATTTTTTTGTGTATTTAATAGTTGTATTAATTATATTTATAGTAGTAGTAGTAGTAGTAGTAGTAGTAGTAGTAAGGGTCAGTTCCAATTTGCAGGGAATTTCCTGAAAAAAAAGGAAAATCTAACCTTCAAAAAAGAGAAAGGGAAATTTAGAAGTAGAGCTTTGTATTCCAGCACGGAGAGGGGAAAAGGGAATTTTGGGAACAGTCCAACATGAAAGGGGGAAAGGAGGGGAAAAGGGAAATTTAGACGTATAGCCTTGTATTCTACCATAGGGGGGAAAGGGGAAAATGGGGGAAAGTGAGCATACCTTTTAGTATGAAGGGGAAAAAAAGGGAAACTGAAAGCGGAAATACTTGTAGATCCTACCGTAAGATGGCGTTTTATTTGTTTTCATTTTGAATCTTTTTGACCACACGTGAAAAGTCTATTATTAAACCCTCTTGGTAAACTTACACAGAAATCTCATCAAAATGGAAGATTTTGATGAAATACCAGAACTAGTACCTATAAGAGAGACAAACGCTACTTCGGCCGACACTGACGACAAGAAAGTACCCGTTACTATCGTCACTGGGTATCTCGGTGCGGGAAAAACAACTTTGTTAAACTACATTCTGAACGAAGAACATAACAAGAAGATTGCAATCATCCTCAATGAGTTTGGAGAGGGTAAATTTCAATTAAAATTAAGGCACAAATCGTATAGCTTTCCACAACGTTCAGTAACTTTGTTAGAAATATTGACGCAATAGTTAAATATTTCGTATGTTATGATTGTAGTTATCGCTCGTATCATTTCAGGAAGTGCGTTGGAGAAAAATCTGGCGATTGGTCAGCAGGGCGAACTTTTGAAGAATGGCTTGAACTAAGAAACGGCTGCTTATGCTGTTCTGTTAAGTAAGTCTACGTTTTGTAACCCGTTATTATTAATTAAAATGAAAGATTTATTTACGACGATGAACGCCTCTTTGTTATTTATTTTGCAGAGATAACGGAGTCAAAGCTATCGAGAACCTGATGAAGAAAAAAGGAAAGTTCGACTACATTCTACTCGAGACGACGGGGTTAGCCGATCCTGGTACTTTTTAAAATTAAATCTAAATAAATTATAATTACTGTAATTTAATTAATTAATTAAATTTATTTTAGGACCCATTGCTTCACTCTTCTGGCTAGACAGCGAACTGTGCAGCGACGTTTTTCTCGACGGCAAGTCATTTGAATAATTAGAATAAATTACTGGAATAGAATAATTATTTGAAAATTCCAACGTAAGTTACTAAGTTAATTAATTAATTAGTTAAATTAACATCAATAACAGACAGTGTTTCCACTTTGCAGGGAAATTCCCTGAAAAAGGGGAAATGGGGTCTGAAAGGGGAAAAACATGAGCGGAGGGAAAAGGGAAAATCTAGAAGTACAGCCTGGATTCTAGCGGCCATGAGAAAAAGGGGAAAATAAGGGAAGAGGGGAAAATAGGGGAAATGGAAAGTGGAAACACTGATAACATAATATTATAATAGAATATCATTTAAATTAGTATTATTATTAATAGAACTAAATGAACAAGGATAATCAAATAAAATAATATAATATAAATATTTATTTCATTACAAATAATTATTTTATATCTTTTTCATATCTTTCAGGTATAGTTACAATCATCGACGCTAAGCACGGATTAAAGGTATTTAAATATTTAATATAACTAATTAAAATATCTAATTTGTGCATTATTAAAATTCAGCAACTGACCGAAGAAAAGGACGGAGACCTGGTCAACGAGGCGGTTCGGTAACTGACTTAACACAAACTATTATTTACTATTATTATAAATTTTAAATATTATTAAATTATATACTGACAAGAAAATACTGACAAGAAAATACTGAAAATTAAATTTAAAAATTTTTTTCCCAAACGAATCAATTTAGAAATAAAACTATGATTAAATTACATTAAAAATTAAATATTAATTATATTTATATTATTATAATTAATATTAATTTATATTAAAGATAAAAACTTTTATTATTTTTATTAAATTAAATACAGAAAAGATGATTTTTTATATTTAAATTTTGTATTGTTTGGTATAGGCAAGCAGCCCTGGCCGACGTGATAATAGTGAATAAAATCGATTTAGTGGATCAGGACGGTCTGGAGGAGCTGGAGACTTACATCGGGTATATAATTCGCTCATTGATTCCGGTTCATTAAAGCGCAGGACGACTTTCTCAATAGACACAGGGTAGAGATCCGTTTAGCAACTTATCCAAATAAGATTTGCCCACGGGTTCAAGTGTCACAAGGGCCGTTTTTCACTAACCCTCCACCCGGCCCCCGCAACAAAAAGAAGATGAAAGGCACAAAATTCTGCTGAAGTGGTCGAGTTTTTCCACTTCTCTTCTCTCTCATATATATCCTCCCCCACCACCACCAGCAGCAGCAGCAGCACCACACACAGCTAGAAAGCTAACAACACAGGGCTTTCATATATAGCCATTGTTTAAACACTTGGCAAAAAATCTTCCTACGCTTCTAGAAAATATTCAATATTATATTAGAGTATAGAGATTTAATAACTATTACCAGTGTTTCCACTTTTCCAGCGAAATTCCCTGAAAGATGGGAGAAATGGGGTCTGAAAAGGGAAGAAGAAGAGAAGAATGCAAATGGGAAATCTAGACATTGTATATTATAGCACGGAGGGGGGAAAGGGGAAAAAAGGGAAAATTGAAAAACACTGACTATTACATATAATATTGTATCAAATAAGTATTTCCTACGTTTGTGGTATACACTAACATTTCTAATAAGTAATAATAGATATACACGTGAAGAAAATAAATTAAAAAAAAACCTAGTAAAATCTTATAGAAGTATCATAATTATAATATAAAATTAATATATATAAATAGGACTTGTGCTGAAGGTCTAGTCAGATTGTCTTAACATTTGATGTGGCCATATAGAAAAATGGCGTCTAATTGAGTTGTGTTCCAGCGTCGATATACACGGTACTGCGGTGGAGGGGAAACTTGGGGGGAAAAATTGAATCAAACGGTTGTGTGCTGCGGAAGCTGCTGTATAATCACATTGCTTATGCAACAGGGCAGAATGCGGATTCACCTCATTGACTCGTATTTGACAGCGTCACTCGGAAAAGATAATCGCATTGGGATCATGTGTTCAGAAGTCTACCACATCCTCTTCTACCCACCAAGGGGTCCGAAACTCCGAGGAAAAGTGTTACGAAGATTATTTGATAACACGGAGATAACGGGTTGATAACAGGGATAACATGACCCAAGTGTACGAAGATTACAGTGCTACCACTTTCAGTCTTCCCTTTCCCCATTTTTCCCCCTCCATACTAGGATACAAAGCCTACTTACACATTTTCCCTTTTCCCTGTTTCTGTATGTTTCCCTTTTCAGGTCCCGTTTTCCCCTTTTTACAGGAAATTTCCCTACAAAGTGGTAATAACACTGGAAGATTATTGCAAGTTTCGGACCCTTGGTACCCACATATGAGAATAATGGAGTAAAATTTTCAAAAAATAGAGTTGTGCTGTATTAACTGTGTATATTATAATTATAATAATTGCATTAATTGTAATAATTTTATTAATTATAATTATTATTGTTTTTAGGAATATTAACGCTGCTGCCCAACTGATCAAAACTGAAAAGAGCAGGTAAATATATCAGTTAAATAATTCTAATTAAAAATAATTACTTGATTGATTACATTATATTCTGCATAATTAAATGGCAACACTGGACAACTTGGAAAGAACGTATTTTATAGAACTTTTGACGCTGATTCCGAATCAGTGTTTCCACTTTTGCAGGGAAATTCCCTGTAAAAAGGGGAAGAAATGGGGTCTGAAAAGGGAAGAAGACGAGAAGAGAGTCAAGAGGAAATCTAGCCCTGTATATTCTTGGACGGAGGGGGGAAAAGGGGAAAGATAAGGGAAGAAGGGAAAAATTGAAAAGTGGGAACAATGTTCCGAATATATAAAGTGTCCCTGTCTCAGTTTTCTACCGTTTGGCCGCTAGAATTAATGAAAATTTGAAAATGCACGTGGCAACGCTGGAAATTGAGCGGACGATCTGATTGGTTGGCCCTGGTCACGTGATCAAAACAGCCAATGAGAAAATTTGTCGCCTCCTAGTAGCAGACGATTTTCGTACTACTGTTTACTCCCTATAACATGCTGCATATCTGTTACTAGGATGCAACAAACTGTTTGATTGGCTGTCTTGATCACGTGACCAGTGCCAACCAATCAGAACGTGCGCCCAGTTTCCAGCGTTGCCGCTTCCATTTTCAAATTTTCATTAATTCTAGCAGCCAAATGGTAGAAAACTGAGATAGGGACACTATTAGGTGCAGTGTTTCCAGTTTTCTATTTTCAATTTTTCCCCTCTTCCCTTATCTTTCCCCTTTTCCCCCCTCCGTGCAAGAATATACAGGGCTAGATTTCCTCTTGACTTTCTTCTCTTCTTCTTCCCTTTTCAGACCCCCATTTCTTCCCCTTTTACAGGGAATTTCCCTGCAAAAGTGGAAACACTGATTCGGAATTACCGTCAAAAGTTCTATAATAAAGGTTCTTTCCTAGTTGTCGGGAGTTGCCCTTTAAATATGTAATTATATGAATAATAATATAAATATAATGAATTATTAGTTATAGTTATATTGAATATGTAATTATCAATGTTTCCACTTTTGCAGGGAAATTCCCTGAAAAAGGGGGGAAATGGGGTCTGAAAAGGGAAAACGAAGGGAAGAGAGTCAAGAGGAAATCTAGCCCTTTGTATTCTTGCACGGAGGGGGGAAAAGGGGGAAAGATAAAGGGAAGAGGGGAAAAAAGGAAGATTGAAAAGTGGCAACACTGAACAGTATTTCCACTTTTGCAGGGAAGTTCCCTAAAAAAGGGGGAAATGGGGTCTGAAAAGGGAAGACGAAGAGAAGAGAGTAAAAAGGAAATCTAGACCCTGTACATTCTAGCACGGAGGGGGGAAAAGGGGAAAGATAAGGGAAGAGGGGAAAAAAGGAAGATTGAAAAGTGGCAACACTGGTAATTATATAGTATTATTATTGTACATGAAATAATCACAAAATCATTACGATCGATTGTATTTAAATTTGAAATTAATTAACTCGTAGATTATTTTGATGAATTTAATTAATATTTTACGTGCAATCATAATAATAAGTAATAATAATGATAGTAATATTAATAAATAATGATAATAATCTATATAATAGATATGATAGTTTGGCAAATAATAATATTTTTACCAAGGGGTCCGAAACTTCCAATAATCCTGGTACACCTAGGTCGTGTTATCACAGTTATCAACCTGTTATCCTCCTGTTATCATGTTATCAATTAATCTTCGTACACTTTTCCCTGGAGTTTCGGACCCCTTGGGTAAAATAGATCAAGGGGTCCGAAACTTTCAATAATCTTCGTACACCTAGGTCATGTTATCACAGTTATCAACCTGTTATCCTCGTGTTATCATATGTTATAATATAATCTTCGTACACTTTTCCACAGAGTTTCGGACCCCCTTGTATTTTACATCTCGTATGTATTCTGTGTGATATATATCTATCATTTTATTATATATATATTTGTATTATTATTATTATTGTTAATTGTCATGTATATTATTAATGGAGATAATTATTGATAATAATTATCGATGATTAATTATCATTATTAATATTATATCATATTGGTTAATTATATATAATAATGATAATTAATATAATAGTAATGATAATTAATGGAGATAATCAATGTAATAATAATGATAATAATATTCATATTATATTAATGATAATTATTAATGATTAATTAAATTATCAATGTTATGTAATACTAAATAATTATATATAATAATGATAATTAATGGAGACAATTATTAATTATTAATGGAGATAATTATTAATGATAATGGAGATAATTAATATAATAATAATGATAATAATAAATATATTATATTAATGATAATTATTAATGATGAATGAAATTATTAATATTATATAATATTAATTAATTTTATATGATAATGGTAATTAATATAATAATAATAATAATTAATGGAGATAATTATTAATTATCAATTACTAATAGAGATAATAGATTATGTGTATTATCATTAATGGAGATATATTTGATTTAACCACAGGGTGGATTTAAATAGCATATTGGACTTGCGGCTCTACGACACCTCTTGGTCTTCTGTCAGCAAATCCCAGCGGTAAATTACAACTTTACACAACTTCAAACGAACTCTTTGACAACCCATTAAGAATTCATCAAAGTTTTGCGAAAAGTCTACAGAAAAGATAAAAGAAAAGAGTTAAGTTAAGTTAAGTTCGATGTAGTTGACGTAAAGACGTACGATGCTAAGAGTTATTTAAGTAGTTAAAAAAAAGTAGTAGTAGTAGCAGTAGTAGTAGTAGTAGTGGAAGTAGTAAAAATTGGTAGTAGTGACAGTAGTAGGAATTGTTGTAGAAATAGCAGTGGTAGTGATAGTAGTAATAAACGTAGTAGTAAAAGTAGTAGTAATAGTTGTTGTAGTAGTAGTAGTAGTAACAGTACTAGTAACAGTAGTAATAATAGTGATAGTAGTAGGAATAGTAACAGCAGCAGCAGTAGTACCGGTAGTAATAGTATTAATAGAAGTAGTAGTAGTAGTCGCACCAGCAGTAGTAGTAATAGTAGTAGTAGTAGGAATAGTGACAGCAGCAGCAGTAGTACCAATAGTAGTAGTAGCAGCACTAATAGTAATAGTAATAGTAATAGTAATAGTAGTAGTAGTAGTAGTAATATTAGTAGTAACAGTAGTAATAATAGTGGTAGTAGTAATAGTAGTAGTAACAGTAGTAATAATAGTGGTAGTAGTAGGAATAGTAACAGCAGCAGCAGTAGTACCAATAGTAGTAGTAGCAGTACTAATAGTAGTAGTAGTAGTAAAAGAGAGCGTGGGAAATAAAACAAAATCAAATTACGTTTGAAATGATAACAGTTTATGGCGGGATGATTAAACCAGTCATAAAGTTATACAACACCAATCAGGGGGTCCGAAATTTGTAATTAACCTTTCATTATCAAGGATACTGTTATCATTTGCTATCACACGTTATTGAGGTGTTCTAACTTATCGTTCAGGTGTTATCAGTGTTAATAAGCTGTTATCAGTGTTATCAACGTGTTAGTAAGGTATTGTAACCTGTCACCCAGGTGTTATCAACGTGTTATCAAGATGTCAGTACGGTGTTATAGCCTATCGTTCAGGTGTTATCAGTGTTATCAACATGTTGTCAGTGTTATCAACATGTTAATAAGGTATTGCACCCTGTCACCCAGGTGTTATCAACGTATTATCAGTGTTATCAACAAGTCAATAAGAAGTTATGACCTATCGTTCAGGTATTATCAGTGTTAATAAGCTGTTATCAGTGTTATCAACGTGTTAATAAGGTATTGCAATCTGTCACCCAGGAATTGTCAACGTGTTATCAGTGTTATCAACGTGTTATCAGTGTTATCAACGTGTTAATAAGGTGTTATACAGCCTATCACCCAGGTGTTATCAATTAATTTTAGATCTCTTATTTATCAATGAACGATTGATTTATTTATTTATGAAGCGATTTCTTATAAGAAAATCGCTAGAAAAAAACCTACTAACACATTGATAACAAGTTGATAACCTGCTGATAACATCATCGGTGATGTTATCAACTGTTATCACAGGGGGTTGAGTCTTTTTGGGGGCAACACAGTATTAATAAGCGCTCAATGGGCGCGTGTGTCAAGGGGTCCGAAACTTCCAGTAATCTTCGTACACCTAGGTCATGTTATCACTGTTATCAATCTGTTATCCTCATGTTATCTCTTTGTTATCATGTGTTATCAAACAATCTTCGTAGACCCAGGTCATGTTATCACTGTTATCATCCTGTAATCTCCATGTTATCTCCGTGTTATCATGTGTCATCAAACAAACTTCGTACACCCAGGTCATGTTATCACTGTTATCATCCTGTTATCCTCATGTTATCTCCTTGTTATCATGTGTTATCAATCAATCTTCGTAGACCCAGGTCATGTTATCACTGTTATCATCCTGTAATCTCCATGTTATCTCCGTGTTATCATGTGTCATCAAACAAACTTCGTACACCCAGGTCATGTTATCACTGTTATCATCCTGTAATCCTCATGTTATCTCCTTGTTATCATGTGTTATCAATCAATCTTCGTAGACCCAGGTCATGTTATCACTGTTATCATCCTGTAATCTCCATGTTATCTCCGTGTTATCATGTGTCATCAAACAAACTTCGTAGACCCAGGTCATGTTATCACTGTTATCATCCTGTAATCTCCATGTTATCTCCGTGTTATCATGTGTCATCAAACAAACTTCGTACACCCAGGTCATGTTATCACTGTTATCATCCTGTTATCCTCATGTTATCTCCTTGTTATCATGTGTTATCAATCAATCTTCGTAGACCCAGGTCATGTTATCACTGTTATCATCCTGTAATCTCCATGTTATCTCCGTGTTATTATGTGTCATCAAACAAACTTCGTACACCCAGGTCATGTTATCACTGTTATCATCCTGTTATCCTCATGTTATCTCCTTGTTATCATGTGTTATCAATCAATCTTCGTAGACCCAGGTCATGTTATCACTGTTATCATCCTGTTATCCCCATGTTATCTCCGTGTTATCATGTGTCATCAAACAAACTTCGTACACCCAGGTCATGTTATCACTGTTATCATCCTGCTATCCCCATGTTATCTCCGTGTTATCATGTGTTATCAAACAATCTTCGTACACCCAGGTCATGTTATCACTGTTATCATCCTGCTATCCCCATGTTATCTCCGTGTTATCATGTGTTATCAAACAATCTTCGTACACCCAGGTCATGTTATCACTGTTATCATCCTGTAATCTCCATGTTATCTCCGTGTTATCATGTGTTATCAAACAATCTTCGTACACCCAGGTCATGTTATCACTGTTATCATCCTGTAATCTCCATGTTATCTCCGTGTTATCATGTGTTATCAAATAATCTTCGTACACTTTTCCTCGGAGTTTCGGACCCCTCGGCGTGTGTAACCATGGATAATAAATGCGGGCCAGGGCAAACAGAACCTTATGTTCACTGAACGGACACAACGGACACCCCGTTAAGGGCCTTTACGAGCAGTGCTTCCCCTTTGCAGGGAAATTCCCTGAAAAAAGGAAAATGGGGAAAAGGGAAAAGGAGAAATGGAGGATAAAGTGAATTTACCAATGTATAGCTTTTACTCGGTAGCACGGAGGGGAAAAAGGGGAAAATTGATATTTTCAAGCGGCAGAGGGAAAAAGGGGAAAAAAGGGGAAGTATTGTTTACGAGGTCCCTATCCGCTCAGGATCGGTCAAGGGGGGGGGTGGGGAACTCTTTCACGAAGATTCTTGAATCATTCCCAGATTCTTGCGAGATTCACAGAGTCTGGAAATCGCGATTCCCTGAAGACGGGTCTCGGGGAAGAATCTAAGGGGGTCTGAAACTCCCGAGGAAAAGTGTACGAAGATTATTTGATAACATATGATAACATGGAGATAACAGGATGATAACGGTGATAACACGGCCTAAGTGTACGAAGATTATCAGAAGTTTCGGACCCCTGTGAAAGAATCTTATGAGAAGTGATAAAGTGTCTGGTAAGGTGTGATAACGGTTTGTTAACCACTGATAACAGGCACCAGTGTTTTCACTTGGCAGGGAAATTCCCTGGAAAGAGGGAAAATGGGATGTGAAAAGGGAAAAACAAGAGAAGAGGGAAAAGAGAAAATCTGGAAGTACAGCCTTGCATTCAAGCTCCAGGGGAAAAGGGAAACTGAATTTGAGGGGAAATTCCCTTGAAAGGGGAAAATAGGGTCAGAAAAGGGGAAAAAAGGAAAAATCTAGAATACAGCCTCATATTGTGACACTGAAGGGAAAAGAGAAAATCTAGGAATATACAGTCTCGTATTGTAAGCACTAAAGGGAAAAAGGGAAAACTAAGGGAAATGGGGAAAAAAGGGAAATTGACAGTGGAAACACTGACAGCCATAGAAGCTTATAGGGGTGTGTTAATAGACTGTTAAAAGGGCAAAAGTCCCTGATTAAACGTCCCCGTTTTATTCCGGAATATTATGTGGGGTTAGAAACGGGGGTAAAATTACCCGAGAGGGAAGATTTACCCCCTTTGTTATTTAGATGTTATGGGGGATGAACTCCGCACGCCTACCCTTGTATTTAATCTGTGGGATACTTAACAATCTGTCGATATTGTGGACAGTCGTATATATACGCCTAATGATGAGAATGGGTGTCGGGGGAGGGGGGTCCTTGCAAGTTGTCCCTGTTATCAGAGGTTATCAAGTGTTATCAAAGGTTATCAAGCGTTATCGTGTTATCAGTTGTTATCGTGTATTATCATCTGTACAAATTAAAATCTGTTATCACCTGTTATCATATTATCATAGGTTATCAAGTGTTATCGTAGATTATCGTCTGTACAAATTATATTCTGTTATCAACTGTTATCGTATTATCATAGGTTATCAAGTGTTATCAATTGTTATCGTAGATTATCACTGTACGAATTATAATCTGTTATCACCTGTTATCATCATGTTATGGTGTGTTATCACCTGTTATCATAATATCTTATTATCATAGGTTATCAAGTGTTATCATGTTATCACTTGTCATTGTAAATTATGATCTGTACGAATTATAATCTGTTATCATATGTTATCATCATTTTTTCGTGTACTATCATCATGTTATCGTCTGTTATCACCTGTTATCGTATTATCATAGGTTATCAAGTGTTATCAGTTGTTATCGCATACTATTGTCCGTATTCATCTGTCATCACTTAATATCAGCCGTTTTTCGTGCATCATCATCATGTGTTATCGACTGTTATCAACCTGTTATCTTCATGTTATTATCATATGTTATCAAATAATCTTCGCACACTTTTCCTCGGAGTTTCGGACCCCCCCCCCTTTCCATGGCATTGACTCTTCCTACTGTATTGTAATCCGAATTTGAACTTGCGGTCAAATATTTGCTGTTATAATTTATTCTGTTGGCAAATAACTATTGAACTATTGATAGTTGACCTGAAATGGAAATTTTATTATTAGATAATTAATTATTGATATATATATATATATATATTTATTTATTTTATTATTAGAAATTATGGAAATATGGAAATTTTATTTTATAGATTTTTTAGATAATTTATTGGATAATTACTTATTATTTTTAGATATAATTTATTTGATAATTTATAGATAATTTATTAGATTTATAGATAATTTTATTAGATAATTCTATATATATATATATATATATATATATATATATTATTATTAGAAATTATGGAAGTATGGAGATTTCATTACTATTATAATTTATTCTGTTGGCAAATAACTATTGAACTATTGACAGTTGACCTGACGGGGTCAACTATTTGAACTAGAATGGAAATTGTATTATTAGATAATTATATATATAGTTTTATTTTATTATTAGAAATTATGGAAATATGGGAATTTTATAATTAGATATTATATATATATATGTATTTTATGTTAGGTTTTCACTTTGTTATCACCGTGTTATCAGCCTGTTATCAGTGTGTCATCACCGTGTCCCTTTAAACAGGCGTTGGACATTTAAACCTTATCACATTTCTGTTAACTGTGTTATCAACCTGTTATCAGCCTGTTATCAAGGGTTATCATTTACTTTACGTTATTGTCCCTATAGTACTGCAATCTGTTATCATGTCATCACTTATTATCAACCATTTTTCGTGTGTTATCATCATGTTATCAACCTGATATCAGTGTGTTATTACCGTGTCTCTTTAAATAGGCGTTGGACATTTCAACCTTATCACATTTTTAATAACTGTGTTATCAACCTGTTATCACCGTGTTATCAACCTTTTATGAGTGTGTTATCAAGGGTTATCCTTTACCTTACATTATTGTCCGTATAGTACTGCAATCTGTTATCATTTCATCACTTAATTATCAGCCATTTTTCGTGTGTTATCATCATGTTATCAACCTGTTATCAGTGTGTTATCAGTGTGTCATCACCGTGTCCCTTTAAACAGGCGTTGGACATTTAAACCTTATCACATTTTTATTAAATATCAACGTATTATCGACCTGTTAGTCTGTTATCACCGTGTTATCAACCTTTTATCACCGTGTTATCAACCTGTTATCAAGGGTTATCATTTACCCTACATTATTGTCCGTATAGTACCCCAATCTGCAAGGGTCCGAAACTTCGAGGAAAAGTGTGCGAAGATTATTTGATAACATGTGATAACACGGAGATAACAGGCTGATAACAGTGATAACACGGCCTAGGTGTACGAACATTAGTAGAAGTTTCGGACCTCTTGACAGTCTGTTATCATGTCATCACGTATTATCAGGCATCTTTCGTGTGTTATCATCATGTTATCAACTTGTTATCATCGTGTTATCACTGCATCCAATCCAATCGTTATTGGAACGTCTAACGGACTACAACATTTACATGCGGAGGCGCCAAACTGAATGCGACACAATCAAAGGCCTGGATTTTGGCCAAAAGTCTCCAAAACTGTTCATTTCCGACTGACTGATAACACTTGATAACAGGTGATAACACTTGATAACATTGTCTAGCACATAGTGACTTTTTTCAGGGAATTTCCCTTTTCCCTCATTCTTTATTTCCCCCTTTTTCAGGGAATTTCCTTTTTTTCATCATTCTTTATTTTCCCCCTTTTGCAGGGAATTTCCCTGCACAGTGGACCCTCAATTCACTTATCATTGAATTGAGGGTAGTTTGTGAGAGTAGTTGGGGTAGTTGGGGGGTAGTAGTCTGGTGGTGAGGTCCGTTACTAGAGTACAATCCTGTGTTGTCAGATTTTCTCTTTTTTCCTCATTCTTTATTTTCCCTTTTTCAGGGAATTTCCCTACACAGTGGAAACACTGATAAGTGAATTGAGGATAGTTTGTGAGAGTAGTTGGGGGTAGTTTGGGGGTAGTAGTTTGGTGGTGAGGTCCGTTACTAGAGTACAATCCTGTGTTGTCAGATTTTCTCTTTTTTCCTCATTCTTTATTTTCCCCCTTTTTCAGGGAATTTCCCTTTTTTCTCATTCTTTATTTTCCCCCTTTTTCAGGGAATTTCCCTTTTTTCTCATTCTTTATTTTCCCCCTTTTTCAGGGAATTTCCCTTTTTTCCTCATTCTTTATTTTCCCCCCGCACAGTGGACCCTCAATTCACTTATCAGTGAATTGAGGGTAGTTTGTGAGAGTAGTTGGGGGTAGTTGGGGGTAGTAGTGTGGTGGTGAGGTCAAAGGTCACGGTGCGGTGCTAATTGGGTTGGCTGGTAGCGTAATTGATCCGTTTCATTTGGCCCAACAAGCGGCGTTTTCATCCTCTTTTCTAGCAAAATTGCTTTGCCACAACACAATAGACTCGCCGTCTTTATAACGACAACTACTAACTACCAACTACTTTTTTACTACTCTCGAGGCCCGTATAGTTGTCAAGAATTCACTGAAGTTCAAAGTAGCAGTAATTGACAATAGATTCTCCGATACTTGATACGGACAAATACTAACTACGAACTACTAACTACGAACTACTAACTACTAACTACCAACTACTTTTTTACTACTCTCGAGGCCCGTATAGTTGTTAAGAATTCACTAAAGTTAAAGGTATTAGTAATTGACAATAGACTCTCCTTCTTCATTCTGTCAACTACTAACTACGATCTACTAATTACTAACTACCAACTACCAGCTACTTTCTTACTACTCCCGAGGCCCGTATAGTTGTCAAGAATTCACTGATGTTAAAAGTAGCAGTAATTGACAATAGATTCTCCGATACTTGATACGGACAAATACTAACTACGAACTACTAACGACTAACTACCAACTACTTTTTTACTACTCTCGAGGCCCGTATAGTTGTCAAGAATTCACTGATGTTAAAAGTAGCAGTAATTGACAATAGATTCTCCGATACTTGATACGGACAAATACTAACTACGAACTACGAACTACTAACTACCAACTACTTTTTTACTACTCCCGAGGCCCGTATAGCTGTTAAGAATTCACTGAAGTTCAAAGTAGCAGCAGTAGTAATTCACAGTAGACTCGCCGTTTTTTATAACGACAACTACTAACTACCAACTACTTTTTTACTACTCCCGAGGTCCGTATAGTTGTCAAGAATTCACTGAAGTTCAAAGTAGCAGTAATTGACAATAAACTCTCCGATACTTGATACGGACAAATACTAACTACGAACTACTAACTACCAACTACTTTTTTACTACTCCGGGAGGCCCTTATAGTTGTTAAGAATTCACTGAAGTTCAAAATAGCAGCAGTAGTAATTTACAATGGACTCTCCATCTTAATTCTTTCAACTACTAACTACCAACTACTAACTACTAACTACCAACTACTTTTTTTACTACTCCGGAGGGCCCGTATAGTTGTTCAGAATTCACTAGTGTTAAAAGTAGCAGTAATTTACAATAGACTCCCCATCTTAATTCTGTCAACTACTAATTACGAACTACTAACTATCAACTACCAACTACTTTTTTACTACTCCCGAGGCCCGTATAGTTGTTCAGAATTCACTTATGTTAAAAGTAGCAGTAATTCACAATAGACTGTCCTTCTTCATTCTGTCAACTACTAACTACCAACTACTTTTTTACTACTCCGAGGCCCGTATAGTTGTTAAGTTTTCAGTAATGTTAAAAGTAGCAGTAATTGACAATAGACTCTCCTTGATTCTATCAGCTACTAACTACTAACTATGAACTACTTTTTTACTACTCCCGAGGTCCGTATAGTTGTCAAGAATTCACTGAAGTTCAAAGTAGCAGTAATTGACAATAGATTCTCCGATACTTGATACGGACAAATACTAACTACGAACTACGAACTACTAACTACCAACTACTTTTTTACTACTCCCGAGGCCCGTATAGCTGTTAAGAATTCACTGAAGTTCAAAGTAGCAGCAGTAGTAATTCACAATAGACTCTCCATCTTGATTCTGTCAGCTACGAACTACTAACTACCAACTACTTTTTTACTACTCCGGAGGCCCGTATAGTTGTAAAGAATTCACTAATGTTAAAAGTAGCAGTAAATCAGGAGACTCTCCTGTACTTAATACGGACAAATACTAACTACCAACTAGCAACTACTTTTTACTAATCCGGAGGCCCGTATAGTTGTTAAGAATTCACTTATGTTAAAAGTAGCAGTAATTCACAATAGACTGTCCTTCTTCATTCTGTCAACTACTAACTACGAACTACTAACTACCAACTACTTTTTCACTACTCCCGAGGCCCGTATAGTTGTCAAGAATTCACTTATGTTAAAAGTAGCAGTAAATCACAAGACTCTCCTATACTTAATACGGACAAATACTAACTACCAACTACTAACTACCAACTACTTTTTTCTACTCCAAAATTAGTAGTTTTCGACAGTCATGTTTCCAAAGTATAGCAACTCGCTATAGAAGAAACTTGCCCATGTCAACAGCTACTCGAACTACTGACTACTAAATTATCTACTAAACTACTTTCTATTTCTCCGGACCTCAGAAGTAGTATGTCAAGAGCTACATTGCAAAAGTAGCAATAGTTCATTACGGGTTATGAGCTTCAACTACTAGCTACTAACTAGTGACTAGCGCTACTACATCCTATGTTTACTACTGACTACTTCTTACTTATCCAAAACTCGACAGTTTTCAGTAATACCGTAGGTTAAGTAGCCAGTAGCTACTAACTTCTACGGACTACTACTTCCAGGGTTTCCACTGAAAAATCTTAAACAAAGTCCCTGACTTTTCCCTGATTTCCTGATAATTTTTCCCATTTTCCCCTGACTTTTTAAACGTATTATACTTTCTAAAATCTATTCATTAGAGGCTTGAGCAATGGTCAGTTGCTCATTTATTATCAATTCCCTGATATTTCCCTGAATTCCCTGACTGAAATCTTATCCCCTGACTTTTCCCTGATAATTTTTCCCATTTTTCCCCTGACTTTTTAAACGTATTACACTTTCTAGAAGTTATTCATTAGAGACTTGAGCAAAGGTTAGTTGCTCATTTATTGTCAATTCCCTGATATTTCCCTGAATTCCCTGACTGAAATCTTATCCCTGACTTTTCCCTGATTTCCCGGTTTTCCAGGTTGGTTGGAACCCTGACTTACAACTAGTCTCCCAAAGAGGAGATAAGTTTCTTAAGTTACACGTTATTCCTATTAATACTAGTTTTACTTGTATTCAGTCAGAGTATCAGTGTAACTGTGTGATTTTTTTTTTTTACGCAGATTAACCAATCAGAAGCGAGAGAAATTCGAAACAAAATCAACTCATCTTGATCCGGTAATAGTTTATTTTATTATATTTTGTGACAAAATAATAATAGTAATGATAATAATAATAATAATGATAATAATAATTATAATATTAATAATAATGATAATGATAATAGTAATAATAATAATGATAAAAATAATAATAATTATAAAAATAATAATAATAATAATAAAAATAATCATAATAATAATGATAATGATAGTAATAATAATAGTAATAATAATAATAATAATAAAAATAATCATAATAATAATGATAATGATAGTAATAATAATAATAATAATAGTAATAATGATAATAATAATTACATCACATTAAAATTTCGTTAAATATTAACCCAGAATAACTTCAATTAAATCGAATTAATCAATTTTATTTCATAAGTTAATCAATTTTATTGCAAGATTTATTTCTCATTAATCCGTTAATAATCAACTTGATATAATAATATATTTTTTAAAGAATATTTCTATCACTATAATATAGAAATAAAACAAAAAATTATTTCATAAATATAGAAATTAACTCAAATTTGATTCTAAATTTAATATTACATTTAATTGATAAGTATTTATAATTCAAATGGTAAAAATAATTAATTCGTAAATTATTTAACACATTACGTAATTAAAATCACGTAATTTGATTATTTTACATGCATATTAATATTTGCATGTAACAACTAACTGATAATAATAACTAATAATAACTGATAACTGATAATAATAATAATAATATAATATAATAATAATAATAATAACTGATAATAATAACTAGTAGAAAATATTTTAAATAGGAGGTTCGTAGTGAAAGCATTGAACGTGAGTAAATACTATAACAGAATTAATTCAAGGGGTCTGAAACTCGGAGGAAAAGTGTACGAAGATTATTTGATAACACGTGATAACATGGAAATAACGGGTTGATAACAGCGATGACATGACCCAGGCGTATGAGATTATCGGAAGTTTCGGACCCCTTCAACTAATTTTATAATAATTAATATATAATTATACATCATAATAATATAATAATAATAATATATAATTATACATAATATACACACATCTATATACATATAATAATATAATAATAATAATAATATATAATATATAAGTGTATACATTACATATTAAGTTTACAAAAAAATTAATTAAATAAATCAATTGGAATAGGCGGTTCGTAGTGAAAGCATCGAAATCGAGTAATACTATAACAGAACTAATTTTATAATAATTAATATATAATTATACATAATATACACACATCTATATACATATAATAATATAATAATATAATAATATATAATATATAAGTGTATACATTACATATTACGTTTACAGAAAAATAAATTTAATAAATCATTTAATTAAAAATTAATTTAATTAATCATTCATCATTAAAAAAATTAATCAAAATAAATCCATTGGAATAGGCGGTTCGTAGTAAAAGCATCGAATTGGACATATCGTTAAGGCAATCATCACTGGAGGCTTACCTACAGAGTAGTAGTTATTACGAGTAGTACTACAACAGTACTTAGTAGTACAGTTATAGTTATAGTAGTAGCATGTAATAGTAGTACAGTACTAGTAGTACTAATTTTGTAATAATCAACATATAAATACATGTACACATTACATATTAAGTTTACAAAAAAAAATAATTTAATTAATCAATTAATCAAATAAATCCATTGGAATAGGCGGTTCGTAGTGAAAGCATCGAGTTGGACATATCGTTAAGGCAATCATCACTGGAGGCTTACCTGCAGAGGATCTTATGGAAAGCGGCGATTTTGTCAAAGGACCACCGAATCAGGATGTGAATCAGGATCAGCATCAGGATCAACAGCAACAGCAGCAGCAGCAGCTCATCTTCCGTTTGAAGGTCAATTAAACATCAATAAATCCTACCTTTCTCTCTCTCTCTCTGTATTTAAAGGTCCTGGTCTATTTGTATTTATTTGTGGGACGTCCCCCCCGCATAAAGTAAATCCCTCTTTTGATTGTTAGACACAACGAATAGGCAAAACCTTGGGAAAAATTAAGGGGTCGTGGACACACTGAATCTCTGTACAGTGGAAAAAGAGAGAGGGGGGGGGTCTGCAACTGTTAGGAATCAAACAGGATTTTCGTAGGATTTTGTAGAGGATTTTAAGCAAGTTTTCAAGATGTTTTTTTTTCAGGATGTTTTTCAGGAATGTTGAGGATTTTTTTAGGTAATTTTCCGGATACTTTCGAGATTCTTCAGCAGCATTAAGGGATTTTTCAGGGATTTTTCGAAATTCTTCAGGATATTTTTCAGGAGTGTTGAAGACTGTTTCAGGGATTTTTCAGGAATTTTTAGGTAATTTGTCAGGGATTTTTCGCACGTTTGTAGGATATTTTTCAGGATTTTTCGCAATTTTTCAGGATTGTTAAGGACTATTTCAGGGATTCTTCAGTATTTTAGGACTTTCTAAGCAAAGCTCGAACCGTCTGAACCGTTTATTCGGAAGCGTTTTAGGAATTTGTCAGGGATTCTTCGCAGGTTTTTAGGATATTTTTCAGGATTGTTAAGGATTTTTTCAGGGATTCTTCAGTACTTTAGGACTCTAAGCAAAGGAAGCGGTCCATGGCTCGTGAGGTTCAAGGTTCGCGGTTTGAACTGTAAAGGTGAGCCGTTCTGAAAACGGTTCAGTGACGGTTCGTCAACTGTAATCTACATTCAGTATACAATTAAGTGCAAACACAGAGGGAAAAACGTTTCAATTGCGGGGTGGAATGAAAAAAAAACTATCGGTTGATACAGACACAATGGTCTTTGGATAACAGCTGGGGTCTTGTTTAAGGACTTTTTCAGTCCTGTTTCAGGGTGGGGGGGGTTGAAAGACGCTGAGGACGATTTAATTTGTATTTAATTTGTCCATTGAAAATTGTTGTGCAACAGAGTGGGCTCCATTGGTGTAGCACAATGGAGTCCGTTTGTGGCGCTGGGCAAATATGTGTGCGGATTAAGCCAAGTGCGGATTAAACTGGAGGGGGCACGAAACTTCACAAAAAATTCGTTTCAGTTGGATCTATATATATATACATATGCATAGGTGTGTATGTAGTAAAATAATTAAGAATAAGTATATTTAATTATAGGAGAAATCCTGAAAAAGATCCTGAAAGAGATCCTTGAAAAGCCCTGGAAAAGTCTTAATATTTAAGAGGAATATTTGAACCGTACTGAACCGAACCTTTATTTATTCTTTCTCGTGAACCATTCGCCATTTCCATATTTCTAACAATAAATAATAACATAAAACAAGTAGAAATTTAGAATAAAACTTATTAAATTTACAATACGTGAATCTAAATATTAAAAAATTTTCTGACTTTTCTATATTTGTTCTTATATAATCTTGTATTAGCCATGGGCCTAGGCCTACGTGCTTTAATGAAAAAAAATATTAAAAAATTAATTATGAATTAAAGAAAATTATTCAAGTAAATCAATTTAAATAATAAGTTTACGATAAATATATCATTGTAGTAGTAGCAGCAGTCGCGGTGGTAGTAGTAATAGTAGTAGCAGTAGTAGTAATAGTCGTGGTAGTACTAGTAGCGGTAGTACTAGTAGCAGTAGTACTAGTAGTAATAGTAAATAAAAAAAATACTAAAGAATTAATTATGAATTTAAGAAAATCATTAAAGAAAATCAGAATTAAATAATAAGTTTACGATAAATATATCATTGTAGTAGTAGCAGCAGTCGTGGTGATAGTAGTACTAGTAGCAGTAGCAATAGTACTAGTAGTAATAGTAAATATAAAAAAAATATATATTACAGAAATATAAGGTGTGCTGTGAAAGTAGCGTTACGGTGGGTATTGGGTAATAACATGGAGGCGGTCGTATGTGTGATACTCAGAGAGGAGGAAACCCCCGTGGTGCCGATATTCACACATACTTAGGCAAAGCCGTGCTCTTTTAAGCGGCAAATGAGTTCAGTTTCCCTTTGACAACAAAGAACTTGTAGATCTCCCGACAAAACCATATTGTTATCTATCCCCCCCATAAACCGTCCCCGGCCAAAAGAAAATGCCCAGAAAACTAGACGGTTTTCACGGTTTGAGACTAGTGTATCAGTGCTTCCACTTTGCAGGGAAATTCCCTCAAATAAGGAAAATGGGGAAGAGGGAAAAGGGAAAATGGAGCTTTACTCTGTAGCACGGAGCGGGGAAAAAGGGAAATTAATATTTTCAAGCGGAGGGGAAAAAAGGGAAAAAAATGGAAGCACTGTAGGGTATATACCATGTTTGACTGTCCGAACCAACTAATTAGATTTCGTAAAAAGTTACAAAATATTACTGATGATTTAGTGTCTTTAATAATAGATGTGTCTAGTTATTTAATAATGCGTCTAAACACTTTGGCGCCGCCCAAAGAAATGCCCAGAAAACTAGACGGTTTTCACGGTTTCAGACTAGTGTATCAGTGCTTCCACTTTGCAGGAAATTCCCTCAAATAAGGAAAGTGGGGAAGAGGGAAAAGGGAAAATGAGAGGATAAATGAACCTACAAATGTAGCTTTACTCTGTAGCACGGAGCGGGGAAAAAGGGAAATTCATATTTTCAAGCCGAGGGGAAAAAAGGGAAAAAAGTGGAAGCACTGTAGTGTATATACCATGCTTGACTGTCCGAACCAACTAATTAGATTTCATAAAAAGTTATAAAATATTATTGGTGATTTAATATCTTGAATAATAGATGTGTCTAGTTATATAGTAATGCGTCTAAACACGTTGGCACCGCCCAAAAGAAATGTCCAGAAAACTAGACGGTTTTCACGGTTTAAGACTTGTGTATATACCGTGTTTGACTGTCCGGACCAACTAATTAGATTTCATAAAAATTTGCAAGACATTATTGATGATTTAGTGTCTTTAATAATAGATGTGTCTAGTTATAGAATAATGCGTCTTGTTTTTTATACACTTTTTTAGACGTTTTTCTATCATCTACTAGTGATTTCAGCCAATTATTGTTATTATTTTAGTAGTAGTAGTACTAATAGTAGTAATAGTAGTAGTAGTAATAGTAGTAGGTGTAGTAGTAGCAGCAGTCGTGGTGGTAGTAGAAGCAGTAGTAGTAGACGTAGTAGTAGTAGTAGAAGCAGTAGCAGTAGAAGCAGTAGTAGTAATAGTAGAAGCAGTAGCAGTAGAAGCAGTAGTAGTAGTAGAAGCAGTAGCAGTAGAAGCAGTAATAGTAGCAGTAGAAGCAGTAGTAGCAGTAGCAGTAGAAGTAGTAGTAGTAGTAATAGAAGTAGTAGTAGTAGAAGTAGAAGCAGTAGTAGTAGAAGTAATAGTCGTGGTAGTAGTAATACTAGTAGTAGTTGTAGCAGCAGCAGTCGTGGTGGTAGTACTAGTAGTAACAGTAGTAGCGGCAAAAGTCGTAGTGGTAGTAGTAGTAGTAGTATTCTTATTACAGCATTACCTGAAACTTTTACTTTTGCTCGGGAGGGTTGTGTGGTCGAACGTTTTCTGCTGGTCTTTTGTTCGAAGGTCTTCGAGTTTTTCCGTTGTGTTGTGTTGTGCTGGGATGGAAGAGGCGGCGAGCGGTTCGTTTGTCGGGACAGACGGTGTTAGTGTTCGGCAGTTGATGAAAGACGCCGAAACGCCAATATTTAGAGCCGCAACAGACCCAAAAAAAGATCAAAACATTCACGCAGAATCAAGAATCATAAGATTCAAGTAGTAGTATTAGTAGTAGTAGCAGCAGTCGTGGTGGTAGTACTAGTACCAGTAGTAGTAGTAGTAGTAGTAATTGAATCATAAGATTCAAGTAGTAGTATTAGTAGTAGTAGCAGCAGTCGTGGTGGTAGTACTAGTACTAGTACCAGTAGTAGTAGTAGTAGTAGTAATTGAATCATAAGATTCAAGTAGTAGTAGAAATAATAGTCGTGGTAGTAGTATTAGTAGTAGCAGAAGTCGTGGTGTAGTACTAGTACCAGTAGTAGTAGCAGTAGTAGTAGTTGAAACATAAGATTCAAGATTCACGACGATAAGCTTGAGAATCGTGGCAAGAATCAAGAATCATAAGATTCAAGTAGTAGTAGAAGTAATAGTCGTGGTAGTAGTATTAGTAGTAGTAGCAGCAGCAGTTGTGGTGGTAGTACTAGTACCAGTAGCAGTAGTAGTAGTAGTAGTAGTAGTAGTAGTAGTAATTGAATCATAAGATTCAATATTTACTGCGGTAAGCTTGAGAACCGTGGAAAGAATCAAGAATCTTCATCATCACGTGTGACCTTACCTTGACCTTGTTTGACCCTACCTGGTGCGTAAAAACTACTAGTGACCTTGACCTTGTTTGACCTGACTTTTGTTAGGTCTATGTAAAACCTGTAAAAAAAAAACTTCACTTAATTGAAGCACTCTGACCTTAGTTTGACCTTTGACCTTGTTTGACCTGACTTTCGATAACTCTGTGTATAAAACCATAAGAGATTTCACTTCATTCAAACACTGTGACCTTACATTGTGACCTTGAATGTCCTTTCTCAGCCAGTGCTTCCACTTTGCAGGGAAATCCCCTCAAATGAGGAAAATGGGAAGAGGGAAAAGGGGAAATGGAGGATAAAGGGAATTTACCAATGTAGCTTTACTCTGTAGCACGGAGGGGAAAAAGGGAAATTGATATTTTCAAGCGGAGGGGGAAAAAGGGGAAAAAATGGAAGCACTGTTCTCAACCTTGTTTGACCTAGTTTGACCTTTCTTTACCTCTGTGTAAAAAAACCTAAAAATAAATTTCACTGCACCCGCGCACTGTGGCCTTCCTTAGTGTCTCTCCGTTGACCTAAAATGACCTTGTTTGACCTTTTGGTGATGTTCATTTCAGTGCTTCCACTTTGCAGGGAAATTCCCTCAAATAGGGAAAATGGAAAAGAGGGAAAAGTGAATTTGCAAATGTAGCTTTACTCAGTGTCACCGAGGGGGGAAAAGGGAAACTGATATTTTCAAGTGGAGGGAAAAAAGGGGAAAAAAGTGGAAGCACTGGTTCATTTGAGCTTTCAGTCATCCGGCGGAGAAGGAGACCAGTGCTTCCACTTTTTTCCCTTTTTTTCCCCTCGCTTGAGAATATCAATTTCCCTTTTTTCCCTTTTTATTCCCCTCCACTTGAGAATATCAATATCCCTTTTTTCCCTTTTTGTTCCCCTCCGCTTGAGAATATCAATTTCCCTTTTTTCCCTCTCTGTGATACTGAGTAAAGCTACATTTGTACATTCAATATTCTTTCCATTTTCCCTCTTCCCCATTTTCCCTCTTCCCCATTTTCCCTATTTGAGGAATTTCCCTGCAAAGTGGAAGCACTGGAGGAGACCCATGTTCAGTGGACGTAAGAAGAAAAAGTTAATTAGGTGAGAAGAAAGCGGCGTTTTCGTCGAATCAATATCTGCAGGTGACAATCACTTTGGATCGCGTTGTCATAGAGCACCAATAAATATGACAACGATTACAACTTATAAGCAAAACTTCCAGCCAATAAACACAACTTCTAGTCTACTATTACTATTTGCTCACTTTGTATTTGTATTTACATTTGTTTGGTATTAGACTTGGTGTTAAAAAGTGTTATGATTAAATTTAACTAAAATTATTGTTGCTATTACTATTACTGTCACTCTTACTGCTACTACTATTACTACTATTACTATTTGCTCACTTTGTATTTGTATTTACATTTGTTTGGTATTAGACTTAAATTTAATAATAACACTTTTTTAACACTAGCTAAAACTATTGTTGTTATTACTATTACTGTCACTCTTACTGCTACTACTACTACTACTACTACGACTATTACTGTTTGCTCACTTTGTATTTGTATTTACATTTGTTTGGTATTAGACTTAGTGTTAAAAAGTGTTATTATTAAGTTGAACTAAAATTATTGTTGCTATTACTATTCCTATTACACTTACTGCTACTACTACTACTACTACGACTACTACTACTATTACTGTTATTGCTACTACTATTTGCTCACGTTGTATTTGTATTTACATTTGTTTGGTATTAGACTTAGTGTTAAAAAGTGTTATGATTAAATTTAACTAAAATTATTGTTGCTATTACTATTACTGTCACTCTTATTGCTACTACTACTACGACTACTACTACTATTGCTATTACTGTTTGCTCACTTGTATTTATATTTGTTTGGTATGGGATGGGCTGACCCTGTATTAGACTTAGTCTTAAAAAGTGTTATTATTTAAAATTAACTATTATTATTGTTGTTATTATTCTTACTATCACTCTTACTGCTACTACTACTACGACTGCTACTACTATTGCTATTACTATTTACTCACTTTGTATTTGTATTTGTTTTGGAATAGGATGGGGCCGACTCTGTATAAGACTTAGTGTTATTACTAAGTTTAATAACTATTATTATTATATTTACTATTACTATCACTCTTACTGCTACTACGACTACTACTACTACGACTACGACTACTACTACTACTACTACTACTACTACTTCTACTACTACTATTTCCTCACTTGGATTTACATTTGTTTGGAATAGGATGGGGCTGACTCTGTACAAGACTTTGTGTTAGAAAGTGTTCTTATTAAAGTTAACTATTATTATTATTACTGTTATTGTCATCCTTATTGCTACTACTACTACGACTGCTACTACGACTGCTACTACTATTGATATTAGTATTTGCTCACTTGTATTTACATTTGCTTGGTATGGGATGGGGCTGACTCGATGCAAAACTTGGTGTTAAATTCTTAATGTTAGTGTTATTATTACTATTACTATCACCCTTATTGCTACTACTACTACTACGACTACTACTACTACTTCTTAACTACTTCTGCCACAACTACAACTTCTATTACTACTTCTACTACTTCTACCACTGTTACTACTTTTATTACTACTTCTACCACTCTTACTACTTTTATCACTACTTCTACCACTACTACAACTTCCATTACTACTTCGATTATTACCTCTACTGTTACTATCGCGACTACTACTACTTTCACTACTTCCACTATTATTATTCTTACTACTACCACTACTATTAATACAACTTTATAACATTAATACTTGATTTCAGTGTGAATTTTCCCACGGTGTAGGATCGTGTGGGTACTTTTGGGAAAGCGTGGGGGATGTTGGGAGTTTATGATTGCGTGTTGGGAGTGTTATGGAAGTGCGGGGAAGTGATTTTGATGAACAATATTGTCTTTGAAGCTCCAACGAATGCCACTGGGAAACGGCACGTTCCCTGTGAGGAATGTTTCATAACAATCGACACATGAAAAGCCCCACCATCATCAAGGCTAGCAGTTTCCCTATCTTCACCCCACGCAGATTATCATAGTTGACAATTAGTAGTTGTAATAGTAGAAATAAGAGTAAGACTAACTGTAGTGTAGTAGTAGTAGGAATTGTAGTAGTATGTAAAGCAGTAGTAGAACTAGGCAGTAGTAGTAATAATAATAGTAGTTTTAGTAGGAGCAGTAGTTGTGGGAGTTTTAGTAGAAGTATTTATAGTGGTATTTATAGTAGTAGTAATAGTAGCTGTGGCGGTAGTATTAGTGGTAGTAGTGTTACCAACACAAGTAGCTGTACTGTAGTACCGCTACTGATAGATCTCTGTACTACTTCTTATATTACTACTACAACTACTACTACCACCATTCCTACTACTATTGTAGCTACTACTATACTCTTATTTTTAATTTATTTTAACCTATTTATTTTAATCCGTTTCATTCTATTTATTATTTTAAATGTAACACTATTACTATACTTCCAGTAACTACTACATCTACTGCTACTCCTACTACTAATACCACCACTATTACTACTACAACAACAACAACTACTACTACTGCTACCACTACCACTATCACTACTGCTACTACTACTACTAGTACTACTACTACTACTACTGCAAACTACTACTACTACCACTACGAGTACCACCAACTACTACTAGTGCTATTACCACGACTACTACTGCTATTACTACTACTAATAATAATAATAATAATACAAAGACAGCAATTAACCAAAAACATATACGAATCTACAGGAATGGTGCGGTTGGCTGAGGGTGGCAGTATCATGATCCAGGCTGTTTACGACACCTACGACATCATTCCCATCGTTGATAGGAGCGACGCTGCTGACGCCGACGCCAGCCAAGCAGATAACGCGGCGCGTGTTCGTCTTGTAATTATCGGTACAATAAAATGTTTCACCGTTTCTGTCAACAGTTATATTCCCACGTTATTATTCTCTGCAGATCGTTTCCAAATATTATTACAGAAATAATTAATATTCATAAAGTATTATTAATAAACCAATTGATTACTTAGAAATTATTCTTTTGTTTATTATTATTTTTGTCACTGTTGTTGTTATGAGTACTGGTAGTAGTAGTATTAGTAGTAATAGTAGTAATAGTAGTAGCAATAGTAGTAGTAATAGTAGTAGCAATAGTAGTAGTAATAGTAGTAGCAATAGTAGTAGTAATAGTAGTAGCAGTAGTAATAGTAGTAGTTGTTGTTGTTGTAGTAGTAGTGTAGTAGCAATAGTAGTAGTAGTAGTGTTGTTAATATTCCTCTTATTATAAAAGGTCGTAATTTGGACCGGCAACTGCTGATCAACACTTTGATGAGCTACAGCAGCAGCGACAACAGTGACTACAACAGTTAGCAACAACACGTCGGTTTGAGTTTAATGTGTAATACACGTTGAGACGTATTTATTTTCCGACTGATTTATTATGTAAATATTATCACCAGTTTTGTAAATATGTTATCAAGGGTTATCAATGTGTTATCGCATGTTATCAACCTGTTATCATCGCTTATTTGGTGCCAAAAGCATTTCTAATAGCTGTTTGGCTTTTATCCATGCGTTATCCGATGTTATTAATGGGCTATCCGATGTTATCATACGTTACCAACGTATTATCACATGTTATCAACGTTTATTTCGACTCAAGAACACCTCTAAAAACCTTCTTACCCTTTTTCCGTGCATCTTCAAGTGTTATCTATCTGTTATCGTATGTTATCAACCCGTTATCCAGTGTTATCATATGTTACCAACGTATTATCACATGTTATCAGCCTGTTATCTTTCTTCTTTTGGCCTCAAACGCACTTCTAAAAGACTTTTTTCCCTTTCTCTTCTTCACATTATCACGTGTTATCAACCTGTTATCCAATGTTATCATGTGTTACCAACGTATTATCACATGTTATCAGCCTGTTATCTTTCTTCGTTTGGCCTTAAACGCACTTCTAAAAGTCTTTTTGCCCTTTCCCTTCTTCACATTATCACGTGTTATCAGTGTGTTATCCGATGTTATCATGTGTTACCAACGTATTATCACGTGTTATCAGCCTGTTATCTTTCTTTGTTTGGCCTCAAACACACTTCTAAAAGTCTTCTTTTACCCTTTCTCTTCTTCACATTATCACGTGTTATCAGTGTGTTATCCGATGTTAGCAAACAATAGTCTTTGTAGTGTAGATTGGCTTATGAAAAAGGCCTTTGTAGCTTTGGCTACAAACGGAGCTGCTCGCCTCGGCATTTCTCTGTCGCCTCTTATGAAGAAAACAATAGGGCTCATTCCAGTGTTGCCACTTTTCAATCTTCCATTTTTCCCCTCTTCCCTTATCTTTCCCCTTTTCCCCCCTTCGTGCAAGAATGTACAGGGTCTAGATTTCCTCTTTACCCTATTCTCTTCGTCTTCCCTTTTCAGACTCCATTTCCCCCTTTTTCAGGGAACTTCCCTGCAAAAGTGGAAACAGTGTTCAGTGTTGCCACTTTTCAATCTTCCATTTTTCCCCTCTTCCCTTATCTTTCCCCTTTCCCCCCCCCCTCCGTGCAAGAATGTACAGCCCGTATGAAAATGCCACCATCAATTCACCGGGTAAAACTCCTAGTGTTCACTACAGTGTTCTATAGGTGAACCACCGGTGTCTGATGGTGAATCACTAGGAGAACACGGTGGTGCGTTACCCGGTAAAAATGTTACCTTTCCACCGGGTAAAATGGTAGTGAAACGATAGTGAACCACCGGTGATTCACCGGTGTATCTCTGAACTTTTTTCAAGAAAACACTGGTGTGTTACCAGAGTTTCACCGGTGACCTATGTGGTACGTAACCGGTGGCAACCCAACAAACCACCGGTGGTTCACCAGTGTATTTTAAAGAAAACACCGGTGTTTTACCCCAGTTTCACCGGTGGAAACCTGACAAACCACCGTGGTTTCACCGAGCATTCACTAGTTATTTTCCTAGTGAATGCCCACATTTTACCCAGCTAATCTCTGTGTGCACTGATGATTTGAATATCTTACTAAATGAATTTTACAATGAACAAGGGCTCATAATAAACCTTACTCATACATTCAAACGTGTTTATTATTACACTCTCAATACAACAAAACAATCAGTTCAGAAGATGCAGGATAGCAGAGGCTAGGGAAAGTGGAAAGAGACTGACGTTGCTATTACTCGCGGTAAAGTTTCAATGTAAAGTTCAGCTTGTGAATTGTTTTGGCTCGAGACTGAGAGACTTCGGCAAGTCGCACTACGAAACCATCTGTTGGATATTTTTCCTAAAAGTGAATAAATATTTTTTAAAAACAAGTTTACATCCATAAGACAATCAAAAATGTTTACCGTTCAATGGTACTGTTCATCCGACACAGGCTCTACCGCTTCTTCCCTTGTGCACTGCTGAATTCACTCTAGTCAACTTGTCTTGTGAGTAACAGGGATTCTCTGTGGACTCCTTCTGCAGAAGATTTGCACTGGAACAAGAGGAAAAAAATAATGAGGCAAACTGTTGTTCAAGGCGTGTAAAATATTTCACTAGTAATTATGGCCTGACTTTGTTTTCCAGTTTCAGCGAGGTGTAAAGCTAAACTGAAAGCTTATACTAATGAGGCTTCCAGATAAAGAAAAAATAAGAAATATAATAATAATAGTAAATTAATAAAATGAAAATTGAAAAATTGATATGAATAATTTTGTTAATTAACTAAGTTATTACATTCAACGTAACATGAGGTTCAGAATAAAACATAATAATAATAATAGTAATAATGAGTGTTCACAAGTGTTTTCATGCAACCTACTAAGTTATTACCTTTTTTCTTGTCGCAACAATCAGCGTTTCAGTGCCTTAGCGCACAGCATGAAGAATTGCAAACCTAAACAGCAAAAGGGTATAAGAAACAATTTAGATAAAACTTTAAATTTATAGTTATTACTTTTGTTGGTTTCGGATGCTTGATCATGGTTTCTTCAAACATTCGTGGAGCCCTCATTGGCAACGAAGATTAAACAAGACTGCACGATCTAGGTGACATCAGAGTTTCGATGTTGATTTTACTGCTGGACGAATGTTTTGAAGCCACAATCTATTTGTGAGCAAAAAACAATTAAGTTTGTATCGCTTGCTGCTAGTTATAGAGGTAAGTTTGGTATTTACCTTACCTTGGCATGAAGCTCATCGACATCTACTTTTTTTTCCTCTGATACAAATTTGCAAAGTCTTTTCCCTGATCTTTGCATCTTATGTTGACGGAGAGAAACATTTTTGAGGGGTAATTATAATTTTACAATTGGAAAACAAAGCACCAAGTTTGACACGTTTTCACTTGACATGAGCCGGTGCCAATATGGCGGATCATCAAATTTGCAACTTCACTTCCGAATCCGATTACTCTAACGGATATTAATTAACTATTTTGCTTCTGCACGTTTCAAATTTTAAAATTATTTTGGTAGATCTACGTAAGTGTAAATATTTAATTTATTTTATACAGACCTAACTTTTTAATTAAAATTAATTAATTATTATAAATGGAGTGTTCTCTAGAATTTCGAACGTCTTGGACGAGACCGGACTCGTCTGTCATATGTCAAACATGGCGATTACAGCCGATCGAATCCGATTACTTAGTGTGTATAAAATACACTCCATTTCTTTAAAAACTAATTTTATATAACTCTATTTTTTATTCAGAATATATTTCCAGGTATTAAATATTCCCACACTGAATACTTTGAATAACCAAGTAATGCAATGAGAGCAACAAACTTAAGGTCCAGCATTCCTTACCTCAGCCCTTTAAATTAGTATGAACGAATAAAATTATTAGAAAAATATTGATAAAATAAATTATATATATATATATATATATATATATATATATACATCATGATGAATAATATATTAAATATGTCCTACATTAAATATGATGAATAAATAAATAATAAATTTATTCGCCGCTTAGACTGGATTCTGGCATGATTTTGGAAGCAAAATTCGAAAGTCGATAAGGTGGCGATCAGCAGCTGAGCGTTGGGATGAATCGCCAGTGAACAGCCTATAGCCTAGGGATTCAAAAACGAGTCCACTAGTCAAACGCTTGCGACTCGCGAGTGGCCGACTAGTGAATAGACCTTATTCCAAAAAGGCCCTTGTAGACCATCCCCTCTACTACGGACGCTCGTGTAGAATAACTCTGTCAGTTAATCGACTTGAAAATACGTCTAAAAATCGCCTAAAAATCTGGGAAACACTTTAATACCCAGAAAAGTTAAACATTTTAATAAACTGATTTAATGTAAGCGTCCGCTATAATGAGGTGCGCGTTTGGAATAGGCCCTATAGACACTGGGCAACAAGAGGGTTCAGTTGGTGAATACATATGTAGATTCTCACCGGTGAATTGTTGGTGATCTACCGGTAGTTTACTAGCGAGTGGACAGGGAAAAATAGTAGTGTTTTGGTTGGTGAATTCATAGATTCTCACTGGTGAACTGTTAGCGATACACCGGTGGTTCACTGGTGAGCCGTTACCGGTGTATTGCTGGTGTTTGGGTGGTGAACAGATAGATTTCCACCGGTGGAAAAGGGCGGATTACACCGGTGGAATGGTGGTGAGCTGTCACCGGTGTTTTGGGTGGAGGTTCACCGGTGAATCGGTGGTGGCATTTTCATACGGGAGGGTCTAGATTTCCTCTTTACCCTATTCTCTTCGTCTTCCCTTATCTTTCCCCTTTTCCCCCCTTCGTGCAAGAATGTACAGGGTCTAGATTTCCTCTTTACCCTCTTCTCTTCGTCTTCCCTTATCTTTCCCCTTTTTCCCCCCTCCGTGCAAAAATGCACAGGGTCTAGATTTCCTCTTTACCCTCTTCTCTTGCGTCTTCCCTTTTCAGACTCCATTTCCCCCCTTTTTCAGGGAACTTCCCTGCAAAAGCGGAAACATTGTTCAGTGTTGCCACTTTTTCAGTCTTCCCTTTTTCCCCTTTTCCCTTATCTTTCCCCTTTTCCCCCCTCTGTGCTAGAATGTACAGGGTCTAGATTTCCTCTTTACCCTCTTCTCTTGCGTCTTCCCTTTTCAGACTCCATTTCCCCCCCTTTTTCAGGGAACTTCCCTGCAAAAGTGGAAACACTGGCTCATTCCACAAAGGCCACCGAAGACCGTCTCCTCTACTACGGACACGCGTATAAAATATTTTTATAGGATAATATTAATTTAAAATACATCTAAAAATCACAGAAAAATTCGGGAAACATTTTAGTGCAAAGAAAATTTTAAAATTCCTTCGCGTTGATTTAATATAGGTGTCCGCTATAGAGAGGCGTGCCCATTTAGCCTGTGGACAACCCTTTATAAGAAACGGGGGTCACTAAACTTTCTATTTGTGTTATCAACTGTTATCAGAGGTTATCAAGTGTTACCAAAAGTTATTAAACAGGAGCGTGGGTGCAAGAAAGTTAGTGTTACCATATTTATCAAGGGGTTTGTGGCCTGTTATCGGCTTGTTATCAGTGTTATCTACGTGTTATCATCTGTTATCAGAGGTTATCAAAAGTTATCAGAAGTTATTAAAACAAGAGTGTGGGTGCAAGAAAGCTTTGGTGTTATACTTATCAAGGGGATTGTGGCCTGTTATCAACTTGTTATCAGTGTTATCTTCGTGTTATCATCATGTTATCAGGATGTTATCATCTGTAATCGGAAGTTATCAAATGTTATCAGAAGTTATTAAACAGGAGCGTGGGTGCAAGAAAGTTGGTGTTATCATATTTATCCCGGGGATTTGTGTGGCCTGTTATCAACTGGTTATCAGTGTTATCTTCGTGTAATCATCATGTTATCAGAGGTTATCAAGTGTTATCAGAAGTTATAGAGCGTGGGTGCAAGAAAGTTAGTGTTATCATATTTATCAAGGGTTTGTGGCCTGTTATCAACATGTTATCAGTGTTATCTATGTGTTACCATCATGTTATCAGGATGTTATCAGACGTTATCAAGTGTTATCAGAAGTTATTAAACAAGAGCGTGGGTGCAAGAAAGTTATAGTGTTATACTTATTAAGGGGGATTGTGGCCTGTTATCATCATGTTATCAGGATGTTATCATCTGTTATCAGAGGTTATCAAACGTTACCAGAAGTTATTAAAACAAGAGCGTGGGTGCAAGAAAGTTTTAGTGTTATCATATTTACCAAGGGGATCGTGGCCTGTTATCAACTTGTTATCAGTGTTATCTACATGTTATCATCATGTTATCAGGATGTTATCATCTGTTGCGCATCCAAACATCATTATCCGTTGAACAAACTTCTTCAAAGTTGTTGGTAAACCATTTCACGTGTTTGTTCACCTGGGGAAAATTTTCACCACCCACCGACTTCCCACAGTTTCTGGGAAAGGGCATGATAACACGTTGATAACATACGATAACAGATGATAACTGATGATAACACAAATTAATTTCATCAGATTTTTAATATAATTCTCAAACGTCCCACCATAACAGGATGTAACACAAGATAACACGTTGATAACACATGATAACGGATGATAACATTTGGTAATTGATGATAACACAAATTAATTTCATCAGATTTTTAATATAATTCTTAAACGTCCCACCATAACAAGGATATAACACAAGATAACACTTGATAACACGTTGATAACACGTTGGTAACAGACGATAACATTTGGTAACTGATGATAACACAAATGAATTTCATCAGATTTTTAATATAATTCTTAAGCGTCCCACCATAACAAGGACATAACACAAGATAACACTTGATAACACGTTGATAACCGCTGATAACAGGTTGATAACAGCTGATAACACAAATTAATTTCATCAGATATTTAATATAATTCTTAAACGTCCCTCCACAACAAGGACATAACACAAGATAACACGTTGATAACATGTGAAAACAGGGTTGATAACAGCTGATAACACCTCAGAGTCTCTTCTATACGCTTTATATTGTTTCCCCTAAATATTTATTTAAACTTTGCCAGAATCGATTATCGATGTTGACACAAAGTCTTAGTTCTATCGTTAATCTGCTTATAACTACTCACTACTTACTACTTTTACTACTTTTACTACTTTCCCTTGTAACTATAACTAGTGCTTTTAGTAAAACATAAAATCGCTTATTTTATTTTGTATTTATAATCAAGAGGTCCGAAAGTCCGAGGAAAAGTGTACGAAGATTATTTGATAACATATGATAACACGGAGATAACATAGAGATCACAGGTTGATAACACTGATAACATGAGCTAGGTGTAACGAAGGTTATTGCAAGTTTCGGACCCCTTGTTTATAATGCCGTTAATTAAATTATTATATTTTAAGAATTAATTATTTATTATTAAATTATTTATTAATAAATAAATTAAAATTAAAACGTTATTAATAAATATTTAATTATTATATTTAAATTTTATATGTTTATTGTAAATGCATTATTAAATTAAATATATTAATAATATATTTAATTTAAATTACATGTTATTAATATTGTTATAAATTATTATTTATTTTTGGAAAGATTCTTGTGAGATTCTTAGTTAAGATTCTTAAGATTCACCATGATTCTTAAACTTTATTTTACTTCCACGATTCCTCTGTTTGAAGAGATTATTTTCAAGATTCTTGGTTAAGATTCTTCTCAAGATTCTTATTTAAGATTCCCTTCAAGATTCTCGGTCAAAGAAGATTCTTTTCAAGATTCTTGGTTTAAGATTCAGATTTCTTTGTCGAGATCGGAGGGTCGGTAAAGTTAACAGTGTTGGCTGTGTGTGTTCCTTTCTAAGATTCTTATTTAAGATTCTCTTCAAGATTCTTTTCAAGATTCTTGGGCTAAGATTCAGATTCTTTGTCGAGATCGGAGGGTCGGTAAAGTTAACAGTGCTGGTAGCTTGTTCCTTTCCAAGATTCTTACCGAAAATTCTCTTCAAGATTCTTTTCAAGATTCTTGGCTTAAGATTCAGATTCTTGTCGAGTAAGGGAGGGTCGGTAAAGTTAACAGTGTTGGTAGTGTGTTCCTTTCCAAGATTCTTATTTAAGATTCTCTTCAAGATTCTCGATCAAAGAAGATTCTTTTCAAGATTCTTGGGCTAAGATTCAGATTCTTTTCTAGTAAGGGGGTTCGGTAAAGTTAACAGTGTTGGTAGCCTGTTCCTTTCCAAGATTCTTATTGAAAATTCTCTTCAAGATTCCTTTCAAGATTCTCGATCAAAGATTCCCTTCAAGATTCTTATTTGAGATTCTCTTCAAGATTCTTTTCAAGATTCTTGGTTTAAGATTCAGATTCTTTGTCGAAAGCGGAGGATCGGTAAATTTAACAGTGCTGGTAGCCTGTTCCTTTCCAAGATTCTCTTCAAGATTCTTTTCGAGTAAGGGGGGTCGGTAAAGTTAACAGTGTTGGTAGTGTGTTCTCATGTTTTGGCCTGCGGAGCAAAGAGAGGCTTTCGTGGAAACAGAGATGTTTCTTCCATTTGGGTATCACGTGACCTACAGAAGGGACAGCACAGACGGCCTGTCGCCAAACGGGGGGTCCGCTACCCATCGCAGAATATCAGTCTGATAACATTCTGATAACAGTTGGTATTGGTTGTAACGGAAGTCAGTGTGAGAAGTTTGATGACACGTTGATAACAGCTGATAACATTCGATCAAGGGGGTCCGAAAACGGAAGTCGGTGTGAGAAGTTTGATGACACGTTGATAACAGCTGATAATACTTGATAACATTCGATCAAGGGGGTCCGAAAACGGATGTCGGTGTGAGAAGTTTGCTGACACGTTGATAACAGCTGATAACACTTGATAACCTTCGATCAAGGGGTCCGAAAACGGAAGTCGGTGTGAGAAGTTTGATGACACGTTGATAACAGCTGATAACACTTGATAACCTTCGATCAAGGGGTCCGAAACGGAAGTCGGTGTGAGAAGTTTGATGACACATTGATAACAGCTGATAACACTTGATAACATTCGATCAAGGGGGTCCGAAACTCCGAGGAATAGTGTGCGAAGATTATTTGGTGACATGATAACACGGGGATAACATGGAGATAACAGGTTGATAACAGTGATAACATGACCTAAGGTTGTACGAAGATTATTACAAGTTTCGGACCCCTTGCACGGAATCTTAGTCTGATAACAGTTGATAACACTTTGATAACATTTGATGATATTTCTTGTAAAGGAACTCGGCCTGAGAGGTTTGATAACTAGGTTGATAACATTTGATAATAAGAAGTTTAGTTGAAGTTGCCGACCCCTTCTTGTTTGGCCCTAGAATGGCCGCTGGCAGTTCAAATGGTGGAAAGAAGTTTTTACGGTCAGTTGTTTCAAATTTAAAAATCCCTTTGGGACATGTCCGAACTGATAACACGTGATAACACTATGATAAAAGATGATAACAGCTGATAACACTGTGATAACAACAAATCTTTTCATTTCGCTAACATTCTTAACAGTGTTTCATGTTTGTAGGGGAAATTCCCTGAAAAAAGGGGAAAATGGAGTCTGGAAAGGGGAAAATAAGTGAAGAGGGGAAAGCCTGTATTCTGATACGGAGAGGGGAAATAGGGAAAAAAAGGGAAAAAGGGGAAAATGAAAGTGGAAACACTGATTTTCTAAACCAGTGTTATAAGGATGTTATCAAAATGTTATCATTCATGATTTTAATCAAGTTGTCCACCCCTTTTTTCAGACATGCGCGTATGAACCAATCAGGAGCGCAGGCCACGCCTTTGTTTCTATTGGCTCAGGACCGCGTCCAATGGCACTTCACCGGCGTATCAAAGCTTCTCTCTGATTGGTTGACTCGATACTAGCTACACCCAATGGGGAGGAACCGTAAATCCAAAAGAAGCCGCCGTTTCTCCAAGGGATTTATTCGCTAACTGTTCGCGCCTTGTTGAACATGTGCAGTGCCGTTCTGTGAAAAATTACTTAATTCAAACGGGAAAAAAAAATTTGCAAAAATTCGCATAAGCTGATTCAAGTACATTTTGATGAATAAATAGTGAGAAATAGTGACTACAAGTCAACTGTTAACTTGAAATTCGATTCAACAAGCAGAAAATTGCAAAATTTTCAACGAAAAATTGTGCAAAAAATTTTCGCAATTTGGTGAAATTTTCTCAACTGAACGAACCAAGTTTGATAAGAAATAGTGAGAAATAGTGCACTGTTGTAGCAAACTATCAAAAGGTAAGGTTTAAACCGTTTTCGACGGCATTTTACAAGTCCGTGATTCTTCAGGATCCTTAAATATTCTTTTACGATTCTCAGAGATTCTCGATTTCTATTCGTTGATTTAATACGATTTTTTTTTAAATAGGAAGGATCGTTTTGAAGTTTTCCGGAATTTTTTCGTATGTTTGAATCCATGGAATCCATCAACGGATCATTCGTGAAGGATCGTTTGCCGTTCACTCTTCAGGATCATGATCAGGATCACCACGAAGAAGACGATTCTTCCGACGGAGCTCTAGATTTACGGGGATCCGGCAACGTAGGATCGGAAAGCGACGACGAAATCAACGTCGATTCAGACGACGAAGCAATCGATGCTCAAATCGATCCTAGTCGCTTCAGCTTTGACTTCGTTTCAGCCGCTAACAGCAACCCAGCACTTGCAGCAGGATCGGAAAACTTAAAAGGATCGAAATCGTGTCCTTCAGACGAAATCAAAGCCAAAAGCAACGATCCTACTTCGGCAGATCCTTCAGCCAAAAAATCCTCCAGCAGCAAAAGTGGATTAGTCAAACCACCGTATTCCTACATTGCTCTAATCACTATGGCGATCCTGTCAGCTCCTCACAAGAAACTTACACTCAGCGGGATCTGCGAATTCATCATGAACCGTTTCCCCTACTACCGGGATCGTTTTCCAGCTTGGCAGAACTCGATCCGCCATAACTTGTCCCTCAACGACTGTTTCGTCAAAATCCCGCGGGAGCCCGGCAATCCTGGCAAAGGAAACTACTGGACCCTGGATCCTATGGCCGAGGATATGTTCGATAACGGATCGTTCCTGCGTCGCCGTAAACGTTATAAACGACAACAACCGGATCTTTTTCGCGACCCTGCAGCCACAGCAGCGTTTCTGCATCACGTGGCCCTAACCAGCGATCCTTACCGCCAGGTTCTGGTCAATCCACACAATCCTATGATCCCTGGAGGATTTAATCCTAGTAACGCGATCCTAGGTCCTACTCATCAACCGGGATTCAATCTAGGAATCCCGCTTCCTCCAGGATTTTTTCCACAGACTCCGAACTTAGGATTTATCCCCACTCCTGCTCCTAGTAGTTTAATCCCGGCAGATCAGTTTGTGAGTCCTGCTGCTATGAATCCTGCCAGTCCCTGTCTGACTTCACCGCAGGATTCTTCGGCATCGAAAACTAGGATTCTCAGCAAACCAGCATTTAGTATCGATAGTATCATAGGAAATAAAGATGAGGATAACAAAGCAGGATCCACTGATCCTAGTTTTCCCGCTATTCCCAATCTGGATTTTGATAAACTAAGGCGATTGGCTATTGCTTCTGGAGGTCTCTCGCGATTGGCTCATTTGAATCATGTCACGTGGGCCAGGTAAAAAAAAAAAAAAGCAACCAATCGGCAAATTTGATAATTAATTCAAATTAAAATAAATTTCAATTAAACTGTTTGATTTAATTGAAATTATTTTAATATAATTTATAAAAAAGAAAATTTTTGATCTCAAGATTTTTGTTCTGTTAAACTTGACATTAACTTAAATTAAATCGATGTTTGATTTTGTTGCTATTTTTAGTAACCTGGTTTTTGATGTAATTGAATTAAACTTAATTGAAGTTTGGAACTGTTTTAATTGTATTATATTTGAAAAAAGTGTTAGGAAAAAGATAATGTCAATACAATATAGTTTGAAGAGTTTAAAATTTTGTCTCATTAATCCGTGTTATCACTGTTATCAGCGTGTTATCAAGTCACTGTAACTTTAATTTATGTTTATTTTAGCAGCATGATTCTTGGAATCTAATTCTTGGATGGAGATTCTTGAACTTCTGCTGAAAAATTTTAAGAATCTTATAAGATTCTTGAAAAAGTGTTAGCAAAAGATAATGTCAATACAGTATAGTTTGAAGAGTTTAAATTTTTGTCTCATTAATCCGTGTTATCACTGTTATCAGCGTGTTATCAAGTCACTGTAACTTTAATTTATGTTTATTTTAGCAACATGATTCTTGGAATATAATTCTTGGATAGAGATTCTTGAACTTCTGCTAAAAAATTTTAAGAATCTTATAAGATTCTTGTGTATGTGTATAACATAACTTGACCTGGAGAATCACAAAAAGATTCTTGAATGAGATTCTTTGTATTAATACAGTAGGGCGTGTTAGCCACTCGAGAAACAGTTAAAACTGTTTATTGATAATATGCCAACACCCAGATTAGTGTTATCACGTGTTATCAACCAGTTATCAGATGTTATCAGCGTATACGTTCAGTTATGATTTATACTGGGATAATTACTGACATTAGACTAGTAACCGATTACTAGGAACCGTACATTAACCGGATATCCGTTAATGCGGATTCAGTAAGTTACCGGTTTCTGGAACCTCCCAGTGGAAAATTAAGGATGTCGGCTACATCCTGAACGATATCTGTAACATATCCTGAATATCCTGAACCACGTCCGATCGTGGATGAGTGAAAAAAATTGTGTTGATTATTGTGAATCTTAAATATTGAGGGCACTATTAAGTATCCTGAAAAGCGTTTTTTTTCCAGGACGCTGTTAAGTACCCTGAACATTATTATTCAGGCATTCCGCATTGTCAGGGTCCTGAACACCCTCGAAGTGGGCCAATTTCACTGCACTCAGAGTCCCGATTGGCATCCTGAAAATGTCCTTTTCAGGATATTTTCAGGGTCCTGAAACTATCCTTAATTTTCTGCTGGGCTTCTGTGATCGGTTCCGTTATAACAATTATACTCAAGACAAAGTTAAAACATCATTAAAAAATGTTTAACAGTAATCACTCGGAAACGACAGGTAACCGGTAATCGGAACCGTTGAGTAAATCGGTTCCGGTAAGTAACCGGTTACTGGAACCATTAAATAATCAGATGCATTAGGTACCAATTACTCAAGATGAATATATACAAAAATATTAATGTTTAACATTAATCACTCGGTTATGACAGGTAACCGGTTACTGGAACCGCTAGTAATCGGATCCGTTATACTAATTACTCTGGATAAAACCATAATATTTTTGTTTAACAGAGTAATTACTGGAATCCGACAAAGTAACCAACAAGTAACCGGATTCATTATAACAATCACTCGAGATAAATACACAATATGGATACCTGTAAAAGTTTATAACTGTAATCAATTGGAATCGGCAGTAACCGGTTACTAGGAACCGTTCAGTAATCGGATTCGTTATACCATATTGATTTACTTATGATAAATACGCCCACATTATATGGATAACTTTAAATGTCTACGAGGGTAATCACTCGGATCAGATAGGTAACCGGTTACTAGGAACCGTTCAGTAATCGGATTCATTATACCATATTGATTCACTCGAGATAAATACGCCCACATTATACGGATACCTATTAAATGTTTATAACCGTAGTCATTCGGATCCGACAGGTAACCGGTTACTAGGAACCGTTCAGTAATCGGATCCGTTACACCAATTGCTCATACAAAATTGCTAAATACATACGGATTGTATGGATACCTTTTAAATGTTTATAACGGTAATCACTCGAATCCGATGGGTAACCGGTTACCAGGAACCGTACTGTAATCGGATATTGTAGAATTGCTTAAGGAAACAAGCATCAGCAGTACTAATAGACACAAAATGGAAAGCTCGTTAAGCCGCACTCTCTTTCGACTTCTATACTTTTTGCTTCCTGTTGCTCCAAACAACAACAAACAAGCACAAGTCACTGAAACAAGAATAAACTATTCAATTAAATTTTTAATTAAATAAAATTAAATTAATAATTAAACTATCAAATTAATTTTATTCCTTATACATATAAATATCTCTCGTACACATCGTTATATACACCAGCTTATCAAACTTATATATCGATTATCAATATCGATACTTCAATACACCAAGGGGTCCGAAACTTGGAGGAAGAGTGTACGAAGATTATTTGATAACATACGATAACACGGAGATAACATGGAGATAACAGGTTGATAACACTGATAACATGACCTAGGTGTACGAAGATTATTGCAAATTTCAGACCCCTTGCACTACACCGATATTTCCGATTTTCGATTATCAATATTATCGTATCGAAAACATAGATATTTTACTATTTTCAAGTATCAAACTATCCTGACTTATCCTAGGAATACTAACTAGTTCACAGTTAGTTATGTAGATAGATATTTTACTATTTTCACGTGTCAAACTGTTCTGACTTATCATAAGAATGCTAAATAGTTCAATAGTTAGTTATGTAGATAGATATTTTACTATTTTCACGTATCAAAACTATCCTAACTTATCATAGGAATACTAACTAGTTCAATAGTTAGTTATGTAAATAGATATTTTACTATTTTCACGTGTCAAACTATCCTAACTTATCATAAGAATACTAACTAGTTCGTAGTTAGTTATGTAGATAGATATTTTACTATTTTTATGTATCAAACTATCCTGACTTATCATAGGAACACTAAATAGTTCAATAGTTAGTTAAGTAGATAGATACTTTACTACTTTCACGTATCCAACTATCCTGACTTATCATAAGAATACTAACTAGTTCATAGTTAGTTGTGTAGATAGATATTTTACTATTTTCACGTGTCAAACTATCCTGACTTATCATAGGAACACTAACTAGTTCATAGTTAGTAATGTAGATAGATATTTTACTATTTTCACGTGTCAAACTATCCTGACTTATCATAGGAATACTAACTAGTTCATAGTTAGTTGTGTAGATAGATATTTTACTATTTTCACGTGTCAAACTATCCTGACTTATCATAAGAATACTAAATAGTTCGTAGTTAGTTATGTAGATAGATATTTTACTATTTTTATGTATCAAACTATCCTGACTTATCATAGGAACACTAAATAGTTCAATAGTTAGTTAAGTAGATAGATACTTTACTACTTTCACGTATCGAACTATCCTGACTTATCATAAGAATACTAACTAGTTCATAGTTAGTTATGTAGATAGATATTTTACTATTTTCACGTGTCGAACTATCCTAACTTATCATAGGAATACTAACTAGTTCATAGTTAATTATGTAGATAGATACTTTACTATTTTCACGTGTCAAACTATCCTGACTTATCATAGGAACACTAACTAGTTCATAGTTAGTTAAGTAGATAGATACTTTACTATTTTCACGTGTCAAACTATCCTGACTTATCATAGGAACACTAAATAGTTCAATAGTTAGTTGAGTAGATAGATACTTTACTACTTTCACGTATCCAACTATCCTGACTTATCATAAGAATACTAACTAGTTCATAGTTAGTTGTGTAGATAGACATTTTACTATTTACACGTGTCAAACTATCCTGACTTATCATAGGAATACTAACTAGTTCAATAGTTAGTTATGTAGATAGATATTTTACTATTTTCACGTATCAAACTATCCTGACTTATCATAAGAATACTAACTAGTTCATAGTTAAGTAGATAGATATTTTACTATTTTCACGTGTCAAACTATCCTGACTTATCATAAGAATACTAACTAGTTCAATAGTTAGTTATGTAGATAGATATTTTACTATTTTCACGTATCAAACTATCCTGACTTATCATAGGAACACTAAATAGTTCAATAGTTAGTAATGTAGATAACTAAGATAACTAACTAATTGTTATTAATAATTTGTTATGTTAATAAATTAAGTCAAAGATTTGGAAAACCGACGCCAATTGGTGATAAGAAAAAGTCCCCAACTGAGGTGACGAAAAGTGACAGATGACCCTGGTTGACCTTGACAAGGTTATTCTCAAGGTCACGCCGATACTCCAAACAAAAACTATCATCTACATGTAATAAACTATTAACTTTAAACAAACTAAATTAATTTTAACTGAATTCCATGGGATAAAGTTTAGACTTGTATTAGTTAGTAGTTGAGTACTATGTTAGTTACTATAGTTAAGTTATAGTTAGTTAGTACTATGTAAAATATTAATAAACTATTAACTTTAAACTGAATTATAATAAGTAAATTTTTCAAAGAATCTTGTCAATTAAAATAAAATGCAAGAGTTTCTTGGGATAGAAAAGTTGAGAGTCGCTAGTAGTTCGTTGAAAGGAGTTAGTAAGTTAGTAGTTGACTAATATGTTAATTCTAAAAATATTAGTAAACTATTGACTTTAAACTGAATTATAATAAGTAATAATTCTCCAAGAATCTTGTCAATTAAAATAAAATGCAAGACTTTCTTGGGATAAAAAAAGTTAAGAGTCGCTAGTAGTTCGTTGAAAGGAGTTAGTAAGTTAGTAGTTGACTAATATGTTAGTTTAACTATATTAATAAACTATTAACTTTAAACTGAATTGTACTAAGTAAATTTTTCAAAGAATCTTGTCAATTAAAATAAAATGCAAGAGTTTCTTGGGATAGAAAAGTTGAGAGTCGCTAGTAGTTCGTTGAAAGGAGTTAGTAAGTTAGTAGTTGACTAATATGTTAATTCTAAAAATATTAGTAAACTATTGACTTTAAACTGAATTATAATAAGTAATAATTCTCCAAGAATCTTGTCAATTAAAATAAAATGCAAGACTTTCTTGGGATAAAAAAAGTTAAGAGTCGCTAGTAGTTCGTTGAAAGGAGTTAGTAAGTTAGTAGTTGACTAATATGTTAGTTTAACTATATTAATAAACTATTAACTTTAAACTGAATTGTACTAAGTAATATTTTTCAAAGAATCTAGTCCATTAAAATAAAATACAAAAGTTTCTTGGGATAAAATAGTTGAGAGTCGCTAGTAGTTCCCTGAAAAGAGTTAGCAGTTAGTAGTTGAGTAGTATGTTAGTTTAACTATATTAATAAACTACTAACTTTAAACTGAATTATAAGAAGTAATAATTCTCCCAGAATCTTGTCAATTAAAATAAAATGCAAGAGTTTCTTGAGATAAAAAAGTTGAGCGTCGCTAGTAGTTCGCTGAAAGGAGTTAGTAGTTAGTAACTAAGCAGGCGTCAAGTTTTGATCTGCTTGGTGCTTGGCTTATTGACACTGATTAAAGATCGCGTTACCGAGGTAAGTCTAACGAGCAAAATGTCTGCATAATTTGCATGCAAATCTCATTTACTCTCCAATGAGCATTCAAGAGGGTTCACAACACTAAAAACAATAAACTTATCATAAAATAGTCATAAAATAGTCATAATAATAACACATTACAGTTATAACACCTTATAATATTAATAAATTTGTAAGATATTTATTTATTGTAATTATTTATTTATTTATAAGATATATATTATATATCTTATATGTTAATATTAATTAATATATTATAGATATTATATTATCTTATATATTATATACATATTATATTATATTTCTAAGATAAATATTATAGATATTTATTTATTTGTAAGATGTTATATATTTAATACACCGTAATTATAAGTTCAAACTTTGTTTCAAAGATCCAAGGTTATCAGTGTTATCAAATGTTATCAAATGTTATCAACACAGTCTTCAGTCACTTTGATGTCATTACAGTAAATATTATATTTGTTATAGCAAGTTATACTTGGTTTATTCGACACAAGGGGGGTCCTAAGTTCAAACATGGATTATTAGTGTTATCATCATGTTATCAGTGTTATCAGTGTTATCAACATAGCCTTCAGTCACTTTGAGGTCATTAGAGTAAATATTATATTTGTTTATAGCAAGTTATAACTTGGTTTATTCGACACAAGGGGGTTCTAAGTTCAAACATGGATTATCAGTGTTATCATCATGTTATCAGTGTTATCAACATAGCCTTCAGTCACTTTGATGCCATTACAGTAAATATTATATTGGTTATAGCAAGTTATAACTTGGTTTATCCGACACAAGGGGGGTCTTCAGTTCAAACATAGACTATCAATGTTATCACCACGTTATCAGTGTTATCAGTGTTATCTATATAGCCTTCATTCACTTTGATGTCAATTTCTTATAGCAAGTTATAATTTGGTATATTCGACACAAGGGGGGTCTTCAGTTCAAACATAGACTTTCAGTGTTATCATCATGTTATCAGTGTTATCAACATACCCTTTGGTCACTTTGAGCTCATTATGGTAAATATTATATTTGTTATAGCAATCTTTAGCTTGGCTTATTCGAACCCATGGGGGGTCCTAAGTTGAAACACAGACTTTCAGTGTTATCACCATGTTATCGGTGTTATCGCTTTGTTATCAACATAGCTTTCAGTCCCCTACCCAAGCCTTGATGTTGCGAAGCAGATGTGTGAAGTTTTCGTGACAAACAAGCCGAATTTTGGCAAGTCTTAATGACTCCAAAAGCTTGTTCAGCCCAACGGGGGTCCGCAACTACGCATAGTAAATAATTTCTACAAATAAATCATAATATTATATATTGTACGTATATTTGTATTTATTTTGTATAATATTTTTATTAGATATTATTACATTTATTTATATTATATACATACTAATACTTGTATTTAAATATATATATACGACAGTTTATCCCTGTAATGAATTATTATTATTACTAAAACTTTCTACATATAAATCATAATATTATATGTTGTGCGTATATTTGTATTTATTTTGCATAATATCCTTATTAGACATTACTACATTTATTTATATTGTATACATACTAATACTTGTATTTAAATAAATATATACGGGATTCTTATAATAAATACAACAGTTTATCCCTATAATAAATTATTATTATTACTAAAATTTATTATTATTTCCCATATATATTATTCTTATTGTGTTCTTTTTTAAAATAATAATTATTTCTAAGAATACAAAGTGTATACTACTACGGTATAAGAGTTAATAAAATTTATTATTATTTCCCATATTTTATTCTTATTATGTTCTTTTTTAACGTAATAATTATTATTAAGAATACAAAGTGTGCTACTGTGGTATAAGAGGTACTAAAATTTATTATTATTTCCCATATATTATTCTTATTGTGTTCTCTATTCAAATAATAATTAATAATAATAATAATAATAATATTAATTATATAAAAATATTATTATAATAATTAATAATAAATAATAATAATAAATAAATAATAATAACTAAGAATACAAAGTGTATAGTACTACTGTGGTATAAGAGGTCTGTGTGTCTGTGTGTGCTATTGCGAATAGTGGGGAAATTCTAAAAATATTTTCCAAATTTTATGAAAACAGAACAGGGCCCCGTAGTTAAACGGGCACCGGAAATGAGTGTTATTCAGCTCAGAGAGAAACAAGCGGAAGGTTATTGCGTACACACAAAAAAATCACTTTACTTAAAAAAAATGCGAAAATATTTTACACAAATCATTATTTTTATGTTATAATATGTTGGAAAAACGCTAATGTGTAGTGTTCTGTTACATTATTATTACTATTATTATTATTATTAGTAGTAGTAGTAGTAGTAGTAGTAGTAGTAGTAGTAATAGCAACAGTAGCAGCAGAACATGTAGTACTGATTGCTTTTCCAGTAGCAGTAGTAGCAGTAGTGGTATTAATAGTATTAATAATAGCAACAGCAGCACCAGAAGATGTAGTAGTGATTGCTTTTCTAGTAGTAATAGTAGTAGTAGTAGTAGTTATAGCAACAGCAGCACCAGAACGTGTAGTAGTGATTACTTTTCTAGTAGCAGTAGTAGTAGTAGCAGTAGTATTAATAATAGCAACAGCAGCACCAGAACGTGTAGTAGTGATTGCTAATCTAGTAGTAGTAGTAGTAATAGTAGTAATAGTAGTAGTAGTAGTAGTAGTAGTAGTAGTCGTCGTAGTAGTAATAGTAATTGTACAGTCTTCGACAGTAAAAACGATATACCAACTTGGATAGGAAAGATAAAAATTTCTACAAGCAGTTAACCGCCCAATCATAGCATAAATTTTATTGCCCCAGGGCTAATTCGACCAATCATTTGCCTTGTTTCTTGCTAACTTAAGTTAGTGCATCGTTTTTTATTGTCCAAGACTGTACTTACATACACTATGTTGCTGAAAGAGGCTATGGAAAACGCATTTTATTTACTATACTCTTCTGCTTTTACTACTGCTGCTGCTACTACTACTACTACTGCTACTAGAAAAGCAATCACTACTACACGCTTTGGTGCTGCTGTTGCTATTATTACTACTACTACTACTACTACTACTACTGCTACTACTGCTACTACTGCTACTAGAAAAGCAATCACAACTACATGTTCTGCTGCTGCTGTTGCTGTTATTACTACTACTTCTACTACTTCTACTACTATTACTATGCACTAGAAAAGCAATCATTACTACACGTTCTGTTGCTTCTGTTGCTGCTGTTGCTGTTATTACTACTACTTCTACTACTTCTACTACTATTACTATGCTACTAGAAAAGCAATCACTACTACATGTTCTGCTGCTGCTGTTGCTATTACTACTACTACTGCTGCTGCTACTAGAAAAGCAATTACTACTACATGTTCTGCTGCTGCTGTTGTTATTACTACTACTACTGCTGCTGCTACTAGAAAAGCAATTACTACTACATGTTCTGCTGCTGCTGTTGCTATTACTACTACTACTGCTGCTGCTACTAGAAAAGCAATCACTACTACATGTTCTGCTGCTGCTGTTGCTATTATTACTACTACTACTGCTGCTGTTACAATTACTGCTTACTAGTTCTATCATACTGCTATTTTCCTACTACTACTTTGTCAGTACTACCACCTATCACTCCTAGATACTACTGATTTTAAATTACTATACCACTAGCTATAAAATACCACCTTTCAAGAAAAGAACGAAATAGCAATGAACTCATTAATTATTATTACTATACTACTACTAATCCCCATTATTAATATTAAAACTACCACCATTATTATTACTTACAAATAAAATACTATACAAGAATCTTGTAAGAGGATACAATAAACAAAAGCAGTGTTTCCACTTTCGCAGGGAAATTCCCTGAAAAAGAGGGGAAACGGGGTCTCAAAAGTGAAGAAGAAGAGAGGGGAGTAGAGACGAAATCTAGACCCTGTATATTCTTGCACGGAGGGGGGAAAACGGGGAAAGATAAGGGAAGAGGGGGAAAATGGAAAGTTGAAAAGTGGAAACACTGAATAAAAGCGAACGGAAGCTAGAGGTTGTAAGAGATTTACACCAGTGTCTCCACTTTTGCAGGGAAGTTCCCTGAGGAGGCACGGAGGGGGGGAAACGGGGAAAGATAAGGGAAGAGGGGAAAAATGGAAAGTTGAAAAGTGGAAACACTGAATAAAAGTGAATGGAAGCTAGAGGTTGTGTGAGATTTACACCAGTGTCTCCACTTTTGCAGGGAAGTTCCCTGAGAAGGCACGGAGGGGGGGAAACGGGGAAAGATAAGGGAAGAAGGGAAAAATGGAAAGTTGAAAAGTGGAAACATTGAATAAAAGTGAATGGAAGCTAGAGGTTGTATGAGATTTACACCAATGTCTCCACTTTTGCAGGGAAGTTCCCTGAGGAGGCACGGAGGGGGAAAACGGGGAAAGATAAGGGAAGAGGGGAAAAAGGGAAAGTTGAAAAGTGGAAACACTGATTTACACCAAGGTGATGCACATGGCAAAGCGGGGGTTAACATTTCATTTCACGCTTTGCCAGCAAGAGAGCACATGTTGGCAACTTAGTGATGATTGAACATTCCTCTCCAGCAAAAGCAATCCACAAAAAACTAACAATTTATCACCACTCAAGAAACAAAAGGCTATATCATACAACCATCCCAATAGAAAAAGATATACGCTAGTTAAAACGTCAGAATGACCCTCTGAATGTGTGCACGATTACCTTGGATTCAGCTAGATGATAGTGTAAAATCAGCCCACTTTCACACGGTTCATACGCTTGTATTTTTAAAGGACCAGGTCATGCAGTATTCAACTCCTTATTCAAAGGGTTCAATTTTAGCAACGAAAGTAAGTTCAGCTAGTATTCAGCTAGTGATTCAGGGGGAAGCTAGTGTTCAACGACTTAGTCATTCGGTACCCAACCGTATGAGACTTTTCTATCGGATGTGTTATCATCTGTTATCACTTGCTATCTCCAGAAGGATAACTCATAAGAATAAATCATATCGTGTGGAAGATGAAGATTTTTGCTAAGATGTGTTATCGATTGTTACCAAGCTGTTATCCACTGTTATCAGTGTGTTACACACTCCAGGGATAACCCTGCCATCTCTGCACTTAGTGAGTTATCCCCAATTAGACATTTAAACTGGAATAAGTCTTGCGATGTGAACTTATATGTGTTCCCAGTGAAAAATCTAGAAATGTCCAGTGTGCTGAACAACATCTGAACAAGTTCTGAAACCTTGCCGTTTCAGCATGCTGAAGGTGCTGAAATTGACCGGTTTTCAGTACGTATCAGCATGCTGAATTGGTTTCGGCGAAAAGTTTAGGTAGGATTGAGGATGCTGAACAACGTCTGAAATTGTTCAGCATCCTCAATCCTACCTAAACTTTGCTAACTTTTCTTTTCTCTCTTCTTTTCTATTCACCGAAACCAATTCAGCATGCTGATACGTACTGAAAACCGGCCAATTTCCAGCACGTTCAGCATGCTGAAACGGCATGGTTTCAGAACTTATGCAGACGTTGTTCAGCATACTGGATATTTCTAAATTTTCAGTAGGTAATATTAACAAAGCTTCGCTTGTGGGCCGTTCGAAAGGATGTGGAGGGAAACTCTTAAGAGAAGTTCTTTGAAGTTCTTTGAAGTTTTTGGCAGAAGTGATTAGTAACTAAATATAGGGCGCAGCCGAAGTGACAAAACGTCATAAGAGCGATAATAATAAATGGGAAAAGTCAGGCACGCGTGCAAATACTCCACGGACGGTCGCCATTTTGGATTGGCTTTTTCAACAGCTTCAAAAACACCCTTATGCAGTGATAACACACTGATAACACGCTGATAACACACTGATAGCATTTTGAGAGCACAAAAAGTTCTGCTCATTAGCCTGAAACTTTATATACAAGGGTGTCGACTACAGAAGCACTATATACGACTACTACTATTACGACTATTACGACTACTACTACTACTACTACTCTTGCTAGTACTACTACTACTGCTACCATTAATAGTGCTACTACTAACCATTATTACTATTAACACTGCTACTACTACTGTTGCTCTTACTTCTAGCACTGCTGCTTTTACTACTACTACTTCTACTGCAAGAAGCGTTACTACTACTACTGCTGCTACTACTACTACTACTACTACTACTACTACTACTGCTGCTGCTGCTGCTGCTGCTACTGCTACTACTACTGCTGCTTTTTACTACACTACTACTACTACTGGTCCTACTTGTACTACTACTACTACTACTATGTTACAGTCTAAAGTTTAACTATAATAAAAATGTATTGATATTATTTTGAAATCTTGATCTTTGGGCAGCTGTATCAACAAGTCTAATTTTCCATTCAGTTTCTGCGTAAATAAACAAGAACATCTTAAGGACATGTCTTAACACAGAAAAAAAATACACAACAAAAAAAACTCAAAAAGCACCGCAAAATTTTTTACAAAAAATATTACATTATTATTAATATATTTTTAGAATTATCCATATATAATAACAATATATATTAATAATAATTTAAAATGAACCATTAACACAGAAACGTATAAAAATTTAAAAAATTACTGAATAAAATACATAGAATTAGTTATTATATATCTTAGTAATATTCTTATATTTATTAAAAATATTAAATAATGTATTTATATATTCATTACTAATTTATAATAAAATACAGAATAGGTAACAGACAACTCTAAAACACTGATAACACGTTGATAACAGTGTTGTTGAGATGTATATGGCTGTTGTTGTGTTTATAAATACAACAAGCCCTATAGAAATTGTTGTGCGTAACTAGAAGGACAAGTTAACATGGCGTCACGTTGTCACCTCCAGTCATCCGTGTTAATATGCACTCAAACATCATAGTCACAAAACTTCCCACTATTTAATTACCCTAGAGATAACACGCTGATAACACGCTGATAACAGGCTAATAATAAATTAATGACAGATTAAGCGTTTAGCCGCCTTTGTCAACATGATTCTCACCGTGATTCTTCACAAGGTCAAGATTCTTGGAATAATTCTTGATTCTTGGGCTGATTCTTACCAAAGTTAAGATTCTTGATTCTTGCCATGATTCTTGATTCTCAGAATGATTTCTTAAGAACCCATTCTCTCATTTGCAGGTAATTTACTCCAAGATTCTTTATATTCTTCCATGATTCTTGTCACAGTTTAGATTCTTGATTCTCACCACGATGCTTGGCAAGTTAAGATTCTTGGAATAATTCTTGATTCTTGGGTGATTCTTACCTAAGTTAAGATTCTTGATTCTCAGAATGGTTTCTTAAGAACCCATTCTCTCATTTGCAGGTAATTTACTCCAAGATTCCTGATCTGTCCCATGATTCTTGTCACAGTTTTAAGATTCTTGATTCTCACCGTGATTCTCCACAAAGTTAAGATTCTTGGAATAATTTTTGATTTTTGGGGAGATTCTTACCAAAGTTAAGATTCTTGATTCTCAGAATGATTTCTTAATATACCCATTCTCTCATTTGCAGGTAATTTAACCCCAAGATTCTTGATTTGTCCCATGATTCTTGTCACAGTTAAGATTCTTGATTCTCACCACGATTCTCGGCAAATTAAGATTCTTGGAAAAATGTTTGATTCTTGGGGTGATTCTTACCAAAGTTAAGATTCTTGATTCTCAGAATGATTTCTTAAAAACCCGTTCTCTCATTTGCAGGTAATTTACTCCAAGATTCTTGATCTGTCCCATGATTCTTGTCACAGTTAAGATTCTTGATTCTCACCACAATTCTTGGGAAGTTAAGATTCTTCGAATAATTTCTGATTCTTGGGTGATTCTTACCAAAATTAAGATTCTTGATTCTCAGAATGATTTCTTAAGAACCCGTTCTCTCATTTGCAGGTAATTTACTCCAAGATTCTTGATTTGTCCCGTGATTCTTGTCACAGTTAAGATTCTTGATTCTTGCCATGATTCTTGATTCTCAGAATGATTCTTAAGGCTCGTCCTCTCATTTGCAGGTAATTTAACCCCAAGATTCTTGATATTCTTCCCATAATTCTTCCAAACTTATAAGAATCTTAGGTCAACTTTAATATTAATTTTTTATTTTATTGTAATATTTTTCAAGTTAGAATAATTTTTTTTTTGCTCAGCTTTAAGGTGTGATCTTTTCTCTCATTTGCCTTCACGCCAAGATTCTTGATATTCTTTCCACGATTCTTGTCACAGAGTTAAGATTCTTGATTGTGGGACACGATTCTTGAGAGTGGCGGACCCTCGAATTTTCTTACGGCGTCACATTCCGACGCGTATCAATAAGAGTAAAGTTGGTTTTCTCATAAGCGGTCCTGTTTCGAAATTCAATATTATGCTGAGCAATTATATTTCTGCACAACGGGGTCCGCAACTCGCGCTATCTTCACACGTGTTATCAACTGTTATCACTGCCTAGTGCTTTGCTTTCCGGCAAAGTAAAACATATATGTGACAGCATTTTGAGTACAGCGATCGATAGTTTGGTTGTTATCAGCATGTTATCAACTGTGTTATCAGTGTTATCACTATACCAGATATAGCAGTTGTATAGCAAATGTCAAACTTTAGCAATGACTGTTGTTAACATGTTATCAGGGTTATCAGTGTCTAATGTTATCAGCTGTATCTCGAGTTACGGTTTTGTTATCATCATGTTATCAGTAAGCTGTCGTCAGCTTTCGAGGAGATACAGAATCCTCCCTAAGGACGAGCTTGAAGAGAAACTGACGATAATTTGTATGACATTCGATTGATAATATAATGATAATATGCTGATAATTCATTGGTAATATGCTCATAACAATGGATAATAAAAGAGCAATTAAAAAAGTCACGAATCTATATACACGAATGCATTCTTTAGTATTATTATTATTATTACTACTATCATTACTGTTGTACTACTACAACTACAACTACAACTACAACTACAGCAAAAACAACTACTACTACTACCATGACAGATACTACCAGTACTAACACTACTAATACTTACACTACAAATGCTTTTATGCTACTGTTACTTCCATCACTATTGTTACTACTAAGTATTACTAGCTAGTTCCTATACTACTACTACTACTCCTGATATTCCTACTACGATTCTTAAGGCTGACAATACTACTTTACAACTACTTTATTATTACTGCTATTGCTACTACTATTAATGCACATTCTACTACTGCTATAATTACTACTATTACTGGCACTGCTATACAACTACAATTACTATAACTACTACTACCTCTACTACTACTACTTCTACTTCTACTACTACTTTTACTACTACTTTTACTAATGCTACTACTTCTACTACTACTGCTGCAACTACTACTACTATTACCGGCACTGCTACTACCACCTCTACTACATACGTATACTAAAACTTCTTCTTACAATAATAATAATAGTTATTATTATAATACAACAATGGCGACACCGTAACAGGATAACTCCAGCATGCGTCATGTATCTGCTTATTATTGCTGCAATTCAACACCCAATTGAAGAGAGCTGACAAATTTACTAATGAAACTATTAACAATATTAATTAATCATCATTCAGTTTCAGATTCAAACGTAATCAACATTTTAATTTACAAAATTTGTATACATTTTAATTAACACGTAAAATTAGTTTAAACAAACTCAATTGATAATAATAATTCTCTGATTCATAATAATAATTAAAATAACTAAATATAATATAATTCAATAATTCGGCAATTAACAAGAATCAAGAATCACAAGAATCTTATGAAGAATGACCAAAATATTCAAACTTAAAGTAAATGTTTTAAACGTATTAATTATTTACTATAATTTATTGTTTACTGATAATCTATTTTTAACTATTTTTTCGGTTCCTGCAAGTACCTAGTTAGTTCTAGAATTTCCCTTGTTTTTTAAAGGAAAATAGGGCGAATGAAGGATAATGAATGGCATTGTTGTTTGACTGGGCAGTGGAAGTTTGTACAAGGATCCCCACCCAAAAAGAACAGATCCTTTTCGGAACTACAGACATCCTAGAACAAAAGAAAAGCTGAAAACTGTTGTAAGATTCTTTCACGATTCTCCAAAGAATCCTTGCAGGATTGTGCTTAAGAATTAAGCAATCCTTTTCGATCCCGAATGGTTCCCAGATTATTTTAAGATTCTCTAAGAATCCTTGTTGTCTTCCATAAGGATCCTTCACGTAGATACAACTTTCAATTCGATCTGAATGATTCCCAGATTCTTTTAAGATTCTCTAAGAATCTTTTTAGTCTTCCATAAGGATCCTTCACGTAGATAGAGATATCATTTTCAATCCTGAAGAATTCCCTAAGAGTCTTTTAAGATTCTTAGAGAATCCTCGTAATCTCCATAAGGATCCTTCACGTAGTTACAGATGACTTTTTCAATCCTGAATGATTCCCAGATTATTTTAAGATTCTCTAAGACTCCCTGTAGTCTTCCATAAGGATCTTTCACGTAGATACAGCTTTCAATTCGATCCTGAATGATTCGCAGGTTCTTTTAAGATTGTCTAAGAATCCCTGTAGTCTTCCATAAGGATCCTTCACGTAGACACAGCTTTCGATTCTATCTGAATGATATCCAGATTCTTTTTAAGACTCTCTAAGAATCCCAGGGTACGTAGTCTATATAGTGGATGTGTATAAGGGTTTATTGTGGATCCTGGTAGGATCTCTGGTTTATCTCCAGGCCCTTTGTTTACAAATAAAAGGTGGACTGTGTGTTTTAGCGCTGCTTTTCGGCTCGGCGTACACACAACACACGCGTACACCAATACAACGGCGGCTCTTTTGGGCCTTTCCCTCAAATGATTTACATATGTCCCTACTCGATGATATACAAACAACGTCCACTGCTTTTTTTGTTCCCTCATTCATGATTTTTTCACTATTAGTTGTATAGTCTTGGAAGCAGAGATCGTCAAAGTGTGAACCGGAATAGAGTTCACGGTTCGTAGGGTTCAAATTTGGCTTATTAAGACTTTGTTATGGAAACTAAGGTACCATGAACCGTTCTGTGAACCGTTTTAGGTTCGATTGGGTTCATCACATGTAATTTTAATTTAAAAAATTTTGGAAATGAAAATCTTACGTATTTATTTGGCGAAGATATGAAGTACAGCGCCATCTAGTGACGACTTCAGAAAACAATAGTTGTTTCGCTGGTTTTCCAAATTTTCCGAGTTTTGCTTTTGATGGTTGATTTGAACATTTTTGCGATTTATTCACGTGACTGCTGCAGAAGTTGTCCGTATCTGGAAACCAAGAACGGGATTGGCTGAACGAGATCCATGAGAACTGCACGCCACCTATGAAAACAAGTTTTTCATTAAGTTATATTTAAAAAATTAATAATTATTCATAAAAATAAATGGAATATTGTGAAATCTACTGATGAGTTTTAATATTAAGAATTATTAAGTATAGATATTATTAAGATTAATTACTGAAAAATTGGAACTTGAAAAGTGTAACTCATTTGAGTAAATTATTAGGAATTTGTATAAATTATAAATATATTTAATTATATTAAAGAAACAATTACTGTTATTTTTAATTATTATACAGTAAATAAATTACAGCTAATTTCACTACAAAATGAAAAAGAGTAAGGTTATACTCGTAGCATCCCAGCAGAAAATTAAGGATAGTTTCAGGACCCTGAAAATATCCTGAAAAGAACATTTTCAGGATCCCAATCAGGACTCTGAGAGCAGTGAAATTGGCCCACTTTTCCAGGGTGTTCAGGACCCTGACATTGGGATGCCTGAATAATACACGTTCAGGGTACTTAACAAGCGCCCTGAAAAAACGCTTTTCAGGATACTTAATGGTGCCCGCAATAATCAAGATTCACAACTCTCAACACAATTTTCTTTACTCATCCATGATCGGACGTGGTTCAGGACATTCAGGATATGTACGGATATCGTTCAGGATGTAGCCGACATTCTTAATTTTCCGCTGGGATATGATACTATGATAATATGCTGATAGTTGATAACAGGTGATAACAATTACTTGTTCTCTTCGTCATTTTCTTTTGTTTTTTCAAACTTGCCAATGCTCCAGATCAAACTGGCCAACCAAGCAATCTGCAATACAATAAATATGTATATGTAAAAAAATAATCATAAGTAACTGTAAAGACAAACTTATAATACTGCTTTATTAAATATTCACTCTGATATTTAGTATTATGATGGTATTATATCAACATATATTATTAATATTCTATTATTGTCACTGTTACCTTTATGTTATTAATAACATTATTACCATTTACTATTATTTTATAAATAATAGTTAAGCATTGGAAAAACCTCTGTTCGGTAAAGAAGAGGATCCCCGCAGGTTTTGAATTTTCCCGCCAAAAGTTCACAGACTCCCAGAAACTTCCGGTAAACTTCACCAGCGTTTCTTCCGATTTCAATGGCGATTCTGACCATCCTGTGTAAGAAAATATTTGTAGACAAATAGTAATAATAATAATGGAATATATATAAAGGAATAAATTACAATAGTTAGTATTAAAATAATTAAGTGTATTAATATTTAATTCAGACAGTTTTATTAGGAAAAAAAATATTTTAATTAAATTTAGATAAAGTAAATAGCATCCAAATAAAATCTGTTATGCATAATATATGTTCAGTTATAACTTTTCTATAGACAAGATATAAGGATCAATATAATAATTTCATTATTACATTTTTATTATATTATTAGTAAGTTTACTACATTTGTAATAATGTTTTCGTTAATTCATATTTAATTTATCCTTTTTCAGTCAAATTAATAATAAAACTAATAATAATTTTTCCCCAAATAGTAAACCTGCGTATCAGTTTAATTATTTTTTCGCTGCTTTGCGGTTGCTTGGAGAAGTGGAGGATCAGGGCTTCTTCCAGGGAACTCAACGCAATGTCCAGTGATCCTTCGAAGGACAGATCCTCGAGTAGAGAAGCCAGGTTTTCCATAAAGATCGCTTCAGGATTCATCATTCCAGTGTGGATCTTTCGACGGAATCCAGTAAACAAACTTCGGATGGAATCGATATCTCCTTTTTTGGCCTAATGCAAAAATTATTATTATTATTATTATTACTCAATTATTCATTTATCTATTACTTATAGTAGTAGTAGTAGTAGTAGTAGTAGTAGTAGTAGTGGTCATGGTGGTGGTAGTGGGGGTAGTGGAAGAAGTAGCAGTAGTAGTATTAGCCCTCTACATAATCTGTCGAATACATGGACAGTATGTAAAGCACTTATTGAATCATAGAACCTGTCCATTCATTCGACAGATTTACTAGTTCAGTTGTTTACTATCACTGTCACTATCCTATCACTATCTCATTATTATTATTATTACTATTTAAAGAGAACTCCAGTATCTTACATGAATACAGATCTCCAGTAAGAAAAGCGTTCGAACTACGCGTTCCTCTTCAGGCGAATTCGTCTCTTCTATATAATTTATTAAAGCAAGAATAATTATTATTATTATATATTACAATTAATTGAAAAACTCGCTATTAAACTTGCATTTATCTAAATAATTTAAACTGACTTGTTCTAAACGCCAACCGCAATCTGGTTCTGTGAAATTCCTGGACAAGTTCCAGAGAACTGTCCAGCAAATTATTTCCGAGATCCTGGAACTTTCCAGCAGCTTTGAATCCTGCTACAACTGCTAACAATGCGCTGTGATAAGCTTTCACCACAGACTCCTTATCCTGAAACAATAATAAATTATTATTATAATTAATTAAATTTATTCTGATAATATAGTACTGAATATTAAGATTTTTTTTTTACTCCGAGTGCGAACAGCCAAAAAGCTTTGGACAATAGTAAATGCCGATAGTTTTCTGATAGTTTGTCGATGGTGGCCAAATTCCAGGCAACCGTTGCAAACCACGAAGCTTTTTCCCGCAACACTCCAACAGCATCAGGATCTCCGAGTGAAAAATTTTCATTAGAAATCAACAGAATCGCCGTATCAAACTGCTGCAGGATCCTATCGATAATTCTTTGGGTGAAAGATGTCCCTTTGGAAGATAGTTCGTATTCCAGCCTGCATTTGATTAACAGAATATAGTCAATGATTAATAATATAATAGATTAATGGGCTAATTTATCGATTTTTTAAACCGTAAACTCAGAAGAAGTAGTTCGATGCTCATTTCGCTATTTTCGCTGGTTTTGAGAGCAGCTCGACGAAAGATTTCAGCAGCTCCTGCTATATTTTCCTGCTCCATGACCGCCATGACACACCTGGACAAGTTCTCCACAACCTGGAACTTAACTTCTGTGTTCTTTTCAGCTTTTTCTTCTGCAAAGTCAAATATGCTATAAAATTAAATAAAATAAAGCAACTGAATGTAACAAAATAAATTGAGTTGGGCAAAAAACACAAAAATACAATAAAACTGTACGAAATAAAATAAGAAACCTTAAAAAGATACATGTGTTAAGTAAATTAAACAGGCAAACTAAAATAATTAAATTGAATATATGAAATAACGAAAATTATTACAAGTACAAAATTCTGTCTTTAATATTTACAGCCAACAGTTACAGACTAAGTTACTAATAAATATTCTAAACAACTATAGAAAAGTGTTATTTTGTGTTCTTATCACTTCTATAAGCTAATAAGTATATGAAGTAAATAACTGAAACTTTATTATATTTTTGTCTATCGAAAAATTTCAGATATTCTTAATCGATTTAACTGAGTTCAGTAATAGTTCAATATTCAATTTACTTAGTAGGTCGATGATTCTGAGAGCGATTCGGCGTTCGTCAGCCATGATGGCCACTTGCAACCGAAGACCTAGAAGATCGACATTTTGGTCATCGGTGATTAAACTGAGAAAGTGTTGGCAAGTCGATAGTCTCTGCGATTGTGGTAATTGAAGTGCGCAAATGGTGGCGTTGTAAACAATCAGCAATAGCTTCTCCCTCGCCCCTTTAAACAGAATAATTATTATTTTCATAAAATTCCGTTTAAAATAGTAACATTAAATAATAACACTAAATCCAATAATTATTCTTCATTGTTTCAATATCATAAATGCGTATACCTGTAACAATCATAATGCCTAACATATGTGATAATATATGACACATAAAGACAAATTAAATTTAAGTTAATATGCTTTGAATTATGTGCCAGCAATAGCTTCTCTCTCGTCCTTTTATAATATTTCTCTAACATTTTGTTTAAAATTAATAACATAGATAATAACACTAAACACAATAGTTGCTCTTCATTATACTAATATTGTGTAAATATGGACGAAAACTTAGTCATAATGCCTAGCATATGTGATAATACATGATATATACAAAGGTAAATCTGATTTAAGTTAGTATGCCTTGAATATATATACCAGCAGTGGCTTCTCTTCCATCCCTTTATACAGAATAATTATTACTTTCATAAAATTTTGTTTAAATTAATAAGACAAATAATAACACTAAACACAATAATTATTCTTCATAATTTTAATCTTAGGTACAAATTTGCATATGGGAATCGTAATGCCTAGCATATATGATAATATGTAATCAGTCTAATTAAGTTAGTAGTCTTCAATATCCTCCAGTAATAGATCCTCCCTTATCCTTTAAAAAAAGTATCATTACTTTTATAGAATTCTGTTTATGATAACAATATAAACAATAACACAAAATACAATAATATTCTTCATTATTTTAATATTAAATATACATAGACGCATTACAATCATAATGTGTAGCATATATGATAAGATATGATATATGAAGATAAATTTGATTTGAAATTAAGTCTAAGTTTAACTAATTAAAAATAGTAAAATTAATTTTCAGTTAAGGTTAAGTTAAGTAATGTAATCTAATTAACTAATTAGGATTAAGTATGCCTTGAATATTTGCAAGTTTTGCCAGTGATTGGAAACACTGAGCTGCTTCGTCGTAGTGTCCTCTGTCAACCCATTCCACTAGCATGTTGTGGACGATATGGACGATCTCAGCCACGATAGACACATCACCTGTAGGAACAAATTAGATCATATTAAAGGGACAGCCCGGACTTTTTTGGAAAAAAACATGTTATAGAACTTTTTACGCTGATTCCGAATGTATATAGTGTTCCTGTCTCAATTTTCTACCGTTTGGCCGCAAAAATTAATTAAAGTTTGAAAACAGACATGGCAACGTCGGTCACATGGGCAGCGCTCTGATTGGTGGCCACTAGTCACGTGATCAAAACAGTCAGTGGAAAAACGCCTGTGGCATACGAGCAGACGGTTTTGTCATATTGTCAACTTGATTCATCATTCAGTGATTATGCTGCAGGTACTTTCCTATTGGCTGTTTTGATCACGTGACCAGTGGCCACCAATCAGAGCGCTGCCCATTTGACCGACGTTGTCATGTCTGTTTTCAAACTTTCATTAATTTTTGCGGCCAAACGGTATAAAATTGAGATAGGGACACTATACATATTTGGAATCGGCATAAAAAGTTCTATATGTTTTTCTTCCAAAAAGTCCAGACTGTCCCCTTAATGTGAACTGTAATATATAAATAATTTTTTATATTAACGCAGAACTTTATCCTTATTTCAACAGTTTATTTTTTACGTCTATTTGATTTTACTTACTGTTTTTAATGATTAATTTACTTCGTTTTAATGTATTAATTTTTTAGTTTGACAGTTCATCTCTCAAATTTTTTATTTATTTCATTTATTTATAATATGTATGATATTTTACATGTTTGTGCTAAAAATAGTATAATAAGTATCTAATTAGTTCACAGTTAAGTTATTAAAATCTGGTGTGTTGAATTTAAAACTGGAATAAATAGTAAATAAAATATCAATATTCAATAGACTATTGCTTGTGTGAAGAATTATTGAATAATTTAATACAATAATAGTTAGCATTATTAGATAGTTTCCCAGATCTCTAAGTAACTAAAATTCAAACATGGAAACTTGTTTACAACATGGTTGATAAGATTTAAATCGTAACCTTCCGACGCGTTTTCCCATTTGGTCGTTTCCTCGAGAACTGGTGCTATTTCTTTTTCCATTTCCAGGTTTAAATAGCATTTGATAGCAACATTAGCACTGATCCAGCAGACAGTCTTCTTCATGGGTTTTGTATCTTTGTTGGTAGACCGTTCACCAAGCCAGCCTCTTTCTTCCAGGACAGTCAATGCTGCAGCGTAACGCTTTTCCTGCAGCAGGATACTGAAACACTGGCAAAAGAAATAGGAACTTACCTTTGAACTGGTTACTAATAAATATTCAATATCTAACGTTTATTTATCTATAGTTTAATTATTTCAATGTAACTTTATATGAATGGTTAATATTTAGTTTCTACTTGCATATTAGCTTTAATTCATTAATTTGTTTAATTATACGATTTTAATTTCAATTTTACTGATTTAATATTGATATTTAATGATTAATATTTTAGAAATGCAAAACAAAAAGAAACTCTAAAGGTACTCTGAGGAAATCTTCTCGGAACGAAGACTTTGCAGCAGCTTCGTGGTTCGTCTTCAGCAGTTCATCGAGGTAGTTCGCAGCGCAACGAGTAACGACATCGTCTTTTCTTTTGGCGTTTAGAAGAGCAAATAACTTGATCTTCAAAGTCTGTAACGCGGAATCTGCGATAAAAATCATAATTCGTTGTTAATTTGCTTTATTTGTTGATAATTATTACATTAATTAACTAATTCATTTTCCATTTTACGATTTTTATTAGATAGATAGATAGATATAGTGTATTACCGGCCACAGCCGCGATCAAGAACAAAAATAAAAATAAAAATAAAGCAACAAACAATCACAATCGCCTAGGCATTAGACGCTTGAATGCTAGGAACAAGAATTTGCTAATTTTCCGAATGGAACGCTTGTGCAAAATTCCAAAGGAATCTCGTAGAGATGGTGGACGAGAGATAGGGGTGGGCAAAATATCGGATAGAATACTTAAACGGAGTTGAAAAAGCGACGTGCACTCAAAAAGAAGATGGTAGCCCTGGTGTACGAAATGACAACTACAAAGACGACAAGACATAATAGGGAGGGATGGCTGTTCTGCAACTGGGTTGGGGCTGGGGCAAGCGGTGAATTTGTCTATGCAGCAGCCAAGACGGAATAGAGTAAGGGCGCTCTTGTAGCTGGGTGGTAGGGATGTATCGTTTAGATAAGGTTCTAAGCCAGGAAGATTTTTAGCGACTGTCAAAGGCTCCAGCGAGGTATGACGACTGCAGGCCGATTTCAGTAACTGGAGAGACTGGTCACACACTCTACGTTTAATAAGAGAGAGAATACTCGGGGAAGCGGAGGGGAACCACCAAAGGTAGCTCAACCCAAGTTTGTCTAACGCCGACTTGATTTGTGCGCCCCAGCAAGTCGGACATTTTGCCGTCATTTCCCTTTGTAGCTGAAGAGCTTCGATTTTTATTATATATTTAGATTCTAGCACCTTAGTATATACTTTTTTCCCCTCATTCTTACTCTTATTTGTTATCTACATAGTTTGAAATAATTTTGTTAATAAGTGCTCTAACCGTTAGCGAAAACCTATGTAACCTGTAAACTGCACTTATTGTGTCATAGGGCTGTAATCCTGCAGTGGGTTGCATCAAGCCCTTCAAATACACGCGTGAATAGCTGATTCATTTTATCATCGTTCAGTGTAAATGGAAGTTCAGCTAAAATTAGGAATTAAAAGCAAATAATTCGATCTTCAAAGTCTGCAGTGCAGAATGCGTAATGCAAATCGTGTCTCATTATTAAAATTAATTAATTAATTAATTCTTTCATTATTTTACTACTTTCGTCATTTATTAATATTAATTTATTATTTTCATTTTTTATTATTATTATTCTTGTTTCATTGCTAGATTTGTTAACTGATTTAGTTACTTAATTATATATATATATATATATATTACAATTTAAAATAAGTCTCTAAATATAAGTAGGATAAAATTTCACCCGTATTTTCGAGGTACTGCAAAGCTTTCGGCCAGTTCTGCTCAGCGTCCAAACGGAGATAGGCAGAAGTCATCAGAGTCAAAGCTCGGCTATGAATTTCTCCCATTGATTTATTCCCGTTCTGTTTAACTGCAAATACCAAAAACATATATTATTATATTATATTATTAAAATCATTAATTTATTACTTTCGTTATTTCTTATTATTTCTATTAGATTTATTGGTTATTATTCCACTATTTTACTATTTTGCTACTTTCAGTAATTATTATCATTATTTCAGTCGAGATTTATCATAATACTTAAATTAGTTATCATTTCACTATTTTATTATTTTATAAATTCATTGCAGAAATATTAATACGCACCAGTGTTTCCATTTTCAATTTCCCCATTTTCCCTCTTCCTTATTTTCCCCTTTTCAGACTCCATTTCCCCCTTTTTTCAGGGAATTTCCCTGCAAAGTGGAAACACTGATACGCACAAAAATAAGAATAAGAATACCATAAAATAATTTTTAAAAACAAATTTAACAAATCCATAAAGACTAAATACTGAATTTTACATTTACGAATAAGATTTTACGAATATAATACCGAACTGGAGGTAAATTTTCAGCCAGCGAATGCACTCATCGTATCGCTTATCATCATGAAATTCAGAAGCAATATTAACGAAAACAGTAGCAGCAATCTTAACGTAAGCTTCTGGAACATTTCTTTCCATTGCTTTCATGACTGCGATGATTTCTTCGAAAGATTTTAACTCGTAAGATGTCAGAATCTGGAGAAGGTGGCACAGCTTTGCTGATTCTTCCAGAGCTCCTTGTATTTCTTCTGGAGTTTCTAGTCGTTCCAGTGTTTCTAGAAGACCGAATGCCGCTCCTAGTGCTAGCTGAGACAGAGTCCATAAAGATTCATCATAGCAGCTTTTTGCTGAATCTACTGCAAGCGAGAAAGCTTTGATGCAAAACTTCACATCCGAGTGGAGGGACCCTCGGTCGATGAGGAATTTTCCAATCTGAGATAGGAAAACCTGTAATAATAATAATAATAATAATAATAATAATATAATAATAATAACATTCTCGATCAAACATAACTCAATAAATCCTAATTAAAACTTTAAAATATCATAATGTTATACTTTCAGTTTCGTGGCTGGAACGTGAAATGCTGCGAGCCAGCCCCGTTCAGCGACTTCATGTAATGCCAGAAAACGTGACTCGACAAACTTTTCTTCCGCCTGCGTTCTGAAAGCCTCGACCGGTCCATCCGTGAAAATCTCCTCGAAATCAGCAGCGACGAATCTGAAACTTTCGACCGCTTGAATGTTTTTCTCTTCGAGAATCTCGTCGCTGACTTTCTTCAGACGCAGCAGGGTTAAGACGACTCCCGAATCTCCTTTATTGAAATTCATTCCTGGATTATACATAATACATTAAAACAAACTTCACGCTGCAGGATTTGTGCTAGTTTAAACTGCAACCAGGGAGTAAATCGTACAGTAAAGATAGCTATTCCCAAAATTATACCAGTCCAGCATGCCATAGTGTAAAAGCAGTGTTAAACATTTAAAAATAATTTATTTTCAATTTATTAGTAAAATCTATTATACAATTAAATTAATTGATACCTGTTTCAGTAGACGTAAACAAAACATGTAGCTTTTTGTCTATGTTCTCAAGGGGCGTTCGAATTCTTATAGAACACGCGGTTCGACACATACGCCACCTAGCGGTTAACTAAAAATTTTAATTTAAATAGGTTTTTTTATACGAAACTAAATAAACAATCAAAACTAGTAACGTATAATTTTACACTTTATATAAAGTGCAACAGTTAAAGCGAAATCTTGAATAGAAAAAATTTGCACTACGTTTGAGAACTACACGGCAGATGGCGTTTAGCTCAATATCATGGACTTTTATTTGATATAATATAATTTACTATTATTAATGAATGGCGCTCGTTTAATTCCATTTCATACAAATACAAATATTAATACCATGTATGACATAATGATTATTTTACAAACACTAGATCTCTTATCTTACTAACACTAATTATTATTATACATACTATTATTGCTATGTATCAGTTAACATTTATCATATTACAAACGATTACTCAAATATTATAATATATAATATATTTCTCGATTTGTTTCAAAAACTGCATTAACTTATTACATAATACATCATGGTCCTAGTATAAAGTGGTACACACATATCATTGAAATAATAACAAGTAATGTTTTTTCCAGTTTTTTCAAAAACTATATTTGTTCTAGACAGCTACTTGAAGGGGCAGACTAGACCAACTAAATTATGCTTCTTATTTCCTTTTTTTAAAAATAGAAAAACACAAAGAATCAATTGAAAACACGATATTTTGAGAATTTTACGTTTTCTCGTGTTCTTTTTTTGCCTCTCGTTAAATCTCAATTGACGACGCACAATGATTCTGGCAATGCTGACGGTTCATACGAAAACGGCTCACGATTCATCACTTCGTTTTCTTTTGCGACTGTTTTTTGGCACTTGCGTCTTTCAGCATCCGGTCAACGAGCTTCGAGTCGGGCTTGTAGATCCCGAGCTCGATACTCTTCGCCCGAAGCCAGCGTAGACGTCTCCTCTGCTCTTCAATCCACGTTTCAGCGTTTCTACACCACCCAGCAAAGAGTTAATTAAAGTAATTATAATTAAATATTATATAATTAATACTTCTGAAACTTTCTGGAGATGAAGAAGGTCCATATCGTCCACAGAAGCAAAAAGCCGAGGCCGACGCTCCAGAAGATGGCTACATGCCTGAAAAATAAATAATTATTTACACTCACATTTAGTTAATTGTTTTATTATTTTTTCTTTATTTATTTAATTATTATTGACATTAAACGATTTGTATTTAAATAAATAACTATTATATTGAATTATAATTAATACGGACCTCGGCAGCGGCTTAGTGATAGTTTCCCAGTCGAACCTTGCGACAATCAGAAACTCGGTGACGACTATCGAGAGAACCACCCACGACTGACGGCCGAACTGCTCGCATTCCCTGCAACATTCAGCAAAACAGTATTAATGTTCAATGTACATAATGCCACAATATATTTTGAAGTATGTTCAACTCAAGACATGTAGACTCGTGTGAACTCGAATCATGAACTCGAGTGTGTATCGAATCAAATCTCAAGTGAAAATCAAGTTTTGATAATTTTAGGCCTACATTAGCAAAACAGTATTAATCTTCAGTATAAATAATGTCATACTATATTTTAAAGTATATTCAACTGAGATGTCCTGAGTCTTCTGAACTAATCGAATAAAGTCTCAAGTGAAAATTAAGTTCTAAATATTTTAGCCTACATTAAGCAGAACAGTATTAAACTTCAATATAGATAATGTCATACTATAATTTAAAGAACAGTCTTGGACTTTAAAAACGACACACAAACTTAGATAAGAAGACATAAAAGCTCCTGCGAGCATTCAACTGCCCAATCTTAGCACAAATTTTGTTCCCTCAGGGCTAATTAACCCGTCATTTGTCCCTTTTCTTCCTATTTCAAGTTGGTGTATCGTTTTTTAATGCCCAAGACTGTACGTCCAACTAAGACGTCTTGAATCGTATGAACTAATCGAGCGAAATCTTGAGTGAAAATTAAGTTTTGAAGATTCAGGACGAAGGTTTTGTGCTTACGGGTCATCGAGGTACTGGAAAACTTCCCTCAGGCCCACAGCTCCCCACAAGAGGATGAGGAAGAGACGAATGAGATTCAGCCAGTGATCGGGAGGCACCCACAAGACGAACTTCAGGTAGAAAGTGTTCAGCTCGGCCAATAAGAACTATGGAAAAAATATAAAATATTACTTCATCTTAAGTATGTCTAGTTTAATTAGATTATCGAATTATTAATATCAAATTAAATTTTATTAGATTATTTTATTTAACAATATTGCTACAAGTGAATCAATAGCTTATTCTTATTGTTATTTAGAATAGAACTATTTTATTATAATTAATTAATTAGGTTTTATTAGTTTAGATTTTTTAACAATATTGATATAAATGAATTAATAGCTTACTGTTTGCATATGTAATTTAGAATAAAAAATATTTCATTAATATTAATTAATTACATTTTATTAGTTCAGATTACTTAATAGTATTGACATAAGTGAATTAAAAGCTTATTATTAATATATATCTAGTTAAAATTAATTAAGTTTAATTTTTACATAACATACTTACCACAAAAATGATGGCAAGTGTTGCACCCCAGCGCCCCAGTGAAGATAACGGCTTCCATTCAAACTCGACCCAGTTGTAGGGACCGAACTGAGCGATAACTCGTTTCAGTTTTCCTCTGGATGTATTAAATTAAATTCATACTGGTTAAATTAGTTATTCAGATTTTAGTAAAAGTTATACCTATAAGAGGAAATGTTCCACAAGCCTCTCCAGTAGTAAGTTTTCATGGAGAAATATTTGAGAGTTTTGATTCCAATGTAGATGCCCAGTCCGTTGCAAACAAGGGCGTCCATGATCCACTGAAATAATATAGCAAAATAAAATTTAAAATAATAGCATGAATTATAATAAAATTAATTAAATTTAAGAATAAAATAAAAATCAGTATAAAATTAAGTATATAAAAATTGTTTGAAAGTAATAATTAAATTTATAATATTCAGCGATAATTGCAATAATAGTAAATAATAATATAAATAATAAATAATTATAATAAAAAGAGGAACACTTGACCATTATAAATTGCAATTTGTATCAGGGCTATAATCCAATAATGGATTCCAAGCCTAAGACACACTTTAATGATAATAAATAGTTAACTAGAAGATTTCCTTACATGATCCCACCAACACTCGCTGAAGTTTGGCAACTGATGCTCTAGCGTGTACTCGAGGATTTCGAACATGATGGAGATTACTGTACACAGCCACCAGTCCCTGAGAATCAGCGTTTTCAGCCACCAGCCTAATTAACAAAACGGTTTGTTATACAGCCGCTACTTAACGAACTTACGAGCTCAACAAGTTACCGAAGAAGTGAGTAGCAACAAAAACGTCACACTTGTCCCAGAGATTATGGTACGGGTCTTCCGGTTTGTCAGGATCGTAAATGAGGCAGTTGCCCCCATAGTCTTTTTCAGCCAGAGGTTCACCCAGCTTCGGATCGAAGTGTTTGAGAAGCTTTCTCGCATCGTCGGCTGTTTGGAATAAAATAAAAATAAGAACGAGCTGGTAGACGATGCTCAGGCTGAACGTGAATCGCCAGAGAGCTGGGTGCGGGCGACGGAAAGGTCCGTTGGGCGTAGCGACAACACAGAGCAGCACGAAAACTGAGATGCAGGCAGTAATGCCCCTGTGGGTGAAAATCGCATCACGTTAAGTGACGTTTAGCTCGTAACTGGGTTGTAAAATCTTACCGTTTGGTATTGTAGTAAGCGTCATCTGTAACAGGTTCAAATAATGCAACGTAGAATAATACTAAAACGAATATAGCTAAGACGGATAGTGTATGAGCTCTCCAGAAAAATGTGACAGTTCCGTCATCGTAGAAGTCTTCCGCTTCAACTATGGGCAAAATGCCGGCGTCTTCGAGGATTTTGTGTTTTTTCTCATTTTTCCAGTCGTGTGCTGTTTTCGATTCTCCATTAGGGATTCCGTCAACCTGCGTTTTGTTCCGGTGTTTCGGTGATGAAACCTTTGAACTCTTGGGCTGAGGTGATGAGGGCGCCATCATTGAATCCGAACCAGTCAGCCCACGTTGCGACGCTGCCAGATTTACTAAAACTTTTTAACTAATTCACTAAATATTATTAAATAATCGAAAATTTCAGTTTTCGAAAAAAATAATTCTCTTAATATTTTGAAAAAATAATTTGTTATTTTTTCTTATTAATGATTTAATTTCACATTGATGCGAAGACGGCTAGGTACTGTAATGGATGAACGGCACCTTGTTGCACTGATATTTATCCGATTATTTTATCAATGGTTTGTTAAACACACGATTACATAATACTTTTAAGATTATACGATGTTCTTGTATGATTTTGAACTTTAAATCAGTAGAAAAGCTCAGGCGATACTTTGAACAGTGGCGTGAAAGAGATATGGTAAAGTTGTATCTCCATCTCACTCACTTATCTAACTGTACATGTTACAATAAATATATTTGGAAATGAATATAGTCTGTCTCCTGAATACTACAGTAGAGGAAAAGACATAATTTTAGACCACAAACTGACCTGTCCATCTAATCTTGGACCATCATTTATATTTCCAGATGAGGAACCATTAATGGTCTTGGCCGCATATGCAATCCATAGTGTTGGCTCATAATTTATCCAGCTTAACCTTCTGCTTCAAACTATCGTAGATAGCATTAATGGTTGCCAGGTAATTAACGGTAAAAGCTACAGTGCCAGCAAGCTACCGGGATAAAAAGCTAGATTGCAAACTTCACTTGCAAAGTTATATCCCTGTGGCCCAGGATTTGTGTTCTATTGAACGCCCAGTGTTGGCCAGCTTGGTTCTATCGGTCTGTGTATTTCTCTCTCTTTTAATGGAACCAAGCCAAAGCGTGTTAACACAGTACACCCAGAGGAATGCCCCCACGGTGCGCATATAACTCCAGAGAATACGTATATACTTGTGCCAAAGAGCCCGGTCCTAAACTTGTAACGGATAATTATAACTATCACAGACCAAGGCCCTTGATAAACAGACGATAACACTCAGATAACTGGCTGATAGTAGAAGACACCACGAAAACAAGACTATAAGAAATCTTGAGTATACTATTTACTGGATAGGAGGGGAAAAATCCCTAGGGAAAAACTAGAGGGAAAAGGAAAACTTGTCTCTATGACTTGTATGTGTGAGTACATCTTCGCGCTGAGTCTGAAACTATGCTCGCAGGGACTGTTTCATTATTAAAGCTCGGCACTTAACTTTCAAAAGAAAAAGTCAACACTTTGGAATAAGAAAAAGCATAAACTTATAGCTGTTTGCTTATTATTAAGTTCATGTTTTATGGTATTGTATTATTTATATGTTTTATGACAGTGATTGTAACTTTGCTTTCTCCCCAAGGTAACACTAGAGGAGAGAGGAAACACTGGTCGTAGTATGACTTTATTATCAGATCCATCATAAATCCCTAAAGGGCATCAAACTCTGCTCTTTGACTGCTCCATTATTACACAGCTTGCGTTAAAGGAGTCAAAATGTAGACAATGTGCCATAAACCAAGTCACGATGTTGACTTTTTTTTTATCTCATTAATGTATCCTCTCCTAAGTAGCAAAACAAAACCCAGCAGAAAATTTAAGGATAGTTTCAGGACCCTGAAAATATCTTGAAAAGGACATTTTCAGGATGTCAATCGGGACTCTTGAGTGCAGTGAAATTGGCCCACTTTTAGGGTGTTCAGGACCCTGACACACTGGAATGCCTGAATAATACGTGTTCAGGGTACTTAACAGCGTCCTGAAAAAACGCTTTTCAGGATACTTAATGGTGCCCTCAATAATCAAGATTCACAATACTCAACACTATTTTTTTTTTACTCATCCACGATCGGATGTGGTTCAAGATATTCAGGATATGTTACGGATATCGTTCAGGATGTAGCCGACATCCTTAATTTTCCGCTGGGAAGTTGATACTTTCTCAGGATACTAGGACAAGTAAAACTTTTGAACTTCTCGGTTAGTTGCGTAAGAAACTTCTTCCCTTGATGTGAACTTTTTTTTAAAAAGGTTAGCTAATGCAGTTTGGGCCGAAGTTAGTAAGTGCTACTGGACGTAGAGCTTTTAGCAGCTAAGAAGCAGAGCTAGCTCTCTATGCTGATCGATACTCACGGTAGCTCCCAGTTGGCCCTTTTACTGAGGAGCAAAGTCACAAGTACTGAGTAGCCTAGAACTAGAAATAGTTATTCGATTGCACGAATATACTCGGGTTAAAGTAACACCAGCTTTAACACTATTTGCGTCGAAATCAACTAGACAAGGACCTATTGTAGATCCTTGATGGAAGAAGACGAAGACCTGATTGAATTTTCCCTGGAAATACCCAAAGGTTACGCGCTGAGAGGCCCAGATGAGGACGAATTACTTCCCCACGAGACAATCCCAAATACACACCTCCAATATAAATCTAATCCTCAGGGGTTAGTGACGCAAAAAAATCCTGGGTTATCAGTTGTTATCAGAGTTATCTCCCATTGTGCTGCACCACGTGTAACTTACCTAACAACATTTCGAGAAACCGAGCTCTTGTTTTTGGATGGTTCAGCCGGGGATTGAGATAGTTAGTCGTGTGTAAGTTAGTTAAGTAGTGAGAAAGACATATGAATTGTTTGTTTGCGGTGTGTTCCAATGCTTGTGCAGAGGTAATTTGCAGCGTCTTTTGTCTGTTGGTTTGTTTTTTTGCTTTGTGGGTGACGAGCTGTCTTCTGCAGCGAACATCCATCGGTCTGAAACAAAAGACCTCCGAGCCAATGCACGGAGAAGGGTCTGGAAACATCTAGAAATCGAACAGAACAAGATTCCTAGCTTCTTTCAGGATCCTAGGAACTTCTTTAAGAGGCAAAGATAAGCCAGAGGTTCATCAAGAAGACAACTCATTCAATTAGCCTGACTCGCGTGTCCCTCTCTTCTCTCTTGATGAAGGGATTCTTGCCAAGTGAAGATTCCTATAGTGAAAGTAAATCAAGTACTTACGAGAATCCCACAAATAATGAATCCCTTCTATTGATTCAAGACCTCATCAGGATTGCGTCCATTCAATTGCTCGTCTTCCTTAACGAACAGCATCAACATCTACAGTCCAGTCATCTCTATTTAAACACATAAAATACTATCACTGGTTACTACTAACTCTAGATTTAAACTAGATAAAATCCAGTTATTTTTCTTTGTGTAAAGTGTTCCAGATTTTTTTTTTTTTTTTTTTTTGAGAAGGTAACAAAAGTTCCTGTACAAGATCGTGATTAAAGTCGTAAATTTAGTCTTTTTCGTCTGTTATATAAGTGGATCTTTGCAACGTTTTCTTTCTTTGGCCTGGCACATTTTCTCCCTGGTTGTTCTTTTATTTTTCCAGGTCCCCAGGGGCAATGCACACTCAAAACTTTGGGTCCGGTAAGTGGGGGGTCCGCTCTCTTCGACTCGAGTTTCCTGTCCTTGGGAAACAATAGAAAAAGATCCGATCCTCCAGTGGTAATGGGATCTTCGTGTCCTTATCAGTGTCCGTGTCTGGAAATCTCAAACTGATATGGGAACTTCGCAGCTGACTATTTCCACATATAGGATCGCATCCACAGAGATTTTCAAAATACTAGACGGAAATCCTTCAAAATTGTCAAGATCTCTTAGGTGGTCGACCACAAATGATTGTTCGTGTTTCAGACTGACTCTAAGGTAATTGTTTCTTGCCTCTAGGATAATTTCCTCAAGCTTTTGAATCCATAATTGGCAAAATTACTTTAACTTGCATGCTAAACGATCCTGAGGCAAATTTTAGTCTCAGCATCGTGTTGTAACATAGATTGTTTGTTTGTTGGGGAAGAGGAGGGTTCAGGGGATTGGGGTAGCGAGGGTCTGGGAGGTAGGGTGTTGTATCCTGGTCATGGTGGTGGGAGAGGGCGCGGGAAAAAATCCATCTGCGCAACGCTGCAATGCTCCAAATAGCCAGCACGTATAAAACAAAACGTGCTCAGTTTGTCGTGGACATCTCTCAGCACACAAGCACACCGCTCGACTATTTTCCCATCTTCATCCATGATTTCTGCTAACAACTAAACTCCTCTCAGTTATAGAGACTAGTATGTTTCTTGAGTTATAACAATGGAGAACGATTTTCAGTGAAAGTTTTGCAGTTAGTGAAGTGTTAATAGCATCCACAGACAGTAAGTGAGGGAAGAAAAGCTGGCCAAAAAGTTTCCGAGGATCACGTGACGGTTTTCCTCTTCATGGATGCTGCCGTCGTAATCAAGCGATCGCCGAGTGTGGCACTTTTTTTCGCCGTTTGTTTCATTATAGTAAGAGTCCTGCTACTAATTAAAGCCCTAAATGCCGATGCGGGCTTGTAAGTTATGGTATTATAGTTCGAAGGGGTGTTTTGATGGCAACGTAGCCCAGATGCGGGTTCTGCCCTCAGCTCTCTTATCTGACCCGAGGATCAGTGCAACCAATAAGATCTTCGTCTCCCTCAAATCCTATTCGATCACAAGGATTGTGCCGTGCCATATACTACTCAAGCAGCAATAATAAAAGCCTATTTTCTAGAGGACCCTCTTGACAACGCACATAAGAAGAAAGCATTGAACCCTCTCACCAAATCAGCATTCTTCAATAACGTAATCCTATTACTGAGATTGCGGATTATCAAAAACCTTAATAGGGTCCCCAAAGCCTTGGAGAGAGAAAAAAATACCAAAAAATCGCAAGTTTTTCACCAGTTCGTTTTTTCGCAGTTGAGTAAATTGGCAACGGAAGTAGTTGTTAGTAATTTGGAAAGTGCCTTGGGGAGTGTTACCTTTGTTCGTTACCCTGGTTCTGGAAGCTAGATTCCCCAAAAAAAGTAACGTGTAACACAGCGAGACAAACAGTTAATCAGCTTTTTAACATCTTTTGTTTGTCCCGCACAATGTTTTTGGTATTTTTTTTTTGTTTGTTTGTAGGCTGAAAAAAAAGTAGAGGAAATGACACGTTTCAGGCCGAGATCCGGTCATTTGAATGAGAAAGTGTTTGTATGGGGAACAAAAGTTAGGCTCAGGTCGGGGCTTCTGATTGGAAAACATGCGCAATCAGCATCATTATCGGTTGAAAATATCAAATCACCTTATTTCCGCTAATGACACGCTTTGAAAGTCAGCCGGAAATCGCCCCTTCCGTTTTCTGAGTTAATATCTTCCTTTCGTGTTTAGATATTATCCACAAGGATTTATTCAAATGGCTTACTTTTTGGTCTAGCGGGCTGAAGGCTCTAGCAGAAGCCATGCTCACCAGCAGAAACATCTAGACGGGTTCCACTCGTCCTGTTCCAGATGTCCACCGGGATTCGGAGTTGTTCACCGCTGCACTTTGTCCGTGGATACAGTGTGTCATTCGTGCAGTCCCGGTTATTATGCTTCAGGGTACTCTAGGACTAGACCGTGCTTGCCTTGCTCTCGATGCGGTAACCAATAAAACCCTTCAAATAATTAATATTGATTCTACAGTCCCCGGTAAAAATTTACCATAGTGTACTGTAGTAAGACTATGTCCTATGTTGCAAAATACTAGAGTGTCACACTATAGTGTACAGCTATAGTAAATTTTTACTTGGAGATGGCTTAAATAGATTATTTAAAAGTTGGAAGTTAGAACTGCAGTACATTTCCATATTGATCTTTGCGCTTTTTTGCCAACAGTTTGAGTGTAGAAAAATAATACTGGAATGCGTCACGTTTTAAATGAGAAGAAAACGTTTCCAAAGCGACTCAAATGTTTCGTTAATGAACAGTAAAGCTGCTCATTAGAATACAAACCGTTACCAGAGTTCCCGAAAAAGACACACACAATGGCTGCCAGCTAATTTCTCTTCGTCTTTTTTTCGGCACTTGGTATCAGAACGAGATTTTCCTCAATCAGGAAAACTAATTAGATGGAAGAAATATGTTGTTTTTCCCTTGGTGCCCTATCATTTTTCAGGGGCAAGCCAGCAGCCGAAACCAGAAAGAAAGGCGTTTCCCCTGCGTTGCCAGATTTCCTAAAATAAATTAGTTCTCTCCGCTCGTTTTTTAATGTAATTCTTCAAAATTTTTGCTGTTCTGCGTCCGTTCAGTATAGAAATTAAAATATATTTAAACTAAATGTAACTAACTTAATTTCATAAAAGTTGTTATTATAACAGAAGCATCACGTGACCTAAATTTTTATCGACGACTTTATTAATCCCATTTGATTATCCTCTACTCGTCTTATGGGATTATTGCCGGCAAAAACCCTTGTTTTTCCCAGATGCGGTGTAAAAAAGTAATTATCTGATTAATCCCTAGAGGGGAAAAAACATCCCAGGCCCGAACAAAGTTCGTTACATGTTAACTAGCATCAAACTTGTTGATAAAAATAATGATAATGTAATAAATAAATACGACTTGTATTTTAATCTCTTGATAGGCGAGGGTCTCTTCGAGGCACACAGTTGCACTGCAACCAAGGATACCGTATGTGACGCATGTATTAATCACCGAGCACACGTGGGAAACCAGGATTACGACCGCAAGTGCAATACTGTCTCCACTGAGCAAAACAACAGCCGAATAAATGACACGACAACACTGCCGAGTATCACTGCTGCAGACAATCCAAATAATGATACACTCGAAGGTTGGTTGGAGCAGATTTGAAATACTTACTCTTGTAGGGAAAACTTCCCTACCACATGGAGTGCGCGTACAGCTACCGCTTATACCCTGCGGGAAAGCACTCATAGTGACTTATGGACGTTTGAATAAAATACTGCAATTTTAAAATTATCTTAAAATTAAATAGCAAGATTTCCCCAAACGGATTGTTCCCTATAAACAGTAGTAAAGGCGATGAGTAAGCATATTAAATCTATACGTTTGTTATGTATCACTTTTGCTTTGTATCAGAAAAGTTTTTTTGGGGTAACTTTTGGTGCAATATGGTATCAGAAAGCACACTGAATAGTTACAAACGTCACGACATTAATCGAACTGCCAGTCAAAGCTTTCTATCTTCCTACAACAACACAAACAAACCACAACATTTATTAGTTATATAATTTCAATAATCTTCATTCGTAAAGCTCTATGCTAACTTTAAGGATTTCTTAGAGAAGTTCAGACCCAGGATCTTTAATCCTCCAGAGAGTCTCTTCACTGAACAAGCTTCATTAGTCTTAAGACAGATCGTGTGTGTGTGTGGGAAAACTTTCAAGCTTAGAAGCGTCCAGTTTTTAGACACATTTTTTTTTAGACGTTGTAAAGTTAAGTTCTTAGAAGAGAGAGGCGTGTCAAGGGTTCAAGGGTATTTCCACTCGAAGAAGGGAAGACTTGTTCGTTTATCGATTCATTTGTGAAGGCGTTTGAGGACAGGGGTTGAATATCAGGGAATAATCTTTTCTTCTTTTCTGTTCTTTTCATTCATTCATCGGCACTGTACAACTTTATACACAGGGTCCAGTGACGACGTCGCAGCAGGCGTAGCTCAACTGGCAGCCTTCCAGATCGTCCTCATCTTCACTGCAGTCTCAGCAATCTTGGCTCTGAGCTGCAGGTTACGAATCTGTGCCCCAGAGACCACTCGCTTAAAGGTTCTATATCAAACACCATTACAAATATATTGAAATTATAATTTTTTTTCAATCTGTAGACTCTGGACAAGGACGCAGAAGACCGAGTGGCGCTTGTTGAGGAAACTAACGAGGAAAACCCTTGAGAAAATACTACAACAGAAAAACTAGGACTTCTCACGAACAGGAATTTTTTAGTTTTAGAGACAAACATTTCGACATATCCTAGTCACGTATCGGGAAAACTTTTCTTGTACATATTCGTTCTGGGGAGACAGAAGAAAAAGAAAGAAGATACCAGAAGCTAAAAAAAAACAACAGACTTGAAACATTTCAAAACCAAACGTTGAGCAACAAATTTTTCTTTTCTTGTATCCAGCAAAAAATGCGAAACAATGAAATACAGTTCAGTTATTTGGACGATCTGCGACGTGATTTGGCTGTCTCTTTTTTAGCTGGTCCTCCAAGAACTGGCATTGGGGGTTTCACAATCGTGAAACCGGTCGAAGTAGAAGCTTCTTCAGGATTCTCGACCGCAGAAGGTTCTACTTCTTCAGTGAGGTTCAGATACTTGGCTTCCAGGCGCTTCTTGATCAGCAGACCCCGGATCAGACGACGCCAGTTATCGTAGACTCGTTTCTCGCGTTTTTCACGGTCCCTTCGTTCTTGCTCCGCTTGATCCGCCTTTTAAAAAATAAGCAAAAATGTACAGTCATGTTCATTAAAAAAAAGGTACAGCATGGGAAGGCTAAACATCACTTTCTCTTAGTTTTTGCAAGAATATTATAACGTTACTAGATGATTTTATAAATTGCAAAAAAAACGACTTTAAACCATCCTATGCTGTGGCCTTTTTTATGAAGTGTAATGGATATTTTGGGACGGATTGACGAAATCAGTACCTGCCAGGCATCGAGCAAAGGTTCCACATGTTCTTCGCAGACGACGAATCCATCGTAAACAGGGTGCGACCAGCCACCGTGGTAATCCCAGCCTGTCATTGCGGGAGCGCAGTCGATCCCCAGCTTTCGCGCCACTTTGTTCAAACCTTCCAAATAAATTGAAATACAGTTCAAGTAACCATTACAAAAATGAAAATAAAATTAACTATTCCTTAACGTATTATAATAAATTTCAATCAAGTTATATATTTTTTGTATTGAAATAGACGTATTTAAAACCTGCAATAGGTAGATGTACTGTTCCCTTGGGCAGCATTGAGGGCTTAAAGAGTTCTACGTTGCCGTACGCGTTGCGTGGGACTTTGCCATCGACAGCAGGCGGGGGAACGTAGTCATCAACCTACAAAAAATGAAAAAAATTGCATTAAGGAAGAAAAATACTAATATTTTTAAACCCCACTACGGCCCAGGACTACCCCGCGCTGTTTAGTTTGCCTGATTTGAAGAGAGCATGCACTGGGACGTAGTGGACTACAATAAGGACATTTTTGTTGATAAATCTGATATAAATATCAAATTTAGGTAAACCCCACTACGGCCCAGAACTACCCCGTGACCTTTTAGTTTGTGTGAATCTTACGAAAAGATGTACTGGGACGTAGTGAGATTGCAATGACAGAATTTTTGTTGATTTAATATATTATATACATCACATTTATGTAAACCCCACTACGACCCAGGACTGCCCCGCGTCTTTTTAATTTGATGATCTTATGAAAGGATGCACTGAGCCGTAGTTGGGTTATAATAAGATAATATAATGTCAATAAATATAATACCAATACAAATTTATTTCTATTAAAGCTTGATATACCTGCCATTCTCCGAAGATTTCTAACGGCTGATCTGTGACAACTTTCTTCGTTATTTTGTCCCATTTGGGTCGAGCTTTGACAATCTTGTAAGGCTTTTCTCCCAACTAAAATCAATTGTTATTATTATTAATATTATTATTATAATCATTTATTGTTATACCCTAACAACTTTGGCTTCTTTCAACCACGTTTCTCTCGAATGCAGCTGCTTGACGCACTCCCTCGCATAGACGGGCTCTCCTCGGACATAACCCAGCGGGACGGCTGACGGTGGATAGATCGCTTCAAACTAAAACAACAAAATTTAAAAAAATAACTGAAAATCAAACTTGCATATAATTATTACTTTGAGCAAATGTCGTCGTAAAGCATACAGCGGGTGATTTTTATACTCTGCGATACTGGTGGGTAACGGCCTCTCCATGAGCTGTTGCTCGAAAACTTTGTCTTCGGCTCTGCTGCGTGCACTGTCAGCTTCTTTGCGAAGGTCCATGAGTTTCTTCCACCAGTCGGGTTCGACCCTCAGTTTGCGGGTGACGTTATGGAAAGACGAAGCATAGCGCCTTGTCACGTCTTTATGTGTCCCGTCAGGGTTAAACGCTATGATATACACAGGGTGAGTGTGTGATTCGAGGTAGCGGTCACAGTGGACTTTACCCGAGGTAACGTCAACACTCATCCACTGCTCTTCGTGCTCGAGGTAAACTTCCGCCCAGAGATCGACCGAGTCCCGAGACTTTTTCTTCGTTTCCGCAGGGGGTCCCTCGCTTTCTGACGAGACTATTTTGCGAGACGCCTGTTTGACGGTAACCTTTTTTGGGATGTCGTTCACCGTTTTCTTTTGCTTGCGACTTTTCGGGGAGTCGTCGAAATCGGAATCGGAATCAGAATCTGAATTGCTAGGAACTTCTGCGTATTTTGTTTGATTCCTCTGCGAACGAAGCGATTTTCTTTCGCGAGTAGTGACATTCTCTTTTATCGCTTTTCCTTTACCCTGTTTCTTTTCTTCTACTTCTTTTCCTTTCTTTTTGTTAGTTTCCTTCTTCTCTTCTTTTGCTTTTCCTCTACTTTTCTTTTTATCTTCTTCGTTTTCTTTCACGTTAGTTTTCTTTCTTCCTCGTTGCGGCTTCTCCTTTGTTTTCTTACTTTCTGAATCTTTCGAAGTTCCAGGTTCGGCTTCGTTCTCGTCCGAGTCTTTCTTCTTGTCGTTCGGCATCAAGTCTTCGCCCTTGACTTTCAGCGGTGAAGGCTGCAGTGAAATCACCAGTCTTGTGCTCATTCCAACGCTCGGCAGATAACGATAAACATAAAAACATACTCTTCAATGCAGTTTACTTGAGAAGAGGCAAAACATTTCATTAGACATTTAAAAAGCGGGACTGGGTAGTAGTCCTTCTTCTTCTCGAGCTGAAAATTTTTCGTGAACCAGGAAACTAATTTTTCGAGGTAAACGAGATCTGTACGTTTTGGAGGGTAACATTGATTTGAGGGAATTATTGATAACGCAGAGCCCATAAGAGTTGTATCGTTTAATATCATGTTAATGTAATGACCACTCGCTAGTAAACATGTAACGTGGACTTTGTGTATGTCAGCTTGTATGAGTTTCGAATGCGATTCATTTTCTTTCGCACATGTTCCAAAAAATCGAATTTTCGCTTCTTTTTACCTTCGGGAAGTGCCACCATGACCTGAACGTCTTTTGGTTGGTTCATTTCTTGTTCCTGTTTTGCTTCCGGGGTCTCATTCACAGGAATCTCGACTGATTCCCAGTTCTCATCTTCGGATTCTTTTTCTTCTTCTTTCTCCCCACCGAGTTTTAAAAGTTTCGCCACATCTGAAGTGTCGACTTTCTTCGTCTTTTTCAGCGTTTTCTTTCCCTTTTGCTCTTTTTTCTTTGATTTTTCTGTTGGTTTGTCTGAAGAAACAATACCCAGAGCAGACAAATTACGACTCCATATATCAGCTGCGTTTTCTGTTACGGTGTTCGAGTTTTCAACGTCCATTGATTCAGCAGTTTCTGGCTCGTCCTTAATCGTTAGTGAGGCAGCCGCGGGAACGTTTTCTTCATCGTCTGACTCAGTGTCGCTAAGCTTTAAGGACTTATTGGATAACTCAGTTAGATTTACTGGTTTAAAAATGGCAGAAAGTGATGGCCTTCGCTCAATGAGCTTCTCGACTTTTGCACGTTTCTTACCTCGGGCAGGAATTTCGTTTTCTGATACATTAGACTCGACTGCATTTTCATCGACGGCTTCCAGCTCCTCGTCGCTCGAGCTTCCCGCTTCGAAATCTTCATCGACAGATTCTTTGCTTTTCCGCTTTCGGCTGGTGGCTTGTCTTGGTTTGATTTGTGTGAAATCTTCATCTTCCGAGTCTTCTTTGTAACTCACCTGAAGAGATCTCGAGCTTCTTGTTCGCTGAACGGGCTTTTTTTCTTCTTCAGCAATCGTAGCAGATTGCTGTTTGTTATTAATTGCTTTTTTCTTAGGCGGCATGATGATTTTTGGAGAATTGCCTCAATGCCGGCTTCAAACATGTTATGTAAACACAAATACAAAGAGCCGCCTTTCAAGATACATAGGGTGCGTTCGTAAATTTCGAAATTTGTGAAATGGTAGAAAATTATTGATTAAAATTTTAATCAGTTAAATATTAATTATTTAAGGAAAGATATTAACTGGTGTTAATTTCAAAGCGTTTATTATTTAATATAAGTATTAATTTAAATAGATAATACGTATAAAATTAGATAATGCGTAGAACAGTCAGCCTGATCATAAAATGATGGTGCCTTTTGAGGTGCCTTTTTGATGATCGTGAACTAGGTATTTTGAACGAGGTTAGTGCAATCTTAGATAATAGTCAGGCTCCTGTGAAAAGGCACCGTAAAAATGAACTGACATACTAGGAAAAGGCACTGTAGTGCTAGTGGTGCCTTTTTACAGTGTTTTGTATGGTATAAAACACTATTACTTGGACACATTTTTATCTGTCGAGTGACTGAATCTAATGCAATAATACAAATGGTACTAAAATTGCATTTATCATTAGAATTTTGCATATTTAATCCACCAGGGGAATGTTTATTGGTTTCTTGCATCGGGTAATACATTTTAAGATTTCAGTGACGGAGAGTCGAAAGACGGGGAGTGAAAACAGAGCTGCATGCTAAACCTACTGATAAACTAACGAAAAAAAAACAGGGACAGACACGTTTATAATGTTAAATATCATGTTTGAACTACTGCATATAATAAACTTTCATTTAATTTGCTTTTCCCCCTTTCAGTTTCGGAGAGTCGGGGTAAATCTCCCGCAGCGGGGTGCACGACAGAGAGGTAACGTGTCTCGCGTAAGCTGCAGAGGCCCTGAACTGCACATCAGTGCCATGAATATAATCTAAGATCCCGAGAACTCCATAGCATTGGTTAAACTTCAAGTGATGGAAATCGTGCGCCTCGGGAGAGGGGAAAAGCGGGAAATGATAACCGCTGTGTGCGTTCAGGGTATTCGAGATAGCCAGGGCGAACCAGAGCCAGGAGGTAGCGATATGAGATCCCATGATCAGCGGACCGAGGAATGGAGGAACAAGATTAGAGAAAATATGCTCGACGGGATGACAGTAGATAGCGGTAACGGCAATAGGAGCCGTCCACTCGTGGTGCTGCTTGTGAATGTACTTGTAAATCCTTCTGTCGTGTAGCAGCCTATTAATATAAATAGTAAGAATTATTAATAATATTAGAATATTGATTAGTCTTACCTATGCGAATAGTAGAAGCCTATTTCTTCAGCCACAATGAAAACGGCCAGTTCGAAGAGGACCCAGTGAAACGTAGGAAGAGTTCGCAAAGACGCAAGTCCCCGCCAGTTCAAAACGTGATAGCCCAGGTAAGTAAAAGGAATGCCTACTGCAAACTGGTTGAAGAGAACTTGCAAAATCACCTAACAAATAAGTAATTACCATTGTTGCTTTATTATTAAGAATTGTATCAAATGGGGAACCTGTCGCAGTCTTCGCGGATCAACAGGCTCGTTCGTTCCAGGCTGCACTTTGTATTTGCGGGTCCATTTGGGCCACAGGGTTGTATCGAGAAACATGTAGACGAAGCCTACGACCCAGTAGACGACAAACGTGACTACAGTCGTTCCAACGACGAGTATCGCGCAGTCATTCTCGCCAATGATATCCAGAAACTCGTCCCACAGCGACTGCCAGAAATCGCCAGACGCACCCCAGAACTGCTGTAAATGCCTGGAAAGACAAAATCAGTCAAATGTCATAATTTGATAACTGAACTTGACGATACCAGGTAAGACTGTTGCGGAAAGCAGCAAAAATCGTTACGACAGTCCCTACGATAACGATCGACTGATTGATCCACGACCATAGCGACGGACGCTGTGTCGTTTCCTCTGCATTTAATGCCATAGCTCAACGGAGATCTGAAACACAACAAATTATAACAATAAAATTTGACAGACAACAAGCAAACTAAAATCTGTCTGAACGCAGGCGAGACAACAGTTTGTCTGTCTGAGTTTGTTTGTTTGTCAGGTGTTATAATTCAAAAACAAATTGATAAAGCTGTTTGTCAATGTTGAAATTATTGAAAATAGTGCTGAATAGATAAAAAAAATTTTTTTACCCAACAGGGAAGTACAGCGAACTCAAAGGGCAAAGACTTTTTTTGAAAACAGCTGACAAGGCAGCTTATCGACTGACAACAACAATGCGATGTTTCTTTCACCGCGACGTCACGTGACCTGCTTGGTAGGCAGCTGGTAGGAAAACTTTATTATTTAACAAATTAATGATTTATGATATGATTAATATTATACATTTTGACAATATAAACATTTTTAAAGGAGACTGTAGTATTTTAGTTTATGTAGAAATTAAATTGTTCAGTTTATTCTACAAGACACCACGTGACCTGCTTGGTAGGCAGCTGGTAGGAAAACTTTATTATTTAACAAATTAATGATTTATAATATGATTAATGTTATACATTTTGATAATATAAACATTTTTAAAGGAGATTATAGTGTTTTAGTTTATGTAGAAATTAAATTGTTCAGTTTATTCTGCAAGATACCACGTGACCTGCTTGGTAGGGAACTGGTAGGAAAACTTTATTATTTAACAAATTAATGATTTATGATATGATTAATGTTATTCATTTTGACAATATAAACATTTTTAAAGGAGATTATAGTGTTTTAGTTTATGTAGAAATTAAATTGTTCAGTTTATTCTACAAGATATCACGTGACCTGCTTGGTAGGCAACTGGTAGGAACACAGAATTATTCCGTAAGTTTTTTTATCTTATAATATTAAAACATTTACATATTTAGCTTGTTCAAATTTTCCAAAGATATGCTGTTTTATTATTTAAATTAAATATTTTATTTTAATTCCTTATTCAAGACGTCACGTGACCTGCCTGGTAGGTAACTGGTAGGAAAACTCAAATTATTTATTCACTTTTTATAATAATACAACATATCTACTTAAGTATGAACATTTTTAAAGGGAATTTCAGTTTTATTAGAATTTAAAAAGTTTATTAAGTTCCTTATTCAAGACAGCGTCGGAAACATTACAGACGAACGTCATTTTCTCCATTTCCAGTTGGACTGCGAACTTTGTATAATGCGGATATACGTGGACACCCAGTAGTTTGTAGCTGAGAGAGTTCAATCCGTCCACACTGAGTCGATTGCTGGCACTTTTGAGATAATCCATCCTGTTACAAAGCAATATAAAACTTATAACTATGAAATTTACTAATTTTAACTCATTTCTACCGATCACGACTAGGTTCTGCTTTGACGTGTCCCAGAGATATAAACCTTGCAGTTTCGTCTTGGATTTTAGTGAAACGGAATTTTTGCACGCGAATCCGGAAGC